>CM076607.1:25987103-26645430 GCA_038502775.1 Hippodamia convergens | reverse complement strand
AATTTTTGTTTATAAGATGTTAAATTATTACACCGAATGAGTATATTTTGGAGAGAATACGACTGAATGTGGGATCTACAACTGTGAGATATAGAAAATTATTCAACATCAGATTCTGTCCCACAAATTACACCTTCCATAACTCAATCCATAGGGCATTCAGAGAAGCCAATTCAAGGAATATAGATCTTTTCTTTGTATCGATATTCTCTCTTAAAAGATATTTTGAGGAAATTCAAGCCTGATTAGTCGGTACCGGACTAATTTCGGATTGTATTCAATGTGGTTCGTTTTCTTTTTTGTTTTTGATTTTTTTAGTTAAGGATTTATCTTTTGAATGGCACGTTCCTTCTAAGTAAATGAATATTTATTGCAACATTATTAATTTCTCAGAATAAGAAGCTTAAATTGAACCAGTGTTGATCCAGAGATCCTCTATTATTATCTACACCTATTATTGGTAAGTCAATGAGCAGAGGTATTTCTTGATATTGTCACATTTTTGTAACAATGACCAGCAGATTACCGGAAATCATTTATTCGAATAGAATTGTTTTGAAGCTTATAAAAATCAAGTTCAAGTCTAGTTTCACCCCATTCGTAAATCTTTGTATATAATGAGTCTTTAGTGCTCAACAAGGGGTAGCTTACATTCAAGCAATATATCAAAACAAGAAGACTTCATTTCTGCGAGAAACTTTTTGTTTTAGCGAACATGGAAACCAATTTTATTCTGGATTTTAGGGAAGTCAAAACTCTTCTGCTGTGAAATCACGTTTTTTTCTCCAAGACACTCTTGCAATAAGTTATAAATTTTTTATTTCAGTTGTCATCATCAATTGAGTTAGGCGGCACTGATGAAGACTAAAAAGTCAGAAACTGGTCTGCCTGCTATTTTTCTGTTCAAATGCAGTATGTGCTTCTGTAGTTTATTTCATAATTTAGACTTTCAGAAGCCAGATCTCTTTTCACAAAAAAAAAAGGGTATCAGATAGACGGTCATAGGTATCTTGATTCTATAAGCATGAGCTAGTGAAAATCTGGAACATGAAGTAAACTGAAGTCGGTGACACTTGAAATATTACACTCATTCTTTCAACTTTTGAAATCAAAAATCATTCAAAGCACTAAAATCATAAGGTTCCTAAGATGGTGATGAAACCATTGTATAGCTGTTCAATAAAGAAAAATTTAAATGCAATAAGACCCAAAGGAGAACGTTAACAATCTGAAATACTAATCAATGGAATACTAGTCCTCCTAACTCACTTTGAAGAAGATTTCTTTGCGTTCTCTAGGATGGAATGTCTCCTAAATGGAATTTCTGCTGAATATCCTTCAGACTACCCCTCAGCGTCCACAAAGTTGTAAGCATGTTCTTTGACAAATTTTCCACTTCTACACCTCATGTATCATGGTCTCTGCAGTTTCTACTATCTTCCTCTTACAGCCAAGTTTGGTAATATTTCCTTCCTTCCACTTCACACAGCCTTGAAACAGATAAAATGAATTAACTTCTATTATGCTATTTGTAGTAACCTTACTTACCTCCCAACAATGACCGAAGTTTTTTTTTTTTACTTGTTCAATTGGGTTTAGTTTTCTTGAGAGATCCAAGCTGGACCGATCATATATCATCAATTCTCTCAAGTGCTGCATAAATGAAATGACAGCAAATACTCTAGTTATGGCAAGTTTTTATATTCGACTTAGGTTAGGTTAGGACAGCAAATACTCTAGTTATGGCAAGTTTTTATATTTGACTTAGGTTCATCCAATTCTTGAATATGCAGGTACTCCATGGTTGTGCTCTTGGAAGGCAGTCAGATCTTCTGTAGTCCATTTAATTATCAAATTCGAAAAAAACTTCTGGTGATTTGCATCCATATTACAATGCCCATTTGTTTGTATGTTCTTTCCCCTTGTTCCTGAGAGGAAACACATTGTTTTTTGGGTCTTCTAATAACTTGCCGTGATAATATATACACCGATAATTTAAGGTTCTAGTGTTCAAACCAACTTCAGATTATTGCCATTATGGTTCTCTTGGTAGTCAGTCGGGAGCTTCTTCAATCTTCAATGTAACACAAGTAAGAGAATTTTTTTTTTTGAACATAGTAAATTCACTGATAATAACCCCAAATCAAAATTGAAAGAGAAGAACGAAGAACACAGATAACAAAGTAAAATGCCACAGAATATCTATAGACACAGTTTAGTAATATAATTATATTATGCGTCTCGTCCTCTAGATCATTTAATGTAGTATACCCAATTCTGTAAGAAGTGATCACATGTTCAAAGTAAAAAAAAAGAAATTGCTTGAATTTCTATGGTAATAACCCCACTTTCTGCTATAACCCCACGTTCCCAAGGAAGCCGAGTCATTATTCTTTTTTGTGAAGAAGTGATACGTTGTGTGTATACTGTGTGTAACAGCAAAAAAGTGTTCATACAACATGGGACGAACAAAAAGTCAAAAAGATATTATTCAACAAGTTCTAGTACAAGCTCTTCCGAAGAGGAAGAGGCTCGTATCATAAGATTAAAACGAGAAATAAAAAAGCTGAAAAAATCGCCGTTATAGAAGCCCCTCACAGTCCACGTGGTCACCAGATGTTGTCACCACCTCGGCCTTGAGGCCTAAAGGAAAATACGAGGGATGGCTTATCTCGGAGTGAGTCAAAATGAACGATCTGAGAATTCCTATAAAAGAATCTCTCTAACCTTAACGAATATTTTTATTTTTGCAGCAGTAACTTGATACGTCCCGAAGGGACGATATCATAGCCTTCAAGGTAGAGTTACTTGATATATCCTAATATGTTTATTTTTTCAGCAGTAACTTGATACGTCCCGAAGGGACGATATCATAGCCTTCAAGGTTGAGTTACTTGATATATCCTAATATTTTATTTTTGCAGCAGTAACTTGATACGTCCCGAAGGGACCATATCATAGCCTTCAAGGTTGAGTTACTTGATATATCCTAATATTTTTATTTTTGCAGCAGTAACTTGATACGTCCCGAAGGGACGATATCATAGCCTTCAAGGTTGAGTTACTTGATATATCCTAATATTTTTTTGCAGCAGTAACTTGATACGTCCCGAAGGGACGATATCATAGCCTTCAAGGTTGAGTTACTTGATATATCCTAATATTTTTTTGCAGCAGTAACTTGATACGTCCCGAAGGGACGATATCATAGCCTTCAAGGTTGAGTTACTTGATATATCGTAACTTGATACATTTCCAAAGGGAATGCTATCATAGCCTTATCAAGGTTGAGTTACTTGATATAGTGCACTTGGAGAATTACACCACTGAAAACTTGATAGGTCCAAAAGGATCCTCACCGAGCAACAATAGATTATTGTTAATTTATCGTAACTAGATACATTTCCAAAGGGAATGCTATCATAGCCTTTTCAAGGTTGAGTTACTTGGTGCACTTGGAGAATTACACCTAAAACTAGATAGGCCCAAGAGGATCCTCATAGAGCAACCGGAAAAATCTGAAAACAGATTCGTGTTCTGCATATCAAGGTTAGTGTTTACTGAATGTTTCATGAATTTTTGAGATTTTTGGCACAGTCTAGACAATTACCAATTTTATCGTAACTTAATACATTTCCAAAGGGAATGCTATCATAGCCTTTTTCAAGGTTGAGTTACTTGATTCAGTGCCCAAAGAGAATTACAAATATAACTTACTAAAATAATCCTCATCAAGCAACAATAGATTATTGTGACTTTATCGTAACTTTGGTTCAGTTACTTGATATAGTGTCCAGAAAGATTTACACCTTTAACTTGATAGATCCTAAAAGAACCCCTATCAAGCAACAATAGTTGCTGAATTGTTGATTCACCTTAACTTGATACATCCCTAAAAAGAACTGATCTTTCAAGGTTGAGTTTCTTAAAGGTGTCCTGAAAAGCATTCAGACAATAACAATGAATAAATTGGATGGTGTGTTAACATAATATGTTATTATCTTATAGGTCAACCAAAAATAGATATTGTCTATGTTATGATACCTACAGATGAAAATGATAATTATCAAAAAGGGTAAAACTCCAGTATTTTTAAATTTTAGGTATGAACAAAACCCAAAAGAAAAACCCACAGAAGGATTGCTGA
This sequence comes from Hippodamia convergens, assembly GCA_038502775.1. Lineage (NCBI taxonomy): Eukaryota > Metazoa > Arthropoda > Insecta > Coleoptera > Coccinellidae > Hippodamia > Hippodamia convergens. The sequence continues at coordinate 26,641,283 of CM076607.1, read as the reverse complement.
TGGATGAAGGGACATTCTCAAATAAGGTTTGCCCTGCTCCGATGATCCAATCATAAGAACGCCTGCTCCACAATTTGAGGGTCCCCGGGTTTGAATCCCGAGAGAATTAAGTAGGGTTACTAAAATCGTCTGCCTGAAGGTGCGGTTTTCTTTGGATGGTCTGTCGACCATTTTTTCCAGGCTGCAAACCATCAAGGTTTATCTCTGTTTTGTTAGAATTATGAATTATTAATTCGAGCCAAGAAATGGGATATGAGTGCAAAATCACAAAACTAGATTGCTGCGGCTATAACAGCTAAGGCTCCAATTGGAGTCATCAACCCTAATAGTATGCCTATTTAATCCCTTAGCTTTGCAGGCTAACTCTTGGCAAGATTCATTTCTTTGAATTGTCCTGACTAATGGACTCATTTTAATATTTACATGAATATTAAGATCATTTAAATAGTAGACTACCGTAGATGCTATTTATCTCATAACTTAAATCTCACAAGTGATAGTATTTAAACAAAAAATTTTCAAAATGAATTTGACATGATTTCTAACTTGAAAATTATTTTACTAGGATAATGGTTCTCATTTCAGAAGAAGGGAGAACAATTGTTTTTTGAAGTTTATATCTTTTATTTTCCCTTACATCAGGAAATTACAGAAAGATATATAACCTTAGTGAAAAGATCAAAAATACCAAGGCACGAAAAGGGGACCTCCTGAAGATAAGCGAAAAACCAACAGAACAGGCAAGAACAAGGCCACCCTGGCCTTCAAACTCGATGAAAGAGCATCAAAACTGCTTCTACAAACCATCTAGTTTACTTGGAAAAAACTGAAGAGCCATGCTTTGAATTTCATCAATAGTTGGATAACATTGACCAGAGAGGGGGTCTCAAGCAAATATATCCAGTAAGAGATGATTTATCTCCAGGATATTTGGGATTTAACAATCTAATGGCTACAAACCCGATCCTAATTTGATAGCTTTGAATGATTTTGCCTGGGCAAGACAATTTACGTTAGAGAACCACAAGATGTTGCCATTTAGTATTTTCTCATAATTCATTGGAAATAGTTGATTTAACAGATGAATATCATTTGAGATCTCTTCATGAACTGCATCAGAAATATTTGGGCTTCATGCTTGATAGTTTTTATATTTATATTTTAGCATTTGGTCTTAAAACTCCACAAAATACTTAGATCTGGTTGATAACGAGCAAACTGGAAACTTAGAAAATTGGAAAAATAGTTCTGGTGTCAGTATCTGCTTTAAGAAAGTTGATTATAGCTGGAACTTGAAAAGTTCCTAGAGTTTTTAGGTTTCTAATCAGTACGTGTTGATGAAATAAGAATTCCACATGCTGTTGAGACGAATTCAATGTGATGGAAGACGCTGATCTTTTTCCAAATAGTTTTAGGCTCCCCAGTTTTTGGTTATTAAAAACCTCAAGTGTTGTTTCACAAAAGGGGGGGGGGGGGGGGGGAACTCGCTACTATGCCTTGCGGGAAATTTGATATACAAGTTTGATTCATCTATGGTTGGAAAATAGGAATTTTTTTACGGCATGCATTTTATATTTCATCAACCAACAATGTAAAAGCAAATGAGCTATCACATATTTAACCAGTAATAACAAGGTGTTCCTTACATTAAAGACAATCCAGGAAAAATGAATTAATTCAAAGGTGGATCTATTTGCCTTTATTAATAAGAAATGTTTGCCTTTTCATATCCTGACACTTAAGTCTGGAAAATGTGCAGCATTTTCTGAATCAATCTCAATTTCTCCTTATACTTCTAGTTACAGGAAATTATAACAGGAGGAACAGAAGAGTTACAGTTGATTCAGAGTGGTCTATACTCAGCCGTGTTTTAACTCTCTACTAAGGGAAAAAACCCATTAGCTACAATCCTTCTGAGTTATTTGTTTCAATTGATAATAAACCACTTTCACCTTGCAGGAAAATTACCCTAATTGCAGGAGTGTTATCATTGGGTGTCTTAGGAAAAATGGTTAAGCTGAAGAGGAGATTAAGACGATCATTCTGAGTTTTAAACGTGAAGATTTTTTAGAGGAGTTTACAAGATCTGATCTTTCTTGCCAAAGTACAATGTTATTTGGAACCCTATAGTGTTACTAGATTATTTGCTACCTTATTTGCAATTATTACAACATTGAGTTTCCAGACACCAGCTGTAATTGAAGCTGAATATAGAATTGACAGACAAGAGGAACATCATAAAGATATCTAACAGGATCAATTCCCTTGACAGTCTGATCAACCGAAATGTATCAAGTTAAATTTCAATGAAAGGAGTTACCAAGTTACCTCCTATGGAATACTGTTATCATTGTTTAATCGTAATACTGTTATTCTGTCCGCAGACAAAACCTTTGTGAAGACATTTGTAAATGTGTTGGATTCTGTAGAATCCCTTCTTTTCTTTTTTGCTTATTCATGTTGTACTATTGTGGCTCTGAACATCTACATTAAATGATCTAGAGGACGAGACGCATAATATAATTAAAAGATTAAACGAACTTACCTTAAGTGAAGTTTGATCTTAATTATATGTAGCGTCTCGTCCGAATAGATCATTCCCTCCCTCCCTTGCCCAAGCATACAGTACAACATGATTATTTCAACACTTAGAATATAAAATATATAAAGATATTCTAAGGTTGAACAACATGGTTACGTTCAGAAGCACTCAACTGTTAACATACATTTTGTATTCTTATTTCTGAACGCTAAGTTGAGTGATTGATGAGTCTGATAAGACTAATAATTTGCATTACCTTAATTTTTGATACCCTGGTTCAAAATGTGTACTACAAAATGGGCTATGCGCATCTAAGCGTTCCAAAGAGGTATTAAGTATCCAACTGCTTGGTGTAGGCATGAATCAAGAGCTGTTGTGAGACATCAATCTATCCATTAATTTGCTACCGCTTCCTCAATTCACTCAACAGTGGTTGCGTTTACGAAGTTCTGAACGTAGACTTTAGCTTTGAAAATAATGACTCGGCTTCCTTGGGAACGTGGGGTTATAGCAGAAAGTGGGGTTATTACCATAGAAATTCAAGCAATTTCTTTTTTTTTACTTTGAACATGTGATCACTTCTTACAGAATTGGGTATACTACATTAAATGATCTATTCGGACGAGACGCTACATATAATTAAGATCAAACTTCACTTAAGGTAAGTTCGTTTAATCTTTTAATTATAATATATTTCTAAACTGTGCTATAGATATTCTGTGAAAATGCAAGAATCACAGAACACTGAGAATGAGGCACTCACAGACTAAAGACACCACAGTACATTTCTATGGTCAGAGAAAATAAAAAATTGCGATTCTTCTTCTTCTTTCTTTTATAGGTGCCTGGAGAACAAAAAATGTGGTTAGGTTATGACAAAGGAATAGAATTGACATAAAACACCAATAAAAAACCTCAACAAATATTTTTCGAGTTATTAGTTATTAATCATTTGCAGAAATCTATTTCAGCGAGATCAAATTAAAAGATTAAACGAACTTACCTTAAGTGAAGTTTGATCTTAATTATATGTAGCGTCTCGTCCGAATAGATCATTTAATGTAGTATACCCAATTCTGTAAGAAGTGATCACATGTTCAAAGTAAGAAAAAGAAATTGCTTGAATTTCTATGGTAATAACCCCACTGTCTGCTATAACCCCACGTTCCCAAGGAAGCCGAGTCATTATTTTCAAAGCTAAAGTCTACGTTCAGAACTTCGTAAACGCACCCACTGTTGAGTGAATTGAGGAAGCGGTAGCAAATTAATGGATAGATTGATGTCTCACAACAGCTCTTGATTCATGCCTACACCAAGCAGTTGGATACTTAATACCTCATTGGAACGCTTAGATGCGCATAGCCCATTTTGTAGTACACGTTTTGAAACAGGGTATCAAAAATTAAGGTAATGCAAATAATTAGTCTTATCAGACTCATCAATCACTCAACTTAGCGTTCAGAAATAAGAATACAAAATGTATGTTGAGTGCTTCTGAACGTAACCATGTTGTTCAACCTTAGAATATCTTTATATATTTTATATTCTAAGTGTTGAAATAATCATGTTGTACTGTATGCTTGGGCAAGGGAGGGAGGGAATGATCTATTCGGACGAGACGCTACATATAATTAAGATCAAACTTCACTTAAGGTAAGTTCGTTTAATCTTTTAATTATATTATGCGTCTCGTCCTCTAGATCATTTAATGTAGATGTTCAGAGCCACAATAGTACAACATGAATAAGCAAAAAAGAAAAGAAGGGATTCTACAGAATCCAACACATTTACAAATGTCTTCACAAAGGTTTTGTCTGCGGACAGAATAACAGTATTATGATTAAACAATGATAACAGTATTCCATAGGAGGTAACTTGGTAACTCCTTTCATTGAAATTTAACTTGATACATTTCGGTTGATCAGACTGTCAAGGGAATTGATCCTGTTAGATATCTTTATGATGTTCCTCTTGTCTGTCAATTCTATATTCAGCTTCAATTACAGCTGGTGTCTGGAAACTCAATGTTGTAATAATTGCAGATAAGGTAGCAAATAATCTAGTAACACTATAGGGTTCCAAATAACATTGTACTTTGGCAAGAAAGATCAGAGCTTGTAAACTCCTCTAAAAAATCTTCACGTTTAAAACTCAGAATGATCGTCTTAATCTCCTCTTCAGCTTAACCATTTTTCCCAAGACACCCAATGATAACACTCCTGCAATTAGGGTAATTTTCCTGCAAGGTGAAAGTGGTTTATTATAAATTGAATAACTCAGAAGGATTGTAGCTAATGGGTTTTTTCCCTTAGTAGAGAGTTAAAACACGGCTGAGTATAGACCACTCTGAATCAACTGTAACTCTTCTGTTCCTCCTGTTATAATTTCCTGTAACTAGAAGTATAAGGAGAAATTGAGATTGATTCAGAAAATGCTGCACATTTTCCAGACTTAAGTGTCAGGATATGAAAAGGCAAACATTTCTTATTGATAAAGGCAAATAGATCCACCTTTGAATTAATTCATTTTTCCTGGATTGTCTTTAATGTAAGGAACACCTTGTTATTACTCGTTAAATATGTGATAGCTCATTTGCTTTTACATTGTTGGTTGATGAAATATAAAATGCATGCCGTAAAAAAAATTCCTATTTTCCAACCATAGATGAATCAAACTTGTATATCAAATTTCCCGCAAGGCATAGTAGCGAGTTCCCCCCCCCCCTTTGTGAAACAACACTTGAGGTTTTTAATAACCAAAAACTGGAAAACTGGGGAGCCTAAAACTATTTGGAAAAAGATCAGCGTCTTCCATCACATTGAATTCGTCTCGACAGAATGTGGAATTCTTATTGCATCAACACGTACTGATTAGAAACCTAAAAACTCTAGGAACTTTTCAAGTTCCAGCTATAATCAACTTTCTTAAAGCAGATACTGACACCAGAACTATTTTTCCAATTTTCTAAGTTTCCAGTTTGCTCGTTATCAACCAGATCTAAGTATTTTGTGGAGTTTTAAGGCCAAATGCTAAAATATAAATATAAAAACTATCAAGCATGAAGCCCAAATATTTCTGATGCAGTTCATGAAGAGATCTCAAATGATATTCATCTGTTAAATCAACTATTTCCAATGAATTATGAGAAAATACTAAATGGCAACATCTTGTGGTTCTCTAACGCAAATTGTCTTGCCCAGGCAAAATCATTCAAAGCTATCAAATTAGGATCGGGTTAGTAGCCATTAGATTGTTAAATCCCAAATATCCTGGAGATAAATCATCTCTTACTGGATATATTTGCTTGAGACCCCCTCTCTGGTCAATGTTATCCAACTATTGATGAAAATCAAAGCATGGCAATTTACCTCTTCAGTTTTTTCGAAGTCAACTAGATGGTTTGTAGAAGCAGTTTTGATGCTCTGTCATCGAGTTTGAAGGCCAGGGTGGCCTTGTTCTTGCCTGTTCTGTTGGTTTTTCGCTTATCTTCAGGAGGTCCCCTTTTCGTGCCTTGGTATTTTTGATCTTTTCACTAAGGTTATATATCTTTCTGTAATTTCCTGATGTAAGGGAAAATAAAAGATATAAACTTCAAAAAACAATTGTTCTCCCTTCTTCTGAAATGAGAACCATTATCCTAGTGAAATAATTTTCAAGTTAGAATTCATGTCAAATTCATTTTGAAAAATTTTTTGTTTAAATACTGAGATTTAAGTTATGAGATAAATAGCATCTACGGTAGTCTACTATTTAAATGATCTTAATATTCATGTAAATATTAAAGTGAGTCCATTAGTCAGGACAATTCAAAGAAATGAATCTTGCCAAGAGTTAGCCTGCAAAGCTAAGGGATTAAATGGGCATACTATTAGGGTTGATGACTCCAATTGGAGCCTTAGCTGTTATAGCCGCAGCAATCTAGTTTTGTGATTTTGCACTCATATCCCATTTCTTGGCTCGAATTAATAATTCATAATTCTAACAAAACAGAGATAAACCTTGATGGTTTGCAGCCTGGAAAAAATGGTCGACAGACCATCCAAAGAAAACCGCACCTTCAGGCAGACGATTTTAGTAACCCTACTTAATTCTCTCGGGATTCAAACCCGGGGACCCTCAAATTGTGGAGCAGGCGTTCTTATGATTGGATCATTGGAGCAGGGCAAACCCTATTTGAGAATGTCCCTTTTTGATTATTATCATTTTCATCTGTAGGTATCATAACATAGACAATATCTATTTTTGGTTGACCTATAAGATAAGAACATATTATGTTAACACACCATCCAATTTATTCATTGTTATTGCCTGAATGCCTTTCAGGACACCCTATATTAAGAAGCTCAACCTTGAAGGATCAGTTCTTTTAGGGATGTATCAAGTTAAGATGAATCAACAATTCAGCAACTGTTGTTGCTTGATAGGGGTTCTTTTAGGATCTATCAAGTTAAAGGTGTAAATCTTTCTGGACACTATATCAAGTAACTGAACCAAAGTTACGATAAATTCACAATAATCTATTGTTGCTTGATGAGGATTATTTTAGTAAGTTATATTTGTAATTCTCTTTGGGCACTGTATCAAGTAACTCAACCTTGAAAAAAGGCTATGATAGCATTCCCTTTGGAAATGTATTAAGTTACGATAAAATTGGTAATTGTCTAGACTGTGCCAAAAATCTCAAAAAATTCATGAAAAACTCAGTAAACACTAACCTTGACATGCAGAACACGAATCTGTTTTCAGACCTTTCCGGTCGCTCTATGAGGATCCTTTTGGGCCTATAAAGTTTCAGGTGCAATTCTCCAAGTGCACTGTATCAAGTAACTCAACCTTGGAAAGGCCATGATAGCATTCCCTTTGGAAATGTATCAAGTTACGATAAATTAACAATAATCTATTGTTGCTCGGTGAGGACTCGTCAAAGTGAACAGCAGCTAAAAGCTTTCCAGCATCACTCAGGCGTTCAATGAGAGCAGTGTCGGGGTTTTTAGCTTCAATGGCTTCATTCAGAGCACTTTGGAGCTTCGACCCAAGGACAGTGGCAAACCTAATTTGAGGATATCTCCCCATTGACGGGCAATCGTCTGGTGGATTTTGGGTGATGTCTTCTTTTGGGGTATTTGTTGATACCCCAAGATTCCCAGAATGCTGGCATCGAGCTGGTCTGGATTTAGCTCACCTGCCTCTTCAGGTACCATGATATATTCAATATCGTTCAGCTGTTGATCTGTATAACAAGAAATATAATTATTAAAGCATCATTCAACATTTTGATCAGGAACTGCACCCATCATTTCCAGAAAAGTATCGTTTGAGTGAGTCCATGATACAGCTTTTGTTGCTTTATTCATATCCTCTCACAAGTTCAGGTGCATTCCTCTCAGAAAAGTATAGAGTTGTGATAAATCAACAATAATCTATTGTTGTTTAATCAGGGTCCTCTTAGGACCTGCCAGGTTAAAGGTGTGGTATATAAAGTAATTTTACTTTAAAGGTGATATCATTCCTTTTAGAAATGTATCACATGCTAAATAAAAAGTAACTCAACCTCAAAGGCTATGATATGGTCCCTTCGGGACGTATCAAGTTACTGCTACAAAAATAATTTTCGTTAGGGTTAGAGAGATTCCTTTCTGGGAATTCTCAGACCGTTAATTTCAACTTACTTCGAGATAAGCCATCCCTCGTATGTTCCTCTCGACCTTGAGGCCGAGGTGGTGAAACATCTGGTGACCACGTGGACTGTGAGGGGCTTCTATAACGGCGATAACGACTCCTTTTTTTTCTTCAGCTTCTTTATTTCTCGTTCTAATCTTCTTATACGAGCATCTTCATCTTCGGAAGAGCTTGTACTCGAACTTGTAGAATAATGTCTTTTTGTTCGTCCCATGTTGTATGAACACTTTTTTGCTGTTATACACAGTATACACACAACGTATCACTTCTGCACAAAAAAGAATAATGACTCGGCTTCCTTGGGAACGTGGGGTTATAGCAGACAGTGGGGTTATTACCATAGAAATTCAAGCAATTTCTTTTTCTTACTTTGAACATGTGATCACTTCTTACAGAATTGGGTATACTACATTAAATGATCTAGAGGACGAGACGCATAATATAATTACTTTGGCTAAATGCAACTTTGTTCGAAAGATTTACAGATCACAGAATTAAGTTTCTGTTAAATTTTTTCGTAAGTTTAGGCGGTAGGTCCAATGCTCGGAAAAACTTTTGTGGTACATATCAGTGAACTAATAACACATGGAAGGAGTCTAACCGTCAGATCCGGCGTAATGCTGGGTACGAAGATAAAAATCAGCTGATTCGGGGCAAGAAACGCCGCGTTTGAACTGAACTCGAGGAGATTTTGGGTTTTTTCCTTGAATTTGAAATATTTATACAATAATTTTGACGTACCCACTCATCTGATTTTTATAGTGAGACTCTAACTTATAATTCCTTGTAATATTCTGTTGGTTAGCAAAGATTTTGATAACAGAAACGTATTAATTTAAAATAAATGAATTTGTTTCCGAATGAAAGAGAAATTTTAAACATTTCATTTGGTCTTTAGGAATTAAATTAATGAGATATTTAAAGAAATTATCAACAAATTGAACGTTTCTATAATAATTGTCGTTTTGAAAGAATAAATTCTGTATAAATATATTCGTTCACAACAATGCGTTTATTCCGTATCAATGGTTTATTAATTTTTTAGGTTTGTACATCATGAAGACTTCAAAATATTGTACAGTACTTTAAACTGATTAGTCGAAGGCCGCTGATCGAAAATTTACTCTTTCAAATTAAATATCATTAACAGAACGCATTTATTTCGTGCGCTTTTTCGAAGCTCCTTATCTTCTTGACCAAATGTATATGTTTTTTTTTCGAATTTTGAGCCAAAGATGGTATCAAATTTTTTAATACAACTATTACCACATGGACAAACAGGAGGTTGATAAGAAAAAATTATAAAATTATTGAAATAAATTTATTTTAATAGTTGAACAGAGAACTTGAATATCTATGATGGTTCTGAAGGAATAATTCAAATTGAATTACAAATCCGAATAAGTAATAAATAAATTACAAAGCTTAAAATTATTGTCCTTAAAAATTTATTAATTTGGTAAACATTCGTCGAATAGTATGTTTTGTTTCGATGGTGATTTTATTTTCGTGATGTATTCTTATATTGAAATGTACTTCTAAAATAATGTACACTACTTGAAGAAGGTGGTTATTCAGAGGATCCTGATCAAAAATATGAAATAAAAGTTGAGAGCAAGAGCAAATGTTCTCAACTGCTCAGAATGTTCATTATTTGATGAAAATTTGAGTTGTATAAACAATTAAGACAATTCAACCCAGAAATCTGAAAACATAAAATTTATTTGGATTACAAGATTGAAGATTTAAAGAATACTTAACTAATTACTACTTACCCCCGATTTAGAAAAGGAAATGAATATTATTATCTATACCTTCGAATTGGTTTCTGGAAAGAGGAGGCACCTATGTGAGCTGAGCCAAAATAAAATAAAATTCTGAAAGGGCTACTACCAGACAAAATTATTAACACATGCATTAATTTGCATTTGTCAATAATTCTTCATAGGCCCCGAATTTATGTTTGATTTTTTACTTGCATTATGAGTTTTTTCAAGCTGGTAACCTAGTTGCTCTCTAGTTTATTTTTTTTTGCACATTTTGGCTACTGAAGTTTGCAAAGCAGAATATTGCCTCCTTCTGAAAAATGATTAATTCAAGAAGCTCAATAAATATAGGATAGAGAAAAATTCCTTTTTTTTCGTATCAGAGGTTTTTCGGAACAATTTGGGGTATCAGTATTTCCATTCTCCAAGTAGTTATCAGAACTGAAAATATTTCAAACCTGAATATATAAAAATACTGCATAATTGAAAACAGGTAACAACCTATAGTTGATGGAAGATCTGTCTCAAACTTCTTATCAGAAGTAAATTCTGCTTTAATCTCCTTCTTAGCAGATCTTTTTCTGAATTTCCTTGGTTTGGTTAATTTCTTCCTCAAGTGTTCAGGAAAATCGAATTGAGGGAATAGAACCTTTTCTCAGTTTAATTTTGACCGAATTCTCTGTTCAAATTAGTTTCGAGAAAGTGTTTTCTACATTAAGTAGAAGAATTTGTGGGGTAAAAATTTTCCCTTTTCATTGCCAAGACCCATGGGAACTATGTTTTGAATCACTGGAAAACCTGCAGAATTTTGAATATTACTATATGATAATTCAAGAACTATAATTTATAAGTAGAGACTCACGTGAAAAATGAAATTCCACTGCCTGTTTATCTTTGTTTGTGGACAATTATATGCAGAATAGGCCTTTACCATAGTGAAAAATCAAAGGTATAAAATCATTTCAGCACCATAACGATAATTACACACACAAATATATAGAAAAACCCAAATGAAACTGAAAAATTCATCGATTCACGTATAGACTCAATAGAACTTTTCCAATGTTTTGCCCCCAATCACCTGTTTTTCTTCTATCTCACAAACGTACCCATGGGTCTCTCTCTACGCTTCTTCCATGTGTTATTAGTTCACTGGTACATATTATGAAAGTTTGAAATGTCCGAATCTTTTTCTCTTGCTCTTTGCTTCAAACGCTAGTCTGTGCAACCTGCTACAAAAGAATAAAACATTACACAAGTTACCATTGAGTATTAATCTAAGAATATTCAATAATGCTACAAATACACATATCATTGCTAAATTACCTCCGAAATTCAAGGTTTACAAGTTCCAAACAGAACTTTTTAGATTATAAAGGGTAAAACCGCAGTGCTAGAAATATTCTGAATCGATATAGCAAATAGCAAAAGTGATTATTCAAAAATTAAGAATTGCGATCCGATCATAACCATGAGTGACTGGTATATAATTAAAATTAGGGTTACTTCAATTGAGTCCTCACCAACAAATGAAAAAAAAATTTAGTTTTCATATATTTTGTTTGTACTTTATACAGGAATTAATATCACATTTCATATTTTATTTAAAGCAACTTTTATTCTAATGAGAGAGAATCAACTGAAAAATAATGGGGAAAGCAGTAAAAAAAAACTTAAAATTATATTGTCAATAATCGCCTTCCCCGTTATTAATTTTAATAGATTTCCTACAAACGAAATACACACTATCATATTCGTACATTAACATCGATTTTGGGTTTTGACAGTATTTAGTCTTAATCCCAGTGTTGCATTTCTCCATTTCAAAACCTACACTACTAATTATATCACTGAGAACTTCAAAGCTTGGTTCAATACTTTTTTCATTTTTCAGTCCTGAGTAATGATATAAAAGTGGTCCTAAATTAACCCAAACACCTCCTGGTTTGAGTATATTATAGATTGTTTCTACAAATTGCACAACATTCGGAGCACAATCAATGAAGAAACATGTTGCAACACAGTGCCATTGGTTGTGATCTGTGTAAACCTCCAGGAAATCCCCTGCTGTCATAGAAAATCGACCTCCAGGAGTTGGCATGGGACGAATATCTGGAAACCTAAACAGCCAGTTTAAAATCCAACTAGTTTGATAATATCATCATGAAATTATAATAATTATAAGTTTTAAAGAATTTAAATTTTCAATTATTTCAATATTATGATGCTATATTCAATGATACAAAAATATTTATAGATTTACAGTTATATTAGAAAAAGATATATATACCTACAATAGAAAAAAATTATGAAATTACTCAACAAACTCTTCACGTACCTCACTGATATCATTTGGTCTTCTGCTTTCAAATTGTTACAATACTGATGAATCCACGGATAAATCTCAAACTCATCCACTTCCTTACATAAGTTTAGCACAAAGTAAGAAACCACAAGCATGAACATGTTGAATTCATTGCCTTCACAGGCAAATCCTCTAGTTGAAATTTCAAAAGCCAGTCTACCAAGTCCTGCACCAGGGACCAGTACATTTAGCATTTTACGATCGAATTTATCTTCTGGAAATTGTTCTTCGATTTCATCAATGATTGGTTGATAGCACTGTTCACGTTCGAAAGAACCCATGGAGCTCCAATCCCTCATAAGCTGTTTGAAAACTGATTGCACTTTGTCCAATCCTGAAAAATCCATAAATTAGAAAATAATATGTCTAAAACTAGAAAGGTCTAGTTGTACCTTCCGCTAGTGTTCCTACTTCAGTTTCCGAATGACTATTTCCATCTGTGCAGTAGATGTTTCCAAAAATTGTTTTGGCCTCCTTGAGTATTGTGGGTATTAATTGAGAATTCTTTTCAATGCAGTCTTTAAAAGATTTCAAGTCCTCCAAATATTTAGTCAACCATTTTCTATGATGTTTGGGAAGACTCTGAACAGTTTTTTCTTTACTCTCGATTCTCAGCAAAGACTGCTCCCTGAAATAATACGAATTAGAACACATATTTAATGGTTGTTTCTCAGTTGAAACAACTTTGATTCCTCACGGGTAAACTGCAATTTTATTAAAATCGATTAAATGAATATTGACAATGTTTTTCAGACATTCCACATTTGAAATCGATTCAGAATTCCTTCCAACTCACCGATAACTACTGAAAGTTTTCAAGACGGAAAAAAAATATTCCCTTTCTTTGTTCTCTTCTTGGAGAATTTTAACTTCGTTGTTCATTGTTGAGATAATATATTTTGTTTTCCTTTCCTGTGCTAACCTCAACGAATAATCGATTAGAATCAGGCAGGAATGCAGGACAGGCAGGCCACCAGGAATGCAAGGAATCAGGATCAGGCAGGAATTAAAATGAAATGAGGTTACCAAATAAAATTAATAGATCTAGCGCCATCTGTCGTCAGATTACTGAAATTAAAAAGGGACAAAATGTGTATAAACAAGCCTTTTACGGAATCTGATCAAAATTAAGGAGTCCACTTATATTTTTAATGAATCTGGTCATTTGTTCAGTAAGAGTGGATCGTATTTCGTTTGGATTGATTTGTTCAAGAAGGAACTGCCCTCAGGAAAAATGCCGCGGCCAAAGACTAAAACTATATATTCAGTGGATATTATATATAAATATAATAATAATATACATGGATATTATTTGAAAAAATAAATAGCAGTTTTTAACGATTCAACCAAATGGAACTGAGAATCGTTATTCTAAAAAGCTTATGCGTAAGAGTGAGACAGCATCCCACCATTGAGCACCCTTCCCACTCCGAGGTGCAAACAAAATTTTAGCACGTCGTGCCCTTCAGTTTGTTTTATAGTCCTAAGAATTCAAACAGAAATCTTATGCTCTGACACAGAGTAGATATATTAATATTTCTGAACTGTGGTTCTGGCTTATATTCAGACTTGAAAATTTCCTTTGTCTTGGAGATAAGGGATAAACTTAGGGAATTTAGTGAGGAAATATGTTACCAGCCAGCATAAACGAGCCCTTGATCTGATGAAGAAGTACCCAAGTTTGATGCTTCGGAACGTTCCAAATTTAAATAGATCGAAGTTTTCTTGATCGTTTATTGTAAGCCAACAAATTTTCCCAACTGATTTTCTATTGTCAAATAAACATTTTTTTAATTGAGTTCGTTACAGATTATGGGCATGAAAATCCAAAAACCAAGTTTTGGTTTCTTTCTAGTTTGAATTCCTAGCTTATTTAGAAACAAACGTTTAAAAATGAAACTTCGGGAGAAAAAAAAAGGCACGATGAGTTGGACTACTGCTTAATAGATCTACTGCACTTTTGTTTGAAAGCAATGATTCTTCAAATAATAATTGTCCGACACAAAGTAAACATAATTTCGTTCTGTGAGAAGACAAATTTGCTTCAACGAGAAAACAAGAACTTGAGTTTCATTTTTTCAGAACATTTGTTTTCACATGCAATTTCGACAGATGTCATTTGAAATAGAAATTTTCTGGAATAGTTCTATTGCATCTAAATCACCGAGATTGAATTTTAGGTTAATTGTCAGTTCGGAATTGTAAATTGTTCACGTTGTGGATCAGAATTTTTTAGAAACTCTGAAATATCTGAAAAAGGTGAGTAAATGCAGTTCTGAATATTCAATCACATAAGTATCATTTAATTGCTATTCATTTAGGATGTCTGGAAGAGAAGGAGGCAAGAAGAAGCCTTTGAAGGCACCCAAAAAGGCACAGTCAGAATTGGATGACGATGATCTAGCTCATAAGCAGAAGATGAAGGAGCAGCAAAAAGCATTACAAGAAGCAAAAGCTAAAGCTTCGCAGAAGGGACCTCTTGTGAGTGGAGGAATCAAGAAATCTGGCAAAAAATGATGACAAATTGATATCTTCGTTCGTGAATGTAAATAATCTGCATTAAAAATGTTGTCACAGTACATTTCTAATATAACTCTTATATCACTGATGTATTTTAGTTTCCCAACTATTACTTGTCCTCTTGAATTCATCAACATCAAAATATTAGGCAATGCATCTATTGTCTTGAAGATCCCGAAACTTTTTGGTTTTTATGCTATATTTTTTAACCATTTTTTAACTTTTGGCCAATTATCTACAGTATAACATATTGTGAAATTAAAGTCGTATCTATGAAATGGTATTGGTGTCTGGAGTAAGGCAAATTGATGAGTTAGCAAGAGAATTTCCAGCAAAAAAATGACAATTACCTTTGGAAAAAGAAAAGGAGAATGGATTCTATCTATATAAATCTTCCAATGTCAGGATCATATCAGTTGGAAAAAATAATTAATTATAATTTATACTGAGCATTAAACAAATAACAGAAACCTTTTGAAATGAGACTTCATACAAAATTGTATGATCTTCGACAAAACACACAATTTCAATCGAACACTCAAATTAAGCCTGTCAGAGCTAGGATAAATGGAATACAACTTTCTTTTAAATTAATATATCTTGAAATAAGTCTCGTGGAATTGTAATTTTCATTATTGAAAAAAGTAAGTGAACAAACTCAAATTCAGGTACATAATAGCATAGTATAAAGAATTCTTTATACAATGATAATAGTAATTCATGTCACAAGAGAATCCTAAAGTGGTGTACTATATTTCTTGACCTATGAACAGCAATAGACAAACAAATTGCCATTGTAGACGAGAAAAACATTAAATATTTCATCTTTGGTCACAACTTATTTTTTACCAACTGCAAACAAAAAATTTATCATTGTGATAATTTTTAGGATATGATAAGATTCATAAAACATGCCATTTTTTGTTATCTGTAATATGAAGAGGAAGTTCAGAATCCTCAAATCCATTCTATATTATCCCAAGGGGGTTGATAATAATTTTGAAGAACTGCAGGCAGAAATTCAACAAATACCACTGAATACCTATTCCTATTGATAGTAAAGCCAAAATATATTTTTTTATCTTGAAGATAGGTTGCTATCATCATTCATACTCAATGGAATGAACAAATATACAGAAATTCAAAATAAAACATCTATAAACCTTTATAAATGAATGATTTATTGCAATGATGAGAGGATAAACTATACTACCAAATGTATTGTTTATATTTCTACAAAAATATAACATAAAAATCTGGGGGATTCTATTCAGAACGTGGACAAATTCATACAAATTCTGGACCTGGCCAGATGTATGATGGGTTGCGCATCCACAGATTGTATAATCTGCTGAATGACAAACAGCTGACTGCTGGCAGCAGTTCCCAGTTCTACCTTGAGCTAAACCTTGTTAGATACAAACGACAAAAGCAAGAAGTAACAAGTTATTTACTGTTCACTGCTCTGATACAAACTAAAAACAATCATAAAAATGTGCAGAACAATGGTAAAATACTGGACTGAAAGTGTGATCATATAGCAGAGGGAAAAACTGGTTTACGTCGTTTCGCAGATCAATCCGTCTGAGAAATAAAGGTAGGAATAAGGAATAAAAATATAACATGGATCTTCGTGTTGACATGTGAATCAATAATAATCATTCAATACTCGAGCAATAATTGTTATCTCTCAACTATTTCTAGTATTCTAGATTTTCCTCCTTTTGTTGATCAAGTACTGTTAGTTTTATCAACCAAAAAGGGGTCTCGTAATTAAATATTTCTTATATAAATAATATGTATTATAGTTTCAGGCTTTCACGACCGGATATATTGACATTAAGAGAGTCTTCCGGGCTTATTGGCCGTGGTCTATTAGGAATTATTTCACCTAACGTTTCGCCCACAACTGCGGTAGGCATCTTCAGAGGATTCTTGGTCTTAGATTGTAACTCGACCGCTGAATTTCCGAAAGTGATGCTGGATTCGATCCGTTGGCTCCACTTATACTCTGATCATTGGCGGGAGAAGGTAGTGGGTTTACGGTCACCGATAGAATTGGTAGAATACTAAAGGGCCACAATATAGAGACTGTCTATAAGCCAACTCAAAAACTTGGCCAAATGATCAGAACTACCAAAGACAAAGTCGACCCACTCTCTCAACCCGGTATTTACAGGATACCTTGTGACTGCGGCAAAGTCTACATTGGTACAACGAAGAGAAGTATCAATACGAGAATCAAGGAGCATGAACGATGCTGTCGACTCAATCAGACAGAAAAATCCGCACTAGCGGAACATGCTCTGACAGATGGACACAATATTGTTTTCTCAAAGGCAGAAGCTATTTCAAACATCAAAAGTTTCTATCCTAGGATGAACATGGAAGCCATTGAGATATATAAACATAAGAACAATATGAACAGAAGGGAAGAAACTCCTTTGGTACATAGCGCATGGTTGCCGGTGTTGGAAAAGACTAAAATCAAGCCAATACGAGGTGGAAGCGATGGACCAATCAACATCGCGCGCGTAAACCCACTACCTTCTCCCGCCAATGATCAGAGTATAAGTGGAGCCAACGGATCGAATCCAGCATCACTTTCGGAAATTCAGCGGTCGAGTTACAATCTAAGACCAAGAATCCTCTGAAGATGCCTACCGCAGTTGTGGGCGAAACGTTAGGTGAAATAATTCCTAATAGACCACGGCCAATAAGCCCGGAAGACTCTCTTAATGTCAATATGTATTATGTTTCAGCTGTATCTCTACTACACGTTCATTTCGGGACTAGATAATTATCCAGAAGCATTTTTCATTCGTGATAAACTATTTTTCATTCAAAAAGTTGATAGACTGTCTTTTCAATGAAGTCACATGCAGGGCACTTTTTCGTTCTTTTTACACAAAATGAGGATGTCATTCATAAGATGCAATGATTTTATATTCAAGAAAAATACCCTTCGTTGTCAGCTTGAGCAAATTTCCATTCATCATATCAAAAACCAAATATCATATCTTTTCTAATCGATGAGAAAGTGGTTAACAATGAAGATACTGAAAATTAATATTTTATTCTGAGCGACATATGTATGTGAATGGTACAAGAAAAATTTGTTTAGAATTATTGTCCTTCGTATTATGGTATAATCAGGACAAAAAGTATATTATACTTTGTCTGCATATATAAAAGGAGCTTCGTCTCCCTTTATTTGTTCCTAGTGAAAGCGAATAATCAACGATCTCAACAGATACGTCTTAATTAGAAATCCGACACTTTCACTTCGAATAACCGAAGGACAGTCGAATTAGTTTATTATTGTTATTGGTGTAGCTATTAAATACTCAGTTCAATGAACCTACTTTGTTTCTACTTAAGATCGATCGTGGTTATTTCCTTCACTTCTCTAGCAAGAATACCAAGAAAGTCCTTTCCATTAATTGTTTGTGGACGTGATTCATGTGGAATCTTGGATAATTCGTCATCTAATTTTTTCCTCACTTAAAACATTAGTACAATTCATTGCTTTGCGTAGTACTACTAGTATACTCGAATATTCAGATATAAGAAACTTTCTAACTTTAACACTCAGTATCTCGAGGCCGAAGCATGTTTGGAACTAGGTATTAAGTTTGGACATATGACCATATGAAGCTTTTCCTGAAAAAAGGTGTTCTATATTCTATACGATACTAAAATTACAGCAAAAATCTGGATTACACGCACAAAAATCATAATGTTTGTTCGTACCTCATACTCTGCCATTTCGTTTATCCGACGGCGATAAAACTTTATCACCCTATTGTTGATCTTTTGGGAAGGTTATTTAGGTACAATTAACTTGTTGGTAGCTGTTCGTACTTGCAGTATTGATTGATGATTCAGAGGAAAATGATTTGAAAATTTTGGAATTATGTTGGTTGTCTATAAGTTCAAGTTGAGTTCGTAAATGGGAAAAATCCTCACAAATTATGTGTTTCTATCTCAATTTCTATACTTTAATTATTTCAAATAATAAATTTAATAAAATGAATTGTATACGAATTCAGCTCTGCTGGCTGCTGTTCTTTCTGAAGAGAAAATTAAGATATTTTTTTTGGCAATTTGAGAATGAAGGCAATGTTTCTTTCAATAAACTCTAGGTGGTGCTATTCATAAATTATGTCAGAGTTGTCATAATTTATTCGCATATTTAAAAAAATCAATATTCTGGTGTTGATAGTTTTTCAAACAAAAATTAATGGATCCTATCGATTAAAAAGTATTTTGGCAGGTCTCTGCATTTTTCTGAACTTTTCAAGGTGTTTTTCTCCATGGAACAAAAATCAATAAAAAAAATTTTTTAAATGAATTTGAGTTTATTAATTTTGCGGTTCATTTGCGGACCAGTTTGTTTTCTTTTCCTTCAGGACTATATTTAAATGATGTACCGATTATCCAGAGTTGAGTTGGAAAAATTCAATGAATGATGTATATTCTACGACAAAGAAAAATAAACAAAAACTACGTTTATACATGTAGATGGATTGTTCTTTGAAATTGAGTCAAAATTTGTATGTACTACGGAACTTTTGGATTTTCGAAGAAAATTTTTTTTGTGTTAGGTTTCTGCTGTTATTTTTTTTCTTGATTTCCTGTGGTTCTCGAGATATTTTGAAATACGCAAAAATTAGCTAGCCCAGCACTCTTCGAAAGATTGTATTCCAATGACTAAAAAAGATTGTGCTACACATGAAACTGAATTTTTCCGAAAGTTTGCCAAGTTTCCCGAAAAATCGAAATTGAAAAAAAAATTTCCCAGCACTTTCGTTTTTTCTTATCACACATGAAACGAAAAATTTGTGCTACATTAGTGCTGTTTTGGTCCGTAAATATTTTCCCTAAAATTCTTAAGATTTCCTGGAAAATTAAGAAAATGAAAAAAAAACGAAGGGCCCAACACTTTTTTTTCCGACAAAAGTAGTCTTATATGATCGTGCCAACTTGTGATGATCAGATTTTCAGAAAAAAAAATCAACAGGTTTTCCCTTACCTTTATGAAGAAAATCAGAGAATCGGTAGATTGTAGGAAAATCAGCTTACGTGGCAACAGCGTGTATGCACTGGATTTTCGAGTAAAATTTTTTGTGCTGGATTGTGCTAGGTTGGTGCTGGTTCTTGCCGTTGAAATTTTTTTTTGTTCAATACGGTTGTCCAGATATGTCTTGAACGAACACTTGCTGGGACTTTTTTTTCATTTCCGTAATTTTCCTGAAAATCTGAAGAATTTTCATTCAAATATTCACGGTACAAAAAAAATTCAACGGCACAAAGCAGCTCAAACCTTGCACAATTCAGCACGACAAAATAATTTTCGAAAATCCGAAACTTCACAAATAAAGATAATGGGTAATTGTTCAAATCAGAATAAGATATTTTTTCATTTAGTTTGAATTGACAAATGAAAAAAAAATGGATTCAAATTCTGATTCAACATCAAAATACAATTTTCACAAACTTTACTTCAATATACGAAATCTTTGCGGCTAAATAAGTTTATATGAAATTCACTCAAATATTTTGAAGTAGAATGAATCATATATAATTCCGGACACCTGTTCAGACTCATTCCATCGAGAAAGGATATTTCCGTCAAGGTCGTCTTTTAATAATGTCCTTTGTTCGAATTAAAATAAAATTGGTGGTCGAATCATCAAAATCGTTTTTTAGGAATATCATTACATAGTTTCTCCTAATATTATTTTGCAAGGAAGAGCAACACCTTATGATTCCTTTGTTCAAGGATGCTGTTGAGTTCATTTTCGTCAAGGGCAAGTAGCGCTAACTATAAACGACTTCCTCGGCCAACGAATTGGCGTTAACAGTTAACGTCATTGGCATTGGATGTTGGCAAAATGTTTACATCGATAAGTACGTTAAGCTCTTATATTTGAAGAAAAATCCATTGGTGTTTCACACGTAACAAACAGGGTTATACAGGGCGTCCCATAATTAGACCGACAATGCTTTGTTAAGGTGCTAGAGCCCTCTGAAGATGACTTCCAGGCAACACTTTTTGTCACATATCTCCAAAACAGCGTCACCTAAAGTGTTGAAATTTCACACATTGGCTACTATCAAGAATCAAGAATACGCATCGAATGGATGGTTCGAGTGAATTTTTTTCATGTCGATCATAAGCGTATCATTCTGGGGGGGCGAGAGGTATTTCTAGTCACAACTTCTTTACCTTTCTTTTATTTCATGTATTTTACAAGTTTTACAGCAAATTCATAAACTTTGAAAGGTGCTCTTGTTTGACATCGCCTAGTTGCACCGGTTTTGAGAAAATTTGATTTAGAATTTTCATTTCGTGCAATACTCAATGTTCGTATGTGAAGAATCATAATGAAGTGAGTGAAATATCAATTTATTGCACTTGATTTAAATTATTTTATAAGAGCTTTACCTCATTAAACATAATACGAAATCATTTAATTCCCTTGAACTTTATTTTTTAAAGAGCTACTGAGAGTTCTTCGTACTTAACAAAATGACGAAGAAAGAAAATTTCAAATCCATTTTTTTCCAAACCGGTGCAACTGGGCGATGTCACACAAGAGCACCTTTTCTCACGAAAAAATATTGAAGTTTATGAATTTGATGTAAAACTTGTAAAATAATGAAAGCTGAAAAAGTTGTCACTAAAAATACTCCTCGCCCCCCAGAATGATACGCTTATGATTGAGATGAAAAAAATTCTATTCTTGATAGTATATAGCCAATGTGTCAAATTTCAACTCTTTGGGTGACGCCGCTTTGGAGATATGTAAAAAAAGTGTTGCGTGGAAGTCATCTTCAGAGGGCTCAGGCACCTTAACGAAGCATTTTTGTACTTTATGATTTGGGTCGAAAGTGTCTCAAATAATGTCTAGAACATCCACTAGAAATTCATCGGTCTAATTATGCGACATCCTGTAGTTAGTTAGAGTCTCACGTTTGATGTACGGATTTTTGTAATGTTATAATGTTCCTTATTGTGCGAATTATTGAAAATATCTACTAATATGATATAAAACTCAGTGGTTGAGTGCGTTTCACAAAACTTGGATTGCTTGATCTAGAACTGTTAAGTTGATCAGGGCCATCGAAATATGTTCCAATTTCAAATCAAGGGATTCGAATTTCCAAAGAAATGAAGTAATTAACTTTTGGTATTCTCATCTTTATTACTTCATTATTCGTTGCTTAGCTTGACCATCATCTTTCAGCTAAATTCCAAAATCACCCTGTAGCATGGAAACTAGGCACCATAGCGGCTTGCGGTGTTCAGCATTTCTTGTTTCTCGAAAGAAGAGAACATGACATGTTTTTCTATGTCTTTTAATTTAGGAGATCTAGTATTAAATCCTCGAAATTTGACCACCTTGTGGAGCAGATTCTACACTAACTACACTGTGTAAATTCAACCTATTACTCCTGAGTTGCGAAATTTCAATTTCGATCTCGAAATCTACAATCGGAGCAGAACTAATGTATGACAATAACGTAACCGTGTTCCACACATTATACCTAACATTCCCGTAAAGAGACTCACCAAGAAATCGATCATTCTACTGTAACGACGATGATGGTCCAGTCTACGATAACAGTAATCGAAGTTACTTTCATCAAATAGTTCAGTTGTTGCAACAGAACTTCTAAGAGCGGCTATTTCAGTTTCCTTAAGCTGCGTATACACTGAAGCATTCGCCTGATCACATTGTTATAGCGTTGATTGAAGTATACTTCAATCAACGGTTATAGTTTATCCCTCGAACAGATAACTGAAAAGCTCGTATTTTCTCTATTTGTTATTTGGATCGTTGGAAACATACGGCTTTTTAAAAACTTGAACCAATACTGGAACTGACCTAGGCATCAGTGTAAATTTTTTGATTCGAAATATTCATTTTTCCACATTATTTTGATTTGATATCGAAAAAAACTCAATCGAAAAACCTCAAGTTCAAACAAGTTGATCTTTTTATTCTTAGAAATCTCTACTTTCTGATAGTAGGCAAAAATACACTTGTCTTTGATGAATGTTATCAGAAAATGCAATTGAAATCCCCTTCAAATCCTATTTTTGAATTTAAGTCAACTATTTTCGCATGCTGTTCGCAATCTTTATGGATTTGTGATCTTGTGTTTATCAATGTTACATGTAATCTTAAACAAAATGTTTTTTTGTGAAAGAAAAACTGAAAATAACACCAATAAAGGAGAACAATTCAGAATTTGAGAAACTTATCGTCTCATGGTTTCTTAAGGCAAGTTCGCATTCAATCGAACGTACAAAGACCGCATTTTTTAGCAATGTTGCTACCTAAGCAGGATAACGGGAAAAAAATAATCATCCTCATCAGAAATTCTAATGATTCAGCTCATTTTAACGAACGATCCATTGTCTGTCTTACCAGGAATCGCCAATCTGGCGCAGCAATGAGTCACTCTAATAACTGTGTTTACCAGAAAAATTAGCCATTCTTGTTGGCTCCCTCATTATTCTCTCAATCATTTCATTACACATACTTACGATTATACCCGAAAGTTTTTCGTCAACCAGATTGAATTGTTCAATATTCAAGTGAGGCAGATTTTCTGTAGGAGTTCAATTTGATGGAAAAATCCACTTTTTGATTCATTATTTGAGATGACGAACAGTTCGAATGCATACCTCTGTCGTTTTCGAGTTATAGGCCAAAATTGAAAGTTAGGCGATTTCAGCTTTCGTCATTATCTAAGTTTCTGTTTGTGCTAGAATGTTGGAATGTAAACATTATAGGGACACCTTTTTCATAGCAATCCAGTAGCGTACTATGTGTTTTCCCAAGCGGAAAATGATACACACCTTTTTGTTACAGTTATAGCTCAGCAAGGAAATGTGTTGTGAAATGGTATATTCTAAAACAAGTTACAGAATGGGCTTCTATTGCAACACAAATGCGAAATTCGAAAGCATGAGTGATGGAATTGCCTTCTGCAACGGGTATTAGACGATATTGTCTTTATTTCAGTCAAGTTTTGTGAAATACTCTCGAATTTTAAATAAAAATTCATCCTAGTGACTTTTGTATTGTATCTTGGCAGTTGGTGTGACTTACGAAATTTGACAGATTACGAATTTGAATTGATGTGATTTGATCGATAAGATCGGAGGTCAGTTCTGAAAACCACGAAACAAAAAATATTACTGAAAACAATGTTGTTACGGGTTCATTACACATTTAGTACTGTAACGATACAGAAATAGAGAAAAACATAGTGCGCTAGTGGATTGCTATGAAAAAGGTGTCTCTATAATATTTTAATCTCAACAACCTAGCACAAACAAAAACAGAGATCATAACAAGTTGAAATCGCCCAAATTTAGATTTTGGCCCATAACTCGAAAACAAAAGAAGAGGACTGCAGTGGATGGCAGTTTCCCTAAGAAAGACGACCGTAATGTGTCATTCATTTTCCTCTATCTCTCTCGGTTAAAAACAACCCAGCCTCGAAGTCCATGAGGGGCATACCCGCTAAAAACTCCTCTGTTCCCCCTCCCCACAGGGGGCGAGCACGTTTCAATTACCTGCAACCGAATTGAGTTGGAATAGGCGCAGGTTGCTCTGAGGTTGTTTGCCCCCGCAAACACCCTACCCGACACCAATCCTCAGCCTTGGAACTCTAGTTGTTATTTGGTTCCATCGGTTCCAGTTTGTTGAGGAACCTTGCAGGACTCTCGTGGTGATTCCACTGAGAAGTCCAGATCGTCAGTCAAGATGTTAGCTGACTCTTGTGACCATACACCTCGCTAGGAGATGGTGCATGACGATATTCTCACTGTAGAAGCCGGTCTACAAGTAAACCTGGCTACTTCGTCCTCAATCGGATCGATGTTATATTTGCCGACCTTCAATCTGTGGTTGAGATCAAGCGGTGGAGTTTCAATAACCCATACGTCACGCTCCTCTACGACGATCAGATCGGGTGTGCGAACGCCCACAATTGTTCGCAGGCGCGGCTCGGTAAACACCGTCAGGCCCTTGTTCTTGCACACGACATCGTGTCTCAGAATCCTTCCTCCATGAGTAGGGAAGCACCACTGCAGCTGCTGTTTCGTGCTAGTACACCAAGCCCTACAATTGATTTCTGTGAGGGCTGTTCTCCGTGCTCTCGACGTGCGGACTCAGGTTGGTAGATTGTTGATATGCAAGTGATGATATTCTGGCTATGCCCATGCCCATCCACCGAGAGGAAGCGGTTACCTTCTCAGTAGCCCAGTATTTTCTGCGCTGTTCTGCAGAAAAGATCCTGTCACCGTCGATTGTCAGGACCTTTTCGGCCCACCCGATCTTATTGTGAGCCCATGCTGTAGCAGAGACAGATCTGACTGCCCTTGATAGGGCAGTCTTCATTCGATACTACATGACAGCGCTGCGTTACCTTCAGGAAATAGTGAAGCCATATGTTTTCCCTTACCTTAACCGGCTCGAGACTCCAATATTTCAGCAAGATAATGTTCTACCTCATGTTGTCTTTTTTGGAGTGTGAATCTTTTGCCATGGCCACCCAGATCCCCCGAATTTTCGCCCATAGAGCCAGTTTGGGACATAATGTAGATGAATTGGACATTTATCCCAGCCCTCACGGACTTTGGCGGCCCTGAGATATAAAGTACAGGTATCTTGGGATAGTATTCCTCAAGAAAAAAAGACCATCTTCTTCCATCAATGCCGAGACGTGTTGGGGAGTGAATAGATAACCGATAAACACATGGACGAACACATTATTAACAAATTTAATAAAACAAATTGTAAACCCTTCTGTTTTTCTCCAAATTCGAATTATTTACTCCTCGCTATACTATCTACACTGCGTAAAAAAATTAACGCACATTATGGAAATCTCAAATTTATTCTACAACTGAAGGAGTTCTCAATGATAATTATTTTTATCATAATTATGCATGCATATGATATCCACTTTCAACGTTTTTCTTCAATACAGAATAAAAAAAGATGATATTATCAGATTTTGAATGTATTGGCTCCATTCTAAAATCAGTTGTTCTCGATCAATTCTAGTGAGCAATAGTTTTTCTTTCGGTTGATTTTCTACACTCGATCGCTATGCAACGCGAAACACGCAATTTGACCCAAGAGGAATGTGCCCAAGCGGTAGTTTTGCGAGAAGAAGGGTGGACATACACAAGAATTGCAGAAAGGTTTGGAGTTTCCCATACAAGTGTGTCCAGAATGTTGCAGCGATTCAGGGAGACAGGTATGAATGTCCGAAGACCAGGACAGGGTAAAGCACGGGTAACAACTGCCATTCAAGAACGTTACTTGAGAGAAACCGCTCGCCTCCTTCAAAATCGGCTCGAGCAAACTCATGGGGTGCAAATTAGCACTCAGACAATAAGAAATCTCGTCAGAGAATATGATTTGAGGACTCGTGTCGCGGCAAGAGGCCCAGCTCTTACCCCAGCCCATCGAAGGGCGCGTTTGGATTTTGCGAGGGAGCATATCCATTGGGAAGAGGCCGATTGGGAAAGAGTTCTCTTCACAGATGAGTCTAGATTCTGCCTCTACTATTGTAACGTTCCCTTGTATACAGACGTCCACATGAAAGATATGCTCAGTGCAATTTCCTTAATACTACTGGTTTCGGGGGAGGATCGATTATGGTAATGGGTGGAATATCTTTGACTGCTGGCACAGACCTAGTAGTTGTTCATAATGGAGCTATGAATGCTGATAAGTATATGAGGAACACTCTTGAAGAGCATGTAGTGCCATTTGCCCCATAAATTGGCGAAAATTTGATTTTTATGGACGATAAAGCCAGACACCATCGTGCGCGCATCGTTCAGGAGTACCTTGAAGAGGTTGAAGTCTCTCGAATGGAATGGCAAGCAAGAAGTCCAGATCTCAATCCGATTGAGCAGGTGTGGGACAATCTCAATAGAATGCTGAGAAGTTCAGAAAATCATCCAGCAACTCTTAATGACTTAGGAATCCAACTCGGAGAAATCTGGGAAGGATTAGATCAGAAAATTTTAAGATAACTCATTTTGAGTATGAACCGTCGTTGCGGAGCTGTAATTAACGTAAGGGGAGGAAATACCAAGTATTAAATCACTTATCAGCATTTCAGTATTTTGAAAATTGTTCATTTCTCTTCTTTTACATAAGATTCGGTGAAGTCCTGAATTTTTCTTCCATTTAATGTGTCTTGTTTCGTTCAAAACCTTTCCGAGTCAATGTAGAGTTAACTTTCATTAAAATTGAGATTTTCAGAATGTGCGTTAATTTTTTTGCGCAGTGTATGTTGTACTGAAAAAAATTAAAATTCAAACAGCTTCTTCTGGGTGTTACATTTTTCGTAAAGCTCCAGCTGAGACTGCAGGAAATCGTACGATCTCGATCATTTCGATATCCTTTCTCCCCTTCACAGAACCCTTCATTGAGCGTTGCCCGCACTCCGCTTCGTGTTGTGTATTGGCGAGCAGTTTGCTGTTCTCGATCGGGCATTAAACCTGATGTCTCGCCCTTCGAGCCTTTCCCGTATCTTGACCTGCGACGAGGTGTTGAGCAAGTGCATCGTCCCGTCCGTCGCGGCAAGAACCCGAGTCTCGGGGCCCCGCACCGGAATAAACACGGAAGAAAGGACTTTTCTGATCAGATGTTAGAGAGTGGGCGCGCTGTGTTCTGCCGTCTTTTTCGGCAGGCATTCTAGTTTCGCTTGGTACGAAAGTGGACGTTCCGTCTGTACGGCGATCGCAGCTGGGAAGGAAATTAGAAAAGTGGAGCGAGGATATAGACTGGGGAGAAAACGATGAGACTTTTTCGATTTGGTAACGTTTTCCATGATTTCTTGCGAACCGACTAACGTGAGTATCTATTGTGGCATTCTTCCGTTTTAAGTTTAAGAGCAAACAATATTAATTTCAAGCTATCGTCTAGGGCAGGGTTTCCCAAACTCATACTGATTGACAAAGAAACTGAAACGCTCTGAAGGCGCTGTTCAAATGTTTTCTTGGTAAAACATAGGCGTATAGCAAAGAGTAAATTCTTAAAAGAGAAAAAAATCGTGAAGGTTTTTTCATGTAAACTTTTTTTGTTACTTAAATGTCGCTTTTTGCATTTTTTTTTTAATTTTACAACAAACCAGCTTTTCTAGAAGATCCAAAGCTGAAGTTTAATTGCTCACTAGAGCAAGTGAACACGGAATTTATCCGCAGCTAAGTGAATTTCAAGGAGGTCAAATTATTGGACTATGAGAGGCGGGGTTGTCATTTCGAAAAATCCAATTACTGTTATGAGATGTTGTCAAGCGTGTTTTGATAATGCCCAAAATCGAAGAAGAGTAGGCACCGGACGTCGAAGGGGCACAATTGAAGTTCAAGATCGACGTTTAAAACTTTTGAACTGCAGCAATCGACACCATCCTGTGTTACTTCCTACGGTTGAGAATCGCCGGCAACGATTAGAGTGGTGCAAGGAGCGATAAAATTGGAATGTGGAATGGCATCAGGTCGTCTTTTCTGATGAATCTCGATGCTCCTTGGGTGCATATGATGGCCGAAGAAATGTTGAACGACGTCGGGGAGAAAGACGTGAACCTTATTTTGATGTTGAGCGTCATGTAACTGGAAAGTAGGTTTGGAAATTTACCTCAGCCCCTACGGACTTTGGCTGTGGAATCTCGAAAATATGTTGGTAATATTCCACCAGTATCTCTTGAGTTCTAGCATTTAGGTTAGTGTTGATTGAAAACACTAAGTATTACCGAATTGAAAATAGCTAGAATTCATCAGAATACCTCTCGCCTCGCCTAACTACAATGGAACGTGAAGCAGTTTATCGTCGTTACTGCGAGTTTTTCAACAATTCAGCAGGTATTTCTGCCAGTATTAATCGCGTTTCCTGATAAATGTCTCAAAATTTCAGATTTCACCTAGAACTATAGATGAATTTTGGAGAGAAAAGAAGGCAAGACAAGTCATTACTGTCAGGAGTGAGCAGTGGATGGAAGCATATTCCACATGATTATACCTTCAAAGAAACATACGACGTTATTTTTTCTAAAATCAAAAACAATGAATAAATCAGTTTGTTAATTTTTTTGGAACTGCCTGAAAAGTAACTGAATTTTAATCAAAATCAACATTTGGTATATTATTAAATGAATCATGAAATGGATAGTATTAATAAATACAAATAATAAGTGATCTAATTTATAACATTTCACACTTCAAATGATTAGCAATTTGTCAACGAATATTTTTCATTTGTTTCAACAACTTGGCTATGAAATTGTAAAGTTATGTCAGCTTTATACTTTTTGTTCCTCAATACTCAGAAAAAATAACACTGGGCGAGAACTTGGCTGAATTTTCGATAGTCATCAAGAATGCAAAGATTGTTGAAGGGTCTTCATAGAGATCGAACTTTTAGTTATCTTTGATGAAGTCTCAATTATTTAATGAATGATATCTCTATATTGAAGTTCCTCGAAAGTCTGCAAGATTTCATGTTGAAGCATTCCACGTTATTTTTATTATCAATCCTGAATTTCCAATTCCCATTCTTGACCTACAGCGAAATAGTGTGGGTGTGTATATTTTAGTCTCATCTCAGCTTGTTTCTCTTTTGCAATTTAAGCTTAGTTTGAAAATTTTTCAATACAACAATGACGAAAATAATATCATTTCACAAAAACTTCTTCAAATTTATTTGCCTTGAAAAACATATTCAATCATTTTATAGGTTATTATATTGATATACATATTTCAATCTATGAAGAACACACAGAAATTTTTAGTAACTTTTTGTAACTAGAAATAAAGCCCCGGCTGGAATTCCATGGCTTGCTCTGATGACAATAATTTTGAAACGGACTATAGGTAGCTTGGGATAGTAGGCCTCAAGAAGAAAAAGGCCATCTTCTTGTATCAATGCCAATACTTGTTAGGGAGTGTATAGATAACGGCGGTGGACGAATACATTGTTAACAAATTTAATGAAAAAAATCAGAAACCCTTCGTTTTTTTCCCCAAATTTTAATCATTCACTTTTTGCTATACTATCTGTGTTTGTTCCACCAAAAAATATTTAAAATTTGAAGAGCTCCTTCTGGGTGTTGCAGTTCCTTTGTCAGTTAGTATATGTCATTATGTCCGGTCGTGAAGCCATTAACTATTTTAAAAAATAGGTTTTGTCCAATATCAATCTTTGAAATATCAACCAAGTGCATCTGTAGAGATAAGATTTTGAGTTCCATTAAATATATGTATACCTAAGACCTCTGGTACTCTGTCAGGGAATTGCACATATACGAGTATGTATGAGAAAAACATAAGTTTTATGTATAGAACAGAGGTACTTGTAACGGTGGACCATTCAATTCAGTATATAGTAGAGTAGGAGAGCTCTATACTTTCTTAAAAACGAATATGGCATCGTTACTCAATTAATATTATATTCGCAATTTCCGGCTCAACTTCATCAAATTATCTCTGTAATCGTATATGGATGGGGATTAAAAACATGATTCCCGGTCGGCAAATTCTTCTATAAGGTTGACCTATTTCGCTTCCCATTCTTTCAAAGGAATCATCTAATTTTTTATCCAGAAATATAAGTAGAATGAGACAAGATACTCTAAACAAAATTCGAACCTTACTAACCTTTTGATGAATCGTTGGATGATATAAAGGGGTTTCAAGATCTTT
Organism: Hippodamia convergens; assembly: GCA_038502775.1. NCBI lineage: Eukaryota > Metazoa > Arthropoda > Insecta > Coleoptera > Coccinellidae > Hippodamia > Hippodamia convergens. Next base: position 26,610,666 of record CM076607.1, on the reverse strand, counting down.
TACTAAAGGGTAATGCTTGAGGCTTCTCAAGGTTACCAAAATTCTAAACTTATTGTGAGCATAACTTGATTCATCTGACGGAGTTAAAAACACACAGTTTTCTTCAAAAGTATCCAGAATTCAAATTCTGACAATTCAAGACAAGAGAAAAACCAAGAGCAGAAAAATAAACGAAATTAAAAATTGCTCGAATTGAACTCAATCAGAAAATCTAGATCCCGAATTTGACCAAGCAAAAAATCGATCAGTTGTATCAAAAAGGCAAATAATTGTCGTATCTGTAATTTTCTTATAAATAATTTTCAGGAAACGACAGATACCTGGCTTTGAAATTCATCAATCGCTCACAAGCTCTTGGAATTTATTTGGAAGCATTCAATCCTAACAAAATTACGAATCATCTATAGATACTTTTGAGAACCTTGCCTGAAATGATAGATTCGACGGAAAAACTTTTCCGTGACCTTCGTCTGGTTCAGAGACATATGGACACCTTTGGATTTCGTCCAAAATCTTGGATAATGTTTTCACTCGACAGATAGCGGCGCTAGGGGGCCTCGACCATCTGCCAACCAGTGATCTCGAACGTCTGACGAAATGTTTCCCGAATATACGAAAGAAAGAAAAAGATCTCCTTGACCCCGACAACGTCTAAATGTGGCGGTGAGGATGGAACCAATGTTGCCAACTTCAAGCAAACTCTGCGGAAAATTGCCTATTCAAAAACGAATGTAACAGCACTACGTGTACTTTATATACCAGTTTCAGGAAGGATATTTGATTTCGTTGTTATATCTGTCATCATTGCAAATTTCAATCGTTAGAGGTCTGTTGGTTTCGATTCTTGCACTAGCTGAATGGTTTTCTTGAACTGAAGCTATCGAGTCTCAGCTGATGATCAGTCGGCTCTATCATTTTATCGTCGGTTTCCTCAAATATATTAATGTTATGATACCCCGTTCTTTTTTTACCTCATCTTAGGTACTTGTTGTTTCAACATTTATTGTATTATTTTAGCTCTCTTTTTCATAAGAATATATATATTAACCCATCGTCGACTCCTGTCTTCTTTCAGTGAATTCTATGCGGTAACGCCCTTGATGTTTTCTGAAGTATTCAAAAGAAACAACATTTCGATGTTTATTCTCCTCAAAAATACAAACAGAATTGGAAATTAACTTATGCCATGAGTCCAATCTCGAAAAGATATCCAAAATGTCTGCCATTCGGTTCGAGATATTTCGAAATTCGATATTACACAGACTGCGTAGCCTTTTGTATTTTGTCTGGAAACTCAAAAGGTCCTATGACTCTTTCGTTCAAAATTCCACTCCATATATTCTCGTTAAAACGATATTGAGATGTTGATTCATCCGGAGTTTTGGATGCACTAGAATAATTTTTACAAAGTTCGAAGAAATTGTTCGAAACTGTGTTTTTTCAAGAAAGATCCTTTTTTTATTGATCTAAGAAATAATGTCATAATGAGTGTTATACCATTTTAGAATCTTCAGTAATTTGCCAAACTGATGTAGTACAGTTTTTTTTTCAGTACAGTCAGTTACAGTTGTGTGAAAAATTGATTTTGAATACTTGTTTCGGCAAAAAGTGACATTATTTTCGAAGCTGGAGCAATTGGGTTAGAACCAAACATAGGATACAGAATCACTATTCGGGATAGCAGAGGAGAAAAAAAATTTGAAAAAAATAAAAAATTTTAGCAACAGGGTGAGAATTTTCTCGAATAATAAAAAATCTATACAGGGTGTTTCAAAAGAAGGTGAACCCCTCTCTAGGATAGATAGTAAACTGAAAAATAATAGGGGTTTGTTAAGTAAAAAATTTCCGTAACGCCATCCGTATTTAAGATACAGGGCGTTGAAAATGAAAAAAATAAATAAATTTTTCACGATTTTGCCGAAACTATGGCAACATTGTAATGAAAGTTTATACTAATATGTTTTCGAAGCTGATACATCTAATGAATGTTTTTATGTCTGACTCTCATAGAGGGCGCTAGTTACACGGTTCGTACCAAGTTGTTTTGGTTATAATTTTTTTTATATTAGATTTATTAAGCTAAATTTTGAGCGTCTTGAACATAATTCAATTTTACTTCGAAAAGGTATTCTAGAGAGAACTTGATACTGTGCACCGTTTTTGGAATATTTTGATTTGAGAATTATGAAGTAACAAGCTCATACCCGCGGCTCTACTCGCGTTATATTTCAATTTAAAACGGTACTGATAGGTCCGCAACCCCACATTCATAACCTCGTATCGAAGGAGAGACAGCACGTGTATACATGACGAAACGATGTCGCGTATAGATTCAATGATTTCTTGCTCAAATTCACACTCGTTCAACCTACCTACTGTAACTTTCAAAGTATACATTATAAAACTATACTGTAAGAAGCATTTTTCATCAGGAATAAATGCCGCAGATAACAGTCACATTCATTTTCATATTGATTCATTCCGTGCCAGTCAAAAGCCCTCTTCAAATTGATCATTATTTTGGATTGAATTGAAAATGTTAGAAATGGCTATCGTGGGTTGTCTTCGGCAGTTAGACATATGCCGTCGCGGACTTTTTTATAGAACTTTTCGAGCACTACAAAATTGTCTCTGACCATGTTTCTCTATCTCTTATAGTTTAAGCAGCGTCGCCCGTCAAAGCCGAAAAGTAACGGGATTTTTCATGAAAAATCGATATTTTTTTTATTTCTTCGTTATATAGGGATGAACCCTACATGAAAACCTCCAAAAAAAATTCCCTACAATATAGTGAAAGTTTCATCAAAATCAGTCATCTGGTTCCTGAGTCCATAGAGGACAAACAAACACACGGACATTCGCATTTATAATATTAGTATGGATGATCGATGCTGGTATTAAGTAATGATCAATGTATGAATTGAACAAAAAATCACAAGAAGATAAAAAAAAGGCTAATAACATAAAAAAGAATTCAATAAGAGTAGGTGTTCAAAATGTCCTCAGATTTCGTAAATACACAATTCTATTCTTTTTTCTAAATCCATTAATCTTTCTGATTCTTGGGAGGCAGCTATGAGGTTAATACTGCAGTGACGTTGAATTCGGTGTTCCAATTTTTGAGGTGATTTATCTCTGCTGCATAAATATTTTTCTCAAGGTATGGCCAAACTGTGTAATCCAAGGGATTGAAATCGCATGATCGAGGAGGCCAATAAATTAGAGCTTTTGCTCCTTTACCAGTCCATCGATTCGGAAAATGGCTACTCAACCGATTACGACACCTTCTACCAATGTGCGGTAAATCTTCATTGTGCTTACTAATTGATAATGATAATAATTAATGACTTCATCAATACTTTATACCAGCATCGATCATATCTTCATAATTTTCAAATCAAAATATTCGGAAAACGGCGCACAGTATTGAGTTTTATCAAGAGTACCTTTTTGGTGAAAAATTGAATGATGTTCAAGATCGCTCAAAATTTAGCTCAATAAATCTTATATCAAAAAAGTTATGTTCAAAACAACTTGGTACGAACCATGTAACTGGCGCCCTCTATGAGAGTCAGACATCATGCAAAACACATTCATTAGATGTATCAGCTTAAAAAACATATTTGTATAAAATTTCATTATAATTCTGCCTGTAGTTTCGGCAAAGTCGTAGAAAATGTGTATATTTTTTGCTTTTTCAACGCCCAATATCTTGAATACGGATGGCGATACGCAAATTTTTTACTGAACAAGCTTCTATTATTTTTCAGTTTTCTATCTATCTTAGAGAGGCGGTCACCTTTTTTTGAAACACCTGTATAATTTAAAAAATACACGATTTTTTTAAATATTTTTCTTATGACTACTATGACTCAGCCTTTTACACGATACCGGCTTGACGTCGATTTCTGGAACAGCCTGTATGAGAATCCTTACTTTCAGGATAAACAAGTACTATTGGTTTTTTTTTTTGTTGTCTGGTGGTAGTAACAACTAGTTGAGTTTTCGGGGCTTTTCGGCTTACGCTAAAGGTTCGTTGCCACCCACAGCGAGAGCATTAAAACCAAGACCGTGTGTAATGTCTACGACGGTAGGGCGGGTGGGAACAGGGGGGTCGTCGTCTGGGTCTTTCCCCTTGCTGAGCAGCCGATGGGAGGAACGTCCGGGAGGTGAAACACCTCGAATGGATCCCCCTTTTCGCGTAATGAGCAGTTTTATCGATCAGAAACAACCAAACCGAACATTTGAAATTGAGGGATACAATTTCGTTCACAATGACAGGGCTACTAGAGGGGGTGGCACAGGTATCTATATAAAGGACAATAGGTATACGTTATCGTGTCGTCAACTTTGATCTCAATTTAGAAAATACATGTATTTTAATGGCATGGGAAGGTAAAGAAATCCTCTTTTGTGTGATTTATAAGCCTCCAAAAATCGAGGGTAGATCGAGTGTGCACTTTCTAGTTGATGATCTGGAAAATCTTATGATGGCTTCTTTGCCATTAACTGAGAATCTTATAATCGTTGGGAATATGAATGTGAATATTTCGGAATATGATTCACCTATTTCAACTTCCTATTTGAACTCGCTTCACACTTTTGGTTTGCATCAGTTGGTTGTGAAACCGGCTAGAAGGCTAGCCCTGTTAGATCATATTCTTACTAATAGTCCAGAGTTGTTCAAATCTGTGGATGTTCTGGACTGTCATTATAGTGATCACGATATGCCCACTTTCGTATTGAACGGCGGACTAAGAACTAAAAGAACTGAAAAATTTGTTACTTTCAGAGACTTCAGTCACTTCTCCTTTGAAAATTTTCAGGATGATCTTGTTAATTCTGATCTGCAAAATATCTTCAGGATACGAATGATTGATGATAAAATACTTCACCTAAACTCTGTCATTCTTGATCTTTTCGATAAACACGCACCATATCTCTATAGGCGCATTACAAAATCACCTGCACCTTGGTTGAACCCTAAAATTAAGGAACTGATGAAGAAAAGAGATGCCGCCAAGAGGAAGTACAGGAAAACAAGATCTGAATATCATTGGAATGCTTACAAGTTACTCCGAAATTCAACGACGGAGCTTATTCGAGTCGAAAAGAAAAAATATTTCTCTCATGTCTTTTCGGGTGCGGATGCAAAGAAAGCTGAAATATTTGGATATAAACAGGACGAAAAAACAAAGTGAAATTCCTATCAGTCTAACTAATACCAATGACATGAATAATTACTTCAACGGATGTCGGAGACAAGTTGATGTGGAGAAATCTGAGGAGTTGAAGAGATTTTATAACAGTAACCTATTCTGCGAGTTTGAGGAGAGTCTTGAGTTCCATTTAGTGGATGAAGTGATCATTTCGAAATATATCTGTGAAATAAGATCAGAATCGAAGGGTATTGATGGTGTGTGTTCGCAACTCTTGAGATTATGCTGTCCGTTTATATTGCAGTTCGTCGTTCACATTGTTAACTGTTGCATAGTTGAAAGTTACTTTCCGGAATTGTGGAAAAAATCGATTATATTACCTATACCTAAATCTTCTAAGGTGGAAGGTTATGATGATCTTCGTCCTGTTAGCATTCTTCCAACTATGTCTAAAATCTTGGAGAAAGTGCTAACAACGCAGATGCAGGAACACTTGGACAAATATGGTATCATTCCACAAGAGCAATCAGGTTTTAGACGTGGACATAGTTGTGCAATGGCCTTACTTAAAGTAACCGATGATATTTTGACTGCTTCGGATAGGGGATTAATAACTGTCCTCATTTTATTGGATTACTCGAAGGCATTCGATACCCTGAAACACGACATCCTTTTTTCTATATTGCGCTTTACGGGTTTTTCATCGTGTGCTGTGGCTTTTATCAAGAGCTATCTTTCGGGAAGGACTCAGCAGGTCAAGTATGGTGAGGAGACTTCGGATCCATTGGAGGTTTCGTTCGGTGTGCCCCAAGGGTCTATCTTGGGACCTTTGCTCTTTGTAGTTTGCACTCATTATATCAGTAAATTTTTAAAGTACTGTCTTGCTCACTTTTATGCTGATGATACGCAACTTTATTATAGTTTCTCCCAAGATCAAGTGGAGCAGGGCATTGCAAGAGTGAACGAGGATCTCAAGATTATGAGTGAGGTGGCTGAAGCGCATCAACTCACATTAAATCCGTCTAAATCAAAGGCAATTTTTTTTGGTAGTAAAACTGTTTGCAGTGCTTTGAGTATGAGCGGTGAGTTGAAGATTGGAAGTGTCTTGATTCCGGTAGTGGATTGTGTAAGAAATCTGGGTCTTTTGATAGACAGGGACTTTCGATTTAGATCTCACATAGCATCTTGCGTTCAAAAATCTATAATGAGTTTGCGTCTACTTTATCCACACAGGCGGTCCCTCCCTAATAAGTTAAAGTCTACACTTTGCAATTCATTAGTTCTTTCTTCCTTCAACTATTGTTCTCCGGTTTATTCTGCTTGTTTGGATCTGGAAACCATGGGGAGAGTACAGAAAATTCAAAATTCTTGTCTCAGATTTATTTATGGTATCCGTAAATTTGACAGAGTAACTCATAAGCTTGCTGAGATTAAATGGCTCAACATGGTGAATAGGTTCAAGCTTTCTGCATTGGTTCTTTATCACAGAGTATTGTTGACCGGAACTCCTTCATATCTCCATAGAAAAATAAGGTTTCGATCTGATGTACACAGTCTGAATCTTAGGAATCGTGGTCTTATTTCTGCCCCTTCCCATAGACTTGCTCTATATGAGAGATCTTTCACGTTCAATGTCTATAAACTTTATAACCAATACCTTGATTTCAGAACTCTATCGGTATCTGCTTTTAGGTGTCGTGTCCGTGATCTATTATACAGTGAACAGTGTGCGCGCCGGAAGGCCGGGTCTTCAGGGCTTAGTTATTATTAGTATTGGTACCTAATTATCATTGTTTCCTTTCTTGATATCGGGACATTCATTAATAATATGATTCATTTTGTTTGTTGGGCTCAGTATTTTTCGTTTTTTATTTCTTTTTGAATTATGAATATGTGTTTTCTTCTCTTTCTTTTATTCTATTTTTCCTCAGGGTTTGAGTGGAAGAACAGAGGGCTCACACCCATCTGAACTCCGCCCTGTGAGTGTTTTTAGTGATGATTTTGTAATATCTTTTTTCTGAAATATTCAATAAAGGCCTATTATTATTATTATTATTATTATTAAAATTAGTAGATTTACTTGGAATAGCGCAGACCAGGGCTAAAATCGAAAGAGGTTTCAACTATTTAGGTACGAAGCTATAGTTTTCCAGATTACGAGATAGGTATACATACCTTTTTTTTCTGAAATCGCAATGTCCAAGATCCAAGGTCCGTTTTTGCACTTGATTACTATCAATGTAATTTTCCGTGAGTAGCTTCTATTAGATGAGACGCCCAACAATATCCTGCACGAACCTCTACATTGTGGTAACCAGCAGAGGTTGCAAGGATAATATATGTCGATCTGATGATTCTAAAAAAAATATAAATAACTGGAATATTTCCTGTTGAATTCAAAATGATTATCTGAATAATCAGTTTGCCAAATGACTGGGCAGTTTGTTAAATGACGAACGTTTTCTAAAACGCTCTTGAAATGAGGATCGTTTCACAATCGGTCTGAAATTGACAGTCAGTTTGTAAACTGCGAACAACACATCCGACGGATTGTCAATTCATTTGAATCATATTCTGAACACGTTTCTTGTCTTGATGCAAATTGAATGACTATCTCATCAGCTGTAACTACTAAATTATTCTGGATACAGAAATAATAAAAGAAAAATAATATTCACACCTACTCTTTTAAGGTTTCATTATCGAAAGGCCAGAAAAAAATAAAACTATTATTACTAATCGCAGCAAGGGCCGCTCAAATGGCAGCTGCTGCAGTTGCATTTTTGATATGATTTGAAACAAAAGCACCTTCTCGTATTATTTGATTTTTGTTGAAACCTTGGCCTCCGAACTTTGAGGAATTCGCTACTACTTCCCTCAATGTAATTGTTTTTTCAATATTTAATTTTACGCAACATCTACTAAAAATCTGAAGAAAAATTTCAAATACCGTTTAGGTACTAATTTTTATGTGAAAAAATTTGAATAAATTATTACGTCAAGAAGCGATTCTACCAAAAATTAAGTACTTCTTTCTTACTAGAAGTGATTTCTGCTGTATTTGATATCAATCAATAAATTATCAAAGGACATGTTCAAATGAACTTCCAGAGAATAACAAATGACAATAACTAATTCTTGACAAAAATATCCCTCTCCACGGGTTTCTCCAAATTTGCCATATTGAAAGATTTTGATCTATCGTCATTCATAATATTGCGTGAACGTCACTTGTTGCACTTCGATCAAAAAATCATAAAACTAGTAGTTTCAGGTGGAAAGTTCAAAAGGATATAGGATATGACAATCCGTCTGATCCGTTATACGCGATTTAGAAACTGATTGAAAATTCCAAGCCGATTCAGGGCCGTTCCTACCGGGAGTGCAGTGCGTATCCCGCACGCGGGCGGCAGTCAGTAGGGGCGGCAGCCAGGACCGCCGCCAGACATTTTGCCGCCCCGGAAAAACAAAATTTCGCCGCCCCTGTTTTTTATTATTGCTGAATTCCTGCTCTCGTATATAAGAAAAATTCAAAACATCCGGATTACATGTCAATTTTTTTACTGTTCTCGTTTTTCGGTTTTTCGATTTGATATTTGACCTAATAATGTTTTTTCCCGGTGCGGGGCCGTATTCTTGACTTGAACATTCGAACAAGCTAATGTAAGATTTCAATATAAATATGGAATCGAATGGGCTCATCAGATATTGGGCCCATAGGGTCCTTATACGCGAAATGAGGCCCAAATTTGAAATTTCATATGCAAACCCGTCTTTTTTAAATGGTCAAATGTTTGAATGGAATTGGTTAAAACCAAAAATTTTCTCGACCATATTTGAACCCCAAACAGGGTTTTTTGTTCAAACATCCGCAGCGTTCATTCAGCCCAGGATGCGAAAATTCATATTCTCATACAGAGGTCGTTGTTAATTTTTCTCGAGAAATCGTTTGGGACATCAGATTTAGGGCTCTATGGGATTTATGAGAGATATGAGGACCAACTTCGAATTTTAACGAAAAACGCTGCAAATAGGGCGCAAAAAAGGATGGAAAATTTTGTTTCAACCAATTAGGATGTAAAATCTCCTGCTGAATCCAAATCTGAAATTTAATAGGAATGTTTGCATTTGATATTTCAATGTTGGTCTTTCATCTCATATAGGGCCCAAGTATGGACGAAAAAATTTTTGGTTAACCAATTCGGATGAAAAATTTTCCTCTTAATCCCAATCTGCTATGAAAAGATGGGTTTGCATTTGAAATTTAAAAGCTTGGCCTGATATCTCACATAAGGGCATTTCGAGTCAGAATTTCGATTTTCCACCTGTGCGCGAAATGAATTCACTGTTTCCAGATTTTTGAACCACCCGGTATATCCTTCTTCTATGACTATTATCAAATTTCATTCAGGCATCCTTTTAACTCATTCAAAGGCGAGTTTTCGAATTGTTTAAACGACGGCGCTTTATCATCAACATGCGTACTTGAGATGTTCGAGAAAAAAAACAGAAAGAATCACCTACTTTCCTATCAATTAGCGAATAGAGCAATATACGGATCCTCGTTTGAATGTAAAATTCCGCGGTTGAAATTGGAAAATTTTGGAATTATAGACTTTACCTTCAATTCAGGTAATTCAGTTCAATAAAGTGACGACACTGACGAGTTCATAGTGTTGATACTCTTTTTTTTTTCAAGTTTTTTTAAATTCTGATTGGCATACTGGCAAAATGAAAACCATATCAGAATTTATTTATTATTTTATTATTTTTTTTATTTATTACTCTATAGGTTTAATTTAATTTTCATTCAGTTGTTTGAATACAAACGTGGTCGAGATTAAAAAGCCACGTCAAGAGGCGTCTTTTGGATTCCACCCTAAATAACAGGTGATTTTTCGATTTTAAAGAAGAAAAATTTTGGAATGAAAAATCTGATTTGCCGCTCTTAGAATTTGCCGCTCCGGTGGTTTGCCCGGTATGCCGGCTTTAGCAGAGGATCTGGCGGCAGCCAGCTAGGTCCCTTTTCGTACATAGTTAAAAAAGGCGGCAGAATCTTAACCTAACGCGGGCGGCAAAATCTTAACCTGACGCGGGCGGCATATACCCTAGGAACGGCCCTGGGCAGATTCTATCTTAAAAGCGTTTAAGGAAACGCGCGTCAGTTTAGAAAATGACTACTCATTTTGCAAACTAACGGATTTTAGAAGCCGACTGCAACATATCGATAACAAGGTCATCAAAAATGATTCTAACCATCTAATTATCGTACGTTATCCCGATCCTACGCTTAAAAATTGTTAATAACACAAGATCATTTTTCTCATAACTAACTGTAAGACCAAAATATTACATAATAGGTTGGTGCCCAAATGAAATAATGTCCCACAAGAAAACAGGTGTATGTACCACTAGTCCGACACGAATTGTATAATTTTTTCGCTTTCCTAATTGTAACAAAAATACACTGGACTTTTTTTCTCAAATTTAAATAACTTTATTTTTAAGGAAACTAGGTACTTAACATATTATATAATATTTTTTTCCATAGTTAGTAATGAGAAAAATGGTCGTGTAATATTAAAACTTTTTTGAGCTTAGCACCGGGGTAACCTACAACGCAATTTGTGGGACAATATATAAAATTTAAATTAGTAAAAAAAAATCTGCTGGTTACTAATCATTTTTGAAAGCAGGAGATTCTTTTATCAAACCATAGGACAAATATTTTTTCGGATAATTTAGATAATTATCTTGAGATTTAACAAAAAAAACTCCAGTTTGTAATAAATATTTGAGAATTATCAAATCGGCATATTCTATCCTTGCTACTTCTGTTAGCTATCACAATGAAAATGTTAGTACCGAATATTATTGGGCATCTCATCAAATAGAAGCTACCCAAGGAAAAGTAGCTTGATAGTAATCAAGTACAAAAATGGACCGTGGATTGTGGTCTACGAGTATTATCATGAATTGAGGATTTTTTCAAACAAATATCTATTTTCGATAACAATTTGATTGGCTATGATTATCACTTCCTACTTATTTCTATTCTATTTTATTATCTTTCAAAAATACTTTAAATGGGCAGTGATTATGTTCATATGTACAGGATACAACCAGCCTTTTACAGTTTTTAACAAAATATTCATTTTATGTAGATGATTGATAAATATGATAGATGTAAATGAATTGAAAATTGGTGAGTGCTACTCAAAATACCATCTTGAATTTTTTTCCAAATGAATCCAACGAAAGAAATAAGATACGTTTCATGGATTATTGCCGAAAAAAAACGACTACTCGATCTTGAAATGAAATGATTGCATACTCCTGCCATAATTTGTCTGTGAGGTTTGAAGTGTCTACATTAAGGTCAAATTACTCCATGCAGAAAGTTACTTACACACAGACACCGTACAAAAGAGATATTTATATTATTCCTGATTATTCTGAATTAGGTGCACTTTTGAAACTCCAGAATGATAAAAAAAGCCTAACCGGAGGAGTGAAAAAAAATTTCTGATGACAATGCTCCCGATCCCATATTTATATTATTCGAAAACGGAAGGTTGATATGTTGTTGAAAAGGTCTTTACTCCCATGGTAGTGAACTTTTTCAACTTCGAATTCGAACATGAATGTGAAGCGCAAGTTTGAGCAAAATTTATACCATTTTTTGGATGTCATCGGCACGCAATTTAAGCATTGTTCCAGTGAACTTCTCAAGACACTCATCTCGTTTCTTGTAACAAAATTTCCACTCCTGTCTTTGAAATTGGTAATAATCTTCTAGTTCATTTAAAAGGCCAAGATGCGTTAACAAACTCCTCGATGAGGATAAAGTGAGTGCTAAAGTGGCCCTTTCTATTAGTACTTACCTGCCAATACTGTTCGATATGTCAATGAATTTCTCGAAATTAAAAAAAATGTTTGGCATTCGGTTTACGCTATTATATGAATTGCATAGGTAAACTTTCACACTTCGTTTTCTGAAAAGACAAGAGATATTTGCCTTTAAGTTTTATGACTTTGAAAATAAATATAAAAAAGTCAATGAATAACGAAGGTAAACTTTCTTACTTAAAAACAGCTTGTAAGTATTTTCATTGACCTACATATATCGGGTGTTTCAAAGGTCTGGAAACGATGGTTTTATTTCTCGCACAGGTGGAAAATTGGAATTAGTAATTTCGTCCGAAGAATCGAATGTGCCCATCATAATCATATTCTGGGCCCAGATCCCGCTATCTGATGTTATAAGAAAAGATGGGTTGAGTCTCATATCTCGTAAAAGGCCTTCTGGGCCTTTTCTTTTTAAAACAAGAAACGCTTTAAAGGGCCCAAATATGGACGAATAACTTTCGGATGAAATATTTCCCGTTAAATCCGACTCTGCAATGAAAAAGGTGGGTTTGCTTTTGGAATTTCAAAGTTGGGCCTCATATCTCGCAAAAGGTCCTTCTGGGCCCAAAATATGATGGGCCCATTCGATTCCTCGGGCGAAATCACCAAAGACCCCAGTATCAGAATTTTCCACCTGCGCGTTTCTAGACTTTTGAACCACCTGGTATAATATTCATGATATTTATTATTCATGAAGATCCCTTGAAGATGCATTTATCTGTTTGGATTCACTGACAGTAATGGAGTGGTAATTTAATATATCATAGGGGGATTTTACACAAAGTTCTTTTTCACCTATTCAAGAATTACGCTCCTTGAAATATTTTGGGGAAAAATGGGAATTCACGTTCGTGAATTATTTTTCCTTTAATTTTCGTTATATTCTTTTCCTTTTCTAATGGGTTTCATCCATCTATAATCTTGTGTTGTTTTCTGAAATTATCGACCCTGGTCTATTGTTACAAAAAGCCATGATAAATTCCAAAAAAAAACAAATTTGGGTAAAAGAAAACCCTCAAATAAGAAAACTCTCCCGGAACAAGTGAACTAAGACGACAGCACCAATTTTCGCTTAATGCTTGCTAACATTTAATGGGTCCGGTATTTTTCATGATGGACCATAATAGCTCGTTGACAGCAGTTTATTACGGAACTTTGAAAAATAAACAAGGTATGCCATTAAATATAAAGTGGTGGAAGAATATTCTTCCACTGGTAATGTTCATCTCCTGTATTCGTTCTGTTGATACAAGACGAGACAGAAAAGGTCAGACGGATAGTAGATAATAACTTGAGATGAGATATGAATGTAAATATCGAATAACGTGGACTTCTCGAAACCAGACAAATAAAAAGTAACGCGCACATCCATGCAGGCCGCGAAACAAAACGTAGACGGCCGAACGTCGGTCCTAGATCACGGACAGTCAGGGTAGGCACGTGTCGCGGCAGCCTTGATGTCTAAACGCGAATTGGATGCCACGTTGCCGGTAATCCACTCGAGAAATCATCAGATCTTCAATTCTAGTATTTATTTTTTTGACTTCTTGTTTTGAATCAAGGCATTAACTGCTGTGGACAATATTGTTCCCTTGTTCATCTGCCAATGTTCAGAAAACTGCCCCTAAGAATAATTTTTCTATTGTGGAGTTCCATTCCCTTACCTTTGAATTCAGGATTTTCGAATAACAATGGATTTGTTCCAACAAGTACAAGGAACCAGTTCTTTATTACGCAGAAGGGATGTTTCCTCGAGCTAACTAAAAGGTCTGGTTAGTGAACTTAATGATGTCATGGTAACCTTTGTCGTAAGATGGGTTATAGAGGATGAGTTTCCTTGTCTCTCTCTCTCTCAATTCTCAAGTAACCAAACAAGAAACCAGGCGGAGATATCTAATGGTGTCTCGTTGTAGTTAACTGTGTCAAGTTAACTATGGTTTGCTATGGTGAGTTGTGGTAAGCTTGAGGAAAGATACCTATGGAAGTAGCGTTGTCTTAGAGCTAGTTCTTGTTTCTGTAGGAACAAATTTATTACATCTCGACGATCATTTTTTATTCAGTTGGAATTACCTCATCTATTATTGTTATTGTTGATGTTCTCATCTATTATTTTCTCAAAAAGATGTACGTTCTACTCCCGATCCATAGCCCTGAGTGTAATGAGTTGATTTCTGTACAAAAAGCAGTTCTGTAATGAACTCAATACATATTATCATTATTATTGTTGTTTTTGTTTCCAGTTATATTTTTCGTTTTGTAGTTGTCAATACTGACCTCCGATAGTATCAATTTTCAAATCAAAAGTAGTTAGAATGTAGAATCTGAATTTTTATTTTAATTTCGAGAGTATTTCACAAAACTTGATGGAAATATAGACAATGTCTAATACTCGTGGCAGAAACCAATTCCAACATTCATTCGAATTCGTAGTGGAATAGGAGCAACTTATTTAAGTATATACTATTGTGTATATACAGGGTGTTTCCTTAACATGCGGCAAAAATTCAGGGGGCTGTTCCTTGGACTATTCTAAGAATATTTTGTCCTTTGATAATTTTTGAAAAACCTCTTTGTTTCGAAGATACAGGGCAAACAAAATTTTAGATAATAACATTTTATTATGAAAAATTACATGAAAATTTAACTTAACCTACAAAAACTGTTGAAAATGACCACCTCCAGCCAGCATACAAGCATCCAATCTTCTCCTCATTGACTGCCGAACCCTTTCAAAAACACCAGGATCATTTCTTATTAAGTTACACCCAGCAATGATCCGATTTCGCAAGTCTTCCACATTTTCTACTGGAGTGGTATAAACTAATGATTTTAGATGGCCCCATAGGAAATAATCTAAGGGGTTTAAGTCCGGGGAACGAGCAGGCCATAAATGAGGTCCACCTCTTCCAATCCAGCGATCTCTTTCATGTAATTTTTCATAATAAAATGTTATTATCTAAAATTTTGTTTGCCCTGTTTCTTCGAAACAAAGAGGTTTTTCAAAAATCATCAAAGGACAAAATATTCTTAGAATAGTCCAAGGAACAGCCCCCTGAATTTTTGCCGCATGTTAAGGAAACACCCTGTATAGAAGGACATATATTGCGAATGGTCTAGGGTTCAAAATTCCCAAAACAGATAATAACTGGAAGTACTCCTCTGCCATATTGTATATTACAAAGCCAACTCAAAATACAGCATAAATCGGAATGAATATTCAAATAAACTCAAGAGATTTTATGATAAAAATTTGAAAATCGGAAGATATCGCTCAGTGATATGCTCACCTTTTGCACTTATAAATTCTTGTATGACATAGTTCTGGCAATAAAGTGTTATTATTATTATTAAAATCCTTATAGGTGTGTTTGGAACTTATTTCTCTGTGAATCATTCCTGAGAGTTATGACGTATGAAAAGGATCTAGCCTCATCCCCAAAAAAAAAACTTAATATAGGTTGTCTGCATCTGCAAAAAGCCTTAAGTAAACATCAAATTAGTTGATATTCAATATATTTTCGAATTTCATTCACATGTGGCATTCACGAGTCTAATTTTTTAACTAAGTGTTACATCTTAATCGACTTAGACCGATATAATAAACGTCAGTTGACCGAGGATTGAAATTCAACCTCAGCTTAAAGACCGGTTTCTGTATGCCAAAACTGGCCTTTAAGCGGAGGTTGAATTACAATTCTCGGTTGACACACAAGGGTCGGTATTATAAACGTGTCAATCGAGAATTGTATTCCTCAGTTTTGTCATATAAAAACCGGTCTTCAATTCTCAATTGTCACTTTTATAATACCGACAATAAGGGTCGGTTTTAAAAATGTCAGTTGACCGAGGACTGAAGTTCGATTTCAAGTTGAAGGCTATTTTTGTATTATGAAAGATAATCGCAGTTTGAAACTCTGGCCGAACGATTAACCCGTTTTTTCTTCTTCATACTCTACTCTGATTGATAGTACCGTCATCGGTTCGAACTAAACAGACAATTTTACCAACCGATAATGCAATACCTACTCTCAATCTTCTGTTGCAGAACCCCAGTAGAGAAATTTTTCAGAATATAGACATTGGCACAATCTTAGGTTGAAACGGAGATTGAAATTCACGCTACAATACCAGCCCTTATATATTAATGTTTGGATGTTTATGCACCATAAAATATTTCGGATTGATCCAAATTATGAAAAATATCGTATCGTAATATAGTTATTCACGTAACGAGTTGGATACAGATATCGTTAAAGCACGAATGTCAAAATTGAAGAACGAGGCCACAGGCCGAGTTGTTCAATTTGACGTACAAAATTTTATCCACAACTGTTTGTTTTCATCCTTTCCAGAAATATTCTGAAATGATCGATTAATTCGTACTCCCAATTAAATATTCAATATGAAGCCATAGATAAAACGTTCAGTTTGTCTATACATGGAGCAAGTGGTCTATATCGGTATGGCTACACACATGTAACAATAACAACAGATATAAATGCCGCTTCTTTCAATTTTTATTTTATCTGAATATTAAGTTTCAAAATGAGCTCAAGTGATGAACTTCCTTCTGCTGATATAGAAAACGAAGCGCATAATGTCGTAACGGATCTGGTGCCATCTAAATCAAAAAAGAAATATGAAGAAGCATTTGATCGATATGAAAAATGGTGTATCGAGAAGAATATCAATGCACGAAGCAGCCCGTTGGTGTGAATACTATAGGTAGAGTTCCAAGTCTAATTGCACAATTTCTGCAATTCGAGAAAGTCTTTCTCGAACCAAAGAATATTGCCTCTACATCTATGAAGGACATAACTCCAGCGACATCCACAGATTATGTTCATAATCAAAATATTTCTAGTGGAGTGTTAGGCCAGTCATTGTTCCCTATTTCTATTTCAAATTGCAAAGATTTTGTTATTAAATTGTATAAAAATAATGATAATAAATAATTCCAATAATCGTAACCTGGATAATTGTCGATTTGTAATTCTGAAATTCTTTGATAGGATTGTTATTTCTGTGAATGCATTACAGCACTAGTGTGTTAATGAAGGTTATGACATTTTCATGAGTGTCAAATCTCAGTCGTTATCTGACAGTTGTAGATAAAGAAAGTTACGTGTTACCTACCTTGATGTTGCATCAAGCGAATCGTTCAATAAAAAAATCTCTTCAAATATAACTACGAATGCGACCATCTGGCAACGGTGCAACCAACACCGTTCGTTCGCATGGCGAATAGGTTAACGGTGGCGAGGGAGGTGGAGACGGCAATCAGCTGTGGCCCGTGACGTTTCCATCGCTGCAGGAGCTCGATCAGCTGTATGCGAACAAGCAGTCCTAACTGCACAGTTGAGTAACGGCGTTGTTGTCAGGTTGACGTGTTGGTGTGGTGCGTTGTTTGTTATGGAATCGATACAGGAAGATGATGAGATTCGATTTGTGACATTGTCGGATTCGGTGAATTAGTTCTAGATTCGTGGGACAAAGGAACGAGATTCTAGGAATTGGGAGTTCACTTCTTCAAGGTGTGTGGAATTGAAATTTTCTGATACAGATGATAATCCTCTGGGAGATTAAGCTAAGGGTATCTGAAAAAATCTGCAATTTTTTTTTTGAGAATCACAGAATTTTATCATTGTGAACTTCTGTGTCATTTCAATTTTGAACAGAACCGATAAATATTCTATGCATTCTCTCATTATCCTTCATTATGGGTATATTATTCAATGATTCACGTTTAATTCATATGTTACAATAAGTAACATTTGAGAAAAGTGATATCTAATCTCGCTGCTCAGAGTTAATGTTATATAAGTAAGCAATTCTGCATCATTCAGATCTCCAGTTATTATCCACCAACAGCTCTCGTCGAGAACGTGTTTATGTTCAAATATGTTGGGTAACATGAGGTGTCAGATATACAGGCAATATTGTGACACGACACATCATTCTTGTGACCATTGAAAATTTTCCATTGATTCATTCGAAATGGAAAATGCAACAGGAAGTTTCCACTCCTCCAACTTCTTCGCAAGCATATGCGTCACCAGAAAATTGATCCATGGAACAAAGCAATGAAAGTATACACGCAATTATTTCTCATGACGAACGAAGCGAGCTAATCAAATCTCGAGGCTGTTATGACGTAGACCTGCAAGGGTGGAATGTCAGCTGATCGATGGTGGAATACGTGGTGTCTTCACGAGAGCATTAATGAGTGGAAGTAGAAGGAAATTCAAGTATCAGTGACTTTACCAGAATAATTATTTTCTCTCATTCTGTGTCAAATCCGTTCATTCTGCCACATCTTGTAAAACGAGATCTTACCAGAATATCTCAGTTTCCAGTTTCGCACATTTTCTATGGTTATATTTAATCATTTCATGTTTGCCTCCTGTCTCGGATTCAATCATTATCTGTCAAATTTCTACTACAGAAATCACTCCTGCAAACCAACATTTTACATTGCAAAAATCACTTAACGATATTAATGGAAATATTCCATTCATTTCAATCAATACAAATTCAGGGAATTAGAGAAAATAATATACACTTCGCGCAACAATTGAAGGAACAGAAAAATTTCAAACATTTTTTGGGGATTTTCAACAGGCTGTATCTCAGTGAAAAATGGTCGGTTGGAAAATGAAAAAACGTACCTTTGAAGCTTGAAGACTCCAGTTTCTTAATTTATTGGTTCACAATTCCTTAGATTACCGGCAGCCATGCAATCTTCGGCTGAATCAGGAAGAAAAAATTTTCAATATTTTTCAAATTTTTATTTCTGCTTTACGCTCATAGAAAATTTTTTTCGAGCTAGACCGATGCAGGGGTCGCATAGCCTGTTTATTCAGCTCAAATTTTCTTCTTACCGCCGTTGGATATGACCATTTGTCGTCGAGATATCCAATTTTGAATGCATAAAGATCCTTTTTCACTCAACTGCCGATATCTTCGGAAATACTCAGCTCACCGCAAGCCGACAGGCGGTTTCTTTTTCTGCAGAAAATTTCCTAGAAATATCTGTCATGTTTAATAAAAATTTTTTTCCTGAACGTTATCGTGAAAAAAGAGCAAGTGTGGCAAAAACCGGTCCTTCTCAGGACCAACAACACCCTGAGGACGGCAGGTGAATGCTTGCCGAAACGTCGGTAACAACCAACCACATAGATAATAGAAACAACCCGAATAATGTTTTAACAAATATATCATTATCAGTAATATTTCGTTCACAACAAAAATCTTGTTCCCTTAATGTTTCCAAAATTTCAATCAATTGGTCCAACAATACCGCTGAACCGATCGATCCACCGATTAAGGGGAACATCAGGCAATGATATTTTCTTATAACCTAAACTTTCTCCCCAATATTGACAAAGATACATTCCATAAACCAAAAAATTGCAAAATGGCATTTTTTTTTGCTCTTTATTCACGTTAACGTTAAGGCGAAAAAATTTTTTGTTTTTAATTAAGCATAACAAATGTTTGTGGGAAATTCCGACGAGTAGTTCCGGATATGTCGGCAGTAGAGTGAAACAGGATCCTTTTGCATTAAAAATAGGTTATCTCGATGACAAATGGTCATATTCTAGGATCGTAAAAAAAAATTAGAGCCGACTCTACAAGCTATGCGACCTCCGCATAATTTTTTCCATGCGCGTAGAGCAAAAATAATAATTTGAAAAATTTTGAATTTCTTCCTGATTTATCCGAGGATTGCATGGCTACTGGTAATCCGAAAAATTTTAAACCAATAAATTAAGAAACTAGAGTCTTTAAGCTTCGAAAGTAAGTTTTTTTATTTCTCATACTATCATTTATTACTGAGATACAGCTTGTTGAATATCACCGAAAAATTTTGAAAATTTTTCTGTTCCTTAAATTGTTGCGCGAAGTATAAGGCTCATTCTCACACTCTTTCATTCCAAAACTCGTCACTAGAACTTGTGGAACAATATATATATATATATATATATATATATATATATATATATATATATATATATATATATATATATATATATATATATTCTTATGAAAAAGAGAGCTAAAATAATACATTAAATGTTGAAACAAAAAGTACCTAAGCTGAGGTAAAAAAAGAACGGGGTATCATAACATTTTTTGTATGATATTATAGAATCATACGATACTATCAACACTAGTATCATACGATACTATACAGCCAGGGGAAAAAACCTGCCTCCCCGTAAACAAAATAACAAAATATCAGATATCAGGAAAATCTTGAAAGACATCAGTGTGATCATCTTCATGTTATCCGTCGATGGGCTCGGATATACAGATTCTTCCCAAAACGACTCGTTATTCTTAATCTGAAATGAAAAAAGACAAAAGCAGAAAAGAAACCGATTATTCAGAATAAATCGAATGCATTTTGGAAATGCATTTGCTACTTTAAAAAACATCAACATTAAGATTTCTTGGTCAAATAATATTCGGAGGTTTATAAATATTCATGACAGAAATGTCACAAAATTTGAAGGAAATGAAAAAAACTCCATCAATTTCCCCTTTCCGAATCTGTTGAATGTTACGAAAACTGATAATTTTTCAACATAACATGCTAAACTTGTAAAAAATCAATTAATACATAACCTTTCAACTGTCCTCTTTCACGAGGATTTTTTTTCTGTTGCCGTATGGGTTTCTTGCAGAAGAATCTCTTTGATACCATGTTCATCAGCTAATTTGGAGACGTAATCACACTTTCCTTTCGAAATTCCTTCGATATTCAAATTCAAAATCCACAAATTGTTACTCTCTGGTCGTGAGGGTTTTTTCAAACCAGATACGACCTTCCAGGTGACGATTTTTCGGCACTTCAGATGTTTGAAGACCGCTACGGGACCCCAATGAAAGGCAATCATCTCCCATAGATAAACCAAACATGTTATAACACAAGAAAGCAGAATATTTTTCAGGAGCAAAAACTAAGACATATTACGAGAATTGACATTCTGACGATAAGGAACAATATAGTAATGGTTAATGGAAGACGTAAAGATATGCAGGTCAAGTATGAAGGAGAAAGAATGGGACACAAAATTCAATATGATGGTTAAGAATCTGGGTTAATTTGCAAGTTGCGAAATTCGAATGTATTTTCATTTCCTGGTCCATAAAAAACAAAAATCAACTACAAGTGATTTCAATAAAGTAAGTGGCATATTATTTCATGAAGAACCTGTCTGTTAACCTTGCGAAACTAGTACTGGTAGCTACGGGGGAAGTTGGAAAATGTTTGGACCATCATGTTGATATTATCTATCTATCGTCATCAGAGTAGATTTACCTCACTCTATAACTCAGCCATTTTTTAGATCCTCTTATTCATTAAAAATCAAATGGTTTTAGCGCGGTTTCACACGGTCCGGGTGTATGTCCGTCCGGGTTTTCGCCCGTCAACCGGACAAGTAGAAATACGCAGTTTAGCATAGGTTCTTTCACACTTTCCGGACACGGGTGAATCGCCGTCCGGGCATACAAAACGCCCGGATGTTCCCGCTAGAACTCACGGAGCCCGGACGGGCAATCGCCCGGACCATGCCCTAGCGGACTACAGTGTGCCATGAGTGCGTTCACACGATCCGGATGTTTAGTCGTTTGATTGTTCTAGACTAGAAGAAATATATTCCGAAATCCTGATAACTCTAGTACAGGAGAAACCCGAAAACTCGGATAAAGGAGCGGAGGATTACAACAATCGAATTAAAAAAACTGAAGCGTAGAGAAATATTTGTGCCAAGTTGAGGGAAAATTTCGTCAAAATTTGAGTGCAAAGGGTGAACCCAAATTTACCTATTTCGTTGTTTTTTTCGCCGATGTTTCAATAAAGCAATCAAAATATGTTTGCGTCTACTGTCCATAGAAATCAGAGGCAAACTGAAGTACCTACCCGTACCCAGCACCTAGTAATCCGGATTTTCGCAGTTCCCGTGTGAAGAGAGCTTCCGGGTGCCGCCCGGATGGGCGATTACCCGGACGGACAAACACCCTGACCGTGTGAAACCACGCTTAGTCTCATGGTTCCAGAGCTATACAGGGTAATTCAAAGTTGAGGCTTTCTTGTTACCGTTTGAATCAAATTTAATTGAGATTTACCCTTTGGATTGGGCGAAGGCAATTTGCTCCCGCGTGTGTGTGCGGTAACGATAAAAGTTTTAACTTTCGACTCATGACTCCGGATAGACTATATTGAAAGGAATTTTTATTGCTTGATCGCCCTCACATCATTAAGTTTGTCCCGAATCGAATCTATTCTATTATTTTAATTTAACAATCTCACCTTGAAAACTGAATGAGACATTGAGGCTTTCGAATTGTGGATAATAAATTGGCATGATTTGTTGCCAAAACGAATTTAAACGCTTTTGATTTGACAGGAAGCAGGATATTTCGGACGAATAGGTTTATTAGAGATCAAACTGGTAAGCGTCGCTAATTTGAGCGTTCTTGCGTACCACTGCTATTGGCTAATTTTCAAAACCATTTCATAATAAGCAATGAAGAAAATGATATATACAAGGTGTTTCAGAATAAGGTTCCGTAAATTCGGGATCTTAATCCTCAGATGATTTTATTCTATAAAGTTCCTATGAACTATGGGTTTCTGACGCACTGTTCCTGAGATACAGTTGAAATTTAAGAAAATATTGGTTTAATGAAATTATTTTCTACACCGTACACGATCTCTTTTTGCGTTTTGGCATTAAGACACGTTTTTTCCGATATTAAACGATGTTTAATCTTCACCAGTGGCGTCCGTATGGACTTCTGTCCGAACAAATTTGGTGAAAAAATTGGTACACCAATGATTTTTTTTTATTTTAAATTATTTTCGTAATCACCACATACTTAACAGTAAGAATGGTCTCTAGAGTTTTTTACCTGCGACGAATATTTTCTCAGAAAAAAAAAAATGCAAATTCAGCATGTGCTTCAATACAGACTAATTTTCAGACTAAGGTTCCGTGAATTCGGAATCTTAATCCTCACATGATTTTATGATATAAACTTCTTATGGACCATCTATCTCTGTCGCATTGTTTCTGAGAAACGGGGCGTTGAAATAAAAAAAAAAATGTTTTTCGAATTTATTTTCGGCACGGTACACATTTTCTTTGCGTTTTGGTAGGTTGTCAGTACGCTATAAAACACATTGAATTTCGTGAAGTAATCAAAAAATTTTGTAACTTTCCTAGATGAAATTGCATTTTATTTTTTTCTCAGAAAGTATTCGTCGCAGGTAAAAAACTCAAGAGACCATTCTCACTGTTAATTATGTGGATTTTACGACAATAATTCAAAATTTTAGAAAAATCATTGGCGTACCATTTTTTTCAACAAATATTTTCGGACAGAAGTCCGATCGGAAGCCACTGGTGAAAATTAAACATCGTTTCGTATCGGGAAAAATGTGTCTTAACGTGTACTCATAACGTGCCAAAACGCAAAAAGAGATCGTATACGGTGTAGAAAATAATTTCATAAAACAATTTTTTTTTTAAATTTCAACACCCTGTATCTCAGAAACAGTGCGTCAGAGACCCATAGTTCATAGGAACTTTATATCATAAAATCATCTGAGGATTAAGATCACGAATTTACGGAACCGTATTCTGAAACACCCTGTATATATTGAAAAATATCATAGGGCATTTTTCTGAAATTTTTTAGGGTTTTCTCCACCAGACTATGAAACAAAAATCAATCAGAACATTTTTTTTTAATAATAGAAGAAAGGCCCCTGCGCAAAACTTATGCATCAATTTGTCATACTTTTCAAAAAATTGTTATCCGACAATGAGAAAAGAAATGACACATTAAACTAAGAAACGTTTCGGCGTCGATGTCAGACTCCTTCGTGAGACGAATTCTTAAATTCATGAAACTCTTGAGAATTTTTGATTTATCAATTGATTGTTTCGGAGACTGGGAGAGAAAACCTTGGAAAAATTAGTCAGAAAGGGAGTAGTGGACACCTAGTTTGCAGATTCAGGCAAAGCGAGAAAATGCCGTCATCAAACCAGAGCAGACAGACCGATTTCGCTCTTATTAGAGATCAGCAGTGCCATTAAGTACTGTCCTAAAGTTTGTCGTTGCAGTGGGCTGAGTGGCACTGTTAGGTTATTTCAGCTGCTTGTCATTGGACGGATTTTGAAACTCCTGCTTGGTTTTTTCCGTTAAAAGCACCAGCTCTTAGCGGAAAGAATATTTCTTACGTAATGATGGAGGTGTATCGACCTCTAATTCATTAAGTGAGAACTCACGATATATGGAAACCACCCGGAACTTTTTTGTTTTTTTTTCAGTTCTCTGTAAACAGCATATTAACAAGAGTGAAAGGCAATCAAGGCGTTATTCATTGGAGCGCTACGTGCGCTTTGTGTTAGTGAGAACTATCGTAACAATGTGACGTGAACTAGCCACTTCGGCGCCCTGAGTTTTCTCCAATTGACTTTCTTCTGAAGCCTACATCAGGAACATAAAGTGTGTTGGATGATTAAAGGAAGAAATATGATATGAAATGTAAAATATTTCAACTATTTGTCGGGTCCAGGATACAAGAGTGTAAAATGAACAAGGCTGTGGCTTGGTTTATGCTATATTTAACTCGATATTCAATAAATTAAACCTTAATTTGAATTCTTCAAGAAACAATGTACACTACAGTTCTGTAGATCTCATTCGTTGAATTCCGAATAATATTTGGTCAGATCTCCAACAGTGAACTTCTTCTCTACTACTGAACAACAGAATTGATTTGTTTGCTTACGGTATTGGCGCTGTTGACGTTCTTATGAATTCGGTTTCCCTTTTCTTCACCACCATGCTGTTGTTATCGAGGCGTGAGTCACGACCTTGTCGTGTCAGGTGTCAACCTACGAAGTGTATCCAAGAAGTTAGGGTACTCAATTTTTGTAAGCTACAAAAATTTAATAAAATAAAAATTACCGTACATGATAACATTAATAGAGACTCCGCTTGTTGACAGACCCCTCCTTTTATTTTGAGTAGTTCTCCCCATTTTTTTAGGGTCTCATATTACCTTGTTGGATATTCAATCAATAAGATGCCTTTGTTGACCCAGAATACTACTGCCTTGAATTTTTTGATTGAAATTGTTGTTTTTAGTTATTTGGTATAGGAACCCCAAAATTCATCTCAATTAACAACAGACTTGAGGAAATTTTCACTAGATTCAAAATGTATTGTGTTGTCCTAATGATCAATTCACTTACACCGGTTTGTGGTTGGGCAGTTTCTGTTATGTATTGTTTCGTAGAGCAGAGATTTCGACAGTTGCGGAAACATTGCAGAAAGTTCATCTAGAGTCCATCTGCAATCCTCAGGGACCGTATTCTCGACTTTTTTCACAATGTCGACAGTTTCCCACTCTTCAGATTGTCATGGAATTACATTCGTACTTATGAACATTCATAAGATTCATATGCCTTGACAATCGTTTCACATTAAGAATCTCATGTAAAAATTTTTTATTCGCAATGAGGTAACGAATGTCGGCGACATGTTTAATAAGAAAAAAATCGTGCGTCCACAGTTTTCAACTTACTGAACTCGTTCCGGTCTTCTTTTAAAGGTTATGAGTAAAGGTATAGGACAGTGTAGCCAATATAGTGAAATGGGTACCCCTCATACCTTTATACTTTCATGGTCACGCTAATGAAATGAAATTACACTGATTGAGTATCAATCTTTCTTGAGTAAGATATTGGTAAGATAGCATTTTTGGAGTAATAACTAATATCCTCGTGGTCATCGTGATTTTTGAATTTTTCTTTGCCAAGGTGCCTTTTTCTCCAGTTGTTCTTCATCGACACTATCGATTGCGGGGTTCACGTGTGTACTTGCGCGGTGCTGCCAGTTCTATTTCTGGAGTTGCATCATTGATTCACTGCTCCTATTATGGCCTGACCGAAAATAAGTTCTTCCGCAGCTTGAGTTTCAAGGTTTTTCTATTCTAGAAGGAAATGAGAAGAGAAAAAGTGACCGAGAGTAACTTTGACAAGTAGAAGTTTTGATTTTTTTGATTTATTGGAATTTACTATCGTTGTCATCATCATGTGTAGGGCTAGTGTAGAGTCTGTTACTGCGTCCTCACGTCACTTTTGAATGGAATGACCAATTTGAGAATAGAAGGAATGTTGTATGTCATAGTTATCATTTAGATCTATTTTCTGTTGATGAATTTGATTTTTGTTTGAACGAGTAACTGCCAAGGAGCAGTTTTTTTTCTCAGATGACAAAAAAACTATTCCAAAATTTATCGATGTCACAATTTTTAACCGAATTTGCAGCAGCAAGTTTACAGTCGAAGGAATAAATTATAAACTATAAAAGAATTACCACTAATATTTAAATATTGGAATACAATACCAAGAATCATAAGGGCCCAAGAGTAATAATTTGTGTATAGCACACCTATAGTTGATTAAACGAAACATTCCTCATAACCTGAAATTGGCGAAACAAAATCTAATTAGTGCGAACACCATGTATTGAGACACATATCAGCTTTTTAGTAGAATTGGCATGCTGATCGGCTAAAAATCTCATATAAATGTTGAGGTCGGTGATGATTGCATCAATTCGATCCATTGCACCATGGACATTGTGGAGCTTTCTTTAAAAACTCGTTTTCATTTCACGAAAAAGTTTGCAACGTGCGTTTAAATAATTCGTCGTCAAGTAGCCTATGGAATTTTGAAGGTTTAATTTTGTGAACTACGTACAGGTGCAGAATATTGGCGTCCACTATTTAATAGCCTACTTCATGAACGTACGTTACTTGTTCTCCCAAAAATGTGCCCACCATGGTCGGTGATACGTTACAGAACATATTATTGCAAATAATTGTTGTTATTGAAGTGAATAATTGTGCAACCGATATTTTCTGCTGTACAAAAGCTAAATTTTTACTAGATAAAGTAGGATAATATATAAAGAGGGTCATTTTTCATAGGAGCTGATAAAAAGTTCCAAACTTTACACATGAAATGCTTGCCTATATCCAATAGAGTTACGAAAGTTTTCAATCTAGATATACTGCGTGTCATGTCTGGTTTTTGTATATGAAATTAATCTATGCGGTGTTTACACCTGCAATAAGTAAAAGGAAATTACTTACCTGTTTATCAATTACTATTACGAAGGTTACGACATGTAATATCAAACCGATTATATTTCACAATAAAGCTGTGAAAGATAAAATGCGTAGGTTGCTATCTCTATCAGTTGGTCTAGGTTAGTGCTCTTCGATATCACGCTTTCGAATCTGTCAATAGTGTCAATCATGGACTACGTCGATTTTCTATCGAACAGTTAACCGCATCGTATTGGATAAATAATGAAATTTTGTGTTGACCTACTTAATGTTTCAGATCGAAAGTAACTCTGTGTATATGTCGAAAGCTCTTACTTCATCGAGTAACGGTTTCGTGTTCGAAAAGAAGAAGAAGCGAACTTGAAAGTCGTGCAGCGAATTCTCAGCGAAAATCAATCTTGTTCCCAAGGATTACGTACGCTCCTTGGCAACAGCGCACATTATCAGTAGGTGCTCCTAACGTTACCGCTTCCTCAATTTTCTCATAGAACCGCATGATCATGTGTTATCAGCGTCCGTTTTCCAGCTGTTTGTCGTTCGACCTAGTTTAGTAGATTTGCTTTGATTTTTTCAGGAAATGTAATCTGCTTACTCTAACTCTACTCTAAATTTTCCGGATTACGTTCGAATGAAAACTGCGAATGTCTTGAAGTCTACGGTTATTCACTGTTTTGTTTCAGTTGAATACGTACAAACGACCTTGACCCATAGATTCGCGAATGTGTTGTTTTTATATCATGGCCAAATATTTTGATTTCTCATAATTTATTGCTTCTGGTTAAAACCACGTCGGTTTGAATTTATGCTACTTCACAGGCTGACCTCGATAAACCCATTAGCTCCAGATTTTTTTCTGTTTTCGAGAATTTTTACGCTTCAGAGTGGTTTTGGTTCCAAACTATTGATTTTTATGAAACTTTCCTAAGTTTAACATAGGTGTTGTTCAAGCCGAAATATTGGAAATCGAAAGAGGAGAAACTAGAGAGAAGTGCGATATAGCTATTCACTCAGATAGTCGAGCTGATGTTAAAACACTGAGCTCCTATGTCATTGGGAGTGCCGTTGCAAACTCAATTAGGTAGACAGGAAAAATAAGGTCTTTTTAATTTGGGTTTCCAGTCATTCAAGAATCAAAGGAAACGACGATGCTAATATATATCTATATTCTTTTGATTCAGAGAGCTAAAATAACACAATACATATTGAAACAAAAAGGTACCTAGCCAAGTTTGATGCAACGCAGGAAAACCATACGGGTCTGCAGTATGATTAAATGAGGAAAGGGAAACACCTGAAAAAAAACCCTTACCTCGCCCGTGAAAAAAAAATTACTGAAAATATTAAATATCAGAGAAATCCTTAAAGACATCAGCGTGATCTAAGAGAACATCTTCATGTTATCCGTCTTGGACTTGGATAAATAGATTCTTCACAAATCACAAAACGACTAGCAATTCTTAATCTGAAAATGAAAAAGACAAAAGCAGAAAAGAAACCAAAGATTTATACACTGCGCAAAAAAATTAACGCACATTATGGATATCTCAAATTTATTCTACAACTGAAGGTGTTCTCAATGATAATTATTTTTATCAGAATTATGTATGCATATGTTATCCACTTTCAACGTTTTCCTTCAATACAGATGTTTTTTCCCAGCAGGAATATAAAAAGATGATATTATCAGATTTTGAATGTATTGGCTTCATTCTAAATTCGATTGTTCTCGATCAATTCTAGTGATCAATAGTTTTTCTTTCGTTTGATTTTCTATACTCTATCGCTATGCAAAGCGAAACACGCAATTTGACCCAAGAGGAATGTGCCCAAGCGGTAGTTTTGCGAGAAGAAGGGTGGACATACACAAGAATTGCAGAAAGGTTTGGAGTTTCCCATACAAGTGTGTCCAGAATGTTGCAGCGATTCAGGGAGACAGGTATGAATGTCCGAAAAGCAGGATAGGGTAGACCACAGGTAACAATTGCCATTCATAAACGTTACTTGAGAGTTTCTTCGTTGAGACAACGGTTTGCAACCGCTCGCCTCCTTCAAAATCAGCTTGAGCAAACTCATGGGGTGCAAATTAGCACTCAGACAATAAGAAATCGCCTCAGAGAATATGATTTGAGGCCTCGTGTCGCGGCAAGCGGCCCAGCTCTTACCCCGGCCCATCGAAGGGCACGTTTGGATTTTGCGAGAGAGCATATCCATTGGGAAGAGGCCGATTGGGAAAGAGTTCTCTTCACAGATGAGTCTAGATTCTGCATCTACCATTGTGATCGACGTTCCCTTGTATACAGACGTCCACATGAAAAATATGCTCAGTGCAATTTCCTGAATACAACTGGTTTCGGGGGAGGATCGATTATGGTATGGGATGGAATATCTTTGACTGCTCACACAGACCTAGTGGTCGTTGATAATGGAGCTATGAATGCTGATAAGTATATGAGGAACATTCTTGAAGAGCATGTAGTGCCATTTGCCCCAGACATTGGTGAAAATTTCATTGTTATGGAGATAATGCCAGACCCCATCATTTAATGAGTCTTGTTTCGTTCAAAACCTTCCCGAGAGAATATAAAAATTAAGTTATAAAGTCAATGTAGAGTTAACCTTCACTAAAATTGAGATTTACAGAATGTGCGTTAATTTTTTTGCACAGTGTATATCATTTATAATATTAATACAGTTTATAATATTAGTATAGATTGTATCACAACTGAGAGTCTGAATAACTTTCTATGGCAGTGGACATATTTCATCTTTATTTGTCCTGCAGAAAAAGGCAGTCTGAATAATATGTAACCTGAATTGTATCTTGACGATTTATGGAATAAATATGTGTACAAAAATGCCTTCTATTGTTACATAAAAATTAAGAAGTTTCAGAATTTTTGAAACCTTAAGAAAAGATATAATACCTCATGTTATAATCTTCCCAAAAATAGATTGACAACAACTCAAAAACAAATGCAATACAGATGACTGGAACTTTTCAATAGTCTACCTTGGGAATTACAGAAGGAAAGCAAGTTCGATACTATTTTATTTCATTAGTTATCAGTAATTCGCTTTTGTTACCATTGATTTGAAATGAAGATTGTTGTTGTATATAATAAACTTGAAAATTCATTTGTGTTGTTATACCCAGACCTTGCACCCTGAGAATTAAATATAAATAAAACATTCAAATATAAATATAAGCATTTTAAAAATATAAGTGGATTCCAGTTATATCTCAAAATTAGCTGTTACCACTTGACAACATTCAGGCACTCGTGATCTTCATTTCCAAAGTGTATAGTAAAAGCATTTACCAAGAGGACATTTCAAGATCTAGATCTTCGGTTTTTCCTCCCAATTTTGCAGCTTCCAAAAAAACTTGAAAAAATATTCTGACATGTCTTCTTTTCAGATGCACAGTCCAAGTCTCATTTCCGAGTGCAAGGGTGGCCAGAGAGAGGAGGAAGTGCTCTTGAGTGTAACATCGTTGGTGACGGAAGGGCGTATTCCGGAAAAGCTGGGACCGAAGAGCAGAGAATTCCGAGAGGGACCGCACTTTTTTTTTGGTAGAAAGAAGGAAGCTCATACCTGCAATTCCAGCGATAGTCTCGTGAGTTTTTCCATTTTCGATTAAATTACATTAGGAGAGTCCTCGGGCTTATTTCACCTAACATCTGCGGTAGGCATCTTCGGAGAATTCTTGGTCTAAATGAAACGCGACTGCTGAGTTACTGACCGCTCTGAGGCTCATTTAGGCGAAACGTTAGGTGAAATAAATCCTCATAGACCACGGCCAATAAAATAAGCCCGGAAGACTTTTTTTTATGTCATTATTGATTATAAGTTGAACAGTGAACACCTGAAATATTTCTTATAATTTACAGTCGAATTATCTGTCAGACTATATCTTTATTTTTTATTCATCCAACTCTATCGAGAAGATTCAATACGGCTGTATATAAGTTTCAAGTCTCTTTGGTTTATTGTTAACGAACGAAGACACGGTAATTTCGTTTCATCGACGTGAATAGTTCCGTATTATACTTCGCGCAACAATTAAAGGAACAGAAGTTTTCAAAATTTTTTAGTGATTTTCAACAAGCTGTATCTCAGTGGAAAATGGTCGTATGGAAAACAAAAAAACTTACTTTTGACGCTTGAAGACTCTAGTTTCTTAATTTATTGATCGAAAATTTTTCAACTTATTATTTTTGCTCTACGCGCATGGAAAATTTTTTTCGTGCTTGACCGATGCGAAGATCGCATAGCCTGTTTGTTCAGCTCCAATTTCCTTTTTACGACCCTCGAATATGACCATTTATCTGCGAGATATCCACTTTTGAATGCAAAAAGATCCTTTTTCACTCAACTGCCGATATCTTCGGAAATACTGGTCCTACAAAAATCAGATATGCCTTATAAAAAAATTTTTTTTTCGCCTGTAACCTTAACGTGAATGAAAAACAAAAAATGCCATTTAGCTATTTTTTGGTTGATCAACTGTATCTTCGTCGATATATGGGGTTAAGCTTAGGTTATAATAAAATTTTTACAGCCTGATGTTTCCCAAAGTCCCCCCTAAATCGGTAGATCGATCGGTTCAGCGGTTTTGTTGGACCCATTGATTTGAATTTTGAAAGAATTAAGAAAACAAGATTTTTGTTCCTTAAGCTTGAATGAATCTTTTCAACCAATCAATAATTACATTATTTCTTCACTCAAATCTGTTTTTTTTTTCGAAGATAAATTATTTAAAAAAAAATAAAGAAAAATTTCAAGAATTTCGGTATGTAATTTGAAAAAAAATTTTGAATTAAAAAAAAACAAGGGACCATTTCTGCTTCACCTCCACTGAAGCTATGGATACATTCAAACCTTCATTTTCATCAGAACCAAATTCATTGAAGAAATTTAAAGTTGATGGCCCTAAGCTGTCCACAGTACTCGTTGAGCGAAATTCTGAGCTACAGAATTTTTGCGTTTTCTGCATAGCCACAAGGTATTACAAGACAGTTTTCTTCAAAACTTTTCTACTTATTCAGGGAACAAAAACCTTGTTCCCTTAATTTTTTCAAAATTTCAATCAATCGATCTATTGATTCAGGGGAGGGACTTTGGGAAAGAAAAATCAGGCTGTAAAATTTCCTTATAACCTAAGCTTTTCCCCCAATAATATTGACGAAGATACAGTACATTAACCAAAAAATGGCAAAATAGCATTTTTTGCTCTTTTTTCACGTGAACGTTACAGGCGGAAAAATTTCTTTATTAATCAACCATGACAGATTTTTGTAGGGAATTTTCTACAGAAAAATAAGTCGGCTCGCTAGGCGGTCAGTAGTTCCGGAGATATCGGCAATTGAGTGAAAAAGGATCTTTTTGCATTAAAAATTGGATATCTCGAAGACAAATGGTCATATCCGAAGGTGGTAAAAAGCAAGTTTAATAAAAAAAGGAGCTGAATTAACAGGCCATAAGACGTTTGCAAAGGTCTAGCTCGAAAAAAATTTTCTATGCCCGTAGAGCAAAAATTAAAATTCGAAAAATTTTGAAAATGTTTTCTTACTGATTTATCCGAAGATTGCATGACTACCAGTAATCTGAAAATCTAAGGAATTGTGAACCAATAAATTAAGAAACTGGAGTCTTCAAGCTTCAAAATAAAGTTTCTTTATACGACCATTTTTCACTGAGATGCAGCCTGTTGAAAATCACCAAAAAATGTTGAAAATTTTTCTGTTCTTTCAATTGTTGCGCCAAGTGTATTTTCTATCATGTTTTTTGTTCCTCCAATATTCTTGAAAAAAGTAATTGATCTCCTGTCCCACTAGTCCTTTTTAATCGTGGATTGAAGGCCTGTTAATTCCCTCAACAACTATGCAACTACTATCGTAATATTTCACTGCATAAAGAGAAAATATTAAAAATAAAAAAAGTAATAATGTGTATTCCCAACTTTGAAATCATAAACGTCTTAAAAGCATATTCCCTCGATATTCACATTATACAGAAGATGGGATACTCTGGATTGATTAAAAAAGGCATCATTCATATGAGATATATTATCAAAAAAATTATGTGTATTATTGTTACTTTATCTTAGTACATATTCTTTTAAGGAAATTACAAAATTGCAGTTTGTTACTGAAAACAAAAAAAAGCTTATATGCATAAGATATTCCGATAAAATAAAAACTGAATTTACTTATTGGATTTACGTACATAAATGAAGTAAAAACAAAAAAGCTTTAATTTTTGTTTACCTGATTTCTTCTCTATGAAAGATGAATTATGTTTGAAATTCATAACAAAAAAACAGTTTTGAAAAATTCTGATTTTGTTCCTGAACTGCTTGTTAGAAATAGATTTCATGAACATCTTTTCAGGTTTTCATGAATGAAAAAAATATGTATGTATATGAAGGAATTGAAACCTATTTTGGCTGAGTATATACTCATTTCAATTTTTTTTCCACCCAGTTTTGTTCTTTCTTATGAAAAGACTAAAAAAAAATACTCAAAACAAACATAGGATCCATTGATAGTTTTCAGTAGGAATTACATTGAACAATTTCACTAATCATTTTTTCCTTTATTTTTTCCCATCTCTATGATAAAGAATAAATCAAGACCGCCGTATCAATCGATACGGCGGATTGTTTTCCTAATGATAAGGAAAAAAATTATGTGGAACACAAAGTAATGACATACAATAATAGTAGATATCGATAGTATACAGGTGGTTTGAGAAAATTTCTTTCCATTAATCAATTTTTTTTATTCAGTGTGCAAATTACGAATTTTTTCGTGAAGAAGTGTTGAGAATATGGGCTCAAAACCTGCCTATAACAGTGGAAGTCATCCTGACTTGTGGATGTCCAGAAGGAGAGTATTTTGTTGGTCCAGAAGTGGAGGATAACTGCATCCTGTTGGAAAAATGGAGTTTTGAGATAATGAACAAATGGTGGGTAAAATTGTTTTAGTTTTAAACTGATCTCAACTCTCCCTGATTTTATTCGCATTACAAATTAAGATATGGTATAAACGTTGGTTCGATTATAGCTGCCTTTTTTTACAGTAATTCAGCTCCTCCATCTTTTCAATTAGCTCAGTTGATGAGTGCGATCAGGTCACAACTTTATTTTTCTCAAATCACTGCCTGGTTAACTACACCAAACGAAAACACCAAGAAGAGGCTCACAAGTAAACATCTGAGGTGAATTTATTAACTTTTGTTATACCAGTATCAAATGTGATTGAATAATGGATACATCCGATTCATTTTAAATAATTATGGTCTAGACTAGATATTTTTCTACAGGTATCGAATTTCTCAACCGGGGGATAACTCCAAAACTACCAAGTTTTGGATGAACCCCGTTGAGCACAACTTTCCAATCGTAGAAGTGGGACATGACACTGTTCTGAAAGTGTCCTTCAAAAGTATGCCAAGAATGTCTTCCTTTCCCATTGTCCAATGTCGATCTTGCAAACCCTTACAAGAAAATATCATCGGTGTTGTTCCTGAAGCAAATATGAAGGACAAGCTCAAGAAGTCCAATGAAAGAATGGTATATCTTGTGAAGGGAAAACAGGGAAAACATCATTGTGAAGGTGAGGGGGATTATTATTTACAGCTAATCTTTCTAAAAATTTAACGGGATAGTTTCTTTATTAACCATAATCTAATTTCTGGAGAATCATCTCAGTACCAAACGTCATTGATTTCAAATAATAATTGTTTTCTTTTTTAACATTTTTAGATAATGATAGATCGGCGAATGACAAGCTGTGCGAAAATCTAGCGAAATTCAAGCGACTACGACATAATCTCAGGGAGGAGCAGGCATCTACTTCTGCAATAAACCACATCAACTCTATTCGACAGAAAAACAAGGAATCAAGATTTGGACTGATTGATACCTCAAGTAACAATGTTTGGGAACCAACTGAAACTGGAGAAGACATGAAGGGGCGAAGTGGTTTGAACGAAGATGAGAAAAGTGAATCCTTACTCGAAGCTATCGAAAGGGTAGCTTTAAGAACCCCAGAGAAGTCTAGAAAAATTCCAACTTCAAAATTGGAGCCTATGGATATAAAAGAATGTTATGCTGGTGAAATGGAGGTGGTATCTACTGATGTCAAGTGTGGAAAATGTCCAGTAGACCCAACAACACGCAATAATAAAGAAAGTCTGAAAGAGAACTGTCCTCAGTTCCCAACCAGAAGTCATAGGCGAACGTGTACAAAAATGCAATTAGTTGATTGTGTATGTGATTATAATGATTGTGATATATGCAAAAGTGATACAAATAGTAGTAGAAATAAATTAAGTAGTGATAGCGTTCCGTTTGTTAATAAACTCAAGTACAACACCTCGAATAATTTGGACATCAGAAAGAGAATTGCTGCACAAAAGTTAAGTTTTGGGAAAATCAATTCAACAGATACGAAAGGAGATAGGAAAGATCATATTCCTTCTACTAGTGATCAGACAAAGTTCAAGAAAGCTCTGGATAATGCGTCATCTATGGTGTTCCATAAATCTGGGCTGCCTTTGATGAGCAGTCCAGCTCCTGTTAGAAAAGGAAGGACATGTTTCGACTTCGATGATTCCATAGGTTCTGTCACAGATATAAAGAGGTAATTAAAATAATTCATTAGATGAAGGCCTTAAGGTGGTCCAACCCCGCGTACATCTCGACCTAAAGATCTATTTTGCATCCCATGTTTACTACACTGTTTCCAATTGTAACTCAGAAATCATCAATTGACATTCAGAAAACATCACTTGTATTTCATATTAGTCAATTGTATTTCAGAAAACATCAAATTTCATTCAGATTTGTCAATTGAATTTCACAAAATATCAAATGAAATTCAATTGATTTATATGAAATACATTTGATGTTTACTGGAATTCAATTGACGCTTTCTGAAATTGAAGTGATTAATCTGAAATACACTTGACAATTCCTTTCATTTGGAAATGGTGTAGTCAGGCAAGAAAATAATTTGAACAGCTTTTATTTTAACATTAGAATGAGATCCTATACAAGTCTAAAAATGTGCTGGAACATGTTAACTGTATTGTCATGGGGTTCATTTATTGCCTTCACTGCATTTAAGAAAAACCTGACTTGTCGTTTACTCCAGGGATACATTTCTTCAGGGTGCGGGGATATAATCTAGTTTATATGAACTTTTTTTGTCAAGACTGACATATCAAATTTTTTGACAAAATCTGAGGGAAAATAGCTGAGGTTATAGGCGCAGCCCGGATTTCGAAAGAAACTCAGACTTAGTTTAAATAATTGTATTCCTTCGATTTCAACCAAAATTAAGCAATCCTATGATATTTTTTCAATTAGGGTTTTCTTTCCTAGTCTCTGGAACAAAATAAATCAGAATTTTTTTTATAAATAATGAAAAGCCTCTGCGTAAACTCTTCCACTTATTTCTCAGGGACAAATCCTTGCTGTCTCACATTGAAATAAAAGGTAACACTTTGAACTATTGAACTTTGTCATTATATCAGTCTTTTTCATCAGACAAATTAGTAAAATTGGTAAAAATCTTCAGTATCGTCAGAATTTTTGATTTGTCAATTGGAAAATAGATAAATCAAAAATAAATCAATTGATAAAATGTTACAAATTTCAATATAGTTCAAAGTGTTACTTTTTGTTTCATTGTTAGACAGCAGTTTTTTCAAACGGATTTGGCCTTGGCAAATTAGTGCAAGAGTTTTTGCTGGCTTTCCTAAACAAGGCAATTTCTCGCAAAAGTGGTATCACCATTTGAGCAGTCAAGGTATTAAAATGGTTCCTCATCAAACTTCCGCAGTCTTCTAGCGGTGAAGGAGTCAACCCCTGAAATTGAATTCCAAAGGAGGTTTGAATGAAATCAAATGTCAAAAATTTTTAGCATAGTTTACGAAAGGGCCCTTATCAGAGATTAAAGTATTTACCTCTCATATCTAATAATAAAATTTTTGGCTGAATGATCAAAAACGGCTAGCAGATCTCTCTTATTGTATATTCATAGTGGGGGCAGGGTTGTCACGATCCACAAGGTTGTCAGGCGCCAGTGCTTACATGTGACACCCTGTAGTAGTTATTTTATGACAACCTGCTAATGAGCCCTGTGTATACACTTGAAGTCCCGTAAAAAATTATACAAATTAAGCTGTTTTAATTATACTGCGGAATTGTTTGGACACATATTATCATATAGGAAAAAGAGAAGAATAGTTTAAGGCTTTCACGACCGGATATACTGGTATGAAAAGAGTCTTCCGGGCTTATTGGCCGTGGTCCATTAGGAAGACTCTTTTCATACCAAAAGAGAAGAATTTTGTTAACTACTTCATATGAGGAATTGGAACAGTTTATTCTGAGAGCTTGTTACAAGCGTTCTGAAGTAGTTTACACAATTCTCCTATTTAGCATGGTATGTTTTCAAATTGTCATATTGTATACCATGAATAATTGTGCATCATTCATCTTTTATAAACATAATATAGAATTTCAGTATGGTGGTTTTTATATCTGATGTATCTTATACAGGGCATTCCTCTCATCAAGTTTGTCAACAGATGATGACAGCGAGAGTGACGGAAGCCAGATGTCCCCTTGCAGTCCAGAAACCTACCTAGCACAAAAGGCACTAGAGGAGGAAAAAGAGCCAAAAGCGTCCGTGCGGTGGCCACGCCGCCGCAAGGGACAAGCCTGTAACTTGCTAGGTTGGTAGAGATTTGAAAATTAATGTGCGGAATACTTGGTGAACTATAAACTCACCTGTTGCATTCGATAAATTGGCGTGATTTACCCGAATATTTCGTTAAGGAAGATCTTGATGTACGTATCTCGTTTAACATTGTTTTTACAGATTTAGTTTTAATGAGCTCTAGTGCAGACAGCGAATGTTTCACCCCCCAATGTATTTATTGCCAATATAAGCACAATTTCAACTCTTCAAATAGTATCTAGTATTATCAACCATTGAGATCCTTTTGCAAATGTTACTAACTAGCTGCTGGTGCTACCACGCATTGAACAGATATACAGATCGGGAAAACAGTTTCTATAGTAAATTCGAATAGGGCCATATTCTAGTGAAACAGTGGCAGAATCAAAACCTCGGAGGAAAACGAAAATAAATTCTAAAACATGCGAAATTGAAGATCGACAAATTCAAATTAAATGTTCAAATAATCCACCTTGTTGTGTCAAACAGTAGCCAAATCTATTATAAAGAGGTAATCTCATATCTCTGAGAAGATTAGACATACTTGCTATTTTGGCAGAAAGTTGGAGAGCCAAACGTGAAGGTATCGACCTATCTCCAAAGTCAACAATGAAAGAAGTTATTGTCTCCGCAATAGATTGACCACCAAAGTACCATTTTATGATTTGAATTTTTTTTTAACCGTAAACATCTTGATTTACGCGAATCTAATTTATTCTCAAACCGTCTAGTTATAACATCTGACGTTCGAATGCGACTGATGTGCATTGCAATTCGCGGCAGCAAAGATCACTCCCTCCTGTCGAGACTTGCCATTCCAACAGTCCAGTCCCTTATTTGTTATTGAATCTCAATAGATTTCGATTCTTCCACTAGACTCTGAGCTCATTCGAATTTAACATTCATATTCCTATGTTTCTATAAGGATTTTCCTTATCTGTATATACTTAATGTCTCCATCATGGGTGAAACAGCTGTTGTTGACGACTAGATTTTTAAATGAAATTTACATTATGGATAATGCCATATTGTTGTTTTCAGAGTCCATGCTGATTGGTCTTCATGAAAATTTTCGTTTAGTTATTTTCCATTGTTTATTTGCTTATACTCAGGGATGCAAATGTCACAACAGGGTTTATGATGGTCAATTTCTAGAAAAGTCTCGAGAAATATTCTAAACAATCTCATTCACGCGCAAAGTGAATTGTGAGAAAATATGAAGTATCCAAAGAAAAAAGAAAGGCAAATATGAAGAACTTTGTTGTAACTTTTGTGATAACCTTTAATGATAATATCCAAATTATAGACAGAGCTAATTCTCCCTGTTCTTTCATACAGGTTCATTCGAAGAGTCAGTATTAAATGGAAGACTAGAACCAGTGTCAACAGTTCAGGGTTTTACTGCTGAGTTAGGAGCAAGTGGGTCCTTTGTTCCCAGACATTTGAAAGTACCAGTGTCTGTCTTTTTTTACAGTGTAGGGGATTATGAGAGGATGTCTTCTCCTTATCTTGTGAGTCTAAATTTTCTTTTGATGAATTGAAAACAAATTAAATTCTTGATTCACCTAAATCGATGAATCCTTAGGATATAGATCTATCCTCAATATCAAAAAGTGTAAGGACTGAATGCCTAATATTTGAAAATGCTGAATTATATTAAGAGACGGAAAAAAGATTAGGAAAAAGAATACACACTAATGATGATTTTATTACAATTTGTTGTACACATTCATAGTCCATTCATTTTAATCTAAATACAGTAGAACCCCGATTATCCCTATCGCCTTCGCCGGAAAATCGAAAACACGGATAATCGAAAGCATTAGTTTTCATTGTTGAAAACAATTCATTTAGTGAATCACTATATTCCAAGAAGAAAAGATGCTTTTACACATGTAAAAAAATTATAATTTTCATTTTTTGTTCAATAGTAAGATAAGAACATTGCGTTTACGTTTTTCAATAGCACCGGTAGTTTGATGCATTGTGTTTGTTCACATTCACGAGTTGGTCAGCCAGTACATCAATTGACGAGAAATGCAGGAATAAACACGTACTAAAATGTTGATGGGGATGCCCAGAAACGAAAGTCTGTGCAGTTACTTGGGCGTTTTTGTGCGAAAACCTCAGATCTAACCTCATAGCACGGATAGCATGGTTGATCAATGTAAAATGTCGCACGGAAAATCTGACGTCCGGATAAACCGGAACTGGATAATCGGGGTTCTACTGCAGAGTCAAAATCTCGGAATTCTAGATAATTGGCTGTAAACTTGTGAAAGCCTTTATTTTGACATCTCAAAACTTGTGTCAACCCCTACCGACTGTAGAATGTCAGCGTCTATAAAATCTGAGGGTCAAAGGTCGAAAAAACTATTTTTTACATGTTTTTCTCAAATATCTCGGTTGCTATCAGATTTTCTCAATAGCTATCTTTTATGAATATTGTAGAGGAATAAATTATCTATAACTCTTGCTCTAGAAGTTTTTTGTTCTTTGAACTGTTTTTGAGATAGACGGCAAATTTGTTTATGAATAAAAAGAAATTTTGTGGTCTCATTGCAGTATGAACAATTCATACAACTCTTCACAAGGTATTTATGATGTGCAAATACCAATTGTAGCCACAAAACACAACTATCGCTTATTGCAAGAACAGAAAATCAGTGCGATTCTGTTTGCTCATAACAATATTGCTAAGATAAAGATATTGCTGTTGTTGCATAAAATTGCCGATTCTTGAAGACCCTGATAGCAATATTGCTATAAAACAAACTTTATAACCAACATTGCAATAACGCTCGGAACAGAATACATAATATCATAGCCTCATTGTTATAAATTAGGAAGATAGCAATATTACTATAACAGCAAGATTCATAGCAATATGCAAACAGAATAGCCCCGAATATTACAAAAACCAATTTTCTCTATTTCAGTATTGTTCATTACAGTACTAAAAGTAGTGCTATAATGAACTCATTACATTTTCACTCTGACTTCCGATCCTATCAATTTTCGGAAGTAATTGCACAAGTGCATCAAAATTACCGATAATTTTGCATGACAGCGTGTTGTCAAAAAACTGCATGAGTTCATTTTCATTTTTGGAGAAAGAGCCCGACACCGAAGGTGGAGGGCTCTTTCTTCAAAAATGAAAATGACCGAATGCAGTTTTTCAAAGACAACACGCTGGAATGCAGAATTATCAGGTCATTTTGATGCACGAGTGTAATTCGGGGGAATATTTCCCGAAATTGCTATGGATACGAGCAGTGCAATTATCGCAGGGATCTTTCGCTCTCTACAATGCAATTATCGCTGTAATTTTCGATAATTGCATTCTATCAACATGAAGTTTTTGACAGGAGGGAAATATTCAACACAAGTCAATTCAAATTCCATAATCTGTCAATTTTCGTAGCAGTCACACCAACCGCCAATATACAATACAAAAATCACTAGCATATATAATCTGAATTTTTAATTGAATTTCGAAAGTCTTTCACAAAACTTGACTGAAATAGATAAAATATCGTCTAATACTTGTTGCAGAAGACAATTCCGACACTCATGTGTTTTGCAACTTGTTTTAGATTATGTATATAATTATGTTTTTTTGGCCCATTTGAAAAACTCAAGAATGCTCTATATACTTTTAATTCATTCAATTTAGGTATTTCGAATTATTTTTCTATTTTTCAGTGTCATATAAAGCTGGAAAAGAAAGGATACTGTGTTCCAAAAGTAGGCACATTCCAAGTCACCCTCAAAAACCCTTTGGGAATGGTGGTAAAAATGTTTGTAGTTCTGTATGATCTCTCTGACATGCCGCCCAATTCGAAAACCTTTATGAGGCAACGAACCCTTTTTTTACCAACAGACTGCAACGATGAAAACATACAAAGGACTTCTAAATGGCTGAAATATCTCATTCATTTAAGGTATTGCGAACTGACCTTTATTAATATCCTGTATTATTTTATGTATTTCATTTCAGGTTCGCAAGTTCGAAATCTGGCAAGATATATCTACATGGTGACATTCGAATAATAGTATTGAACAAGGCTGATCTTGACACGGCTTCTGCCCATGACATAGACACAAAATATGAGATGCGTACCATCACTCTGATGCCAATAAATCCGCGATTCTCTTTTCGGAAGTAACCAGAACCACCTGTTCACATCAAAAACTCTGCAAGGAAGTGCAATAAAACTTTGAATCTTTGTTATCGGCTATCATGTTTGTTATGCTGGTCAATAGACGGAGTGTTCGGTGACTCTTAATATAAGTAATATTATATCTGACATCTTTTCATTGAATGAGGATTGAACAATGATAAAAGAGATTTTTTTTTTTACTTAGTGGCAGTATTTTGGGTTGGTATTATTTTATTACTTGACTATTTGATAGGAAATTAAAAAACAATAATTGCATTTGAATAGTTTTTGTATGCACAATTAGTTCTCATTTTTCTAGATTTGCATTTTATAAATTAATTTTCATGTTTTTGTTTAAGGTCAAATAGATTTTTGTGTGATTGAAGCATCATTGTTTATTTTAGTGTTCTGATCTCATATCTTCAAAACTTAGATGGAATTTGTGTAGTTTTAAAGTTCAGATAATATATCTAAGGGAGATTTGAATAAGCTACATTAATCCCTTCAAAATGCCAATGAAAGTTCTTAAATTTCCTTGGAATGAGTCGAAATAAAGTTGCATCTCTAAAGATAGATTTGAAGACTTGAAATTTCAGTAATAAAAGTACTTTTTTGTTCAACAATTCAATCAGTCATAACACACCATAATTAACCAACTCTACTGTATTGAGGACACATAACATTTTCCAGATATTCACTTTTAATTCATAGCAGGTTCAGAGTAAGTAGGGAAACTGGTTTAGAATATCATCATGCATTCTTAGATGTGTGAATCATTACTGCCATCAACTTGTAAATAACCTTATAATGTATAAATATTGCAGATTTTATTTTTAATAGTAAATAAAAATTGATATTTTTTGTAACTGACAATACAGGATTGTGATCATCACTGATTTTCTTGGAAAATTTGCGAGTTTTGACTTTCGAAATGTTAATTGATAGTCTCACATTTTTCATGATTTACACTGTATATTAGTTATAATGAAAATGAAGGTTATACTTATAGAATTATATTTATTATTACATGATATATTATATATTCGATTTTTTTATTAGTGAGCAAATATAAATGTGACATTTTTTTTCTCTTTATTTTCTTTTGCCATCTGATAATATAAAGGTATGTATTTTTATACTTGCTTCAATGAAGGTTACAATAATTCATCAATGGGTGTTTATAGAGTTTGATTGTTATTGATAATTCTAGAATAAATTGAAGCTTATTTATATCCAAGAGACACTTCAGAAATAATTTCTAATTAAGTTTGTCCTCTAAACACAAAACCTATCAAGACATATTGATATTTATAATTCTAGAAAAAAATAAAGATATGCAAAGCAGCTTGTTTATACCCAAGAGATACGTTTCAGAAATAATTTCTAGAAAAGTCTGACTTTTAAACATGAAACCTATGGAGACATTGGATTTGTTCAAAAATTAAATTAAAATTATTTACATACAGACTTCATTATCATAAACTACAAGATACACTTAATCAGATTTTCGCTTAGTCTACATTGAAGTTATGAATTGAATCATTTCATTTCATCTTTTAAAACCCTACCTCGAAAATTTGTTGAGAACTAGAATTTATCAGCATTACATTTGATTTCTTCATACAATCGTTTTTCTATAGCAGGCAATAACAAGCGGTCTGCAATAATATTCAAACTAACATAAACTGTCTTTTTCAATTTTTTACTCAGTTTATTAGCTAGATTAGTAGAAGCATTATCTGATGAATATCCAATCAAACTTGTAGAGAGAGATTCGGGTCCAAATCTACTTTGCAACGCTAGAGAAAGATCCGTCAATTGTAAATCTTCCTGATCATTAATGAAAATCAAAGAGGAGTCCTGCATTCTAACTGTTTGAAAAAGTACTTTTTTATCGTGAATTTCTTCTGAGAATTTATGTATGGTGAACGATGATTCAACATATTCAGGCTCACGTACCTCCTTTTCTTTCATAGTGGGAATATATCCAGGAGAAGTTTATAGTGGAATAGATAAAAATAATAAATTAATATGTTCTAAGTTACCAGAATCACAATAAATTGAAAATTTTTGATTGAAGGTTAGGAAATTTTTCGATGACAATCATTTGCATCATTGGAACTACTGAACAGAAAGATCATAGACGATTAAGTTCGTTTTCGAAAATTCTTTTTTTTTAATGTAATGGTAAACAAATTATGAAATTTTTGATCGATTTGTCCTCCTGGTTGCTGTTGCTGGAGAAATTGAAATGAAAAAACATGGAAAGTTAGGATTTGATTTATTTCTTGATATAATTTTAACATTTTCATATGTCTTGTTTTATGGCACCGACTACAATCATTTGAACGACTCTTATTCAATTAGCATTTCTCTTCGATCTTTCTTTCTCTTTCAGAGTTGAGGCCTCCAAAGCATCTTTATAAGCATTAACAAAGTCTTCCATGCCCAGAAACTGATTATATTTAGACAGTTCT
The DNA here is from genome assembly GCA_038502775.1 of Hippodamia convergens. Classification (NCBI taxonomy): domain Eukaryota; kingdom Metazoa; phylum Arthropoda; class Insecta; order Coleoptera; family Coccinellidae; genus Hippodamia; species Hippodamia convergens. The sequence continues at coordinate 26,566,044 of CM076607.1, read as the reverse complement.
GACGATGGCCGAACTGAAAAAAATAAATTTTTCATTCCATACAGAAATTAATATCGTTGAGTGAGATATACACCATTTCCAAGTGTAATTCAGAAACCGTCAAGTGTATTTCAGATTAGTCAATTGAATTTCAGAAAACATCAAATGTATTTCAGATCACTCAATTGAATTTGATTCGTTATTTCATGAAATACAATTGACAAATCTGAATAACATAATAACATTTGATGTTTTCTGAAATTCAATTGACTAATCTGAAACACAAGTGATGTTTTCTGAATGTGAATTGACGATTTCTAAATTACAATTCGAAATGGTGTAGATATCATCGGAAAAAACTTACTGATTCCTGAGTATGATTTATCAGTATCCATGTTATTAAGATTGGAAAATTCAGCAACAGTTCTCTCAAGTTCAGTCTGAAAATTAATAAATATTATGCAATATTAGGTAATCATCACGAAAATGGAGGATGCATTTTGGAAAGTGAAGCAAGAAATCTTTTGCTATTATATTGACATTATTTTAGTTCACCTAAAGCCAAATTGATTGAAATTTGAAATGGGTATACTCAATGAACAATTGAAAAAGCGAATGAAACAGTGATGAATGATTTTTTGAAATGAAGACGATATTACTATTATTATTATTATTATTATCTACAAATATGAAAAGTTTAATCAAACTGAAGGTGAACAAAGAAAGTAAAAGTGCTTGAAGAGGGAAAGTCCTTTCAAATCCATTCAATCTGAATATTTTTTATATAAAGCTTACCAATTTTTCCAAAACCCGAAACCAGTTTCTCACAAATGCATAGAAACTATGTATGATATTCACATCAACTCACCCTATCCCTACGACCAATTCTTGGCACAGATTTCGAGGCCTTCAAGAAGAAGTTTTCAAAATCGTCGTTTGACCCTTTACTGCTCTTGCTGTTGCTCCTACCGATTCTGGGTATATTCTTGGATGCCTTCATGAAGAAGTCATCCATCGCTGAATCTTGGGCGGCCACGTAGTTGAGAACACAGCAAAGTGTTATCGCGAAAGGTACAATGACTTTGGAGGAAAACATTTTTTTCGAAACTTCGGTATATCTGACTCCAGTCAGTATTCGAATGATTCCTCAACAGTTCATTCATGCTTTTATATGGTTTTTAGAATCAGGGTTCATCTGGTAGGAATACTAATTAAAGGAAAGATCTATATCGTTTCATACCCTGATGATTGTAACGAAAACAGGTGTTTCTGATATTTAGTAATCAGGCTAAGCAAATGAGTCAAATGACTACTGCAACGGAATACTAATTTTTCAGAATATGCATAGGTTATTCAAAACGGCAAGAACATTTTTATAAAGATGAATCCAACCAAAAACATTTTAATGTAAAATGTAAAATATTGCCAAGACGAGTCCGTTTTTCTAACATTGTCAAAAAGTTATCAGATCTCATGTAGAGCCAAGCTGCTAACTCTACACACTTCATCTTCACAACTTTTTGACAATGTTAGAAATACAGCCTCGTCTTGGCAATATTTTACTTTAAAATGTTTTTGGTTGGATTTAATTTCTTTTTGTACGTTGCTTATGACAAAATTCTTTCATTTTGTTAATTTTTCCCCAAAAATAATTATTTAAAATATAATTATTGCGAGATCTATTTCAAGTCAAACTAATTCAAAATTCATGTTCAAAATCAACAATGTACGAAGTGAAGAAATAAATATACCTTTACCCACCTAGGTTCAAGATGACATGGCGATGTATTTGAGAGCTGCCATCACAACCATTGTATAAAGAATCCTATATCATTATACAATGATCACAATGGGAAATTGCACAATGGAAACTGTGGTTGAGGTTATTACAGGGAAGTTGTATTTGGTATGAATGCACATGATGCGTTTTACGAGTGCTTTATTTTATCCCCTTATTCAAAATGTGGCGGTTATTTTCCCTGAGAATCCTTGAATATTTTTTTAAAATTTATAATAAGCAGTCCTCCGTATATCAATTTTCAGACCACTAGCATCAGAATTGGCGGAGGCCTCATACAAACTTTTACATCCTCTGGTTCTAAGGGTTGGTGGTAAAAGTTTCAAGTTTAGGAATTTTTCCGTTGTTTGTGTACTGAAACTACCTCACATACCAAATTCCAACTTGATAGGAAATCGGGAAGTACCCTAACAGTTTTTATGATCATCAGTGAATGAGTGACGAAATCAGGAGTTTTTAGATATCTATAAAGTCTAAAGTGTACGAGCTATGCACTTGAAACTTTGCAAGTTTGATAAGTTCACTACTGGCATTATATCCCTCTTTTGTTCATCTACTATGTTCCAAACTCAAGTTATGAGGGTTCAAAAATACGACGAAACACTTCGAGACAATATAGGTAGTGCCCCGGCTTGGCTCGTCTTGGCGGGGGCACTACTGTGCCCCCAGATTCATGTCGATCAGAGAAAAAAATTAAGTAAAGCATAATTCGTGATTAAATCAAACCAAAAATTTAACTTACAAGGAAGGTGATGGTTTTGACCTAAATTACCCATTTTGAAGAACCAATTTTGATTCATTTTATCATAACTGTCAAATTTGATTTGGTGATTTTGTACTTCTTGCAGCGATTATTGTTATTAGTGTTCAGATTGAGGTTCTATCTTCATTCCTGGGCTCGTGTTCGGGCTACCAAGCAAAGGCTTCGAGTGATGATCGCATAAGATGACGGCGTGGTGACTATAGCTCTATTAACCCCTCTAGCCCTTGGACGCGGAGCAGGCCCAAAGAATACTGTTAACACCATACCTACTACCTCAAAAACGAACAGGAGTGACTATGGTTGACATTGCCTTGTGCCCTAAATCTCTATACTCGATGAAGCTAGGGGCATTGATTCTCTACCTGTATAAGGGAGGGCTAAACTTCCTGAGGATCTACCCATATCCCTAATTCCGTAGGTAACCAAGACAGAACAGTGAGTCAAACAGTGCTGTATACCTACTAGATGACCTCTACTGGCAACATGCAAGCTCTGAACCCACATCCCAGTTATCCTGGAAGAAGACCGAGCTAAATGACATGCTGAAAAATATCATAGAAATTGGTGTCCCAACGGCCGAAACAAGTTGCCTGGATGGAATCGGTGTCCTTGGAGTTCCAACCAAGCAGCTAGGGAGTGTCTTTTTAGTTCTCGCTGGCATCTTCAAGAACTGGTTAGTGTTGACTGCTAGGCTTTTGATAAACAACTGAAAACTCACTGCGCATGCGAAAGCCAAAGTAGAATTGGTGTCTTTAGTCTTTATAGTCTGTTCAAATATAAGAAGGAGCTTGGTTATTGTGGTGAACAAACAAAATTCCACAGTTTGCGCAAAGACAATTCTCTTATTGGTCAAACCTATCCCTTCTTCTTCTTGAACAGACTGCCAGGACCGTACTCGCGACGGAATGTCGATGGCACTGAAAATTAATGATATAATCATTTGAATCCGCAAGTGTCAGTTTTTAATTTTTAGTTTATTCGGTCATCTCGTCGAAAATTAACATATTTAACTAAAGCTGTTGTGCGTATTTCATTGGGATAATAATATCGAGTTTAAACTGCAAGAATGTGTGAATTATCTTAGATTCGACTCTGGATGGACAACCCGTAGCTGTAGCCCCTCCTTCTCATGCGCCGTTCTGTTTACCATGCTATTTCTTATATTTGAATAGACTATAGAACTCTATAGACGCAAGTTTGGCAGTGCAACTAGCGCCAGTGGCGATCTGCCGATCTAGTAAACTATACACAGGTGCATTGTTTGTTCTCTATGGCCAAGACGTAAGTGTCGTGAGTCGTAAGTTAAAATTTCTTCTGAATTAGTCAAATTTTGTTCGATGTCAATCAAGTAAATACATGTTGAATGTTCATAAATTTAGTTTTTTTCTCCAAAATATCTCAAGTTTTGGATATAATTCCAACAATTTTTGTAATATCTTATCCACTCTTCTGTTTTGAAGTTTCTGGTTGAGGTAAGTTGAGCGAAAGTTGCTACACTGAATCGGGAATCTTATCCCAATTCTTTCATCTTCACCAGCTAAACTGATAGAAGTAGGTAACAAAGAAAATGATCTGCTCGTTCGAAAGCAAACATTTTCCCATAAGGATCTGTTTTTTCTTATGGAAATAGAAAGAATAATCATTTTTTTCGCTTCAAATCAAAGGGTGACCCACGTAAAACACTTCAGCCGAATTTTTTCGTCAGTAAGAGTTTTTCTGGAAAATTCTTTAGTCATGAACAGAGAACAGCAATGATTTTTCCTAAATTCTAGAAGTCTGGGACAACTTCACAAACACAGTGGTGTGTTGATTTTCCTTCAATATACAATTGTTTTTTATTTTCCCTACATGTAGAAAAACCTGTTGATTTTTTTCTGAAAATCTGACCGGCACAAGTTGACATAACTGCGGCTCAATTATATATTCTTTTTCATTTTTCTAATTTGGCAAAAAATTTGAAGAATTTTCTTGAAAATATTTACGGCACCAGACAGCATGTGCTAGGATCTGGGCTTTTTTTTTTTTCAATTTTGACTTTCGGAATAGTTATTTATGATACAAGTGCAAGAACTATTGATATTCTTACACGTGTTCAAGTCGTTGAATTTTAAAATTTTTATCGAAATTAATGAAATATTTCCGTAAATATCGTTAAGTGATTTTCGCATAGAAAAATATTGTTTGACAGAACTGATTTCTCTCTCTCTGAATTCGACAGAAATGAATAAATCCGTGGAAGGAGGCCAACATGTCATCAATAAGATCACCATGAAAACTGTGCTAGAATGAAATATTCTAACATGATTTTGTTCTACGAGATGTGGCAGAATGAATGGATTTGACACAGAATAAGAGAAAAATTCGAACACCACAACTCAGTACATGAGTAACACAATTTGAAATCAAATTTATATTTATAATATTGGACATTTCTAGAATTTTGAAAAATTCGTCACAGGGTGTTCCAAATGTTGGGTCAAAAATTGGGATCAAGATTGGCCCATAACTTTCGTCTTTCAAATTAAAGCCCTATTTTTTTATGATTGCGTTGGATCTGCGGAGAAAAATGTTGATAATGTTCTAACATGTTGATGCTCCTAAAATAATTCTTGAGTTATTTAGGATTTTCTGATTTTATGTCGTACGTAGCATCAAATTAATGAAATCCGTTCCATAACGAGAATGATAAATAAATTCAGATAAGAGGTGTGTCACTAGTGAGTTATTGGAATAATGGGTAATTATAAAGTTTCCTACTTGTATTTTTTTTGTATTTTTTTTGTGATCTTGAAGTAGGGAAAATGAACCTAACCTAACCTAACTTAACCTAACCTGAATGCAGATCGATGTTTTATTTTTTTATCAATTTTTTTTTTTAATTTAAAAAAATTTTTTTTTCAACTTTTGGTAGGTAAAATGAACCTAACCTAACCTAACATAACCTAACCTTGTTAAACAAAACTATATAGACTATATATAAGACTATATCAGAGCCGTATCCGAGGTAAATGGAGTATATTTATGAGTTTCATTCATTTTCTTTCTCGAAAATTACTGCCTCTCCAGAGCTGTAATTGAGACTGTAGTATCAGGAAGTCCTGTAGATTCACTGTGCAAAATATTTTCAAAATCGGTGACGGGGCTATAAAATTTATAATAACCGAATAATGTATGTATTTCAATGACCAAGGTCATTGTTGATATGAAAAAGATTCTATGAATTTGACATGAAATCAGGAAATCCTGAATAACTCAAGAATTATTTATTTTAGGAGCATTAACATGTTCGAACATTATCATCATTTTTCTTCTCACAATCCAACGCAATCATAAAAAAATAGGGTTCTTATTTAAAAAACGAAAGTTATGGGCCAATCTTAATCCCAATTTTTGATCCAACATTTGGAACACCCTGTTACGAGTTTTTCAAAATTCTAAAAATATACAATATTTCCCCAGGCTTCGATTTCAAAAATGTGGAAACGGTTTGTGCTTAAGATATTTAGATTAGTAATGACAAACATAATTCCGAATACTCTTATCTCCCTCTTTTCTTCAGTTTTTTCTCGATATTTTGGAAAGTATTATGACGAATGCAACGATTTGCATACGAATGTATTCACAATTGAATACTCTATCGAATTCGAAAACAAAAAAAAATTCTGAAATTTTTTTATTTTTTTTTCATTCCCTGTATAACTGAAAGTGGTCAGGCTGCAAGAATATTTTAGCTCGGTAGATAATGTCAAACAATATCATAATCCCAATTTTCAGATTTCGAATAGGTCCAGTTCTCCAGAAACGCCTAATAGGCCGTCGAACTTGGTACACCCTGTATAGGATGATTTATTAATTCTGACCGAAATTTCATTCGATTTTAGTTCTGGTATAACAGAATTGAATGATTTTTTTCAGAATTTGTAAGATATTTTAGCATCTATTGGATTATGTATACAGGGTCTTTCACGAGGAACCTCACCCATATTTATACGGGAAACTACTGAACGTATTTTCATGAAATTCAGCACTTATGAGTATTTCACGATGCTGATGAAATCTAAAATATTTTCAAGGCATGAGCACCTCCGGTTTTTCCGGAAATGACGTCAACTTCCGTTTTTCAAATTAGAACACCATTTTTTTATTGCAGAAATAGATTCCTTAGAAAATTTCAAGTTATTTTGATGTAACATTTTTCAGTTTTGGTTGGAAAATTCTCTCTGAGCGGGAAAATTCGAAAAAAAAATCGAAAATAGAGCTCCGCTGAAACAAGAATAACTTCGAGGTTTTTGGATGGAAAATTTTCATTTTTGGGATTTTCCAAGATGTAATATTGATGTATCCACTTTGAAAATCGAAATCGCGATTCATGATACAGGGGGTGAAAAAATCGCTTTCGAAGTTAGGGATGACAAAATCGTGAAAAATCAATTTTTTAAAATTAGAACCCCATTTTTTTATGGCAGATATTGAATCTACGTTAGAAAATAATGTGAGTGTATGCATCACACCCTTGCCCTAAAGTGGATATTTTCTGAGTTATTCACAAAAAACTGTTTTTCGTCTTGAATTTTCAGCTATTCCTTTTCCCTTCACGCCAAAAAGATGAAATTTTCAGGAACTGTTACTTAAACCATGTTTTAGATTTTACTACCCTAATATGCAAGAGAAAAAAGTTACAGGTTGTTCCTAAATAGATGGCGAATTTTGATTCGAATTTGTATCGGAAACCTCTTTATTTCAACTAATCGGCCATCGGTTTTCTCTCCAGTGATAAATAAATAATTCCTTATGAACCATATGCAAAAACTTACCATGTTTTACATTCTTTTTTTTTAATGATAGATATCATTAATTACATCTGCCAAATTCCTCTTTATTCAGTAGCATTTTGTGTTTACTATTAATTTGGTGATAATTCGTATTAAGTTATAAAATCGATCACTATGCCTAATTTTACCAATGAAGATTATTTAAATCTCATTCTACTTCATGGAGAAGGTAATAAAGTTGTAGATATAACGATTCGACTGTTCATTGAGAGGTTTCCTGACCGACCCAGACCAACGAGAGATACCATTAACAGAACCATGACAAACTTGAGAAATGTCGGATCTTTCGTTAAGAAATTTATACACAGAGAAAAAAGTGTAGTAGAAGATGAGAACAACGAAATTACAGTTCTTGCATATTTTCGTGTGAATCCTCAAAATTCTCTCAAAGATGCCGAGATTGATCTGGGATTATCTCAATCGAGTGTTTGGAGAATATTAAAAAAACATAAAATGCACCCATATAAATTCAATAGGGTACAGCATTTGAAGGAAACTGATTTCGTCAGGAGAACAGAGTTTTGCGAAGAAGGGGTGAAAAATCTACAGCATGGTTCAAATAACAGTTCCAGAAAATTTCATCTTTTTGGCGTGAAGGGAAAAGAAATAGCTAAAAATTCAAGACGAAAAACAGTTTTTTGTGAATAACTCAGAAAATATCCATTTTAGGGCAAGGGTGTGATGCATACACTCACATTATTTTTTAACGTAGATTCAATATCTGCCATAAAAAAATGGGGTTCTAATTTGAAAAAATTGATTTTTCACGATTTTGTCATCCCTAACTTCGAAAGCGATTTTTTCACCCCCTGTATCATGAATCGCGATTTCGATTTTTAAAGTGGATACATCAATCTTACATCTTGAAAAATCCTAAAAATGAAAATTTTCCATCCAAAAACCTCGAAGTTATTCTTGTTTCAGCGGAGCTCTATTTTCGATTTTTTTTTCGAATTTTCCCGCTCAGAGAGAATTTTCCAACCAAAACTGAAAAATGTTACATCAAAATAACTTGAAATTTTCTAAGGAATCTATTTCTGCAATAAAAAAATGGTGTTCTAATTTGAAAAACGGAAGTTGACGTCATTTCCGGAAAAACCGGAGGTGCTCATGCCTTGAAAATATTTTAGATTTCATCAGCATCGTGAAATACTTATAAGTGCTGAATTTCATGAAAATACGTTCAGTAGTTTCCCGTATAAATATGGGTGAGGTTCCTCGTGAAAGACCCTGTATATAACTACCGAATGTCATATATCCAGTGCCGTACACAGAAAAATCAATTTTGATTGCTGAAGTGAGAATGAATAACCATATTGGCCACTCTCTGATTTTTTTTTCATTTATTTGAAATGCATACACTCATGTATAGAATTCAATCATTAAAATTTTTGTCACACCCTTGAACTTAATCTAACAAATCTAAGAAAGTACCGTAAAATGGGGCGAAATTCGATGATTTTCATATATTTTTATGAATAAATGTAATAAAATTCTGAAAAATGAAATTAAGATTCCATGAAGCTGGAATATCATGTGATTATTTGTTCATCTGGAAATTTTAGCTTTTTACTATTATTTTGTGGTAAAGAGTGTCTACGTTCACCCCTATGTGTGGGGTCTAGGTGAACAGACCTTCAGAGAAGTTTCCGAGCCTCGTACCTCATGAAGACGAACACAAAAACTCCTTTAAACTAGACAAAAGTAGGTCGTTTTCCAATGAATATTAATGAAACTCGCTCTTTTTATTCATTAAAAAAAAATGCAAGAGAGATTTTTTTGTCACAAATTGAACGAAAATTCAAAAATGATTGCTAGTTTGGCGTACCATATTTAAAAAATAATTAAATTACCCGTATGAGTGCCAATGTCCAAGGATGAACATAGAATTCTTAATTGCATGCCAGAAAATCCGTAATAACTATCTCTTGAAACCCACCAAATTTCTTCCGCATATTATCTCGACCAGTTTTATTCGGAGAAATAAATAAATTGTTTGTCGCACTCATTTACTAACACCCTGTACGAAAAATTGGGATCATTCCAATGAGAATCCATCTAGAAATGTGGAACAACCGTCCACAAAGGGTTCAGAGATAAAATAAAATGTTTGAGTCGGAAATTACAAGGCATTCATCTTGTGTTCTATCTTTTTGTTCTGCTCATCAAATACATAAAGCGTTGGAGAGATTATTCCTAGTCTACTCTTCTCCTCATGTAAGACTACTACTACCTGCTGAACGCTCATAAATGTCCTAAAACCAGAAATAGAAGACCCTCATCATTCTGACCCGTCACTCCTGAGCCAGTATTCCACAATACCCCCACCAATCCTACCTTCGATGGTCTACTGGACCATCAGGTTTTGTTTACCTATGCTTGCCCTACCACTTGCCTTCACGATCGACCCCGACCCACCGCCAGTTGCCATGTTAAAATTTATGGTATGGCAACTCGTCCGCCAATCATAGACGTGCAATTAATGGTACGTTGCCATGACGACGGTTACTAGTAGGGGATCGAGGGGAGGTCCCCCGTTTGGGTTTCGCGATGGTGGGGCGGTGCATCAGTGGAGTGATCTCCCGGCTCGATTTGGAAGCCGAGGTTCAAAACAACGAGGAGAGGTGGCGCTACAGGTCCAAGATTTGGAAAAGGATAGACTTAGTTCATTTACAAATAGGTGCCTACAAACGATTGCAGGAACATTTAATGGATGCTCTAATGAAATTTTTCAGGAAGGTGGCTATAATGTATAATTATGTAGATTTACCAATGGATATTTTATACATTTCTCGCATTCAGCTCTTGTAGATACACTCAGGGAAGGTGCTACTATTCTTGCACTCATAAACTATGAACATCTAGATCTAGATCAACGATATTGAACGATCAGAAGACATCGTGATGCATACCTGAAATTTTTTGGGTAATGAAGTGATGAATGTATTATTGTACGTGAATAACTGGAGAACTTTCACATTGCCACTTCGCAATATAATATAAAGCACTTCTTGGTAGCTACTTTGCTCCGAATAAGAATACCGAACTAGCAAAATAGACCCGTAAAAGAATGAAATTATTTCATTATTGTCGTATAGCGTATTTCTATAATGCTGATGTATAGACTCATAACAATCATTATATGACAAAGAAATAGCGACAGCATATCTACGGACTCTATAACACATGAATAACGTAGGTACTATATAAAAATCCTATTAAATAAAAACTTAATTTGGGTTTTCTCTCCCAGTCTCTGAAACAAGAAACGATTAGAAAAAAATTTTTAATAATATAAGAAAGGCCCCTGCGTAAAAACTTTTTTCTAATTGTTTCTTGTTTCAGAGACTGGGAGAGAAAACCCAAATTAAGTTTTCAGGAAAATGCAGAGACCTCCCAGACAATATTTCAATACATACCTATTAAATGAGTTTAGAACAGGTAGGTTAGGTTAGGTTATACAGGTTATATAGGTTTTAATATGATAAAAAAATATTTCCAAACAAATCGTTTATTAGAATTCTGCATGAATATTTTTTCAGTGTATACCAGTTGCATAACTAATAGCTATTGTATTACTTAAAAGAGCAACGTAAAAAGTTTCTCGAAAAGGAAGCTGTGTGTAAATATTTGAATTAAAGTTCTTTAAAAAAAGTAAAAGGATATTTTACTTTACATATTTTACGAATACCTATAGTTTGAACTTAATTCAATAGGAATTAAAAAAAATTACGCTGTTTTTCTAGCAGGTTTCATTTACAAAATGAATTTGGCAAAATCTGAGAGAAAACAAATGAAAAATAGTGTTAATTTGAAAGATCAGTTGAAAAAGAGAGGCTCATCTAGTAGAAACAACAATTTCAGCTTAAACCAACAGTGATAATAATGAAGAAGAATCCAAAGAAAATGAAGACCAATATGATATGCCACTTAACAATTTCATGAAGAATCTATTTTCCTCATTATAAACATCGAACACAGACAGCCTTCCAATATATAAATAGTTCAAAGTGCGAAATTAAGCCCATTTTATGTAATGTGATATCGGAATCTATAGAGGCACTGGAAAACCTAAAATAATAAGCTATCTGCAAAAATTTTTGAGCGAGACAAAGCAAGTGCTTAAAATGGAATTATTTTTGAGCGTCACAATAAGAAATCAGGAAAAAATCTTCTCCATAATAGAAAAATAATCAAAATCAAGATCGATTATTTGCATTAGTACGAGAAAAGTTTTTTAAATTTTGAAAAAATACGCAAAAGCGGACTGTGCAGCAGCTATATCAAGCCGATCACAGTATATGCCACGTCACATACTGTGTAGTACAGACGCATGGGAATGCATTAAGACCATTCAATTATTAAATTAACACAAGAAAAAAAAATAAAATGCAACAAAAAAATTCAGAAAGACGAAGAGAATAAAAAGAATTCGCCTTGCTGGCAAAACTTATAGAATTTTGTAGGTTAATAGTTAATAGTTCAAAAGGGGCTAAAGTCCACTGCGACCTGATGGTCTATTGTGCCCCTTGACAGAGCTTCACAGCTCGCCTTCCAGTCCCAGAGATCTTATGAAATCCAATATCTCGGAAGGCTTCAGTGAGGCAAATTCCTCACTCCTGCAGGTCTCTTGACCAAAGCATTGTTTCTTTTGGCTTACAATGCCAAAGCATTCTGTGACTAGGTGAATAGGAGTCTCTTCCTCCTCCCCAAAATTCCGAAGGAACTTTTTGGAGTGATCCAACCCTGGGAGATTCTGCCAGAGTGTTTCTCTTTCAGTTTTCTCCTTCTCCAGAAACTCCTTTTTATATGTACATTTTGCTATACCACAGAAAGGTTCTGGTCCAGTGAGTGGTTACCGAGCACCCTCTCTGGCAAGTTTATTGGCCTCTTCGTTACCTGTGATTCCCGAATGACCAGGAACCCAGATCAAAGAGACCTTATTTTTCTTGCCTACCTCATTGAGTTTGATCCGGCATGCCCATGTCGACTTTGAGTCGATGACATAGGAGTTCAGTGCTTTAATAGCAGCTTGACTATCTGAGTGAATAGCTATGTCGCGATTCTGATAGTTTCTCTCTAGATTAATGTCTAGACATATTTCGATTGCTAATTTTCTAGGTAGTGGAGTAGCTTATTTTGGTCGCGAAAATAGGAAACAATTTTTTATTTAGTTGTCATTAAGTTTTCTTCTTGCGATTCCAGAAGCTTATCCGTTATGAATTTCTTGAACTTTTTGAGAGAAATGAGTCCCAAAAAAAGAACCCCGAGGCAGACCCCCACAAATCTCAGTGACTGAAAAAACTAAACCACTGTAGTGGACAGCTTATTGTCTACCAAAAATGTAACATGAGAAGAACTCAACTGCACCATCAGAGAGACCAATGTGGACCAACAAAGCCCCGAGCATGCTATGATCAAGAGTCTCAAACGCTTTGGAGTAGCTAGTCCTAGTAGTATCAACAAAGTAAGTTAAGTCTCATTCGGACCTTTCAGAATATTCTTGTTATGTTTTATTGTTTAATAAAATTAGATTAGATTAGATTAGATTTCATGAACAGGGGTCGTTGTGGCTTCGTTCAGCCTTCCGGGAACTTCGACCGCAAGGATCTTTTGTTCTTTACCCAACTCGTTCATTTAAATCCCAAGGAGGCCATCAATGGTGTTGATGAACCCAGCAACCTCCTTAGGAGCCTTGGCGGTTATTTCATGTGGATCCAGAACCGACTTCCCCATGTGAATGGTTCTTAGTTCCGCCAGTTTTGGACACTTGCATACCATGTGTTCAGCCGTCTCCTTCTCTGATCCACATAGCCTGCAGGTTTCATCTGCTGACTTTCCCATGCGATACAAATGATATTTATATCGACAGTGTCCCGTCAGCAGACCCACCATTACTCGAAGCTCAGCTCGTGGCAGCTTTATGAGCTTCCTGGTGTAGGTCGACGAGAATTCCACAAATCTCTTGGCTTGCGCAAGTCTGGGAGTATTTCTCCAAAGCGTTATTTTGTTTAATAAAATACTTTTATTTTAAAATGTTCTTTTATTTCAAGCCTTGAGCGTCTCTTACTGAAAGTACAATGTGTGTGGCTGACATCTGTTAACATTGTGGAGCCTATTTGCAGCGCCCCCATATTATCAGTATTACAACTACTACAATTATGTATATGTAACATCTCTCTCTTTTAATGATCAAAAATACAAGAAACCTTATTCTATATTCACAGCTTAATACCCGAATCTTATAGGCTTAATTACACGTCAGGAACAACTTATATAAAGTGCTCTAGCAGGTAGAGTCTCGGTAAATTTTTCAACACGTTTAACTGAATTTCGACTAATTTCACGGCACTCACGATGAGCAACAGGCTCATTGGAATCCGGCACACTAAACTTATTATTCTTACACTCTAGTGTATCATTGTTCCTATGTCTAAGTACAACCTCATTAGGGTTTGGTCTACTGAATATAGAGTTTTGCTTCAGCACTCTGTCTAGGTTCTCCCTAACTAAATAAGATTCTTACCAGAAACCCACCTTTTCTCCCTTCTGAAGCATTAGCATTGAGTATGAATATATATGTACATACATTAATACTCAATGGCATTAGGTATAGGTATTTTGTCCCTCACATAATTCTGATCTAGATTTAGCATGTCTGTAATAATATGCTTTTGCATTTACTCGTTTCATCTTGTTTATATCTACCTGTGGTGTTTCTAACAACAATTGTTTTCAAGTAGGCAAACTTGATCATAGTAGTCTCCGATTAGGTAACTGTGATGGAGATATATTTAGACCTGTCAGTGGTAATGTGCGATACTCTAACAAAGCTTTGAATCGGAGGCATTATAGATATTGAGTTATGAATGTACTTTTTGTAAACTTCTGTGTTCATGAATTACTTCAGCTTTCCAATTTCTTCTGCAGGGATCGAACCCCAATCCCAACCTTTGGTGAAGACTCTCAACTCCCCCAACAATCCATCGATTTCAAAAAAATTGCCGTTTCCCTCCGACTCGAACGATTCGAAAATCGCTCGAACCAATTCTCTACGCGCAGATGACGGCGACAAAACAGTGTGATTTTCACATTTTCCGCTCACGCAAGTCCGAACAATCGGGTCCCGGTTACGGCAGACCAGCGCTGGTCGGCGAGCCTTTCTTCCACGTCTTTCGGAGACGCCTCTGCCCCGTTCCCCGAACGTCCGTTGTAATCGTATGCATCATGCATGTCGGAATGACACGCGATCATACAAACGTACGGCAGTGACGAACGAAGCATACAGCGCCATTGGCACATATCGACATAGTCGAATGGCCGCCATTCGTTTGATATTGAGGCGATGGCGATCGAGAAGTATCTTTCGAACTACATCACATCTGTGGTGGGATTCTGTACCTTCAGAGCGTAGCGATCGAGCAACGAAATGATCGTATTCTTGGTATCGGTATTCCGAACAGTGTTTTTGGTACCGCTTGAGTTAGGAATCTGTGGATGACAGTTCCGATTGGTTGAATTGACGACATGACTGAAGTATCGGACGAAACGATAAAAATTAGGTGAACCACAGAGTTAGGGAGTCCAAACCACGTGTTTTAATATGGCCGTTGTGGGCAAAACGTATATATTGAGTCAAAGATCATAGAGTATAAATATACTTTCTCTATTTCAGTATCGTAATGAGTCCATTACAGAGCTAAAAGTAGTGCTGTAATGAAACTCATAACAGCATTTTTCAGTTATATTTTTCGTTTTGTAGTTATCAGTACTGATCTCCGATCGAATCAAGTCTCGAATCAAATCAATGCAAATTTCGTAATCTGTCAGATTTCGTAAGTCACACCGACTGCCAAGATGAAATATAAAAGTCAGTAACCTGAATTTTTATTTGAATTTTGAAAGTATTTCACGAAACTTAACTGAAATAGAGAAAATATCGTCTAATACTTGTTGCTGAAGGCAATTCCCACACTCATGTTATCGAAAACTCGCTTCTTCGTCGCTCGTTTTCGAACTTCGCATTCGTGTTGGAATAGGAGCTCATTCTTCAACTTGTTTTAGAATATACTATTCTCTATTTCAGTATCGTAATGAGTTCATGACAGTACTAAAAGTAGTGCTGTAATGAAACTCATTACAGCATTGTTTTCAGTTACATTTTTTTGTGGTTGTCAGTACTGACCTCCGATCCTCTAAATTTTCAAATCAAATCAATTCAAATTTCGTCACAGCAACTGCCAAAATACTGTACAAAAGTCACTTCGGTGTAGAATCTGAATTTTTATTTGAATTTCGAGAGTATTTCACTGAAATAGAGAAAATATCCTCTAATACTATACTCTGTTCAAATTTAAGAAGGAGCAACAACAAAAAAACAGAATCGTCTGGTTTGCGCACAATAAAGCTCGTATTGGTCAAAGGGTCATAACAACGCTCCTTTCGACCGCCCTAAAAGATTGCCAGTATCGTACTCGGATCTATGGTCGAGATTGCGGCAAGGTAATTCCAGGAAGCACCAGAGTTTTAAAGATTTGGGTCGGAATCTTGCAAGATTCCGACAAAGTAATTCCGGGAAACACCAGATTTGGGTCCTTTCCATTCAGTTAAAACTGAACGATTGTATGAAATCTCCTCGATTCGGCTCTGGACGGAAAGTAACTATCCGAAAGCCCTCCTACCGCTGCGCGAACTGCTCTCGCTTAGGTTTGAACAGAGTATAGTGGCAGAATTATCGCTCTTTCGTCACTCGTTTTCGAATTTCGAATTCGTGTTGCAATTGGGCCCTCCAACGCAGAATTTTCGACACTCACCGTTCGAGGTACAATTTCAGATTTTGATAGTTTCGAGGGGGGTTTCAGCCCCTTATCTACGTGCCCCAATAGTTGCAGACTTCAGATACTTATGATGTCAAATTTTCGAATTTCCGTAAGGAAATGTTTTTCAAACATGAAATTACACAAAAAAAAATTTAAAATGGAAAAGAGTCGTTTTCAGGTTCCGCGAGAAGTAGGAAGAATGCTTTTGTCACAATAATCAGAAAGTCATAATAATAAGAGTTCACAAAGCGTTGTCGAAGTTGGCAATTTCTAAAATGTGAAAACTGAATTATTCAAAATCAGACCCCTTTTCTTATAGTCATAATAGAATCTATTTTGAAAAATAATTTAGTTGTGTCACCAATGCCCTAAAATTCATATTCACTCAGATATTCGGAAAAAACAATTTCGACTTTTATTATTCCCAGAAAAAAGAATTGAAATATCATTGATTGAATACTGAAGTTGGGCTAGTGAAAATCTGAATCCTGAAGTAAACTGCAGGGGCGTGCTGTCATCGAAATAGCGTAGCAGATGGACCGGTTTCTTACTTATTAGGCTTCATTAGTACCGCTTAACGCATTCGTCGATGCCAATCAAAATGAATGGCGGATGATAACAAGTTGCTGCAGTTGAATTAATAAGTTTCGCAATTCATTTTGGTTGGCATTTGGCCTCGACGAATGCGTTAAGCGGTACTGATGAAAACTCATAAGTTCGAAGTTTACTTCAGAATTAAGCTTTATTCCATCAGACAAACTTTAGTGTTAGTGTTGACTTACCTTCTTCATAGATTGAATGTTATTTGTAAAAGTGAATAATCTAAATCGTCAATAATTTTTTACTGAATGAATAAAATTCGAAATGACATCGCTTGACTTGTTTTTTCTGAATATCTGAGAAAATATTAATTTTAGGGCATTGGTGTTATTTCAACCTTCATTATTTTTCAACCTAGATTCAATAATGAGTATAGGAAAATGGGGTTTTTCTTAAGTCAGGGTCGGTGATTGATTCTCCTCTTCCGATGTTAGGGTCCTTAGTGGGGTTCCTCAAGGTTTGGTTCTAGGTCCAATACGTTTTTTTATACACTATATACAACAGTGCAATGTCCGCGGACGACACAAAAATTTATTACTGCGTTCGTTGGGCACTTTTAAGACGAACACAAGGAGCTCTTCAAGTGTTGTCAGGGGTGGTTGTTGCCTCTCAATACTGAAAAGTGTTTCGTCCTTAGGCAGGAGAAATCCTAAGATTCCCTAATTCTAATTGTTCGACCAGCAAAGGTTAACTACTGTCTCTCAGCCTTGTGTCCTGGGTTGGTCCACTCACATATCTATTGCAGTATCATGATATTTTGTATATTAATACAAAATATCATGATTATTATTAAATAATAATAGACTCATTAAAAACTTCGAATGGTATGCATTCTGAAACCGATGGCAAATAGAAGCTTGCAGTTAATGGAATCAAAATGAAATATGTAAGAAAAAAATGTGAATTAATATAAAAGGTTAATGTAATTGATGCAAGATTGTATTTTTCATTACTCCAGAAGTTGATAAAACTTCAATTATAAGGTGATTGTAGATGGAAAAATTGTGACGGAGTGCACGTTTCATCGAGGCCACTGTAACCTACCAAATGAACAAAAATCAATCGGGTCGGATAACTGAAGTTCTTCCGATCCCTCCCGGTAGATCTTCGACAAATCGTCCTCTTTCCTTTCACCAATCGACTAATAATTAATCGCGATGATACAGAGGAGCCGGGAAAAAAAATCTCACGAGAACCAAAGTGAAGAGGAGCCACCAGGTCCGGCCGCTAGTTGCTTGTCATCGCCGCCACGCGATGATATCATCCCGATCTGGGGCCCCAGTCACGGTGACGTCTTCATCTTCAGGTGCCCTGGCGTCAAATCTATTACATTAAATAGATAGAAGCGGAATCGCAGTGGCTACCGGGCTTTTGGTGTCGATCTAAAAGCGGAGTCATCCTGAGACTCCTCTTCCCGAGATCATTAAACGGCGTGACTCGGACTTTCTGGAGTGACGATGGCACGGCGAAACCCTCGGATTGTCTACGGCTTGTCACTGCTTTGTTCTTTTCGAGTTTGTGTTAGAACCGTTTAATTGTCGGGAGAAGAATGGGCCCCGTCAAAAAAGTGTCGGTCCACGATGTGTTGGCGGATGTTGTTGGCAGTTTCTCATTGATTCCCCTTTATTCATCGGTGGTGTCTCTAGAAATCATATTTGTTCTTGAGTTTCGTATGGCTTAGTTCTTCCTTTAGAGAGCACATCAGGTTTGCTTTTAATACAGATAGGTGAAAAAATTTCATGCGATCAGTTCTTGGCATTGTGTACGATATATGGAGTTTCTGCGGCTCGTCATTGCTTTTATTTGTTATGTGAGCATCGCTTGATTGTCAGCATAAGATTGAGCCCCGTCAAAAATATTAGGTACTCACACTTTGATGAGATTCTTCATTGAAGCTGCTCATTTCCAAAATTCACCCGTTTGACCCTTTCACTTCGCTTTCGATATTTTTAAATGATACGCATACGCTGTCTAATTACATAGGTCGTCAAAAAAATTTTTTATGTAACATGAATTGAATAACATATTATGGTAGAATGTACGAGTCCAAATACAAAAATGAGAAAAATAAGTTCTGACACGTAAGGTTTTCTCGTTATATTTATAGAACGACATTATATGCGATATATACAGGGTGTTCCAACGGGAGCGCCCATTAGAAGTTTATGGAGAAGTAATAATTCAATCACTTTCAAATTTTTTGTGAAGATATGAGCGAATGGTACACCCTGTATATCATGACTTTTTCGGATAGATCTTCGAATGCTACATTCATTTTATGTATCATTCCCTATAGCTATCTAAATCCTTTTTCGAGTTATTCAATGTTTTCTGAAAAAAATTACAAATTGAGGCTTGTGGAACGCTGAGAATGCAATGAAAGCACAACTAACAATCTCATATCTGTATTTTGAAATAGGTTACCGAAAAGATATTCGACGTCACAAAAACTCGATTTTTTTCTACTGGAAACCCTATTTTTTTCACTCACATATCAATATGTGAGAAAAAACTAAGTGAAGTCTGTTAAGGGTCCTCTATATCTAAAATGTACCATTTCCGAGATATTCAGGAAAAACTGTTAGACTATCAAAGTTTGAATTCAACACAAGCCGAAAATTCGGTTTTTTCCAAATGAAAACTGTATTTTTCCACTCACATATCAATTTGTGAGGAAAAAATAACTGGAGTCTCATAAGGGTTCCCAATATCTAAAATCTACCATTTTCAAGATATTCAGAATTATCTGTTAGCTACGAGCATAATATAATATGTGGGGAATCTAGTATGATATACGTTGGCTCTTTCATAAGAATCTCTAAGATTTTATTCGAAGTATTCCAGATTCGTTCCAACTCAAGAATTTACCGAGCAATTTATTGGCAGAATTTTGTCTCAGAATGAATAAGGAAATCCACCAATAAGAAATTTAGAGATGTCAACAACAGGAGTATGGAAAAATATTTTGAATAAAGTCAGACATTTTTATCGGTTGACATATATCAATTATATCATAATATATTGTGCTCGTAGCAGTTATTTCTGAATATCTCGAAAATGGTACATTTTAGATATAGGGAACCCTCAAAAGACTCCACATATTTTTTCAAATTGATATGTGAGTGAAAAAAATACGGTTTCAATTTGAAAAATTGAATTTTCGGCTTTTTTTGAATTCCAACTTTGACACTGTATGTATATCAAAACGTTATTTTCTCTAATTATTTGTCAAATCCGTTCATTCCGCCACATCTCGTAGAATGAAACAATGTTAGAATATTTCATTCCAATTTCATTCTAATACTGTTTTCAGTAATATTTATTGATGACATGTTGGCCTCCTGCCACGGATTTATTTAATATCTGTCAAATTTTATGAGATCGAAAACAGTTCTGCCAATTAATATTTTTCAATGCAAAAATTACTAAACGATATTTTCGGCAATATTTCATTAATTTCGATAAAAATTCAGCGAATTAGAGAAAATAATGTATGATACTCGTACAGAAGGCTCATTCTAACACTCGTTCATTCCAAAACTCGCCACTTCGTGGTTTTTTTTAATTGGGAACTCGTGTAAGGATATCAATGCCTTCTGTACTTGTATCATAAATTACTATTCTTTACAGGTTGACGTCAAATATCTTTTCGGTAGCCCATTTGAAAAAACATGACATTTGTCACGAAGAGATTTGTAGGCATCTACAAGTCTAGTAACTAACTCTGGTTGTTTGCATCCATATTGCCTCTTACAACACAAATTTGGATAGTCTTTTCATTTCCCGTTTTGGAATGAGCTTCAATCTTTGTCAGGCAAAAATAGTAATGCTTGTCTTGATCTCGAATTATAACACCACAGAATATAGCGAGTAGGCTTTTTTGACATTTTCAGAAAATGGCCTGGCTTATTATGACTTCACCATAAATTGTCCACCAATATGAAAAATATTGTCAGGAGAGATTTTGGCAACTGTGGCGCGTTTGTCTCGACATTTTTTATCCACACACATAAAACCGCTCAGTTCGAAACTGAACAGAAGATTGATTTCACAGTTCAAGTATTTTTCCTGCTTTAAAATGCAAGTAATCGCCCAATCATTACAAAAAAATTCGTTGTGTTGTAAGTTTGTGACCAAATTTTTGAGGGCTTCAAGAAGTAGGTATAGCATTAAGGTGTTCGAAATGATGATTGTTTTTCAAGACGTAAATATGTTAATTTTATTGTTCATCTCAAATTTAGATATCTAATGAATAATTGTTATCGTTTTCAGTGGTGAAAAAATCATTGTGTTTCAAGTTTGTGACCCAAAAAATAGGTGCCTGACAAGAGGCCGAAGATTCAAATAGATCAGAAAAGTTAATGAAGAACGAATAAAATTGAGTTCAGTGTTATCTATCTATGCTGCCGTGTTAATTGAAAAGTGCGTATCTGCAAAAACGCACTTTTGAGATATTTGACTTTAAAGACTTTCATTTATGCCATCAACAATCTTAATTGAATTAAAATGCATGATATGCATTGCTTCTTCATTTTAATTCAATTAAGATTGTTATGAAAGTCTTTAAAGTCAAATACCTCGAAAGTGCTTTTTTGCAGATACACCCTTTTCAATTAACACGGCAGTATTCTCAGCTTCTGTCCCTTTACCATCGTAATGGTTTCATAGTGTAACTTCCAATGTCTTCCAAATTCTCAGAGACCCCTTTATCCTAAGTGACAAACAACAATCGACATGAACTTTCACGGTTGGCAAGAAATGAAGACACCACTGTAAACACCAAAGATGCAAGCTCACTCCGCATCCATCCATAATCCTCACGTTTGCAGGAAGCGTTCAACAAGATTTAAACGGGATATTATCGCCGATTTCCCTGAGACCAGCGTCGATGATAAATGGTCCAAGGATGACTGTACCATTTTCGTCTTCTCCTTCGGGATAGCACGCTCGGCCCGTGCAAACGGCCATTAACCGGTCGATTAATCCTCGTTAAATATTCATTTATCAAGATGTCTTTGTCTCTTGTCCGCACGAGCGGCTCGGGCTCTCGATATCTTTTTCTCGGTTTATTATAAATTTATGAGCGCGCGGTTTTGTTCCGTTCATTACTAATTGATATGTGCTGGAATTGATTGTTCAGTTTGATACGATCGTCGAGGTTCATTATTTCCAATATGAACCTCTGGAATTGTTCGCGTTTTTGTCTCGCTCATATTTTAGTTAGCATCGATCATGAGAACATGAGCCGTTTATAAGTCACTTCTCACTATTGATCGTAGGAAACCAAATAGTAGGTGAAATTCCACCGAGATCATGTAACAAAATGTAGATAAGACAACGGAAAACTCATCGATTTTGTGGATAAGTGTAGTATAGTCCGGACTAAGAATTATTATTGTCATCTCTGGTGGCTCATCTCTTAGCATCATTTGAATTGCATGATTTGGGCCTGTTTGCACCAAACACACTTAAATCATATTGCACCAGCTGTTATGTGACATTTGAATGGCTGAAGTTAACCTGGAATTTAAGTGATTCCAGTTTATACTGGCTGTAGAAGTGATAAGGTTTTCTGATAAATTTGATAATGGATTAATTAGAATTTGAAATAAACGCATTACATGACAAGAATTACCTAGGCGAATATAAATAATTAGACCGACAAACTTCTAGTGGATGTTCTAGACATTATTTGAGACACTTCCGACCAAAATCATATGATACAAAAATGCTTCGTTAAAATGCTAGGGCCCTCTGAAGATGACTTCCACGCAACACTTTTTGTCACATATCTCCGAAGGGGCGTCACCTGAAGTGTTGAAATTTCATATATTGGCTATTGGCTACAATCAAGAATACGTATCGAATGGTTCGATTGATTTTTTTTTATCTCAATCATAAGCGTATCATTCTGAAGGGGCGAGGGGTATTTTTAGTGACATCTTTTTTACCTTTCATTATTTTACAAGTTTTACATTAAATTCATAAACTTTAATATTTTTTCGTGAGAAAAGGTGTTCTTGTGTGACTTCGCCCAGTAGCACCAATTCGGAGTAAAATGGATTTGAAATTTTCTTTCTTAATCTTTTATTCAAGTACAAAGAACTCTAGCACTTTAAAAAATGAACATCGAGGGAATTGAATGATTTCGTATTATGATTGTTTTATGAAGCAAAGCTCTTATAAAATTATTGAAATCAAGTACAAGAAATTGATATTTCACTCACTTCATTATGATTCTTCACATAACGAACATTGATAAGTGAACGAAATGAAAATTCCAAATTAATTTTTCTAAAAGCCGGTGCAACTAGCCGATGTCGAACAAGAGTATCTTTTTTCAAGAAAAAATATCAATGTTTATGAATTTAATGAAAAACTTGTCAAATAAGGAGAGGTTAAAAAGTTGTCACTAAAAATACCCCTCGCCTCCCAGAATGATACGCTTATGATTGAGATAAAAAAAATTCACTGGAACCATTCGATGCGTATACTTGATTACTATCAAGATACATTATGATATTGTTCGATATTATCCACCGAGATAAAATATTCTTGAAGCCTGACTACTTTCACTTGTACAGGAAAATTTTTTTCTGTTATTTTGTTCTAATTTTTGATTGAGTATTCAATTCTGAATACATTCGTATCAAAATCGTTGCAGTTGTTGAAATACAATTCAAAATATCGAGAAAAAACTGAAGAAAAAAAGGAAATAATAGTGTTAGGTAAAATGTTTGTTTTTTCTATTCTAAACATCTTGAGTACAAACCGTTTTCACATTTTTGAAGTCGAAGACTGTGGAAATATTGTAACATTTCTAGAATTTGGAAAAACTCTTCACAGGGAATTCCAAATGTTGGGTCAAAAATTGGGATTAAGATTGGCCCATAACTTATGTTTTTCAAATTAGAACCCTTTTCTTTAATGATTGTTTTGGATTATGCGAAGAAAAATAATGAAAGTGTTTCAACATGAAATGAATAATTTTTGAGTTATGTGGGATTTTCTCATTTAATGTCGCATTAGACGTTGATAATTTCATATATCTATTTTTAGCCTCAAAAAATATTTTGAGATTATGTGAAATTGTTTTTCTTGTTTTTTTTCTTTGATGTACTTTTGCTGGATTTTTTAAAATTTTTGTAACACCATAATGGTATTTTATTGTTTTTTAATGGAAAATTGGCTCTGCCGTTGGTAGTAAATAAATGAATAAATAAAGATCGAAGGTCAGTACTGACAACCACAAAACGTAAAATATAACTGAAAAAAAAATATCGTCACGATTCTACAAAGTTGAACGAAAATTAGTTATTGTCTGACGAAGGAGTCTGATTTAGACTCCGAAACGTTACGCTTAAGATTTCAAAGTGTTTTCATTTTCTTTTTGTTCATTGTTAGGCAACAATTTCTTCTCGTAAAGTTTTGGCCCCTGACAAATAATTGCTCAAATTTTTTATGCAGTGGCCTTTCTTATATTATTAAACATTTTTTTCTAATTGTTTCTTGTTTCAGAGACTGGGAGAGAAAACCCATATAAAGTTTTCAGGAAAATGCTGTAAGTTCATTACAGCACTACTTTTAGTACTGTAATGAACTCATTACGATACTGAAATAGAGAAAGGCTATATATTATCTTTGGTTGCCTCATACATTGTTTTTTTTGTAATGAAGCAATCTTAAATTTTTTATAGAAATAATAGCAATAAATCAATCTTTGTTAGGTGTGACCTATGAATCTTCGAAATAATATGCTATGTTAATTCTAAAAATATTATTACGTCTTAAGAATAATCGAGACAATTATACAGGGTGTATCAAGTTCGACGGCCTATTAGGCGTTTCAGGAGAACTGGACCTATTTGAAATATGAAAATTGGGATTACGTTATTGTTTGACATTATCTACCGAGTTAGAATATTCTTGAAGCCAGACCACTTTCAGTTATACAAAATAATTTTTTTCTGTTAGAGTATGCAATTCTGAATACATTCGTACTCAAATCGTTGCATTCGTCAAAATACTTTCCAAAATATCAAGAAAAGACTGAAGGAGAAAGGGAGATAAGAGTATACGGTATCATGTTTATTTTTCCTATTCTAAATCCTAAGCACAAACTGTTTTCACATTTTTGAAGTAAAAGATTGTGGAAATATTGTACATTCCTAGAATTTTGAAAAATTCGTCACAGGTGTTCCAAATGTTGGGTCAAAAATTGGGATCAAGATTGGCTCATAACTTTTGTTTTTCAAATTAGAACTTTGATCCCAATATTTGAACCAACATTCGGAACACCCTGTTACGAGTTTTTGAAAATTCTATAAATTCACAATATTTCCAAAGTCTTCGTCTTCAAAAGTTTGAAAATGGTCTGTGTTTGAGATATTCAGAATAGAAATAACAAACATAATACAGAATACTATTATCTCCCTTTTTTCTTCGGTTTTTTCTCGATATGAAAAGTATTTCGACGAAATCAACGATTTTAATACAAATGTCTTCAAAATTGAGCACCTACACTATCAAAAATAGAAACGAAAAAAAAAAAAAATTAAAAAAACTGTTTTTTTCGTTCCCTGTATAAGTAAAAGTGATAAGTGATGGTCAGGCTTCAAGATTATTTTAGCTCGGTAGATAATGTCGAATAATATAACAATCCCAATTTTTAAACTCCGAATAGGTACAGTTCTCCAGAAACTTCTACGGCCGTCGAACTTGGTACACCCTGTAAAATATCTATTCCCTATTAATTCTCGATTTCGTCATCCTTGAGTGCGGCTTTCGAAAATGTTTTTGGAAACGAATCGGAGGTACAAAATCGGCCGTCTGATCCTTAAATCCTTAAAAAACCAGACAAAAAGTGCCCCGGGTGAAGGATGGGTCCGATGGCGTCTGAAAAGACAAGGGCCCCATCGTATTTCCACCATTTCGAGCGGGATCGACAAGCGCGACCCCATTATTAGCGGCGTAATTAGGAAGGGCACATGCCTTCACGCCACAGACTTCTTCTTCTTCTCTGAGGATTTCTCGGTCTCCGCCGCTATCGTATGTAATTATATTTGTTGTGATGCGTTAGATTTGCCGAACCGTTATTACCTTTCGAATGTTTCTTTGTGTTTGGTGCCTTTTGACGGTAATGACGGAATCAAGGGCCCGACAGGTAGAGGAGGTCTGGATGACGTGCCTTCGTGTTTTCCCGATGTGGGTTATTTTCAAACTGCATGCGTGAGCTTGGAAATAATAGGAATGCTACATGCGAATTCGGTTTTTTTCAGTAGATTAGGGTTGCCCATTCTTTTGTAGCAACTCATAGTTACCAGTTATAAGCACAGCCATATCTACGAGCACTTTTTATATAATTTATTTCCATAATAACAGTATAAGACTTCAGTCGAAACTAATTAAAATCTTCAATTCAAATTGCGTAACTACAAATGTCAGATGAAATTTTTTTAACGAAATTGAATTCTGGCTCAACACTTGATGAAACATCCTTAATGAAATGAGAATAAAAAGACGTTTGCAAATTTGTGTTTTGATTTCCAATTCGAGATTTTCATAATCTCTTGACAACGAAGAAGATTACTGGGTGTTTCAAAAAAAGGTGACCATCTCTCTAGGATAGAGAAAAAACTGAAAAATAGGGGTTTGTTCAGTAAACATTTTTCGTAAAGCCATCCGTATTCAAGATACAGGGAGTTGAAAAAGAAAAAACTATTCACATTTATTACGATTTTGCCGAAACTACTGGCAAAAATGTAAAGGAATTTTACATCTGATGAATGTGTTTTGATGTCTGACTCTCATAGAGGGTGGTAGTTACAAGTTGTTTTGAACCAAACTTTTTTGATATTAGCTGAAGATATTGAGCTGAATTTTGAACGATATTAAACATCATTCAATTTTACACCAAAAAGGTACTCTCGATGAAACTCGAGGGTGTGCACCGTTTTCGGAATATTTCGATTTGAAAATTATGAAGCAATAAGCGATGCTGGTATGAAGTACCTATTGATAAAGTACTTAATTATTATCATTTTCAATTATTCAGCACGATGGAGCTCCACGCCACATTGATAGAAGGTGTCATAATCGGTTAAGTAATTATTTTCAGAATCGATGTATTAGTACAAGTGTAGAAGATCTGATTTATTGGCCTCCGCGGTCATGCGATTTCAATTACTTGGTCATACCTTGAAGAAAAAATTCATGCAACAGGGGTAAATTCACCTCAAGAATTGTAGGACAGAATTCAACGTCACTTCAATGACCTCATATCTGACACAAGAGCGTTAATGGAATTTTTCGAAAAAAGGATAGATTTGTGTATTTGTGAAAACGGAAGACATTTTAAACACCTCCTCTAATTGAGTTTTTTAAAATTTTTCTTGTAATTTTCTTGTTCATCATTACTTTATACCAGCATCGATTATAACTTCATAATTTTCAAATCAAAATATTTCGAAAACTATGCACAGTATCAAGTTTGATCAAGATTATCTTTTTGGCGTGAAATTGAATGATGTTAAAGATCGCTCAAAATTTAGCTTAATAAATCTAAGATCAAAAAAGTTATGTTCAAAACAACTTGGTACGAACCGTGTAACTAGCACCCTCTATGAGAATCAGACATCAAAACACACTCATTAGATGTATCAGCTTCCAAAGCATATCAATTATATTAATTCGTCTAAGGTTTCATTACATTGTTGCAAGTAGTTTCGGCAAAATCTTAAAAAATGTGTATATTTTTCTCTTTTTCAACGCCCTGTATCTGGAATACGGATGGCGGTACGAAAATTTTTTACTGAACAAACCTTTAATATTTTTCAGTTCTCTATCTATCCTGGAAAGATGGTCAGCTTTTTTTGAAACACCTTGTAGAATTATTCAAAATCTTAGAAGCTATCATTCCAGCAACTTTCCATAGAAATTAACCGTGAAATAACAAAAACACCATACCAATCACTGCTTGTTTAACTGAAAGATTTTATTTTTGGTCACGGTATACCACTATAATTTTCAATTAGCATCAGTGTGGCGATCGGAATAAGCAATTTTTCAATTGAAATAATGTGTAGGTAGTGTGCGTACTGGAATCGAGCTTGAATTTTGTCAAGAGCGATTCTCATTGTCAAGATGACACTAAAAATGGCTAAATAATGGATTTTTTTTTTAATCCATCTACAGAAACTAAGATGCATAAGATACATAGAATAGGTAGATAAATAGATAGATATGCAGCTTTATTTCAAATCAATTTACAAAAGAAATAGAAAATGAAACAGTGTCAGGAAATCACGTGATATTATACAACTAAATACTCCAGTTGAAAAAAGGCTCCAGATCAATTAACAGCTTCTTTGTTTGATTTTAAATTGCTTGTTCTATTCTATGATTTTTATATTCTGAGTTAATTTTGTTGAATACTTCCATACTTATGGAGGAAGGAATTTTTTGTGTCAGTGATAATCTATGCATCGGGTAGTTTGCAGAATCGTTAGAATTTTTTGACTATTTAATTGACATTTGTCAATAATGATGTCAAATTAGTGATAAAGTTACGCAGGAGCCCTTCCTCTAATATTTAAAAGAATGTCCCTATTTCGGTATCGTAATGAGTTCCTTACAGTACTAAAAGTAGTGCTTTAACGAACTCATTACAGCATTGTTTTCAGTTATATTTTTCGTTTTGTGGTTGTCAGTACTGACCTCCGATCCTATCAATTTTCAAATCAAATCAATTAAAATTTCGCAATCTCTCAAACTTTGTTAGTCACACCAACTACCAAGTTACAATACAAAAGTCACTAGGATGCATTTTTATTTGAATTTCGTGATTATTTCACAAAACTTGACTGAAATAGAGAACATATTGTCGAATACTCATTGCGGAAGACAATTCCAACACTCATGCTTTCGAAAGTATGAATTTCCCCTTCTTGTTGGAATAGGAACCCATT
The DNA here is from genome assembly GCA_038502775.1 of Hippodamia convergens. NCBI lineage: Eukaryota > Metazoa > Arthropoda > Insecta > Coleoptera > Coccinellidae > Hippodamia > Hippodamia convergens. The sequence continues at coordinate 26,537,287 of CM076607.1, read as the reverse complement.
CTGCTACTTGTTTTAGAATATACCTACTAATTCTAATTGTTTCTTGTTACTTGTTTTATTAGGGAGAGAAAATCCTAATAAAACTCTCATGAATATTTTATGTTTAAGTCCAGGAAAATATAGATATTTTTAAGTGGTCATAGACCAAAAAAATTCGAATGTGTGGGGCGTGCCGTCGTAATGAATTTTTCGAAATGAAATTGGACAATTTGAAAATAAGATGAGAATTCATAAGAATTATGATCATTCCTGACTCCAAAAATAGAATTTCACGTACAGTCACAGTAACAGAAAGTGACGAAACTCAGGTTTAATATTTTAAAATAATTCAAAATTACATTGATATAAGATCTACTCCACCTGACTATTAATCCGCGCTTCTTTATGCGATATCAAAATGGAAAGTGCCTAAACTAGCCTGTCGGAAAAATACGACTTCGTCTTAATGTATACTGGACTCTGTTTCAGAAGAACGTCGGCAACTTTATTAGCAAATACTGGAGTTGATGGATTAGCTATCAACCGACATGGTAGATGGAAATCCGCTAGAATTGCGGAAAGTTATTTAGCTGAGAGCCTCAACAATGAATAGGAAGTAACCAATAAAATTTTTTACAATAAGACCCAGCCAGTAGTCTCTTGCACTGCTTCAACAGTGACAGAAACATCGGTTAGAAATGAGGTATGAGCAGTCAGAAATTTTGATACACATCGAGAGGAAACGAGAAAGCGTGTTTCCAAATTTTGTTAATAATTGTAAGAATTGTACCATCAATATTCATTTCAATTAATATCACCGCGTGTCTGTCCAGTTTTTTTAAATTTGTTGATGAAATAAAAAATTAAAGAATTTACGATCATCATTTTCCTAGGGACAAATATTATAGAGTTATAAAGATAGAAAACGCCCTTATATATGGGGTATTAAAATCCGACTACGATTTTTGGCTAGTTTCTTTCTTTTGACACCTAGATGGCGCTGAAAACATTATTCAGTACAGAAAACTATTTTAATAAGCGCGAAATTCGAATTATACTTCTCTTGAATTTCCATTAAATTGAGAATTCTTTATTGAGCTTTCGAAGAAACATCCTGATCGACAAAAGAAAAGCAGGGCTCTGCTTTTTGATGAGGATGATATTTTCCATCTACACATTTTTTTGAATCGAATGAAATACGCTTCTGGATTCTTTATATTTCTATTTGAAATGATTGTGTAAAATCAACTACAATACTACAATACAATAATTATGAAATTGAGAACATTTCAAAAATTTGTTCACATATCAGAGAATTATTATAACAATTTCAATAACTTATTCATACAGTGAACTCTCGATAAATCGAACATCGATAAGTCGAACAGTTGTTCTGAACCCGATTCATACATATCTTACCCAGTGCATTTTCACCTCAATGAGTCTAGAGGGTCTAGTAGATGAGTCGAACTGCTGGAAGGATCGACAAGAGAACCTCCACCTCTATAAGTCGTTCTTCTAACCACCATTGCTTCTATGAGTGGATCTTTTTGATCTAATGAATGAGACCGAAGAAGATTTGGTTCGCAAACAAATTACCACACGTGATGAATATCATACGATTTTTCGACCGCTAAGGACATGTTTCCAGTGCTCAGACGCTCGTTTCTCATTGATGGTGATTTCGTGATTACCTGAGTTTTTCTCTCAATGGAGTAAAGTTTCACTTCAATAACTCGAATGTTTGGTGAGCCGAACAATAGATAAGTCGAACACTTCTTTTAGTCCCTATAGGAGTTCAAATTAACGATAGTCCACTGTTTATTAATTACAGAATGTTCTAACAACAATGAAAGGAAAATATCAGAGGTCTTGAACAAGACCTGTAAGTCAGCCCAGCAAGAGTATGTCCAGAACAATATATTTTTGTTCCGAAAACTCTATCCCTTTGACAGCACTGAAAATAAAAAGCAATGAACAAGACAGTTACATGATACGAGTTTCTAAACTCACATTTCCATTCTCTTTGGTAATGGAAACAATGCACTTTCAGGATTTTTTTTATCATTTCTGCAATTAATCACCATGAATTTTAAATGTCGGCCAGTTTTTAACACAAAATTTATAACAGAAAAACACACGAGCAAAGATTATAGAGTGAGCTTGGTGCTTCTCTTGTAGATTTCGAGTTATTTCAGTGGAAAATACGCGTATACGAGAAAATACAATCATTCAGCAAAAATATTTATTCAAGTATTTTTTTCGAAATTGACAACAGCCTACTAATAATCCGTATATAATCTTGCCAAATGGACCCTAATTAAATATTTTAACCATAACCCGTTTACTTTTGAAACTACAGATGTCGCTCACATCACTGTAGTCGCTTCGTTTCCCATCTTTATACTCTATAATTTTTGTTTAGGGATGTAGGTTAACCTACAGGTTAACCGACAGGTTAACCTGTCGTTAAGGGCAACCAATACCTTGTTGAGTAATTTTCCCTTATGTTTGTCCTAGCTGTGTCAAAATAAGTTTCTTACAATACAGCGAGGGGAAATATGTCAATTATCAATTGGTAGGGACATGAACAGTACAAAACGCGATATTAGGAAACCACATCCGGCTTCCATAAAATGTGTTACCTATAATCAAATTGTTTTATTTTTCAACTTTTGGTTCTATTAAATGTTTTACTAATCACATAACACTGAAAACTCATTCAAAATGAAGTGCAATATCCGGGCACTTGTACCCATCTCCTACCCGCCCTCGGAAAACACTCCATCGAACGCAGCCTCAAGAGGGTCAATCTTCCCCGGCGAATCGGCGATCCATCGGAGATGCCCCCCAAAGGGGCCGATAACTCCGTTCGCCCATTTTTGCGCTGATCTCGTCATCTCGAGTCCACATGCTCCCTGCACCCGTCAATCTTCGTTCGACGCAATCGATAAGAACAAAGGAGCCGAGCCTGGATGCGTCCGTCCTTGTCTAGCGCCGCTGCCCCGGGCCGGTCCGTCCTCGTCTGGCCGTCATCCCGAGTGGCGCCAACCGAACACACCTCTGCATCCTTTGGGGATCGCTCGACACCGACCTGGAACAAGAACAAAGGTGAACAGCCAGTTGGGCAAATTGTTGTGGGTCCTCGGTCGGTTTGTAATTACGCGAGATTTGGCCCATAAATGGGATTTATGGTTCGACTGTTTGTCCGCCGCCCGATTCCTCCCTTTGCAATACAGTGATGTGTGGATAATCCGGACAGAAACTCGTCCGGTGTACCCGTGTACCTAATGATAATAATAATAATAATCCCATTTACATGACAATGCAAATATAATTATCAAATCATTCGGGTTATAGAAATCATAATGAATGATAATATATAATACAAACGTGTTCGGATTATAGATATAGATATAGGCTTATCATCAAATAAAAATTAATATCTAACAATATATAACAACATCAGATTATACCTACATGTAATAAAAATATACATACACATTCTTTAATGTTCAACTATGACCGACGTTCGGATTACAGTAGGTACTTCGGATTATAGGGGTTTCGGATTATCCATACATTACTGAACTGATATGTTCAAGATGGGTCATGGTGTACTATAATACATATATACCTGCCAATAGAAAACTAGTGGCAAATCAACTGTACTTCATTTGAGAGGATGTGACAAAAATTGTATATATCTCAGAGCAAAACAAAATGGTAATTTTGCAGCAGAGCGTTATAATACAATTTCTCCACTTAACATTCTGCGAAAAATAGTGTATTCTAAAACAAGTTGCAGAATGAGCTCCTATTCCAACACGAACGAGTGTTGGAATTTCCTTCTGCAACGAGTATTAGACGATATTTTCTCTATTTCAGTCAATTTTTGTGAAATATTCTGGAAACTCAAATGAAAATTCAGATTAGTGATTTTTGTATTGTATCTTAGCAGTTGGTGTGACATACGAAATTTGACAGATCACGGAATTTGAATTGATTTGATTCGAAACTTGATTCGATCGTAGGTCAGTACTGACAACCATAAAACGAAAAATATAACTGAAAACAATGTTGTAGGTAATGAGTTTCATTACAGCACTACTTTTAGTACTGTAATGATCTCATTACGATACTGAAATAGACAAAATATTATTAAATATACTTTTCTCCATTTCAGCATCGTAATGGGTTCATTACAGTACTTTCAGTAGTGCTGTAATGAATTCATTACAGCATTGTTTTCAGGTATATTTTTCGTTCAGTGGTTGTCAAACCTGACTACCAATCCTATCAATTTTCAAATCATATCAATTCAAATTCCGTAATCTGTCAAATATCGTATGTCACACCAACTGCCAAAATACAAGTATTAGAAAAGTGGATGAAATTTTATTTGAATTTCTTGAGGATTTCACAAAACTTGACTAGTTCAGCTACCGTAAGAAATGAATAATTCATTCTCAATCTGTTGACTCTATCCCATGTGTTTGAGACGACTCCTCTGTATCTCAGATATTTTTGAAGATAAATATACATTTTTATATATATTTTTATAAAATTGTTAAAGCCAGGAACAGAAATATGCCCAACTACTTTTGGTCTTAAAATATAGGGCGAAAACGAAAGTGTTTACTGTTGGAGACCCTGTATAAGATATAAAACAAAATGGAAACTGTTTATGATGGATATTTTTACATAAAAGTCAGTGGCGTATTCAGTTTATTTTTTTACAGCACCAACTTGGTATTTTTCAAATAGAACACCCTGTATATTTCAACGTCAAATTTTCCCATTTCTTTTTCTGAATACATTGATATCGACCTATTTCTTTGTTGAGTGTCTTCTCTAAAATCTTTGAGAGAATAATATTAAATCGAATGATGAAGTTTTTGGACAAATTCAACATAATTACAGAGAGCCAGCACGGTTTTAGAACCGGACGATCGACCGAGACTGCTGTTCTGGACTTTGTACATTCGGTTCAGTCTTCGTTGGATAAGGGATTGATGGTGGCAGGCTTGTTCTTCGATCTTTCGCGGGCCTTCGATACCATTTCACCTGAATTCTTGATGGACAAGCTATACAACCTTGGATTTCGTGGAGCATTCCTCGATTTTATTAAGGATTATGTATCAGACAGAAGATTGCATGTGAGAATTGATGATGTTTTTTCAGATGAGTATAACATTGAACTTGGTGTACCCCAGGGGTCAGTTCTAGGTCCACTTTTATTTATACTCTTTATAAATGACCTTCCTCACCATATAAGAACAAAAATTATTATATTTGTAGATGATACATCGTTTCTGGTAACAGCTGAAAATTTGGAGGAACTCATAGAATTATGTCAATCACTGTTAAAGGCTTTTGCTGATTGGTGTATGTGTAATGCACTTGTTCTCAATCTAGATAAAACACAAGTCATCAAATTTGGATTGAAGAAGGACAACTCTTTAGTTTTGAAGCTTGGTCATTATACCTTGATTTCTGAAAAGTCTACAAAGTTCTTAGGAGTTTATATTGATGAATGTTTGAGATGGTCCGATCAGGTGTCATATGTCAGCAGGAAGCTCAGTTCTTCATTTTATGCAATTCGTCGAATAAGGGATAGTCTCCCACTCGCTGCTGTTTTCAATGTTTATTATAGCTTGGTGTATAGTCACCTTGCGTATAATATTTTGATCTGGGGCTGCTCTGTGGATTTCATAAGAGTTTTTATAGCTCAGAAGCGCATCCTTCGTATGATACTTGGTCTTAGTCCGCGAACATCCTGTAGACCATCATTTGTAAGACATAATATACTTACGGCTCCTTGTATATATATATACAAATGTCTTGTGTTCATTAAGAAAAATGAAGAACGTACTCCTACACTTTCCAGTTTTCATCAATATAGTACAAGAAATAATAAAACCTTTTCTGTACCTAAGCATAGAACTACTAAATTTGAAACATCACCTAGATATAAGAGCATTATTCTGTATAATCATCTACCTTCCTCAATAAAATCACTTAATATGAATAGCTTCTGCAAGAAGATAAAATCTATACTTTTAAGTAAATGTTATTATAGTATGAATGAATATCTCAATGATAATCATATTCAATAATTTCAATTTGTTTTGTTTTCTCCTCCTTGTAGATGTATGAATTATATTGACTTGTCCTATACACTGTATTGTGTCTAAATAGATCAATAAACACTATCTATCTATCTAACCTAATCTTTAATGAGGTTTAGCTTAAAAAATCGGAAAAATTCATATTTGTGTTTGTTTATTTGATAGTAGGAGTTGGAAATGAATTCTTCTACACATGCAGGAAAAGTCAACAATCATAGAAAAACAATTATTTTAAGTTTATGGTAAAGAGTGATATTTTGAGTTTATGTTTAAAATATAATTGAATAAATAGGTTTGAATCACTACAGGTGGGTTTCAAAAAACTTTGATTGTGTGATCAAAAAAATCAATTCGAACCAATCAAATCCCTAGCTCGTTTTGAAATGTCAACGTGATGGTTCCAATTAATTTTACGGTGCAATTAAAGTTTTGTGAAAAAGCAATAATCAAATGCCTGTGTGGAAGAAATCATGGCCTAATACTATTAAAAAAACAAACAAAAATATCCATTTTTCTTATTTGTTTAGCTGAAATTCTTTAAAGATTAGGTTGTGATACATCAAAATGTATTCAGAAAAAAATTGCAAAAAATATACAAATATTTTCCCTTGAAAATATCAAGTTTGTTCCGAATCTTGAAGACAGTGCTCTAAAAAAAACCTTTTAAATACGGCAGTGACTTTTATGTTATTGTAAGAACTGGAATGAGGATTGAAATTGGACCAAACTGCAAGTACCAGTTTTCAAATACATAAAATCAAAATAGGTTCGTCCAGTCGAAAGTTCTGAGGTTCTTTTAATTGAGAGCGCTAAATATTGAAACAAAAATGTACCTAGCTGGGGTTAGTGTAACACAGGAAAACCATACAGGTCTGTAGTATGATAAAATGAGGAAAGGGAAAAAACCCAGAGACAAAAACCCTAACCTCACCCGTGTTAGAAAAAAATTTACTATAAATATGTTCTGAGGTAACATACACAGGTAAAATACATGGATACATATTTCGTAAATCCGTGGGAATATCTTGAGTTAACATCTCTTGATTTCAGAAAACCATTTGAAACATGCAATTACTTTCGCTTCTTATTCGACGCCAAGTTCGCGGTAGGTCCCGACGTCTCGTAACACCTTGTAAAAAGATCCATATAAAATTGGACCTCGAAACATTCAAGTTCCTGATGATTTGCAACGGTCGTTAAACCGGCGGAGGAAATCATCTCGCAAACCCCGAGTTTAACATCCTAAATCATCCCCAGAAAGCAGAAAATTTGTAGGAGTGCACTTTAATGCGCACTAAAAAACACGACCGCTCTTCTGGCGGCGGTCGACGGTCCTTTGTTTAAGACGAAGAACTCAGAAATTAGACGTGATCTAGTTTTATCTTTCGCAGTTGACTTTAACGGATTTCTCTGACCACGATTTGTTTTCTGTGGCCGATCGGTGTCGGCGTGTCAGTGGGGCTGCGTTCCGCGCTGAGATCTCTCGGTGGTAAGCACAGGTAAATGGGCGGCGCTAGGATATTGTTCTACATAAATAACCCTGTTGTCGGTCGTTCTGTGGTCCTAGCGCCGTTTAGTTCGGGATCGTTTTCTGTGCAAACATTTTAAAATGACGATTTATCAAGGCGCGCGATGACTGCCTGCTACCGGATTTTAGACAGTTCGGCCGAATTTGCGTTTCGGTGACATCAGCGATCCCTTTCGTAGAGAAATGAGCGAAAAGTTTTATCTGACAGATGATTTATTATCTTCATATACTCCGTACTCCGTTTAAGAATTATTGTCATTAAGGTGGCTTAATTTCTCGTTTCTAAAAGCAACTGAAAAATTTTTGTGTGTCCATCACATGAACAACATTTTTCAAAGCAAATAATTTTGAAAACTTTGAGTCCGACAACGTGTCTGATTTTTACCTACAATAATGAAGGTGTAACTTATTATCTTTTATCAAAGCAGATCAGTTTAAAATTGTCGAGTTGTATATTCCAAATAGACAAATGATAAATGCTCGTTAAGAGTAATTTGTACGAAAATGTTTAATTCTACAGAAAATTGTCATTTGTTCAAATGGGTACAATATTTCATATCAAAATTAAACTTTCATCACAATGTAAAATTTCAATCATTTTTGGATCGGTTGAATATAATTTTGTGAACGAGATATTCTTGATAATGGTATCTTTGTTAAAACATTATTTGTGCTGCTTCCATTATCTGCATCCGCCTGCCGTCTTCAGGGTGTTGTTGGTCCTGATAAGGACCAGTGTTTGCCAAACTTGTTCTGTCTGGACTTGTGCGCTCCACACGAGCCAATATCTCCTCTTCGAATCTAACCATAACCTGAACACCAAATTGGGAGTAGCCAGATGCTTATACGACAGAGCAACCAAGATATGCCCTTGTCCAGAAGATCGTGATGAGGAGTTCAACTACATAACAGAAACCCCCAAGAGAAACGGCTACCAGAGAATCGAGAGAAGCGGCAACAGAGCAACAGCCAACAGACAATGAGCTGACCGAAACGATAGCCTCTATCATACTATATGTAAAAGGGTTATCCGAGAAAATAAGAAGAATTGGTAACAGATACAATGCTAGAATAGCATTCAAGACCAAGGGTTCTGTCAGGGGAAAACTCACGAAGGGGAAAACTCACGAAGGTGAAACCTGAAAACGAGAATCGAAGAACCGAAAATTGCGTCTATGAAATACCATGTGAATGTGGCAGATCCCACATTGGGGAAACCAAACGCCCCCTGAAAGTCAGATTCGAAGAGCACCGAACCTACTGGGAGAAACAAAGTAATCCTGGCTGATCTAACACTCTTGGAACTAGGACCACAATGTCAACTGGGACGAAGCTTCCATAATATCAAAGGAAGAAGGTTGGAGAAGAAGGAAATTGAAAGGAGCAGCTTTCATGGCGATAACTCACAACCCAAGCCTTTTCTGGAAATAAAGAATGTATTGGGGGCCCATAATAAGATCTGAATTGAAGAGGACTAACTCGGCCCAAGGAAACAACTAACCGGAGCTGAAATAACCTAACCTATTGCGCATATCATCTGCGCAGACTGATAGAGTCAAGGTCGGCTCTACCACAAAAAGTATCCAGAATATATAACTTAAATTGTATAATAATTACCTACTTTGGTAGACTAGTGGTTAGGGTGAGTGGAATGTCGGAAATTGCACCTCGAATAAATCGCGTTCGAATCCCCACATTATAATTACGAAATCGAAAAATGTATTGAGAGCAAAAGTCCAGACATATCAAATTTGACAAACACCGGTCATTATCAGGACCAACAACACCCTGAAGAGGTCAGGCGGATGCTTGCCAAAACGTCGGTAACATCCAACCATATAGATAGTCCTTGTTATATAATTAATTTTCTTTGACGGCTTATGAACGTCATTAATCCATTTTCATATAGATAATGGAAACAGCCCAAATAATGTTCCAATGAAAATAATTTGCTCAACAGCATATAAAAAACAAGGGATAACGGCTCGCTCAAACCGAGCCCGATTTTGTCGGGCAAAATTGCCTCGACGAGTAACGGCAAGCTAACCCCAAATCCGATTTTGCCTGACGATGCCAGGACGAGTAACGTTATCACGTCTTTTTCAGAAAATTCGAAAAACGGATGATCAATCGCAGACTCTGAATTTTTTGGTATTTCTCGGCAGTTTTCCGGCAAAATATTCCGATGTACCGATGTCCCGGCAAACTCTCAAAAAGTTCGGAGTCGACGATTGATCATCGATTTTCGAGAGCATTGGACAATGATGCGATGACGGTCGTGTGTACGCGCTCTCTCTTTCTTTCACAGGTGTTTGATTAGAGCCTCCAAGTTCGGCCAACGTCGCGTACCGTCACGGCTTGCTCACACCAAATTATTTCTCACAAGCTCTGGCATTGAGATGATTCGGGTTCGTTGTGTCAGTTTGGTCTTTCGTTTTGAATCTATATATCCTTGTTTCTTCCGTCGTTGCTTGTTGTTGCCTTGGAATTTTTCGAAACACACTTGACTTATGTTGTTAGAGGGACATAGGGGAAGAACTTCTGGTCATTCTTTGTTTCGTTGTTCTTCTTAAGAACATGGTTCTCAGAATTCGTCACAACTACTCAAGTTTGCACATCACGAAAATCGTGCGAGACTCTAAAATATATACCTCTCTCCTGAGTAACGACGACAAAGTTGGACCAGCATCCAAGTTTGGGCAGACGAAAGATTGATACAGGAGCTTGAAGGTTTCAACTTTACAACTAGAAAATGCTTTCTGGAGTTGAAAGGAGATTTACTTAGATTTTGAAAAAATGGACGTGATATGATCAGACCAGCTCAGGTCACTTAACACAGCCAATCCCAAATCGCAATGACGAGACATTGGTTGCATTCACCGAACGAAGATTTTGCCACCGCTCCGCTACCGCTACCTAGCATAAATTGAAATCGCTCCCAAAATGCCCGCTTCTCCAGAAGGTGTTGAGTTTGTAGCGTATGTGCCACCGGACGATTCCGCAACAGTTCCACAACTGATAACAGGGTTGTCCGGTTAACGCTATATGATGTTTTCAGGTTCTTTACCAATATGAAGCGTCAAGATCGTCTCGAAGGGAGCTTTTGGAATGGGCATAGTTGCCAAATTTTATACCGTCTTTTTATATTTTCAATTCTCGTAAATAAACTACCCCACATGAGTTAGGGATATAGACTTAAATTGCAAAAAAATATAGTTTAAATGAGATTTTGTGATGAAAATTTATATAGTGAATAATGATGAACTTAAATTTGATAAACACGTTGATTATTTGTGTAGAAAAATTCGTAGAAAAATAGGATGTTTCGACAGAGTTGGTGGGAAAATTACCTTTCCACATTTTAATTACTGTTTGTTTTTACTGATTTCATGTAACAAAGGGGATATTGAGAGATTACAGAAAATGCAGAATAGGGCCATGCGAATACTTCTCAAGTGTAACAACAGATATACTCCTATCCCTATCAATTATATGTTGAAAACTTTAATTTTCTTTAATGTACCTAAGTTCATTGAGATGTCAAATTTATTGTTGATTTATAAAATAACAAATCTAAAGAAGTTCCTCGTCAAATGAAGCGAGTTGATGAAATGTGATCTACGGTCCAAGAATGATTTCAACATAGAGGGATTCAACTTAACATCTACTTGTAGAACCACCTTTGTTAATGGTTTAGATCGATATAATGCTCTACCGTTTCGTGTAAGATCTTGTGCTAATGAGAAAGATTTCAAAAAGCAAGTAAAACGTTTATTAGCTGGATAAGTCTCGGAGGTCTTTTTAGTTTGTGTTATGTAAGGGAAAATATTGTATTTGCACTTGTTCATTTTCAGTACAAAAATTGATCTGTACTGTTTGTACTAGCTGCAGGGCTAATACAGAGATTTATTTATTTATTTATTTTATAGTTATGATACACGGATCCCAATGTCTATTTTTAAAAACAGTTCTTCTTTTTAAGAGTGATCTATTGCAATAATGTAACACTCTAATAGAAAGGATCTTATTTATTGAATCGAACTAACAGAGTGTTTATTAATGTAAAGCTGAACATGAACTGATTTTCTTTTCTTATGTGGGAAAAAATGTGAGGTCGTCATCAATGATTATGTCTCCAGGCTTATTCCAGGAATAGTGTGCACTCGCAATTGCGTACTTTCTGTGGAAACGGATCTCGTAACAATATCAATGTGATTTCAAATTGCAGGAAATTAAATTAATTTCAGCCCACAGGCTTCAGCGTATACAGGATGATTAAGAAAAATCGGGTAAAATAACGAAATTTTATTCCCAGATAATACAAGCATTTTTAGACTATCAATACATTGTATGGCCTGCACGGGCATCAATAACAGCTGGACATCTTCTTTTTATACTACACACTAGGCTGTTGAACATTTTTGAGGAATTTGGTTCTATAAACGGAACAGAAGCTCTCTAAGATCATTTAAGAAGGTAGGTTGACAATTATCTAATCTTCTTTGGAGCACAACCCATGCAATTCAAATGTGGTGAGTGCGGAGGTATTGATAAATGTGGAATACCAAGCTCCCCGCGCGCATTCCCAACTATGGTGCGGTCTAGCGTTATCGTCTAGAAATTGAAAAGTTTCACCAATGGCAGCGTGAAAATTTGGCAAAACATTGTCAATAACATGCTCCCTATGGTGTAAGGCGGTAGATCTGTGCTCCCGTTGAAACATATCCCGGTCCATACCATAACACTACCCCCTCGGAATGGATCGACTTCTTGGACATAGCGACGATTACAGAGTATGCGTGGGATTGTCCATGTCCATACCCATATTCTCCGAGAATCTGAAAATCATCGATATCTGGATTCATCAGTGAAAAGGACACTACGCCATTGATCGTTCCAATTGATATGTTGCCTTTCCCATTCCAGTTTTTGACGCTTATGGTCATGTGTTAATAGAAATCCTCTTAATGGACATCGAGAACCTAGATTCACCTCTCCCAAACGTCGTCTGATGGTTTCGATGGAAACTTGGACCCCATCTGCATCTTGAAGAGTAGCATTCTACACGTAGATGTAGGCTTTCTTCTCGCCGAAACGGTGATGTAACGATCCTAAGCAGGTGTTGTTTTTCGTCGCCCACCAAGTCTTGGTCTTTCACACTTTGGCTGACTTGGAGCCTTTCCGCTATAACAACCTGAGTTAGGCCACCCTGTAGCATTTCGATAGCCCTATCAGCCCCAGCGTTCGTTAGTTTACGTCTTGGCATTTTCAGAAAACTCGTTTCAAATCGAATCCGTTGATAAACAGACTCAATTTCAAAATAAAATAATTCATGAAGCATATGCAAAGAACCAAACTTAAAAAAAAAGGTGACCAGATTGACGAAAGGTCTCATTTTGATTTTTATTGAATCGATTCAAGTTGTTATTGAGTTTAAAATGATTTTATAGGGATTTTCTCGAAGAATACATACTTTTCGAAAAGATTAAATACGATATCCCTAACTCTTGTGAAGAAGTATATTTTCGTTGAGAAACTAACCAAGTGTTACTTGGGGTAGCTACATAAGAACAAGGTTATTGTAAGCAAAGTTTAACGAATACCCAGTTAGTAAAACTGTTTTAAATTTCCTATTCCTTTGTTATATCACCTTGACCTATACCTTCTTGATATCTATTGAAATATTGTCGGGAGATCTCTGCATTTTCCTGAAAACTTAATATGGGTTTTCTCTCCCAGTCTCTGAAACAAGAAACAATTATAAATTTTTTTTAATAATATAAGAAAGGCCCCTGCGTAAAAATTTGAGCACTAATTTGTCAGGGGCCAAAACTTTACGAGAAGAAATTGTTGCCTTACAATGAACAAAAAGAAAATGAAAACACTTTGAAATCTTAAGCGTAACGTTTCGGAGTCTAAATCAGACTCCTTCGTTAGACAATAACTAATTTTCATTCAACTTTGTAGAATTGTGACAATTTTTTTGGATTGACATGATTGTTTCTTGTTTCAGAGACTGGGAGAGAAAACCCATATTACACTATACCTTCCTGTCCACGTTTGACTTCCTGTTGTCTCTTAATGCAGTAAGAGTGTGTCTTTCGTTTCCCCTTTTTTTGAATACGTGTAGCCTTCAATCTGTTTTTGAGAAAAAAACAAGCTGAAATTAGAGTTCGCCATACTTTACAAATTGTCTTATGCAAAATTAAGGTGCCTGACAAAGAAGTAGAATAGGTAACATTGAGACAGCTTTAGAAGAGATTGAAGATGCTAAAAACATGTTATTGGAAATTCAAACACTGAAAAGTAGAATCGAATATTCGGGAGGGAGAAAATGAAAACTTAGAGAGAATACCTTAAAAAAAGATGGGCGCATGTATGTTTGCCTTTTTGGAAAGCCAGGAGAGTTTGAACTGCCAAAAGGTCGTAAGATCGGAAGTTCGGATAAATGAAAATTTCCTAACCACCGACCATCTCTCTTCCCGGTAACCGATAGGTTTTCCGAGAACCAGAGCGGCATCGGGCACTTTAATTTGGCGGTGAAAAATTCGGGTTGACTTCCGAAAACGTAGCGACGATTCCTGCGTGCGGCAACCTTGGATGGCGTGTCCGAACCGCAGGTCGCGTGACTCAGGGCATCGCCGTAGACGAAGCTGGGGCTCTGCACCACGCCCGTGACGCCACAGCGCTCCTCGTTCTCCGTTGCACCTCGGGGCCCTCCACTCCGTGGTATTTCCAGGAGGCGAACATCTGCAACTACCCAGAAATGTGAATGGGCGCGGAAATATTCTTTTCCGGCCGTTGCTCACGATGTACAGGCTGTGCGAGTATCGGCGTTTTTGGCCTTTACTGCTCGCGTTAATGTTGAAAAATACATCACCATTTTTTCCAAATAAAGGCAGCAGTTTCGTGTCCAATTTTTTTCAGTAGCTGGCACTTAACGTTCCCTCTATTTGATTCGTTTTTTCGTTTTCTATGGATAAGCTTAGTTGCAGTGCAGTCGTTGCTTAAAATTTATAAGTTACAATGGAAGTGGCGAAAGAAAGAGAAGTGTTATGCCAAGTAAGACATGGAGCTGAAAGAGGCAAAAAGTGGTCCAAAAGCTTTGATTACGAGTATTACAACTTGTGATTACGACTTTCGAGTATTTGGGATCTGATATTCAAAAGTTTTTCTGTCTCTTTTAATATTTTGAGAGTTTTTTCAGTGATAATTGATAAGAATCATCATGGTGAAGGCTTGTGTAGCAATAAACTGTACCAATAGGTTCAAGAAAGGCCAAAACATAAAATTTCACGAGTATGATGTACTATGTATCTTATCTGGTTTCAATTTGTCCTAATAATGAAAAGAGTCTAATGACGTTCATAATCCGCCGAAGAAAAGATCCAATAATATGGACTAGTGAAAATCTAGATCATGAAGTAAACTGCAGGAAACGTGCTGCCATCGTTTCCTGTAGTTTACTTCATGATCTAGATTTTCACTAGTCCATATTATTGGATCTTTTCTTCGGCGGATTATGAACGTCATTAGACTCTTTTCATTACGACGGTTCGCGCTCAGCGCGTTAGAGGGCGTTTTCCACTTCCCGAAGTTCTGTACGAGACTCCGAATTGGAGTACTACTAGTTACTGATGGGAAATTCGGAATGCACGTGGGAATCTATTTCATGAAGAGTTTCTGTAGGAGTGAGGTGCAGACGTTTCTCCGCTAGATGGCACTTTTCTTTTTCATATCTGGAAAGTGCCTAACAGCATTGAATTTAGGTCTGCGGCTCATTTTGGTTGTCATCGACGAAGACGTTAAGCAGTACTGATGACGGGTAACAACCCAGAAACTATTGCTAAGTTGACTCGATGGCAGCACGTTTCCTGCAGTTTACTTCATGATCTAGATTTTCACTAGTCCATATTATTGTCCTAATAATGTTTATATTTTTTTGAAATGTTGTCTGTATGATGACGCCTACTATACTCAATAGGTTTCCAAAGGACAAAGTCTTGAGAAGAAAGTGGTTTCAATCCCACGGACGCCTCTGTTATCTGCAGCAAGCACTTTGTTGAAGAAGATTATTTCATAAATGTTCATGGAAATAAAAATTCGAGAGTAGAATGAATTCCATCTATATTTAACTGCTCTGGTAATGAATAAATTAAAATTATATAATAATTTATATTTTTGTGAGGTGAATAGAACATAAGGTTGATGTTAATATGTTCAAATAAATAAATTGTATTTTTGTTAAATATCGCGTGTTTTTTTTTGTTAATTTTTATAGTGAAAGATATATTCATTTTGATCAAATTCATTCAAAGTTAGCAGACATACCATAATGGAACGACCTCGAAAGGCATTAACATTTTTCTTCCGGTGAATATTCCTTTTTATATATTTTAATTTTTGTAGCAATAACCCTCCAGGCAATGTCATCACTCATTATTTCAATATTCATTTCGAAAAATTGCAGGCCCAAAGCATAAATAAAAAGATTTTCATTTTCAATATATGCCTCTCAAATGAGTTTATCGTTGTTTTCTGTGCGTTTTGATTCCACTAGTTCTATCTCTCTCTCGGCATAACGATATTCAATTTCGCGTGTTTAGTATATCTATGGGTCGTAGACATAACATGTGTGATAACGTCAAAATACTCCTACGCGAGTATCTATGTAAGTATATATATAATCTATACTAATATTATAAATGTGAAAGTCCGTGTGTTTGTTTGTCCTCTATGGACCCAGGAACCAGATGACCGATTTTGATGAAACATTCACGTGAAGAATTTATTTTGGGAGGTTTTCATGTAGGGTTCATTCCTATATCACGAAGAAATGAGAAAAAATATCGATTATTCATGAAAAAGTAGGGAATTGATCCGGTTTTTTCAGGATTTTACGGCTGACGCTGGGTAAACTATAAGAGATAGAGAAACATAAGACAATTTTGTAGTGCTCAAAAAGTTCTATAAAAAAGTCCACGATGGCATATGTTTAACTACTGAGGACCACCCACGATAACTTATTTTAACATGTTCAGTTCAATTAAAAATGACGTTCAATTTGAAGAGGGCCCTTGACTGGCATTGAAAGAATTCATATAAAAATGAATGTGATTGTTATCTGCGGCATTTATTCCTGATGAAAAATGCTTTGTACAGTATAGTGTTCTAATGAATACTTTAAAAGTTACCGAAGGTTGGGGAAATGAGAATCTGAGCAAGAGAAATTATTGAATTTACGCGATATCGCTTTGTCACGTAGTCACGTGCCTGGATCTTCTTCGATACGAGATTATGAATGTGGGGTTGCGGACCTATCAGAATCGTTTTAAATTTAAATATTACGCGAGCGGAGCCGCGGATTTGAGCTTGTTAATTATAAGATGAGACTATTTACTGAACATTTAATGTCACACTAATCTCGCGGTACCATATACTTCTGCTCTGAAAAGTTTTTTTAGTACAAAATATCGTTTTTCTCCATTTCAGTATCGTAATGAGTTCATTAAAGTACCTAAAGCAGTGCTGCAATGAACTCATTACAGCATTGTTTTCAGTTATATTTTTCGTTTAGTAGTTGTCAACTCCGACTTCCGATACTATCAATTTTCGATACAAGTCAATTCAAATTCCGTAATCTGTCAAATGTCGTAACAGTCAAACCATCTGCCAATAAACTAGGATGTATAATCTGAATTTTTATTTGAATTTCGAGAGTATTTCACAAAACTTGACTCGAATAGAGTAAATGTCTTCTAATACTCGTTGCTGAAGGTAATTCTAAAGCTCTGATTGAAATTTTAGCTCAAGGTGCTCCAGCTTGATTTCGTTATTCTACTTATATTGCTTGATAAATTCGAGATGTTCTTCAGTAATTTTGGTTCTTCTCTTTGAACCATTATGTATTCTATCCTGATCATAGACTTAGCGGTAAGCGGTCGATAGCTTCACTCCAATAGTATTGGCCAATTCTCTCCAATCTCCATTTTTACTATATACAGCCAAAATCTGGTTTCTGACATTTGATGCTTCCGCTCCCTTAATGTAAACTGGCAAAAGTTACACAAAACACACGAAATGATCTGATCAATTTTGAAGTAGGTATGATCAAAGATGCAGCATAAAAAAGAGCTACCTCTAGCGAATTTTGAAGTATGGACAATTTTTCACATCTCAAAATCATCTGCGAATAACAAAACCCCCGAGCTGAGGAGAGTACCAAGATGAGCAAATGAATATGAGAAAAAAGGCTGAGAGCCTTACCTACACCAGAAAAGACAAAAATAACTCTCTTGAAGTAGAGCTTGGTTCGTCCGACCAAAATTATCAGGACCCTTGCAGAAGAGAACCTGACACGATTAGTGATCAGGAGTCAGAACACTATTAGTTGGCCCTCTTCAGAGTTTTATAGAAATCAAATCTGTGTGATTTACGTCAACTTGAGAAGTCGACTATTATACAGGGTATAACTAAATAAGTATTAAATACTTAAAGAGATGATTCCTCATCGAAAAAAAGATAGGATCTTTCATACAAAGAAACTTCATTGGAGCATCCCTTGTTAAGTTACAGCCCCTTAAAGGGGGTACATTTATTTGCTGCGAACTAGTTTATTTTGGGAAAAAACCCCAACAGACATTTTTGTTTAGAATGAAACATGCTATCGGAAGTAAATTTTCAAATGGTAAACAAATAATAAGACAAAAAGTTACACTGGAAATAAATTTTAGGGGTTGCGTGTTCCACCCCTAACAACCATGCGTAAACCAAATAAATTACTGACTAAGTGTCTTTTTGTTAGTAGAAAACGTCAGGTTGATTTCAATATTGTAACTTTTTTAGTACTTGTGAAAAAAATTGTTATACAAATTTTGTGTACCCCTTTTAAGGGGCTGTGTCTTAACAAGGGATGCTCCAATGAAATTTCTTCATATAAAAGATCCTATGCCTTTTTCTAGATGGAGAATCACCTCCCTTAAATGTTTTACACTTTTTCAGTTACAAACTGTATAGACAGCATCGGTAAAGAATTTAATTCGTTACTGTTGATGTACTCCTTCGCAAGCCATGTTACTCATTAATTAAAATAAGTCTGAGGTTCCACGACAAAAAGCTACACGGTAAACTATCCAGAAGCTTAAGAATGTCGGACTGAATGGAAATGCCGCTATAGTTCTCAGTATTAGTCTTCCAACCGGATTTGTATATCGGCACCAAGAAACTCCTTTTCCAGCATTCAGAGAACACGTAGCTCAAGGGAGATTTTGAATAAGATAGAGAGGGGTATCGACAACTATTCACGCATCTCTCAAAGCGAAGGTAATACCTGCCGAAGAGTTTCGATCTTATGTTGTGATCCAATTAGTTATTTGGGCGTTCCTTGTTCCTTTCAAAATTTTTGAGATATTGATTCTATTTAGAATTGAACCAACTGAAGAAGAATCTTTATAAAATTGTTATTGGCAGAGGTTTTCAGGAACAATAGAAATTGTTTTGATCAGATTCTTAGTCTTACCACATTCATTGAAAACAGGGACAGCGTTCGTTGATTTATCCGTAGAATACGATACATAAAGAAAAGATTGTTCAATTTACAAACTTTATAATAATATAAAATGTGGAAAAATGATTAGACTAATAAAAATTATGCTATCAGATTAAAGGTTTCGCGTTTTTGCAGATAATAATAGTGGTAATTCTGAAACTTCGAACAATGGTCTTCCACAAGGTTCAGTTTTAGCACCTCTTCGTTTCAATTTATATTTCTGTGACACTTCTTTCGAAAAATACATTTATGCTGATGATTTTGCTCTGGCTTTCCATCATACTTATTTTCAAAGCATAGAAACTACCCTTTCCGCAGATTGAGAAATCCTAAGAGAAAAAAGTGCTCTAATGATCATAAAACTAAGGTTCTATGTCGGTTTCGCTCAACTCTCTCCAAGAGTTGAGTCCCCTCTATTTGTGGTATTATTGGAATGTTATGGCCAAAATGAAGAAATGGTGAGTTGAGTTTTAAGATCGTAGAAGATTTACCACATTATTGCAAACCTATATTCCAAAAATCAATTCATGATGAAATAAAAAGTGAAATTATTAGAGTTATACAGGGCGGTCAGAATCAGTACCTACTAAATTTCCTAAATCAAGGGATAAAAAAAGGAATATACATGTCATGTTCTCTTTTTTCGAGAAACATGATTTTGAAATTTGGGCTATTACTAATATAATAGGCAATATCTGCTGCTGTATTGCAACTACGCTCTGGAAATAAAAACATCTTTAGGGCAGTTTTTTTCAGTTCTTTTTACCAGTGCTATAGAAATTTCATTGCTGCTTGAAATTTTTGACAAACTGAAGGAAAAAAAATTAAATAGAAAACATAGTTTCTTAATATACTTTTCTTAGACAGTTTCAAAAATATATGATATATGTTTTCGAGTTTAAATAGCGAAACTTCCGAAAAAACATATTTTTCGAACAACAAAAGTCTTTTGAAAAACACCATAGCACACTATGGTTTCCATTAAATCTTTTTTTTCAATTTCTCTAAAATTTTAAGCGGCTCTGAAATGTCGATGACACCGTTAAAAAGTACTGGAAAAACTACCTTGAAGATATTTTTATTTCGAGAGCGTAGTCGCAATACTGAGGAAGTTATACCCAATTGAAATAATTGTGGTCAACTTCTAAAAACACCCTGTTGCATGAAAACTAGACACCCTATCGACTTGTGTTGAGATTTGATCAACTATCCGAGTCTTTTTGTGTTATTTTTTGATTTATATAGAGTCAAGTAAACGAATTCGATTTAAAGTTGGCAAGTGAATTCTTTTGAAATATTTTTGTGTGACAGCGTCTGTTAGAAATAAATAGTCGAAAGAAAAACGTGTTCCGAATTGTTCTGTTCATTTAAAAGTCTTTTGAAACTATAAATCTATAGTTGGTAGAAAGTTTTGCTGTGCAGAACTAATAGAATTAGTAGAGTCCATAGATATTTCTGTTTGTGTTCAATAAACTGAACAATTTTTCGAGATTGGACTTATTATTCCTCAAACAGAAGAACCCAAATCCACAGAAATAACAACAGGTTATGGGCCCAGGGCAGCTGTGAAAGGGGTTTCTCTGGAGTAAGGTCAAGAAAACGTCTGGAAAGTCGAGAAAAGTAGTCCAAAACGTCAGAACCGGCAGGGACATCGGAGCAGCCATAGTAGAGCAAGACAACGTTGAGCATCGTACACGCAAGTTATTTCAAGTCAGAAAATCGCCACGAAAGTTTATATTCATTTTGTTCTTTGAGAAAATTGTCAGAAGTCAGTCAAATTGTAAAATTCTAGAGCAAAATGGATACTGTAAGATCTCAGCTGGAAATGTTGAGTGATGATAGTCAGGGAAATGTCAATTTTATTTCATGGCGATTCAAATTGAATCTAGCACTTAAAAATAAAGATTTGTATGAAATTGTGACAGGTACAAAGGCAAGACCAGCAGGTGCTGAGTCTGAAGCAAACGTTTCAGCGTGGATAAAGAAAGATATCGAAGCTCAAACGTTGATAGGTTTGAATGTCAACAGTAAGATTGCGACCAAAATTGCAAATTGTAAAACTGCCAAAGCCATGATAGACAAATTAGTTAGTTTATATGGTACAAAAACTGATGTAACTTTAGAAACGTCCCGAATCAAATTCTTCACATTTGAGTATGATGAAAGCAAGTCAGCAGTAGAAAATTGTATGAAGATTATGGACTTGGCTGCAGAAGTGTCAACTGAAGATGATCCTATGAAGGAAAGCTGGATCATGACGAGAATCTTGAGTGTGCTACCGTCAAAACTAGCGCATTTCAGGACATCTTGGAACAACGTGACCGGACCTACAAAGAACTTAGACACTCTCATCGAACGTCTGAGACTAGAGGATGAACAACTTAAGGAAATGACATACGCAGAGGGTAGTAACACCAGCAACGCTCTCATGGCACGACGTGAGAAACAAGGAAAGTCGTCAAACAGCAAGCAGGAGAAGTCAACATTAGCATGTTACAAATGTGGGAAGATGGGTCACGTGATCAAGGAGTGTAAAGGAAAACCATGTCAGAAGTACATCGACTATTGTAAGAAGAAATACACATGCAACAACTGTAAGGAAAAGGGACACTTTGCCAAGGAATGTCCATCTCGAAAAGAAGGAAACAACCAAGAAAGTGGCAAATCGATAAGGAAGGCATTTTTGACCACAGCACTTTCGACAGTAGACTTTGACATCTCCAAAGACAAGGAAACTTCATGGTATCAGGACTGTGGAGCCAGCCAACACATGACGTCACATCGAGAGTAGTTTGTACAGCTTGTTGAGCTGGACGAGCCAATTCCAATTGTGATTGGAGACTCAACGAGGCTAGATGGCGTTGCAGTTGGGAACATTGAGATGGAGGCTTTTGATGGTCGAAAATGGTATCCAGTGGTACTTGAAGATGTGATTTACGTGCCAAATTTGAACTTTAATCTGTTCTCAGTAAGCCAGATGTTGGATAAGGGCCATGTACAGAAGGCAAACGGAAATGAGTCAACATTTTTCGATCAAGATGGTAAGGAAATTGTGGCAATAGCAAAACGCAAGGGAAATCTTTTCAAAATGATGCTCAGGAGAGAAGAAGAGACAGGTTTGATGGTCCAGTCGATTAAAGTTTGGCACGAGAGACTCGCCCATCAAAATGTGAAATATGTGAGGGACATATTGAAAAGAAAAGGAATAAAATATGTTGATGACTGGAATAATTATGTGTGCACAGGGTGTTCATATGGCAAGCAACATCGATCCTCACACCCAAACAATCCCGAGACAGCTCAGCAGCCATTAGATCTAGTGCATGTCGACACTGGCGAGATGAACATCCCATCGCTGGGAGGATCAAAATACTGGGTCATGTTCAAAGATGACTTCACTCATTACCGAACCTGTTATTTCATGAAGGCGAAAAGTGAAACTCCAGAGAAAATTGCAAGCTACCTAAGACTTGTTGAAAATCAATTAGGGAGGAGAGTGAAGAGTCTGAGATCTGATAATGGCACCGAACTGAAGAATACGAAGACCAAGGAGATGATGAATAAGTTGGGAATCTTTCACACCTTCACGAATGTAAACACGCCAGAGCAAAATGGAAGGATTGAAAGAGATATGAGAACGTTTGTCGAGGCAGCCAGGGCAGCAATACATGCAGATGGTTTGGACGAGAGACTATGGGCAGAGGCAATGAATTACGCGATCTTTACGATCAATCAGACAGGAACCAGCAACGTACCAGGGAAAAGTCCGGCAGAACTGTGGTTTGGAAGGAAAATGAAAATTGAGAAACTACGACCTTTTGGATGCGAATGTTTTGTATTGAAGCAAGCACAGAAGAGAGGCAAGATCGACAGAAAAGGGAATTCTGGTTGGCTACGACATCGATTCACCCTGCTACAGGATTTATTTGAAAGAGAAGAGAGAAATTGTTACCTCAGACAATGTTATCTTCGCCGAAGAAAAGATAAAACTGAGACAAGGCTCTGAACTTGAGACATTAGCATCAGAGGGTATACTGGAGAAGCAAGATGAAAGCAGCAGTGAGTCAGATGAAGAAGACGAGAACTGCAGAACCGAAGAAAATGCTGAGGAGGCAAGTGACAAAGAAAATGGGACACAACCACCAGAAGAAGAGCCAAGAAGGAGAACTTTGCGAGATCGTCGAACTTTGCAACCACCACCGAGACTGAGAGATTGTGTACTTGACAGAAAGAGCGTAAAAGTGGCCATAATTGGTGAAACTGAGAACATCTCGGTGAGTGAGGCACTCAAAGATGAGAAGTGGAGACAAGCGATGCAGGAGGAGTACGACTCGTTAATGGACATGAAAACTTGGGAGCTGGTGGACTGTCCAGAAGGAATGAAACCGATTACCTGTCGTTGGGTACTTCGAGAGAAGACAGATGGTAGATACAAGGCCAGACTTGTGGCAAGAGGATTTGAACAGAAGGAGGGAATTGACTATGAGGAAACATTCAGTCCAGTAGCTCGCCATGCATCGATTAGATTACTTCTGAGCCACGCAGCTTCAGAGAAGATGAAGTTGGTATCGTTTGATGTAAAGACGGCATTCTTGTATGGAAAACTGGAGCAGGTCATCTACATGAATCAGCCTGAAGGGTTCAACGACGGATCAGGAAAAGTCTGCAAGTTGGATAAGAGTCTTTACGGGCTCAAACAAGCTCCAAGGATGTGGAACGAGAGGGTTACCACATACTTTGAAGACAAGATTGGTCTAATCAACACCGATGACGACCCATGTATTTATTATAATGAGGACAAGAGCATTATGCTCTCACTCTTCGTAGATGATGGATTGATAGCTGGGAAAGATGAGAATGAAATATACAGACTCTTAGGCAATATAAGCAAGGAATTTCAGATTACATTCAGCAAGAAAGTACAGGACAAAATAACGTATTTGGGCATGAAAATCAAGATCGACCAGAACGGTATTTTCGTGAATCAGCCGCTGTACACAGAGAAGATCTTGAGAAAGATGAAACTTGAAAATTGCAACCCAGCATCTACACCCATTGAGCAAGGAATGGTTACCAAAAAGACAGATTTTCATAATGACGAGGCACTTCCAGCGAACAACAACTATCGCGAAGCGATAGGGAGTTTGTTGTACTTAGCTACAATAACCCGGCCAGACATCAGCTTTGCCGTGAACTACCTCAGTCGATTCTGCATCAAGCCCATGAAAAGTCATCAGGCAATGGTGAAACGTGTGTTTCAGTACCTGAGAGGGACAGTAACTGCAGGAATCCATTTCGGAGGAGACAGAGAACTAGTGGCTTACACGGATTCAGACTTTGGAGGAGACTCTGAGACAGGACAATCGACGAGTGGAGTGTTAGTGATGAGAGGTGGACCAGTGATCTGGTACTCGCAGAAGCAGCGTCTGGTAGCTACTTCAACTGCAGAAGCTGAGTACAGAGCCGCGGTGTCAGTGATTGACGATGTGTGTTGGATGAAGAGAATGGCACTGGAACTTGGTATTTTGAAAAGTGATCAGCCAATTACCCTAAAAATCGACAACATGTCAGCCATACACATGTTACAGAATGCCCACGAAGGAAAAACGACCAAAGGAAAGAAACACATTGAGATACCACGAAAGTACATCCAGCAACATGTCGGCAGTACTGTGACATTACAACATGTCGAGAGCAGCAAGCAGATTGCAGACATTCTCACTAAGCCACTTAATAGAAAAGTTTTTGAGACGCTCCGTTGTGAGTTGATCAAGGAGGAGTGTTGAGATTTGATCAACTATCCGAGTCTTTTTGTGTTATTTTTTGATTTATATAGAGTCAAGTAAACGAATTCGATTTAAAGTTGGCAAGTGAATTCTTTTGAAATATTTTTGTGTGACAGCGTCTGTTAGAAATAAATAGTCGAAAGAAAAACGTGCTCCGAATTGTTCTGTTCATTTAAAAGTCTTTTGAAACTATAAATCTATAGTTGGTAGAAAGTTTTGCTGTGCAGAATTAATAGAATTAGTAGAGTCCATAGATATTTCTGTTTGTGTTCAATAAACTGAACAATTTTTCGAGATTGGACTTATTATTCCTCAAACAGAAGAACCCAAATCCACAGAAATAACAACAACTTGCGTTGTTCAGCAATTTATGTTTCTCGAAAAAAAAGAAGATGGCATGTGTGTTGATTTTAATTTAGGAGATGTAGTGCATACTAAATTATGGTACATAATTGAAAATCAAATTTTTTTAAATTTTGATATATAAAGTAACACTGGTTGACGTTATGAAACGATCTATATGTAACTAGTTGCACAAATATTATGCAACTGGAACCGAAAATTGAATTGCATAATTAGTAAAAAAAAATTTCATTTATTTATTTGTTGAACCACTAGATAAGAAAATAAAAAATAATAATTAATTATTAATAATATTATTGCAATTGTTTGAATTAATATCAACACGAAAGTGACTTGCTTCACTATAACATTTTCAAATGGAAGAAATGTTTACTCTGTCTTTCTGTAAGCTCCTGCTGTTCCAATGAATGATAATCAATACAACCTTAGCCATTAAGTCTTCTCTGGTAAAAACTTGACTTCCGATTGCCCTATAAAATTTGTGTATTTTTCAATGTTGAGCTTTAGTTTAGATCTTAACATTGATTGAAGTGGTCCATAATGTAGATCCTTTCAGATCTTTCTCAACTTCAAAATTTGCAAGTGAGACTTTCTCATTATTATGTCTTATCTTTTTCTTATCACACCAAGTTAAAATTTTTTTTAGGGCAAATTGTTAACTTCCTTTGACTTTTTGGAGATTACTGATGAAAGAGCATTACCTGCATCTCCTTTAACATTGTTGGCAGCTCTTCGGAACTTGAATCACTCCTTGCAAAATCTTCTACAATCTCCTGAAACTTTGTTCTACCTGAACAGATAAAATATACCATACTTTCCCGTATCGAATATTTGTCACTTTATTCGATCAGACTTGAAGCCAAGCTTTCACAGAATTAAATTGAAAAGGAATGGGTGAGCTCAAACTTCACCGAGATTATTTCGCTTCACTTGGAATTAATGATTTTACCTACCCAGGAATTTAGTAACTGACGCCTTAAAAAATGTGCAAAGACAGCATAATTCCGTGAAAAAAATTGCTCGAGTTGTTTCGAAAACTTTGAGTGCACTAAAACCTCATCAGTTTGTCGGAATGAATCATTGAGATAAATAATTCAACATGATATATCTGCGAGTTTTCGTGTAATTAATGGCGACGTAACGTAAGAGTAAGTATCAAGTGGCATAGAACGAGCCAAATTGAATTTCCCTGTAGATGCGTAGTTGATAACGAAGACGGGCTTACATATTCATGACCCCCCGTTTGGAGGTCAGCTTAAAGGGAAACAAGAACAAATTGCCGAAAGAAAGACAACAATTCCGCCTGTGAGAACCTCTCCGGAGGAGAAAAGAGTCGGTCTTAATTAATAAATTAGTTCTTTGACGGCGCCAGTCGGCGTTCGTTGAAGGCAAAAAATAATACATTTTTAACAGGATCCTTAGAGGCATCAACGCCTTTCTGGGGCGCTCGGGAATTACCGACCGACGGCCCTTTCGCGAACTCGGAGATAAAAATTGATGAGCCCGGGATTGTTGTTGGTGACCTGACCCTGCCTCTTAGCGGTAGCGCTACCATGTAGCCAGGCAACGGTCTCGGAATTCCAACACTTTCATTGGGAGGCCATACTGAATGATAATTTGAAAAATAAACTGGAAAACATAATTTTTGGTCCTAATGGGAAACATGGATAATGGGAAAACGCTGAAAAGAAATGGAAGAAATGTATTAATCTATGAAATACTAATGATAGCTTTATTGTCCAACAGTCCAACATTTACAGGGCGCAAGGCCGTCGAGAGCTTCGGCAGACCCTGGTACATACCGCAATTACGGGCTACCTTGATGGTAAAGTAACAGTAAGTAACCTCAAAATAAACTAAGGATAAATTTCTTCCAAAATGAGTTTTCACTGAACTCTTTCGAGAAATTGGAAAAGAAGAAATTAATATTCGATAAATTTGATGAACTTCTTAATCAGTATGTAGTTTTTGTTATTTCAGATTTGCCTGAAGATGGCATAATTTGTGCCGAAATCGATAGCCAAGAAATATAGATTATTTTCATCAAGAAACAGTGTGTTCTTCTTTTATCCTACCAAATTAATATTCATTTATTCAGTCGTCATAGAACATTTTTACGGAATCATCCTCGTTCACAAATAAAATATTTCGAAACAATAAGAATAACAACCATGAGAAGACAAAGGAATACAGAGGGAAATGAAAAATCGAGCTGAAATACTTGAATTATCAAATAGCACATCGAACACATCATTGCAATCACCAAATGAGTAAGACGTTCATTGACTTTCTTTTCAAACTGACTATGACATGAAAAAAATTTAAATTTAAACCAACTTTGTTAATAAGAGTGGGACTTCTGGCCATAAATATATGAATTTTTTCCATAATCTGAATTGAAATTTTATTCGAGTGTATTTAGGTACCTACGTATAGTATTTCGAACCCTGAGGAAATAACATAAGAACCATAAGAAGATAAGCTAGGGAAAAACCTTACGCAATATTTAATACTCATGTGAAAGAGGAGGGAAGAGAGGTACTTCGGCCCCAAAATCTTAACTACTAGTTTTGAGACTCTTTAAACTGGTCTCATTTTCAAGTCTTCTAAAGATACAAGCTACAATGTTAAAATATAGAAATAATTATTGTCATGTACGGTCTCTTCTTATCAAGTTAACTATACTATACGTTAAAAAAAATTTAAAATTGTGAGAAGGGAGGAAGCGAACCAATTTTTATATGTTTCTAAAAATGAATAAAATATTCTATTTTCTCAAGGTTCGAGCCTCTCTAGAGCCTGGGCCCCGGTAATTTGGACCGTCTTTACCGCCCTCTCGACGGTCCTGACAGGTCAATACAAAAAACAAATATGAAATACAAAAAATTACAAACAAGAAACGGATAGGAATACATTCCCTGAGAAATTACGATTTGCTGAGTTGATTAAACTTCTCCTTAATGAGGAGAATTTATCTTGGCCAACAGAGTTGAAAATGTCACACATTTTTATAATAGGCTTTGCAGAATGTTCGTTCGAGCTCTATTTGGTTTGAAAATCAGGACAGTTTTTGCGTTGAAACTTGGATAGACAGGGTGGTCCAAAGAAAACTCAATACCTCGATTTTTCGACTTGAAAATGAAAATGTTAAAAATCACTCCAACCCCCCATTAGGCTTTCTAGTTACTGAGACACTAAAAAAATTGAAAAGGATGGTGCTCCATCCTTTCTAGACGTCTTAGTAACCATCGAAAGCCTGAAGAGAAACTAGTACACTCTTAGAGAGAGACCTACATTTATGCGGAGGTTTTTTCGAATATCAAAAGTTGCTATCCTAGGATGAACATGGAAGCGATTGAGATTCATAAACATAAAGACAACATAAACAGAAAAAAGGAAACCCTCTTGGTGGATAGCGCATAGTTGCCGGTCTTAGACAAAACCTATAGTCCAGTAAACGAAGGTCTGAAATCACTTTTTTGCGGAAAGAGCTGCATTTTGGATATAATGATTGTCACTAGAGTAGGAACTGATGGTCAAAAATGCAGGTTCCCAAATTTTCAGGAACCTTGGAAAATTCGTGAAAATGTCGAAAAAGTTATGTTTTCTCGAAAACTAGAAGGTTTATCGAAAAAAGTTTCAAACAAAAGTTGTAGAGCAGAAAATTTTAGGAGACAAAATAGCTTTGCGCATTTTCGTGGTGTTCATATTGACTAATTAGAGATGGATTTCTGTATTGGTATTCTCAGTTGCTAACTTCATTACGTACGAATAGCCGAAGACGCGCCAAGTAGAGAGCAAGGAAGCAGGTAGTTTTACCATTCCCATTTTATTACGTTCATGTTTGTAAACGAAAATAACAAGGCTCTTTAATACAGCCGTGGATGAGAAATTCATATCCCGGACTTTATTTTGAGTGCAAGAAATTTGAAGAAATAATCATTTTGTAGATGCATTTTGCGTTTTATATTGTGTGCATTGAATTTGGCTATATCTGATTTATGTGTTTTTTTCAATAAAATAGGGATTGAATTTTCGTTCAAACTCTCTCTCTTCGATCAGCGTTGATTGAAAATTTTGTAGAGCTTCCTAATCGAAGGCTACCCAGAACTACTGTTGAAAGTAAAATTAATTTAATTGAAAATGTGAAATTAGTGAGACATGTTTGATTTTTCTTCAAATAGAAGAACGACCCCCCCCCCATTCGAACTGTAGTATGAATGTATGAAACTTAGCATAGCGATTATAAATTCGCTCTTGCAATCATTGTAATCTTTCGTACAACTCGTCGAGAGAAACTCATACCTTCCATAAGGATTGTTTTCAACTAAATAATTATTGATTTAACCATTAAATAACAACATCTAATATTTAACGAACCACTAGTTTTTCGATCGGAGAACTAACTGAGCAATACTCAGAACTTTTTCGGCTTTCAAAAAGTTCCTCGAAGTTTGATATTCACAAGAGTAAATGAATGAGAAGGATTGTTTTTTGTCAATCTTGAAAATATTTTGTCAAAACACATTAAGGGCTTGTCTGAAATGTTTCTCAAATTAATATTATTAATATTTCGAACTTTAAACATTATAATAGCTAATCGAAGATTATTTTCTTCGGATTATTCCCCATTCGTCTTTTGGTTGTGTAGGTCAGCAGAATGGTACTCAGTTCGATCTCTTATTTAAGCAAAAAATTATGCACTGACTCTTTCTTTTTCGAAATACGAGTGTCAATAATGAGTCTCTTTGATCATGCTTACATAGATTTGAAGGTTTCCCTGTTATCAAAATGTCAATTTATAAAATTAGAGTGAGATTACTGACGAAAATGCATATCGAAATTATCTCACTTTCACATCGTTCTTATACTACTGCAAGTAGCATTATTCAAATCTAATATGAAAGACTAGGACCCAAACAAAAATAAAAATCCTATCGAAGAAAATGATAAGGTATACAGGATGTACCAAGTTCGACGGTCTATTATGCGTTTCTGGAGAACCGGACCTATTTGAAATCTGAAAATTGGGATTATATCATTGTTTGACATTATCTACCGTTCTAAAATATTCTTGGAGCCTGATCACTTTCACTTATATAGGGAGTGGAAAAAAAAAATTTCAACTTTTTTTTTCTTTTCTGAATTCTGAATACATTCGTACTCAAATCGTTGCATTCGTCGAAATACTTTTCAAAATATCAAGAAAAAACTGAAGAAAAAAGGGGGATAAGTGTATTCGGTATTATGTTTGTTATTCCTAACCCAGATATCGTAAGCACAGACTGTGTTCACGTTTCTGAAGGCGAAGAATGTGGAAATATTGTACATTTTCAGAATTTTGAAAAACCCGTCACAGGGTGTTCCAAATGTAGGTTCAAAAATTGGGATCAAGATTGACCCATAACTTTCCTTTTTCAAATTAGAACCCTATTTTTTTATGATTGCGTGGGATTGTGCGAAGAAAAATGATGATAATGTTCGAACATGTTAATGCTCCTAACAATAATAATTCTTGAGTTATTCAGGATTTGCTGATTTCATGTAGTACGTAGCGTCAAATTCATAGAATCTGTTTCATATCAACAATGACCTTGGTCATAGAAGATAAATTACTCAAATAACTCACTAGTGACTTCCTCTTTTCTGAAATCATTTATAATGTTGATGTAAAACAGATTTCATGAATAGAAACAGAAAATCCTTATTAACTCAAGAATAAGTAATTTCAGGAACATCAACATGTTGGAACATTATCTTCATTTTTCTTCGCAGAATCCAACGCAATCTGAAAAAATAGGGTTCTAATTTGAAAAACGAAAGTTATGAGCCAATTTTGATCCTAATTTTTGAACCAACATTTGGAACACCCTGTGACGAGTAATTCAAAATTCTGAAATTGTACGCCTTCAAAAATGTGAAAAGAGTTTGTGCTTACGATATCTAGGTTAGGAACAACCAAACATAATACCGAATACACTTATCTCCCTTTTTTTCTCGATATTTTGGAAAGTATTTCGACGAATGCAACGATTTGAATACGAATGCATTCAGAATTGCGTACTCTATCAAATTCGAAAACCAAAAGCAGAAAAATTTTTTTTTTATTTTTTTTCACTCCCTGTATAACTGAAAGTGGTCAGGCTCCAAGAATATTTCAGATCGGTAGATAATGTCAAACAATAATTTAATCCTAATTTTCAGATTTCTCATAGTCCAGTTCTCCAGAAACGCCTAATAGGCCGTCGAATTTGGTACACCCTATATATCACAATAGGTAAATCACATTCAATTTAGGTAACCTTGAGTAGCATATTTTTTGTAGTAATGTAGAATGTTAATCTTTATCTGGTGCTACAGGAAAAATGACCTTTTCAGTAAATTTAGGAGGAGATTGAATTCCTTCAAATATAAAAATACATTACATTATCAAGGAGTTAAACAACTCAAACTTCTACAAAATAAGCGATATTCTCACATCGAAATCTTCATCCGACCTTTTATTAATCAATCCGTTGAAATATTTACATCGATTTCCATTAGGTTGCTGCCAACTTTCGCTTTGCATGTCGTCCCTTGAATGCAGAACTTTCAAGTTAAAACTGCTCAGTTTAGAGCAGAACATTTCTATTGAATTTTTCCAAAAATAACTATTTTTTTAAAGTGTTAAGCTTGGTAAAAATTCCAAAAAAAAATTCCATCTGGTACAATGAGCTTCTTGGACTCACTTATATCTATATTTCAACAAAAAAAATTAGATTGAACTTCCGTGATTGTAGAACTTGTATGAATTTTGTACATTGTGCATCATATTTCTGAAAAACTCTTGAGGGTGTGCCATCAACAATTTTTCTTTCATTTTCTTTATTTTCCAAAATTCCAAATGACAGATTATTCGATGAAATTTTATATTCTTGCATGGAATGGTAACAACTAATTACCCAGTAATATCCGATTAAAAAAATTCAGGTGTAAAATCACAAGAGAAACAAATATAAGTGTAGTTTTCTCGCAGATTTGAAAGAAAGCTGTCTTCATTCTTGAACTCGCATAGCATTGGTAAGGGTGCTGACGCATTTCGCCCTGCAGTTCATAAACATATACATCATAAAAGGGAATAATAAAACCCTCGGTAAAACCACTCTCTTGGAGCGTCTTCGGCTCGGTCTTCGGCTATCCGAACGTAATGAAGTTAGCAACTGAGGACGCCATTACATAAATGCACCTCTATTTAGTCAATATTAACACCACGAGAAGGCGAAAAGCCATAAGGTTTACTAAAATTTTCCGCTCTACAACTTTTGTTTGAAACTTTTTTCGATAAACCTTCTAGTTTCCGAGAAAACGTAACTTTTTCGACATTTTCACGAATTTTCCAAGGTTCCTGAAAATTTGGGAACCTGCATTTTTGAACATGAGTTCCTACTCTGGTGACAATCATTATATCAAAAATGCAGCTCTTTCCGCAAAAAAGTGATTTCAGACCTTCGTTTACTGGACTACTAGATCCAGCTGATATGGACTGGAAGCGATGGGCCAATCAACATCGCGCACATAAACTCACTACCTTCTCCCGCCATTAACCATAGTATGAATAAAACTTCCTGATCCAACCTGCCATCACTGTCAGAAATTGAGTGGTCGAGTTACGATCTCAGACCAAAAATCCTCTGAAGATGCCTACAGCAGATGTTGGCGAAACGTTAGGTGAAATAATTCCTATTAGACCACGGCCAATAAGCCCGGAAGACTCCAAACGTTAACTTAGTATTTGTATGCATCTGAGTGATAGAGCTCACCAAAGTAGCGTGGCACATATTTGACACATATTATTAACCTTTTAAAATTTTTGGTAATTAAATTCATAAGACGGGGTGGTAGGAGTAGTGTGAGTTTTGGTCGCTTTCTGTAGAAAGTATTTTTTATTGTTGAGAATTCTTTTTCTCACTTTTGAACCAATATATTTCCACATATACTTCTGGTAACTGAATAGGTACACAGATTTTAACAGAATTATATATATTTTTTTACTCAAATTCAACTTATAAAAAACAATATGAAATTAATGTGGATATGCTTTTTTTCATCGAACCTCAATTAAGTTTTCAAATTTTTTTTTCGAAAATATTGACAATAACATGATATATGAGTCCGTAGTAAAAATTAAACAATGAGAAGTATTTCATTATCCTGAATTAGTTAAGTAAAAAATTCACTTTTTTTCTATCCAGACTGGACAACCGCTTTAATTTAATCAATTGTCACATTTAGCCTGCTTGAATCCACTCCTGGACATAGGTCTCTTCCAATCTTTTCCATGCAGCGACCATTATGAATATTTATGAGCGCTAACCCGTTCAATCGGTTAATAGTTTGTATTCTACTCTAAGCATCGTAACTCCGATTTGGAAGTTCATTGCTAATCTCCAGATTCCAAATTTTTTTCGCTGTTGAAATTCTGAGATAGCAGACCAGATACGGCTGATATTGATTTTCGATGTTGAGGAAATATACAAGGTGTTTCACGAGTCAATGGCGATTACCATCCAGGCCTTTCAGAAAAAATGGTTGTTTTGTATGCTAAGACCATTAGTTTCGGAGATACGGGGTGTTTCATGAACATTGGCATAAATTTGCGATAGCTATAACTCTGATCTGATTCCGATCAAATTTTATGGGTTTGTTCACTTCAGGAAGCTCTTTCAAACAGTTCATGAATTATCCATAATTTCAGGGCAGCACTCAGTACCTTGATTATTCTTTCAAGCACCAAAATCTATATCTTCATTCCTCATAGAAATTTCGCTATTACCATGAGGAACTTCATAAGAATTCAATTTTTATTTGCATGGCAGAAGAGAATAGGAACCGGTCGAATTAATGCTTTATGTTAGTTTTTCAGAATGCGGTCCTGTTTTTATCCCTTTGATGATAATATTAATTTTCTTTTGCCGAGATTCTGAACTATTTAGAATTTTGTTCAAGTTTATTTCATTTTGAAACCTCAGTTCGCACCGAGTGTGGCTGAAAAAGTGATTAAAGCAAGCAATATCAAGTTAAGAATTTTTTTGGAATTACATTTCGAATTGAGGTTCAAATGTAGTAAACCCTCTTGGAAAATGTAATACGTGAGTAAATTCTCCCCGAAACACAAAAAATTCTGACTTTTACTCCGCAAGAAATATGGCTTTATTCAATTATTGAATATTTGTGTTAATTGATTTCAAGGGAAGATGTTCTATCCTTTTCAATAGGTATCGCTGTGACTCAGATTTACACCAATTGTGAATATTTCGATATGATATTTGTGTATGGTTTTTGCAATAGCAATTCCAGAGCAGCAGTGCGAGAATATCGGTAGAGATTTCCTAATAGAAGAACGTTCGCCAATGTGAGTAATTACCTGTGACAACATGAAAGATTCCCCTATATTGCCACACGTAATGAGCGTCCAATAAATCAACGAGTTGAAAAACAAGAAATTTTGAATACTACTCACAAATATTAAAGTCTGCCGAACCTTAAATGAAGAAAAATTATACTCTTTATTACCAAGGTATCCAAAAAGAGAAGATGGGATATTCAATAACCGAACTCGTCGTGTATGGGCTAAGAATAATCAACATTTGACACATTCTGAAAATTCACAGATGGATAAGAAAGGGCGGATCTGTGGCATGACCACCAAGAAAGAAAGACTAAAATTTAATACTCATTTCTTAATCTTAAAATCTGGCCTTATTTGTTCTCTTATCGGAATGGACAACACCATATTAAATTCATCCCTTCTTGAACTATAGAATCGAGAAATTGAAAAGATTTTTTTGCGAAAGGAAGATAACGATTTCACAAATGTTGACAAACGCTTCTAAAGTGGCAATGAATGTAGATATAGAAGAACATAGGGAGTATTTGTAAAAATATATTTTGTTCCTCTGAAATTTGATATGCTTTTCATATATTTAGTAAAAAAAAACGTATATTGGTACCCCAGAGGTAATGTGTGTTAAGTCACTGAATTAAAATAAGTCAGAAGAGATATTTTTCAGTTCGATTATTATTTCAAAGAATATTCGGGCTCTGGCAGCTTTTGCTTATAGCAGCGAGCCATCTATGAGAAAGATTAAATCTATAAGAGGCGAATGTATCACATGGAACAAAAGTATTTTTTGTTTATATTACAATTGCTCCATACTATCAAAACATACGGAGTAAATGTAACACATACGATTACCAGAAAAACAGTTAATAAAACATCGAATTCAAAAATATTATGAATTAAAATACTCCTTCTGTAGATTGAGGGTCGATAACATCTATCAATCATACGTTAAAAATACGTTTTTATTGATATTATTAAAAGTATCAAGTAAACTCGACTTCTAAATTCAACGGTACTACAGATTTACTAAATGGATCAAATCGAACTAAGGAGCGCGATCGATCGGGAATTAAATATTGATATTGAAGTGACAAAGAAGCAATTTTTGATTATATAGAGATATATTGGTCTACTGTTACATTTACCCCATTTTTACATTTACCCCAGTCTACCTTATGTAATTTCAAAAGATTTGAGAGCACGACTTTCAATTTTTCAAGCACACCTAATTGGAACTGGGACTTCAAAATAAAAAGGACTTGAACAGAATTCAAAATAACAAAAAAATTTCGGCAAAAGACAATAAATATTATCACCAAAGGGGTAAGGCCCGCATTTTGAAATACTTTCATAAAGCATGAATTCGACCGGTTCCTACTCTGTGTATATGCAAAGTGAAAATTGAATTCTTTGGAATAACTTGTGTAGTTTCTCATGGCAATAACGAAATTTTTGTGAGGAATATTAGAAATATAGATTTTAGGGCTTGAAAGTAAAATTAAGATATTTAGAGTATTCCCCTGAAATCATGGATAATTTATGAACTGTTTCAAAGAGCCTCCTGAAGTGAACAAACCCACGGAATTTGATTGAAATCGGACGTTGCATTCCAGAGTTATAGCTATCGCAAATTTAGGCCGAAGTTAATGAAACACCCCGTATCTCTGAAATTAGGTCTTAGGAACAAAACAACAAATTTTACTAAAAGGTCTAGATGTCCTTCATTCACCATTAGGCTATGCCAACGAATCGTGAAAAACCCTGTATAAGTTAATTGTTGAATGGTGTGCTCGAGAAATTTTGCTGATAGCGATGTGGTTAAGATTGGTAGGTATTTTTGATATAATGATTTCAACTGAAGTTTTGACGATAAGTTTGTTGCAGTGAAAATAGAGGATTTTTCTGCAACAAAAAAAGCACAAACATATCCTTCTGCTGTCACTCTCCTACTCATGTATTGTTTTTCGTGTATATTGTATTCATTGTCATTTTTAATATTTAGAGTTTTGTATTCCGGTGAAACTGGGCTTGAGAAATCAGCGCTAAATCCCGATTTCACGTGTTCCTCGTGCAGAAACGCTCCTTGAACCACCCAAAATTATGAAATATGCACTTTTCACGCTGATTATACCTCTCGACATTATATGGAGCAAATTCCTCGTGGTCCATGTAAATTAAGGACGTCAGTGTCGGAGCAGATACACAGGTACGGCACATGCCGAAAGGAGCGGGCACAGGTAAGGCCCCCCCGCAGCCTCGTCCAGGGTGTCTGCGCGCGGCGTGCCACACAACAAGAGCCCCCCGCTGGTCGCCCATTGTCCTAATGATGTGTCAACTAGGTTACCTCAGAACGACCTATTTCGACAGTCTAACGACCGTTTCAGCAGTTAACCGGACGATAAAGGCTAGAGGAACACCTATAATGTCGCTTTTTTATCGGGTCGATGATCGTGTCTTCGATCTTTATGAACGTCCGACGATCTCTGGGTAGTTTATCTGACCGTTGGACATCCCTTTCCAACCCTTCACAGTTTGATGTCCACTGCGGTGATCGAACTATTTACACGGCACCTGTTGAGGAAATTTTCTGCTTCATCATACTAGGTGATATATAAATCGTAGAGGGCTGAATGGATAGGAGAACACCCAATAAATTCAGCACAGCATCTGGGTTTCATCACCTGTTTTCTTTTCCTTGTCTTTCTGCCTCGTTTCTGTAAACAAAAAAGGGTTTCACTTTTTTCAAATTTCTGCGATTTTTTTCATTTTGAAACTGCAATCGTTTCGAACAATTATACTTAACATTCAGTCTTAGATGACGAATTCGTGGTCTAATTTAATTTTGTTCCTCAGTCAAGCCAGGCGTAGACAAAAACTTACGACCTAACGTGAGAGCGTCGTTATATGAGAAATTATACTTTTCATAAAATTTTTATCTACGCATTCCAATGCCCCTTTAAATGATCTGCGCTGCATTTGAAGCTTAATCCCCAAATTAACAATATTCAGAAACTAGATGGTAGGTACTTAATGGGGCGTTGATGCAACAACACTTCGTACGGCAGCGCCAGCCTTCATTTTTTTCTGCTGCTGAATAGTGTTGCCCTGTTTGGTAACAGAGTTCATGTAAAAAAACATGGATGCCCAACTAAATTTTCCATGAGGATTATCACTGGTACTATCAGATCTTCATCCACTCATTAGTTATCAGTTTTCTCAAATATTGTCCCTTCCCATAGTCGCAGAGAGATCGGCAACTTTGAATTTTCGAAACAAATTAAATTGGTCATTTCCCATAATCTCCTATAATCCAGATAATACGGTCCCCAGATTGAAGTCGCGTAAACCATTTCGTTCAAATTTTTCAATTAATATAAATAACAAAGACAACAAAATTTGGTAATCTGAATGGAAATCATCATGCAATTTAACAAAACTTGATTCACTTCTGGGGTACAAAGATCTCCCCTATATCCTCTCTCAAAGTTATTCAAAAATGCCGCCAGAACAGTTGGACGAATCACTGTGGATTTTTTATATCTGATACTTGTGTCAGTATAAAGCCACATCAACTTAACGCATTCACAGGGAAAAAAAATATTTGCAACAACAAAAATTCATGGGCGCCCGCAGAATTTTTTCTCAGAGGGGGGCAAAATAAAAATTTTCGAAAAACAATGAGGCTCAGGCGACATCAGTGCTTCGTTTTATTTCAATTTTTTTTAATATTTATGTAGAGGCGCCTGAAGAATTTGTTCTCAAGTGGAAGGGGTCAAAGTAAAATTGATAAAATTATCTACTTCAACATTTTTTTTAACGTCAACAACATAAGGTTATGTGTATAAAATAAAACGGCAACTGTGTTCGAAACAAATATCATTCCATGAAAAAATATTAACAGGAAAATAAGGAAAATAAAATATAAATAATATGGAGAAAGGAATAAAATAAATATTATAATTGCCAATGAATAAAGACGAGTAATAACGAAATAAAAACAAATATACATATACGCTCGATAAGACGATATTTATATTTTTTTTTATTTAATTATTTTGGCTTCGACTGCCAGGGTCATTAGCCATTATATTCAATAAGGTGCTCATATATTGGATATTACACGTAAACAAACACATATATGAATAAATTAAAATAAATACCAATAAATAAATAAACATATGTATGAATAAATATGTATAAAAAAATATGTACGATTGAATCAACACAAAAAGTGGTTAATACATTCACGTCTACAATTCATATAAATAAATTAATCAAAAAGACAAAGCATATGATTACACAAAGATATAGAAAAATAAACAGCAAAAAGGTCATGTTTATAAGTGTATAGATTCTTTTCAAATCAAACGAGATATTTACGGTTAAGGTATCACAGCCTATCATACAGACCAATGTGTTTTAAAAACTTAATGACATTTTCAATTTTTTGTTGTTCATAGAGATTTGGTTTTGTTTCTACGTTGAAGAGATTTCTAGCAGTAGATAAATGAGGACAATCATAAAGTATATGCACTACATTGAGCTCAACATGGCATTGTTCGCATTGTGGCTTCTCTTCACCTTTTAGGAGGTGGAGGTGTGTGAGTGATGTATGTCCTATACGTAGGCGATGTATCCTCACTATGTCTATTCTCGGTAAGGTAGTGGGTATATATGGAGTACTTACATTTGGTTTGAAAATTTTCAGTTTATTATCAGTCATGGTCCCGATATTTATATAAATCATATTTGAATAATAATGGACCATTAAATGAATCAAGCAATGACTTTCGAAACGAGAAACTAAAATATTATCTGAAATGATACAAAACTTCTCCAGAAAATGAAAACAACAAATATATTAGATATCTATTGAAATATTGTCTGGGAGGTCTCTGCATTTTCCTGAAAACTTTCTAATTGTTTCTTGTTTCAGAGACTGGGAGAGAAAACCCATATTAAGTTTTCAGAAAAAACAAATATATTATCGAAATTAACAAATTATAAATAAAAGAGAAACAACACATACAAATATTTCAAATTTTGAAAACAAAATACTGAATCGTAATACCACAGAGTGGGCATAATTATAATCTGATAGTTCGACGCTCCACTATACAATTCACAAGTTACTTAGTTTTCATTTCTATCAGCCGTTCCCGAAGACTACCACGTTGTTCATATAATAGTTGAAACGTCACATTGATGAGTTCATTTTATGGCCCCAATATTTCGAATTAGGAGAAAGAAATTGTGTTATAATGTTCTGACCTTCATTATGTATTAAAATATTTATATTAAATGCAGAAAGTAGAATATAACATACGAGAGGCGCCTTACGGAAAAATCAGCTACCTTCAATAACACAATTTGAGGCAAAGACACTAAAAATACTCCCTGAATACAGTCTCAACGGGTTTCGAATTCAAATACTTTTTCTCTAAAATGAAATACAAATGAGAAGATTATATATTTCCCCCTTCTCAGAAAAAAATATCCTGATTGCAGAATGGACAATCATTATTATTGAAATATAAGAGTAGCTGCACTTGACCCTTGAAGAACTCCGCATCAAAGATGCCGCTCAATAAAAACAACCGTCCATAAAACGATCATCTGGTAACGATTGAGGAGAATGCCGATACGCATCGGTACTTTTATGAATTTATATTCTTTAGGGGTGCGTTTAGCGCTTTCGGGATAAACAAAAATCATGAAATTGAATTCATCCTCAACGTAAACTTTCCATGATTTTTGTTCATCCAAAAGGTGCTCTACACGACTCAGGAAGTTATCAATTCGTTAAATACCTCTGCCGCTTACATATATAGTAAGTCCATTGGAATTCGGAAAATTGTTGTGAATCCAACACTTTTTTCTCGCTCTCAGGATTAGACAAATTATATTGAGGGTGTCGTGCGAAAAACGAAAGGGAGGATCAAAATAACAGGGGGGGGGCACGGCCCCCCTGTCCCCTCTGCGGGCGCCCATACAAAAATTTATTTGAACTGAATAAATTGGAGATTTCAATAGGCCGAAACAATCTTGTTTCATACTTACCTGAAGAATACGAATTCTTTGTCTTTATCAAAGGAATATTTGCTTCAATCAAATTTCTGTTCGAAAAACCGTTTTATTCGAAGTAAACAAATATGTTTTCGGTTAGAATCTCTTCTATAGGTTGTAATATATGTGGGGCTACCAAATCAAGGCTCTATACTCCATACAAACTTTGTAACTACGATGTGTTTATACAAGAAAAATATCTATCAACTCGAATTTTTTTTTTATTTCAATTAAATGAGATTTTAATTATTGAATATTGTAACTCAAATAGGAGAAACTGCATTCATTTCTGACACTTGGTCAATTGATGTAAAAAAACAATTATTCAAATTGAAGACATCGTTGTTCTACCTTCAAGAACTTATAATTCGATTGAAATAAATAATTTAACTTCGGTCGCTAGCCAATTGACGTTTAGTATCAATAAAGTTATATTTCTCTCTCTTTCTCTGAATAATTCATCATTTGAATAAGAGTTTGTATTTCGTTGAGGCCTCAGGAATAACTAACCTGAAAAAAGTGGACTGAAAGTACTATGTTTCACAAACAAAAATACGCCTTACATCAGAAAAATTTAATAATCATATTAATACATACATTACACAAAACAAAGTGAGATAGTAAATGAATAAACATTTGAATACTTATTTGAACAATGGAAAATATAAACAGTCTAAAACAAAAATTTACAGGTAGATCATGTACTACCATTGTATACTTTATGCAACGGTAGTATTGCTGTTTCAAAGGTTTCGAGAGAAGAAAAAAATACTTAAATAAATAAAAAATCCCTGATTCAAAGAATAGTTCACCATCGCCAACTGAAATGATAAAATAAATCAAGAACTAAACAAACTCAGTCTCAGTATCATCTAAATCTAAAGCAATCATTTATTTGAATATGGTATGCGATACTTTGAAGACATATTCTAATTCTTCCGAACAAAACATTTTTTCAATCAAAATCTTCAAAAGTTGAAATTTTCACTTTCAATCAACAAATATTCCGTAAACTAATTGAAAAAAACTACTTTTTCCTTCAAAGAATGTTAATTTAACAATCCAACAGATGTTTTTTTCAATGAAAGTTATTCTCGTTGGTCGAAGAAAAGAAAAACCAAAGAAAAGGAAAATCTAGAATACAGATACAAATAAATGGTTTTCTCTGTGTTTGTTCAGTTAAATAAAGAAGATTGAGAGATTGTTAGTTGTATCAGTTACACATAGATACCTAATACATATTAATGTTTGTTGAAGAACCTGAGATGTCCATTTGTAGTCGTTAACAAGTTTTAATGATCCAAATTTATATATATGTAGTATGAAAAATTAATAAAAACATGCCACAATTTTTTGCATACAGGGAAAAGGGATTTTATTAAAAGGAATACCCAATCCAAATTGTAGGTACCTAACTGCATACTGCCCGAGTGTACGCAGAAGTCAAAGATTCTATGCATCATGCAGGTGTTACTAAATACGCTTCTCTTCATACAGGGTCGATGGTTTATCGAGACAAACAAAAACGGTTGAAAGTGCCCCCTAAATATTTTAAGAATGACTGAAAGAAAATTGAATGTCCTTTCAAATGATATATCACATACCTATACCTAGATTGTAAGATTCTGCGTCAAATTTGATAGTTGCGCACTTTTTATAGTTCCGAATCTCCTGAAACTGCTACCAAAAGCAAGCTCAAAATGAACGATTCATACATCCCAACTTCAGTGGATTGCTATAATTTGCTGACGCTGATTATGAGCTGAAAACTACCAAATTGACAATTAGTTCGTTGATAATAATACATTCGCTCATTCTTCATACTATAAGAAAAATAATGAGTGAAATGGAAAGAAATACTTATCCAAATGAAATTTTGAAGAATTTGTTCATTGACCATTGGAATGTGAAC
The DNA here is from genome assembly GCA_038502775.1 of Hippodamia convergens. Classification (NCBI taxonomy): domain Eukaryota; kingdom Metazoa; phylum Arthropoda; class Insecta; order Coleoptera; family Coccinellidae; genus Hippodamia; species Hippodamia convergens. The sequence continues at coordinate 26,494,592 of CM076607.1, read as the reverse complement.
AAAAAGCAACAAGAACATGCAGAAGGTTCAATGAAATGTTTTCCGATGAACTGGTTCACACGTGCGCAGCTATAAAATTTCAGTTTGACGCAGAATCCAATCTAGTATAGGAATTGGTATATCATTTGAAAGGAAATTCCATTTTCTTTCAGTCATTCTTAAAACAGTGGCGTAGCGAGCTTAACTCGCGCCCGGTGCATAAAACCTTTTTAGCGCCTCCCCTTCTGAATTCATAAAGACATATAATATTGTATGTGAAATTTACCAAATGAATGAAATAAGATAAATAAAGGCTTCAAACTTCGAAGGAAAACTGTAGTAGAGAAAACAAGAATGGATTTTGCAATGTGAATGATCATCTAGAATTACCTCAAGATATACTTATCATTCATTTCATTTAAATATATAACTGTATTCAAGGCCATTGACCTAAGTTCTTCAGTCCTCTTTTTATATATTTATTAAGAATTATTAAGTGAAACGTTTTAAAGTTTCAAAACTATAAAAAAAATATTCATTATCTTCAAAGAAATAAAAATTCAATAATAATATACGAGGATTAATATAACTTATTGCTATCTATGTATGAATTTTCCTTGCTTTTGATGAATCAAATTCATCAATAATGTCATACAAGAATCATTTCATAATTTTCTCTTTCCACACTTGAAAATGCTAATGCGATCTTTTCCCATCGTTGATATTAGGTACCTATGTCAGAAGTAATTTTAATCGATCGTTGCAGCTATCAATTGAAGCTGAGAGAGTCAGAAGTATTTGAAGTGAAACTCTCATCCGGGATTCAGATTCAGAAATTCCAAGGAGTTCAAGGTTCAATTTTTTTTCCAGTGCGGAGTTAATTTTGTAATCACCTAATTCGTTGGAGAATTCTATTCCGTTGAAATCAGTATTATAAAATTTACCCAAATTTTTTCAAGGTCGTTGTCAACATTATCCTTGTTATAAATTTTCAATATCTAGTAAAAATCCAAATTTGATGTAGGTGAGGGTCACTTAATCGTGAACATATTTCTTGTTGAAGACGATCAAGAGAAATCTCATTTTCTGCGGAAAAACCAACCTGGGTATTTTGCAGCATCTTATTACCTTTTTTTCACACAGTGACCTCTTTACAGAGGTTGTCCCGAATTTCGGCCAGTTCAGTCGCTAATGATTCAAGATCATAAAACGCTTTTCTAGAATTCAATCTAGGACGTTGTAATCTGAGCTGTACATGATCAATCCCCCTAAATATTTCAGATCAGAAATGAACTTAAGTTTTGAAATTAAAAGAAAGTATATTTTGTAAAAGAATTGTAGCTTCATTTCTGTTGTTACTTGTAGTATCTTCTGCTAGTTTTTCTAATAGTTCTAAATATTCCCTAGCTAGCTCATCTGCAATAACCCTTACCGCTTATATTCTGGCGCTGCGTTGTTTCAGATTCACGTTCGACAGTTTTTACACAGCATTTTTAAAATTCTTCCATCGTAACGTTGAATGTGAGGAAAACAAATATATGTTTTGAATTATTCCAAAATATGAGTATTGCTTAGCTGCAGTAACTCCCACTTTATCCAGCAATTTTTTGTTTTGCCAACCATTTTTCGACCCTATATGAGTAGCGCCCGAGGCGTGATGCCCCCCTTTTCCGCCTCTCGCTACGCCACTGTCTCGAAATATACAGGGCATCCCATTCGAAAAAAAGCACTTTCAACCGTTTTTGTTTGTCTCGATAAACTATCGAATTTTGTATGACCCTGTAAGAAAAAAAGCGTATTTCGTAACACCTGCATAATGCATAGAATCTCAGCATTTTGCATACGTAATTTCAGCTTCTTAAGATTTATAGTATGGAAGTTATGGATGTTTAACCACAGCTTTGTTTTGCACAAAAAAAGAGGAAGTCATTTAATTACTCAAAAACCGCTGAAGGTAAGTATGAGAAACTGATATACCAAAATATACGTGTTACTACGATGAATAGGAAAGTGCAATAATATACAGGGTGTGCCATTTGAACTAATGAGGTAGTTACTACTTTTAGACATAAGCGGCATGTTCTAGTCTATGAAACCAAATTTTCAATGAATTCCTGCTTTCCGTTCTCCGTAAACGTCTAACGTACCATCGACCGTGAATCACCCTGTATATGAATGGTTCTTTCAACGAAGACTGAATAGAATTATAAGATACCTACTAAAAACATGCATTGACATTTTCAAACTGTAGATCCTTTCTATCGGAACTAATGATGTTCACGTATTCCAGATGAAAAACCGAAGAGCGATGTAGGTACAGGAACAGAACAAACAAACGGGCCCCGCAACAAGTCCCAACTGGGAATAATTCACTTTGTTCGTAGCCCGCTAATAAGAGGCAACACGCGAATCATGCATTATTGGCGGCCACGAGCAAGAAAAGCGAAACAGATAGGTGGCATGACACGGCTGGAAAATGGGATTGTGTGCCGCGCTGCCATTTCGGAATGGCGAAAAAATATCGGACTGAAATGTATATGCGTAATGCCTGGATATCACGACGATTTTCTTTGCGGCTCGAGGTCACGGAAAGAATGGGTAACTAGTAACTACCACCTACTGACTTGTATATTTTAATGTACATTCCCCGTCAATAAATTCCGGACAGACAAAATTTTTGTCAAATTCAACACACTGTATCTTTTTTCGTGGTGCAGCGATTTTGTTGAAATTTTCACCAATTGTTGCATTTTTTCAATTTTTATAATTTAAAACATTACAATACCTTTTCGACTAGCAAACATACACAAACATCTGAAAATTAATAGCGTGTATTTCCACCTCGCTTTCTCATCACTTCTACCATGCGACGTGGCATACTTTCAATGCATTTCCGAATTTCTTCTGGGGGAATATTTTCCCGTTCTTCAAGAAGGACTGTTCGTAAATCGGGCAAGGTGTTCGGCTGCCGATTTCGAACATGTCTACCAAGCATATCCCATACATGTTCAATTGGATTAAAATCCGGACTTCTGGCTGGCCTCACGATTCGTTGAATATTCGCCTCTTCAAAGTATTCTGTTACAACCCGTGCAACGTGTGGCCTTAGCATTGTTCTGCATTAACAGAAATTGTTGCTCCCCCCAGAAGAAATTTGTAAATGCATTGAAAGTATGCCATTTCGTATGGTAGAAGTGATTAGAAAGCGAGGTTGAAATACACGCTATTAATTTTCAGATGTTTGTTTATGTTTACTAGTCGATTAGGTATTGTAATGTTTTAAATTGTTATAAAAATTGTAAAAATGCAACACTGTCTTTGAAAATGTGTATCTTTTCTTAAAAGCAGATACTGACGTGAATCAAAAGACATTTTGTTAAAAAAGGGTCAGACTTTAAATTAAAACTTAATAATAATAATGATATCAATTTTCCGCCTCAAATTCACCACAGGGCGTTTAGAAATGAAGGGTATAAAACAAGGTTTTAATTCACCCTGTTTAACGGATAAACTACAGGTATTTTTGCAAAGTAAATTTCAGGTTAATATTACAGGACCCAATACTATACCTCGTGAAAATTTCAACAAAATCGGGGAACCACGAAAAAAGATACAGGGTGTTGAATTTGTCAAAAATTTTGCCTGTCCGGAATTTATTGACGGGGAGTATATATGCCTTTTGTATATAGACAACAGTATTATAGGATCTCTAGTTTTGTTCTTTCTTTAATATCATTCCAATGATGAATTCAATCGCAATTCTTTATTTTTTTTCCAATAGTTACCCACCGAATGCTATTCTCCACCAGTATATGGATTATTAGCCTTTGACATACATATAGGTACACCCCAACCCCACCCATACTGGGTGAAGTGGATCAACCGTGTTTTTCTGTCCATTTCATTGCGCAAGTCATAGAAAAGATCCTGAATCACCGCGAAAAAAAGCTCAGCACCTGCTCTTAACACTTCAGATTGATAAGTCGTGCCTTGATTTCAATTATGCAGGGTAAATTTTCTCAAAAAAATATATAAATATATTATACTCTCTCGAATGAACAATCTTTCAATTATTCAAATTCAATTATATTTGTGGCGATAACTACGACAGTTATTCCCAACTGAATTATTTGAGAAGTAATTCCCTATTATAAAATTGTATGTACCTCAACAGTAAAAAAAAAATATTCACACCAATACTCAAAAGTAAGGGGTGAAGTGAATCAATAATAATTTAGATTATTGTACGGTGTTAGAGGTCGAGTTCTCATGATTGAAGACATGAATATGAAAAGAAGTTCCAAGTAGTGCAACTACGATCTTGTTTAGATGGAAAGAGTAGTTGCACCGGTGAAGGGGGGCATCTGTAGATTTTGCAATAATTTCATTGCTGCAGAGGATGTTTCATTTACGTTGTTTTATCGTATTTTGTTCAGAACCAGAACGTGGTTGGATATTTTGGGACGAATTAATAGTTAATTTACAGAAAAATTTATATTATTTACATTTTTATTGATGTAGTATCTGATTGGCTTCCAGAGCGTCTTCAGATGAGTGAGTTTTTCGTTGATTTTTGTGTGTTTTTCAATAGTCTTAATTTTCAATAATTATATGCTAGGTTTTTCCTCGGCCTTTTTCTGTATGTATGAATAAATAAATAAATTAATGTTTTTTTTACTCATGAAAACAATTTTTCAGATGGTTTCAGTTTCTATTTTAGGTCACTTCTTGCAGTATAAATAGATAATTTTTCATTTCACCCCTGTTATGGTTGAAGTTGATATTCATCGATCTCATAATAATTATGATTGTCATATAAGTGTTCTTCATGTACAAAATAGATCCAATAATTCGTGTTCATATCTCATTATATACTTATATGATGTTCCCAATAAATTAAGTTTTTAGCAAATATTTTCTATTTCTTTCAACCACTAATGTCATGCAAGTCTGAAGTTATTTCAGTTTTATTCATTTCCTTCCTTAATCCTGAGAAAAAATAGCTGCAGACCCATGCCCTCCCCCCTGGGTGCGCCACTGATGATAATAAAGATCAACTGTCCATAGCCCTGAAGAAGATATGAATCGAAACATCGTCATTTTATAAACTTTAATTTTTATTATTCCAAACCAATCAATCAGTATTCTCTGCTTGTTCTATGGTTAACTTATATTTCATAACCAGATGAATGACCAGAAATCCAAGTGCAATGCTTGCACGAGATACTTTACCTTCCTGCAGCTAAAGACTCTCCCTTGTACATTTGGTCATCTCTATTAAAGATGCGATAATCGATACTTACCATGTGTGACCGATTTAGGTAATCGTAGGGAACCAGAAATGTTAATATGTATTTCTCGAATGAATAGGATGGACTCCCTAACAAAAGATCTAATTAATTTCTCATCTAATTTTGTCATTACTTTTTTAAAAGACTTGAAACTGAAATTTATACAGAAATTTCTTCGACCGTATCTGACTGACGTCTTTTTCAATTTTTTTTACATATCTAACTATTTTTTACTCATTTTATTTGTGAACCGATTTTCATTATGCTTTGATAACTACATAAGTATCTACCATTTTTCCACATTCTTTTTACTTATTTCGTGTTTGAATATTCCGAAAGTTCCTTGAAATAAAATAATTTGAAATCTAATTTTCTTAAATAAATTACTGCATTTGCGACCGCCAATCTTGTCGCCCTAAAGAAAAATCTCCTTATATCAAAGGCTACTGTCCGTTTTAAAATAATTTCAATATAAGTATTACCTATGTAGATCCTGTTTTTTATAGCAACCTTTTATAAAAATTACGTTAAAAGATTGTCTGCTCCAAAATGACCTCCGTAGCTTTTCACTTCTCTTATACCGCGCGAAAATAAAATTTAGTCCGTTTAAAAATTAGTGCCATCTCCGTCGGCTGAGAAAAATCGAATCAATTGAATATCTGCATACCATTTGAGTTGACGGATTGAAATTTTATTTGAAAAAAAAATTGGTGTTTTTAAGTTTGACTTTAGCGGACAGACCTAAAATATATATGCAAAATCAATATGTATTTTGCGATTAAGTCGGTTCGTATTCTTGAATTAATTAAAAGAGTTCTTCTGGATTCGAGTATTTCCTCAATCTGGTGCAATTAACAATAGCTAGAATTGAACACCAGATGATATGAATAAATCTCAGAACTTATGAAGAGTAGGTACATCTTGTACATATGTTAGTCCGCAATAGATCACAAGAAGAATTCTTCATTATCAGTTCGAACCAGATCGAAGAAAAGTATCACACTGTATAGCAGATCACTTCTAATTTTGAATATTCTGCATAAATGAATGATTTCCATAGCACACTATAATAATTATTAAACTAATATAAATTCTGCGATAAAATAGTTTAACTTGACTTTTAATATTCATAACTATTAGATAAGGTACCTAGGTACCTATGGATCTAATGATTAAATTAGGCTGCATCTTCAGTATAATTTTTTTGAAATTTATTTACTGCATTCGCAGGTATTCGGAAAATCCAACAATTTAAAATAATTTGATTGATTGGTAAATGAAATTAGAAGTCGCGAAAAAACTTTCAAGGCCTGCTGAGATGACAATAATTCTAAAACCGTGTATATGTAAATATAGTCCGATAAAGAAATATTGTCATATCGGAATGTTGTGAAGAATCTGAATTATGTTGATAATATCCCTTCAGTATAACATTTGAGTTTTAGGTGAGATTTGGCTTGTTGAGGAAAAACACTGGATTTTTTGATGTTTCTATGTTTGAGTTGGGGAATCGAGAACTTAAACTAGTTAATGTTTCTACCTATAAGTTATCAAGCAATGTATTCTTGTGTTAAGGACATAAAATTATAAGAATTGATCTCAAAATGAATAAATGACATAGAAACTTGGCTATCCTAATTTTCAATATTTTGAATGTTCTTAGGGGAGGATGTGAAAGCTGACTTGGTATATCTTATAACTTTCATGCTGTTGCTAAATTACATTCAGCCAATTAAAAACAATTGAAATTGTTTTATTTTCTCTGCGACGGATTGATATCAAACAGGTATTATTGATAATGAAAATTTTCTGTAACAAATTTCTAGAAATTCCAAATTGCACTAATTGAGCATTCATTAATTTGGAAAATACAACTATTGTGAAACTGATTTGCTCTGAAAAGAAATAATGAATACTTTTCAAGGTTATATTCATATATTTCGTTTCTGTAATGGAGTCATAGAAACGTTTAGGTATTTTCTGCAACTAGAAATTTAGCCGCGACTGGCCTTCCAGAAGGCCCTCAAAGATGAAAAATATTCCTTGAAGAAAATTGTTTGGATCCAACCATTAACATTTGTTAGAAATACGGCCTCAATTTTGTAATATTTTATATAAAAATGTATTTGGTTGTATTTCAATTTGTTTTGTACGTTGCTTATTACAAAATGTATTTTGTTAATTTTTTCCCGATTATCAAACAAAATATAATTGTTGCGAGATCTATTTCAAGTCAAACTAATTCACAATTCATGTTCAAAATCTACAATGTACGAAGTGCAGAAATATACCTTTACGCACCTAGGTTCAAGCTGCGATGGCGATGTATTTGAGAGCTACCATTACAACCATTGTATAAAAAATCCTATCATTATACATACAATGATCACAACAGGAAATTGCACAATGGAAACTGTGGTTGAGGTTATTACAGGGAAATTGTATTTGGTGTAAATACACATGAGGCGTTTTACGAGTGCTTTATTTTATCCCCTTATTCAGAATGGGGGGGTTTATTCTCCCTGAGAATTCTTGAAAAGTTTTTTGAACATTTATCACAAGCAGTCCTCCGCATGTATCAATTTTCAGACCACTACCATCAAAATTGGCGTAAGAATCCTACAAACTTATACATCCCCTGGTTCTAAGGGTTGGGGGTGAAAGTTTCAAGTTTAAGAATTTTTCTGTTGTTTGTGCACTGAAACTAGCTCACATACCAAATTTGAACTTGATAGGACATCGGGAAGTACCATAACACTTTCTATGAGTGGGTGACGAAATCGGGGGTTTTTAGATATCTATAAAATCTGACGTGTACAAGCTATGCACTTGAAACTTTGCACGTTTGATAAGCTCTCTACTGGCATTATATCCTGAGAATTTTGTTGATCTACTTCAATCCAAAGATATGAGGCTTTAAAATACGACGAAACACTAAAAGATAGGTAGTGTCCCGGCGCAGGGCTTCGCTTGGATCAAGAATATCTTCAGAAAGATGTAGCTGATAATTGTTGCGAATCACATTGGTAGGTAATACTCAGTCCTTATAAATGATTGTAATATAAAAGAGAGCTTTGATTTTTGTTGGTTAGCCGTTTTATATGCAAACAGCAGATTTTTCATATTTGAAATTTTGTATACGTAAAAATATTTTATCAAACAACTTGAATAAATGTCAACCACCAACCACCTATAAGTATTGAAAAAGTCTCCTAATTGAGATCAACTATAATCCAAAGCCAACTGGGATGATACAATTACATATTCATAAAGATCCTGTAGACCAGGGATGGGCAACCTTTTTTCGCAGAGGGCCAAATAGAAAAATTTTTCATAGACCACGGGCCAAGAAGATTAATTAAACTAATTCAATAAAAACGAAATAAACTTAACGTTCCTTACAATAGAATAATAAGGAAAAACTTGAACTTATATAATTCCAAAAGAAAACAACTCCATAACTCATCAGTCACTAGGTTTCAACTAATGAGACACCACAAGAGTATAGTTATTTGGTGTGACTACTGATGTTGTTGCTCATGTAGGTAATGAATTTTCCAAATTCGCATCCATAGTCCTTGATCGTTGATCGATTCTTGGATTTTGTGAATGAAAGGTTTGCAAATTTATTCGGCAATCTGTCATTCTAATACACCTTATCAAAAATTATTGTGTTAATGAATGATAAATCCATACTTGAAGAAATTTTCAATTTTACCTAGATTATATTTGAAAAATTAGAATGAATATTTGCAATTGAAAGCTTAAAAAACTAATGATTTCTTCGAAAATATCTTCGAATCTCTTATAGGTCTTTCATTGGCCCTAGCGCAAGCAATTCTTCTGTTAGTTTGAAATTTTGATCGACTGCTCGAATAAAGATTGCTAACTGATATCAATGCTTTCATCCAATGCTATGGAAAAAGAAACAGATGTTTTCATCACATTTCCAAGAGCAACTTTCATATTTTCAGCCATTGCGTATCCAGCGAATGAAAACTAGGAAATTTGTTGATCTTTGTAGAGCAAATTTGGGGTTACGTCGTATGGGAAAAAATTCATTGACGGGCTAAGAGATACATATTCGCGGGCCCGTAGGTTGCCCATGCCTGCTGTAGACACTGTAGAGTGTAGCTATTCCCTATTTAAACATCGGGAGATCCAAGTTGACCCAGTTTTCACACTAGTGACAAAATTACAAACTGACTAATATGCTTAAAGCCACGCAAAACAGTCTTTTCTCCACCAACTGAATCTAAGGCAGGTCACACTGCACAAGTCATTCACCCGCAGCGAGGAGCGAACGTGCGTTCCACCCTTTCGAGAGGGGATCCTAACACCTCCTTGAGAAAACCGCACCGTACATCACTTGACCGCCAAAAGCACAACGGGCGCATTGACATAGGTGACATGTGTGCGAGGGTTCCATCTACTGTGCCGGCGAAAAATTCGCGTAGCGCCCGTCTGTCTGGCGGGGTGGGGCGTCCGACTGGTTTTGGCCCGGCCTAGACGGCCCGCTCGGCGAATGGCGAGCGCGGTGGGTGGGGATAGAGCGCTACGTCGCCGCACGATAGCGTTATCTCGCGGTCTAGAGGCGCAACTACTCTCCCCAAGCCAGCTATTAAATGATTATTCTTCATTATAGTACCTACGCTCGTAGGAAGTAGATGCTCCGTCTCGTATCGGCCAATTTACGCAGCACGGCCACGTAAAAAACCGACAATTTCGTGTAATTTCGAACCGAGTCCCAATTACGGCGTGGATTACACGTATTAGGCGGCCACCTCAATCAATGTCATTAACTTCTCGAGTCGTTACTTATTGTCCGTCGATTGACACGCCGAATTAGAGACTGTTTCGGAAGTGGCACTTTTGGCACCCTCGCGATCTTGTGGCAGTGATCTTGTGCGGGCACCGACTCTACCTCAAGACAAGTCGAGTTCGGCTAGTGACAATTCTCGAATGACTCGAGGGTGAAGTGAACGAACAGGAAAAGTGCGAGTCTAAAGACCCTCTGCAGCAGCCTTACAGTGTATCCTCCGGCCTTTTCACCCGCCTGTAACGTCGGAACGCCAGCCGACGTCTCCATCGTGGACTCCAAGCAGTTCACCACGCTCAACTTCACCGACTTGGGTTCCCCTTTCGGGGGCCCCCAGGAGGACCCACCCGGGACGCCGACAATGTCTAGCGAAGGGCATCTGGGGCCGCCGACGCCCCACGAGTCCAACAACTCGACCCCGGTCTCCAAGAGCGCCTTCATAGAGCTGCAGCAGCACGGCTACGGCCCCTTGAGGACGAGCTATCAGCACCACTTCAACTCTCCGGCGGCCAACGCGCACGGAGGCCCCGGAGGTCACGACGGAGGCTTCCCGAGCCCCAGGAGCGCCCTCAGTGCCTACCCCTTTCCTCCAATGCACCAAAACTCCTACACAGGATACCATCTAGGATCTTACGCCTCAAACTGCCCCCCTTCACCCAAAGATGACGGTGAGTTAAATTCATTTCTCCAAAATCCAAAAATAACAATTTCGTATCATCATCAATCAGTTTTCTCATTAAAAATATCAGAATCAAGAAAAAAAAAAGAAAAGACAAAAAATTAACGTGATAGGTAACTGAATCTAGAATGAAAATATCACCCACGGATCAAAAAACAACATTCCCACTTAGATAAAAATGTCCGAGAAAAGCACAGAAAGAAACCAATAAATTTTTGCGCTCTTAATATCGAGGTGCAGAACCAATGTCGCTTCAAATCCCTAACTCCCTAAACCATCTAACAGTTTCCTTCAGTAATTGAAAACCCATAAAAAATTATAAATGCCTCACAAAAAAACTTTAATCAATCAAACTGTGAAGGTAGAATCTTTAGACCAAATAGAATCGTCCTCTCCTGGTTTACAAAACACAACGAAGTGTTAATTTCACTTGTTATTTCACAACGAGCGAGATTAGTGATACCAAAAACAATGGGAATAATGAAAAAGTTCGACCCTTTGAAAAAAGAATGATGCGATAGGAAAATGAAATAATTCAAATAAAGTTGGAAACTATACAGAGTGAGTCTTCGACTTGTACATATATTTTAACGGGAAATCCCTAAGATCAAAAGAACCATATTTTGTCTCTACCATTTTTTTCGATTCGGCTCGCTTGGAAAGATAGGCTGTTGAAAATGCATAAAAAAATTTAATTTTCGAATATATCTCGTGAATGATTTCATCGAATGAAATGATTTTCAGAATAGGTATAGATTTTCATTAATGTAGCAAATCTTTTACGAACCCAAAATTCTACCCACATGTTATATTATTTTCATTATGTGCAATATACAGGGTGTTTCCTAAACATGCGGCAAAAATTCAGGGAGCTGTTACTTGGACTATTCTAAGAATATTTTGTCCTTTGATGTTTTTGGAAAAACCTCTTTGTTTCGAAGATACAGGGCGAACAACATTTTTCATATTTTTAAAATTGATAATAGTATAAATAAAAATGCGTACCGCACTGTGTTTACTAAGTAGGTACAATTTATTTTTAAATGTGTTTGACAACTATAAAAAACGGCCAGTTTTTTGACTTAAAATTGATAAGTTCAGATGGTAAAGGAATACAGATTAAACACGGTTTTCATTTGAATTCGTTTTGTGATGTATTAGCAATTAACATTTTATCTTTCACTGTCAATGAGGAGAAGATTGGATGCTTGTATGCTGGCTGGAGGTGGTCATTTTCAACAGTTTTTGTAGGTTAAGTTAAATTTTCATGTAATTTTTCATAATAAAATGTTATTATCTAAAATTTTGTTTGCCCTGTATCTTCGAAACAAAGAGGTTTTTCAAAAATCATCAAAGGACAAAATATTCTTAGAATAGTCCAAGGAACAGCCCCCTGAATTTTTGCCGCATGTTAAGGAAACACCCTGTATACCAATACATTCCATAATTATACCAAAAATTCTATGGTCTCAACTTTTGAAAGTAAGTTAGATGCTATTCAATAAATATTTGACCATTTTGGAAAATAAAAATATTCTTCATGAAATCTCGTGAAACGCGCATTTTTCGAGAAATTGATGATTTAAAAATATCTATATCAGCGAAATTGAAAAAATTGGTTTCTTTGCCTGGATGCAACTTTGATCAAAAAATTCAGAGGATTAAATTTCTGATACATTTGCTCGAAGGTTTAGCTAGTAGATCTAACGCTCAGAAAAACTTAAGCGTCATGTTTCTAGGGGAGGCATAGCTCATTATGAAAGTTTAAAATGGCCATATCTTTTTATATACGCTGAATCGGAAAAAATGGTATACGAAAAAAATATTTCTTTTGACCTGCAGAATCTATGGTTTAAAAATATGTCAAAGATTCACCCTGTATAGCTAAGTGACTTACTATACCGAACACCACAATACGAAATATGTATCTCAGAGAAAATTCTTCAATTAATTACCGAAACACTCATCCTTTCAGGAACAACGAAAAAATCAAACAAATCTGTTTTATAACTATTTCAGAAAATGAATTTAATCAAATATGGAATGAGAGGATTCGTATTTTAATTGCTGAAAAAAATTATACAAACCCAAACAATATATTCACTCAAATATGTACACAAATTATACGTAACCCTAGTAAAATAACGTAGAGAAAATATAATCAAGTTGATAAAATAAGAAAGAATTTCTACTATTAAATCGAGCATTAAACTGATATGGTCCTACAGCGTCAATCAAAATTGGCTATCATTAATGAGTGTCAATGAAATAATAATTAAAAAATTAGTACAATATAAAATGTTATTTTCGAACTTGAATGAATTCACAGTATGTGATGTGTGTTTTGAAAAAACGATGTGAGAAATTGAATGAACGTCTATAATTTCCATAATTTTTTGGCATGGGTTCGTCATCCTTATCTATCTTTGGAAAAAGCTGTTGGTATTCGTTAATCATACTAATTACCATAAGGTTTTCGATCGAAATATCCATAAATTATAATGAATTAAAATTTCTCGCGATGTTTCAACGTGATGAAATAACTTTGGAGAAATTCCTCAATTGGGAAAACCACCGCTTTGATTTCCTATTAAATCGCAGCTTATCCCGAATAAATTTTTGAAATATTATGTTTCAACTTTGTTCTACAAAGAACAATAACGATTGATACAAAGTTGTGACTATAAAACGAGCAATTAGAAGGAACCACATAAAACATCTTAATCATTTTCATCCTCCAATAAAAAAATTATATGGAATTACTTTAATGATACGACTGAAGACATAAAATAAAGGAATAAAACTCTATCTAATCGGAGTGGAGGTTTCAATATTACACACTCAGAATGGGTAGGTACAAAGCAAAACATTCAAGTAGTACATTTGTTGCTCGATTTGTTTACTTTGGATTATACCTACATCTGGCTTCGTTTTTATGTTTAAGTTAATTAGGTACTTTTCTTTCTTGTTTATTCATTCTCGTCGTCTCTCAGACAGAAAAATGATGTATTTCAGAATCCACTCAACCTTACACTGCCAACTCTATTATTTCCAACCATACTCGAGTGGGTATTGTTCAGAATACCTGCAGCTTGTTTCTTTTCTCTATTATTCTTAGAACGGCTAATCGTTTGAAGTACTTTGCAGATTTTTTCCACCCGACATGTCGGTCAAGAATTGTCAAAAACGCTTCACAATTTTGTTTGTTTTATTCTTCTCAAATATCATCGTATATCTTTTTTATATGTTTACATATATGTATTGGATGCACTAATATAATTGATGACTTTATCGAAAAAAATTGAGACGAACCACGCAATGCCAAGATATAGGCTATTAATGTTTAAGTCTATTTAGTCCTGTAATTCCAAAGGTAGATCGGAACTAGATAACTGTAAAAGATTAATTTCTGGCCAAAATGATTCTCAGCCGAGGCCGAACCTGGGACAGCATCTCTCGGGCCAGTTTAATTTGGAAACACTGATTAGATTTACTTTGACGATCCCTAAGGCCCACTTCAGACTATACGGAGTCGTGATAGAAGTATTCTTTACATATTCAACACTTTCATATCATGAGACATTGATACTGCTTTATTAGGTAGTTTCAAGTTTGGGAAATCTTTCATTCTACTGATGATGAACAACGCAAATTATTAAGATTATCATACGTAAACACCAAAAAATTTTTATTTCTTATGATTAATATTTAGAAATAGTCTTACCAAAGGGCTCAATTTCTCATGTTTTATAAATTAGTATCTGAATATTTAGGATCACACCACTAACACATCCCTTTATTAAATTCATTAAAATTTGTATATCACTAGTATTTAATTATAAACTATTGAAAAAAAAATTTTAGTCATTATCAAAGAAAGTTTTTAATATTTTTGTCTTTATTCATGTAGTCTCTGCAAAATTAAACTCTGATAATTGTTTTTGAGTGATAATTTGAACAACACGGGTTAAAAAATTTAGTACTTGTGTGAACGAATTATCGGAGTGATTTCGAACAGCAATCAATTTTACAAGTTCAAGTATCTGAAAAAATGTTGATATTTTTAGCGAGAGAAATCAGGAGAGTTTACAAATCCGGTGTGATCGTATCAGAAATTGAAAATAACTTATACTGAAATGAGAGACATGCCTTTATTATGTTATGCAAGGTTGTTTGATCATAATTTAATTTCTTTTCTTTTAAACGGTATTTAATTCTGTCTTTTCATGAAAAAACCTTTTGAAAATCACGAAAGAGGAAGGATATAAGGATGGCTTATACTCATAAATCTTTGTAGTCGTTTTTATGTTCACAACATTATTTCTATATTGTGTTTCTTTTATTTTTGTTCGATTTCGAATATTTTATTATAATTTTGAGTTGTCTACTTCCTCAAATAAATTCGAGAGTTTCATTGAAAGATCGGAAACAAATACAGAAATTTTTTAATTATTGAAAGTGATGAATTTTGTATTTTTTTTCAATTTATAACAAGTCAGTTTTGCGTTAAATATAAGTTGTCGAGAAGATCATACCGTCATTTTAATTGTCTGTTCAATTTTGGGGGAAATATTCTGGCCAAGTGCGAATTATTATTCATGTGGTCTCATTATAATCTCCGAAAGATTATCCACGCTGTGTAGCATGGGCTTAAGAGGGTATCTCTATTCAGGTAAAAGAAATGGGGGGATCTTGCGCCAGCGAAGAAATAGGCGTACCTATATCTTTTGTCTGTCGGTCGGTGTACGCCACGGTATTTCTTTAGATGTTTCTCTTCGAGAAATTCGTGTTCTCAAGATCCGTAGGTGCTTTTTGTTCAAGATCACGTGTTTGGACAATGCCACAGCGTATTGTTTGATCATCACGCGCCAAATTGTTTTTTATTAGCAGTTTTTGCTGAAACTTGTTGAAAAATGGGATAAAACAAATGAAAATTTACAAAATTAACTCTCATATTAGTCCTAAAAAATAATCTGCATTGACACTCTTGTCAAATGAAGAAATTACATACTAGGCAAAAAAGAACACAGTGTGAATAAAATGGTGAAGTTATTGCAATGAAATAAAAAATTAAACAAAAGAATGAAACCACGAGGACGTAGATCCCAACAAACATATTGAAGAAGAAAAGGATGATAATACTATTTCCTTGGCGGGTGTGTGATGCCTTTAAAATCATCAGGTATTCGCGGAAACTATAAATCACAACCTCGATCACAACGTAATGAATTTTTCTTGTCAGACCCCCTCGAATTTCTGAGAATGCTTTCAGCACATGACCTAGCGATTACATTTGTACCAATTAATTCCGACAAAGGTGACCCAAGTAAATTGAATAGTTCGTTCGGAAAAAACTTATTGAAACTCCGACAAACACCTGTTGAAACTCAACATTTTTCCAAGTTAGGAGCGTTGTCGAATATCTTTTCTAATGTTTTTTCACGAAAATGCATTATTCGAACGCTAATGCACCTATTAAGATTAGAAATTTTTATGTTTTCAATTTCCTAAACTCATAATATTGAATGTCGTATTCAACCTTCGCTTTCAACTTGAACATCTAATAAGAAAATATTTGCTTCTTTTTGAAACAGCCTGCGAACATTCTCCGTTTGATGTTCGATAATTATTGCATGAAATAGGACATATTATGAGATAACACGAAAATTCATCAATTTGCGACAGAAGCAAAAGTCCTTTCGAGGCGAAAAAACTTTTAAAATAGACAGAAATTATCAACAAGAACTTTTTGTGTCAAGACGATAAACAAATAGGTAGGTACAAAAGATAGTGATAAAAGGAATTAAGTAAATAAAAGGTATAATTTTGTAATTATGATCGAGATACTCGTTCTAGTATCCACAACGATAAGGTTCTCATAAAGAATGGAAAAATCTAATGATAATTAAATTGTTAGCTTTATATGACTTATGAAGTAGGCTTGACGCACTACATCATGTGTTCTGCTCTGGTCTTTCAATTATCGAATTTCTCTAATTCTGTGTCAAATTCGTTCATTCTGCCACATCTTGCAGAAAAATCATGTGAGAATAGTATATTCTAGAACAAGTTGCAGAATGCGAAAGTTCGAAAGCACGAGTGTTGTTTCTATTTCAGTTAAGTTTTGTGAAATACTCTTGAAATTCAAATAAAAATTCAGATTATTGACTTTTGTATTGTATCTTGGCAGTTGGTGTCACTCACAAAATTTTGCAGAATACGGAATTTGAATTGATTCGATTTGAAAATTGATAGGATCGGAGGTCGGTACTGACAATCACAAAAAGAAAAATATAACTGAAAACGAAGCTGTAATGAATTCATTACAACATTACTTTCAGCACTGTAATGAACTATTATTAAGTATTACGATACTGAAATAGAGAAATAACTATTATGATACAAGTGCAGAAGGCATTGACATTCTTACACGAGTTCAAATTTCAAGTGGCGAATTTTTGAATGAACGAGTGTTAGAATGAGCCTCATGTACGAGTATCATATATAAATGCCTCCACATGAGTTAGGGATATCGACTTAAATTGCAAAAAAATATGGTTTAGATGAGATTTTGCGATGAAAATTCATATTAATATGATTTCAAGTTGCACGAAATAAAATTAATTTTAGTCTGCAGGTCTGCAGCATATACAGGGTGGTTAAGAAAAATCGAGAAAAATAACGAAATTTTATTCCCAGAGAATTCAAGCATTTTAAGACTATCAATACAATGTATGGCCTTCACGGGCATCAATAACAGCTTGACATCTTTGCGTACTACACACGAGGTTGTTGAACATTTCTTGAAGGATTTGGTTCCATAAACGGGGCAGAAGCTCTCTCAGATCATTTAAGGATTCTGGGGTAGGTTGATTTTTATCTAATCTTCTTTGGAGCATATTCCATGCATCTTTTTTGCAATTCAAATTTGGTGAGTGCGGAGGTATTGGTGAATGTAAAATACCAAGCTCCTCGCGCGCATTCTCAACTGTGTCTGCACGGGCGGTCTAGCGTTATCGTCTAGAAATTAAAAAGTTTCTCCAATAGTAGCGTGAAAATTTGGCAAAACATTGTCAATGACATGCTCCATATAGTGTAAGGCGGTCATATTCCCAGGACAAATGTGTATATCTGTGCGCCCGATGATACATATCCCGGCCCATACCATAACACAACCCCCTCGGAATGGATGGTCTTCTTGGACATAGCGACGATTACGGGATATGCGTGGCATTATCCATACCCATATTCTTCGAGAATCTGAAAATCGTCCATAACTGGATTCATCAGTGAAAAGGACACTACGTCATTGATAGTTCCAATTGATATGTTGCCTTGCCCATTCCAGTCTTTGATGCTTATGGTTACGTGTGAATGGAACTCCTCTTAATGGACGTCTAGATTCACCTCTCTTAAACGTCGTCTGGTGGTTTCGATGAAAACTTCGACCCCATCTGCATTCTGAAGAGTATTCCGTAGCATTCTACACGTATATAGGCTTTCTTCTCGCCGAAACGGTGATGAAACGATCCTGAGCAGATGTTGTTTTTCGTCGCCCACCAAGTCTTGGTTTTTCCAACACAAACCCTGTCTCTCTGAACCTATTCGAAATTCGATATATCACACTTTGGATGACAACAACCTGAGTTAGGCCACCCTGTAGCATTTCGATAGCCCTATTAGCCTCAGCGTTTGTTAATACGTCTTGGAATTTTCAGAAAACTCGATCCAAATCGAAGCTGTTGATAAACTGACTCCATTTCAAAATGAAACATTCATGAAGCATATCCAAAGAACCAAAAAGGCGACCAGATTGACGAAATGTCTCATACCGATTTTCATTGGATCGATTCAAGTTTTAAATGATTTTACAGCGATTTTCTCGAAGATTACATACTTTTCAAAACGATTGAATACAATATCCCTAACTCTTGTGGGGCAGTATATTATTTCCTCTGATACACTGAAATGATTTGAATATTTCCATGAATAATTGTCATTTAGTTATTTTTGCATTGAAAAATGTTGGTTTGCAGAACTGTTTTCTGTACCTATGATCAGTTTGACAGATAATTAATTAATCCGTGATAGGAGACCAACATAAAATGATAAAATATAACTATGAAATCTGTGCCCCCTTTTATGTAACTTCTTGTAACTGAAAATGAAGCTCCTCAAGAATGACAATAATTCTTGAATAAATATAACATATATAAGATTAGGACGAACTGCCAATTTCCAATACGATCACGCTTTGCAGTGTTTCTAAAGGACTAACTGCACTATCTACGAAATATCTGGTTGTGGCCATCGAAGGCTAGCCGTTTGTTGGAATTTTCGTAGACAATTAACCTTATTCCACAATCGCCATATTCGGTTCTTACATGAACATGCGATACCATCGCGAGAGGTGGTCGAATATCCTATGTAGGTTGTGTGCTGACCCCCATAAATCCAATAATTCATCGAGGAATTCTCGAAAAGTCCCCACCAGACGGAAAACATGCATGCCACAATCTATCCGCTATTAGTTTTTATCGAAATTTGAATATGGGACATGCAGGCAGGCGTGGCATCGAGTGACACGACCTCTCAAGCCCATACATCATCGCGTTTCCAAACGAAAATAGTAAAAAACGAGGCAATTGAACGCACTATCGAATTTAATTACCGCCGTGAGGCAATCGTAAGTTATAGCTCAATTTTCCCATTAAACAATTATCGTGGAAATTGATTAATTAGGACTCAATCTATCGGAGAAACGAATTCTCTTGCAACGTTGGCACCACTGAAAACCGCGGCGGAACGCGACCGGCGATCACAGAGATTTTCGCGACGAAAGACCGAACGATGAATCAGTCGGGATGTGATTGATAACCGTAAAATCGTCGGCGCCTAATTGCCACTTTGGTTTACAAATTAATCGCCTAATGGTCTCGCTCCTCGGCCGAAACGCAGTCTCATCTGGGTGTTGAAAATTTCTCATTTTTTCGGCCAAGCTCGTACCTGACGCTGCAGACCAGAGTTGACAGGTGACGACTTTTCAGTAGTCGTAATATCTTCTCGGACCGATCGATTAATATACTCCTGGGATCACAGAGGCAGGCGTAGGTCTCTATATTTTCTTCCCGCTCTGTGATATGAATCAAGGTTGCAATTTTTTACCGATACAGACACTGGCCTGAAGTATATATCAAATTAATTATCGTCTTTTCCAACCACAGATTCATTATGAACCCATTTGCTTCTCCACAGCTTTTTTATTTTCATATATGAATTTAACTCGTTTTAATTAGTTCATTCAATATGGAATATTGGGTTTTTGAATTAGGTAATTATTAAAGAGGCTGAATTATTTTGGTAGTTTGCGAACTTCTTAGGAATCATTTCGACGATTACTATTTTGAATTCATCTATGTTTCGAAAAGGACATTTTGATGCTTCGAATTCCATAGGTCAACTTAACGACAGTTATGAGGAAATAATTGACTCTTGGGAAATTTTGAACAATTTTCCACACGGATAAGTGCTAAAGTACTCATAACATAGATTGATCGATTCCAACATGTCGTCAAGTCCAACTAACAAGGCTTGATGGCTTGTGTAAACTTCTCACCATTATTTCCCGAATCAAATTGAATTCAAGTTTCTATTGTCATCGTTCGCGGTAAAAGCAATTCATCCTGCACCTGTCCGCCCGAGATTCTTTTGTCTCAATTTCTGCGTTGATCTGGTCTTGAAAAATTACGTGAATCATTACAAACACGACAAGGAAATTCCAGTTTTGTAATTAACAATTATGGGTTGCAGCGGAATTGCTGAAACTTATACTTTCTTGTATGAAATGCAAACTTGATATTTCTGATATCGAATGTTTTTTAATCAAATGTCTGTTTACCTGAAAATTATGAAAATGATTATAGGGAGTATTATTATTAGTTTTACAAAAAAGTCGATTGACGTGCTATAATTCCACCTTTATACGCGTTGCACAAAACCCAGTTTGTACGAATTTCATAAATATCGCCTTTTTCGTTCTAAAATATATTTAAAAACAAGTTGAAGAATGGGCTCCTATTCCAACACGCATGCGAAATTCGAAAACGAGCAACGAAGGAGCAAGTTAACGAAAGCCTGACTGTTGGAATTGCATTCTGCCACGAGTATAAGATGATATTTTCTCTATTTCAGTCAAATTTTCTGAAATATTGTATTTCGACAGTTGGTGTGACTTACGAAATTTGACAGATTACGAAATTCGAATTGATTCGATTTGGAAATTGATAGGATCGAAGATATTGACAATCACAAAACGAAAAATATAACTGAAAACGATGCTGAAATGAGTTAATTACAGCACTACTTTTAGTACTATAATGAAGGCATAACGATACTGAAAGAGAAAAAAGATATTTACTTGCTTCCATACTTTATCCCAACCCTCCATATTCTTCTTCATTCAGATGCATCCGCCAATTTGTCGTCAAACTATTAGAAATAGATTTATAGGTCGAGTCCCTGGCATTCTGAGCAAATGAGGACGACAGTGGATTTCGAGTGTCAAGATCAGTTTTTAAATACATATAACTTCATCAAAGTAGGTGCAATTCTTTTCACATTATCGAACTTGCCAAAAGATGATACATGCAAACGATAAAAGATAATATATTCGTATTATGTCGTTTTATGTTTTTGTTTCTTCCCATTTTTCGAAATTTATTACCGTTTTATCCAAAACGGATATATATGTAGGTACTCAGAAAATTTTATCGTGACGTTTCATATTAGACGAAGAAGACCTTGAAATGATAAGTAGGTGCATTTGCCAATATATTTCCCAATATCTTCCACTTCCACGATATTTGAAAGCTATTGTGCGTAAGGATTTTGTATAAGATAGGAAAATACATAAAATGATTGTTCTTTGGCTCAATGTCGTTTTTGCGCAATGAAACGTCTTTCAGACAGAATCAGCTATTACGTTTGTGAACGATACACTTCCATAAAACATCTAATATATGAAGAGTGTAAGCGTTGGAGCCCACAATAGGTACCTTCAACTTGACGAACATATTTGTAATCGTTGCCTCCAACTCTTTCCTCGGCGAATGTCAATAGCTCACGGGACAAGGCCATTATAGATGGGACGTTTGACAGATGACAGATATAATGAATGAAACAGGTGAATCCTTCCTATTCGATAGTGAACACTGTTTTAAATATTGCCTCTGTCTTTTCATGCCATGAAATCACGTGCGATCAAAGGGACATAATATGTCATGTTATGTCAAACTGAGTACACTGAACTCGAACATTAGCCGATAGCGGTTCAATCTGACTCTTGCTTTCTGTTTCAGACAAATGCCTTTCGCTGGAACGGCCCTCTGGCGGCGGAAAAGGAAAGAAAATGCGGAAACCGCGAACGATATACTCTAGTTTGCAGCTGCAGCAGTTGAACCGAAGATTTCAGAGGACACAATACTTAGCTTTACCGGAAAGGGCGGAATTGGCAGCCAGTTTAGGATTAACGCAAACACAGGTAAGTGACAAGGGACCATGATACTTTAGCAAACTCTGCGAGAAGCAAAAGAGTATGTAAAAATTTCCCGCGTCGAGGCATCCTGTAGATGTCTTTGTGCGTTGGGAACAGAAAGTGGCCATTAACGACTCGGCCGGATTGCAGCTTTCACATCGTCTTCAGATCGGAGATACTCGACCGACGCAGTTTCCGTTACTCCTCTCATTCTCCGCTCCTCTCGCATCGAATCGCAACCCAAAGAAGCTGTTCAATAATAAGAATAATAACATACCTATATCGAATTAATAATTGTGAGCATGAAATTCGAAATTGCCCCGGTAGCTAGTAGACCAAACGTATAATAAGAACAAGAAAGATAATTATCGTTTTTTAACTCGATTAATAATAAACGAAGAGTGCGGAGCGCATCCAAGTAAAGGAAAAGAAGAGGCGCACATTGTTATGGTCCGCTTTTCTATGACCGCGGCATGTGTCAAGTGGATTAATGATCTAACCTCAGAACGGTAGCGAACTTAATAAAACGTAATATAAGATTCGATCCGTGCATCTTTCCTTTTGACGTGTGAATGGGGAACCGAGGCTCCATTTGTTAGGTCGATTTTCTTTTGTTGAGGTGCGACGTTGATGCAATTTATTTCGAATGTTAATAGACACGGGAAACAATGAGAGGGGTCCATTTTTCATTCTTTTACTCTCGACTTTCTTTGTGGGCCGAGACGGCGCTGCAATTGTATCGATCTGTCACCTGTCGAATTGGCTCTTTGAGGTTACGGTCTGGAAGATTGGCAGCACTGATAGGTGTTCATAGAATGGTCATATGTCAGGTTGAGATGTCTAAATACATGTTGGACGCACTCCTCACTTCTTGGATGGAATGACATTACGCTAATTTGAGAATATGAGGAATAGTTGTTATTGAAGATCTATTTTTCGTCAAAAATTTTATTGTTGTACGAACAGATGAATTGCCCAATCTCAGTTGAAATAGTAGATCCTAAAACAAGTTGGAATAAGCTCCTATTCCAATACGAATGCGAAATTCGATAACGGGCGACAAAGGAGTGTTCTAATTGCCTTCTGCAACGAGTATTAGATGATATTTTCTCTAAGTTCAGTCCAATTTTGTGAAATGCATTCGAAATTCAATGTGAATTTCAGATTGTACATCCTAGTGACTCTTGTATGGTATATTGGCAGTTTTTGTGAGTGTCTCGAAAATTGACAGATAACGGAATTTGAATTGACGTGTGTTGACAACCACAAAACGAAAAATATAGATGAAAACAATGCTGTAATGAACTTATTACGAAACTGAAATAGAGAATAGTATATTCTGAAACAAGGGCAGAATGAAAATCACGAGTATCTATCTATACTTTCCCCACGACTGTTGAAATAACGCTAGATATTGAATCTTCAATGAAGATGAATTTGACGTTTAGAAAACCCCAATGAATATTTCAATTAATTCGGATCACAGATCGACTTTATTTTCTATGTTTTCAAAAGTGTTACGGAATTAATAGTGTGTGAGAATGAAATTCAATCGCGAAATGCTTAAAAAACTAGGATTGTACTCAAGCTCAAGTTGGTTAATAGTGGTTATTCCTAAATGTCAAAAACCAAGGACCAAACTGAAGAACAACCGCGGTCGTTACTGGTTATTTGAATGAAATCGATTTAGGTGTAGTAGAATAGTTATTTCTCTATTTCACTAGCGTTATGACTTCACTACAGTACTAAAAGTAATAAGTACTGAAAGTAGTGCTGTAGTGAACTTTACAGCATCGTTTTCAGTTATATTTTTCTTTTCGTGGTTGTCAATACTGAACTCCGATCCTATCAATTTTCGAATCAAATCAATTCACATTCCGTAATATGTCAAATTTCGTAAGTCACACCAACTGCGAAGATACAATACAATAGTCACTAGTCTCAATTTTCATTTGAATTTCGAGAATATTTCACAAAACTTTACTGAAAAGGAGAAAATATCGTCTAATACTCGTCGCAGAAGGAAATTCCAACGCTCATTCGTTCGAAAACTCGCTGCTTCGTCGCTCGTTTTTGGATTTCGCTTTCGTGTTAGAATAGGAGCCCATTCTGCAACTTGTTTTAGAATATACTATTATGATATATGATACAAGTGCAAAAGGCATTGATATTCTTACAAGAGTTCAAAATTCAAAAACGAGCCACGGATTGGCGAGTTTTTGAATGAACGAGTGTTAGAATAAGCCTTCTGTACGAGTATTATAAATCATTTTTTCCCGATTCGTTGATTTTTTATCGAAATTAATGAAGTATTTCCATAAGAATATCGTTCAGTGATTTTGGCATTGAGAATGTGAGATACCTTTTCACTTGACTTATGAAAATGGAAATTAATTTTTAATAAACATATTCAAATATTTGAATAAATTTCCAAGAATCTGTCATGATTTGTTAAAAGCGCCAGTTACAGTTGATTTATTGAAACTATCCTAATATTCTCAAATTGTCAAAACAAAACAAAATTGAACTTTATTTTGGTAATATGTCTGGTGATCGTTTTTATATAAAGGAAGAGCGAATAGAAAGAATGAAAAACAACGAACTGCACCTGTCCTGTTCCCCACGATTCAATTAAGTTAACAGTGACACTCGTAACAAGTGAAGTCGGCTCGAAAGAATCGTCATTTCCATCGAAAAAATCGAACATGCATGTTGCAGTCGTCTCATGCGGGTTTCTCTATAATTGAGACATCAATCATCAAATAGAACATCACCTGTTTTCGGCGGTTCGCGCATAATGACCCTTATGAAATACCCGCGATTTTTTGTGCCGCGAAACGAACACCGTTTTTTCTTCGTTCCATAACGCCAATTTAATTGCTCGTCTGTGTCTCGCCCGAGGATGACTCGCAATATTAATTATAATCTATGTCTATGCTCCCCGTTTCTTTCCTTCTTTTTCGACCGGGTTCCCAGCAGCGCTTATTCAAATTAATGGAGCTTGACGGTAGAATGCATTCGTTTCCGTTATCGCTCAACCGGCTGCCCCAGATCGCCGCGCGTTTTTCGCCCGCGAAAAAGGCCGCGTTCCGTTTTTCCCCGTTTTCGGAATTCCGAGGCGTCCGACGATTTGCGGTGGTGCGAGAACGGTGAGATACTCGGAAAATTACGAAAATTAGGCGAGAAAGGCGGATGCCAGGACGATTCGCGGTTGGTGGCAGCACATAACCTTTCAATATCGTGGGATTCGACGAAAAAACCGCGCAAGCGGCGCAATTCCAGTGAGAAAAGGAAAAACTTGTTCTTGTGTACGTTTCGGAACTCGCCTCCTAGAGAACTGTCTATGGCTCATTAGTGCGGCATAGAATTTCAATTAGGCTTGTCACGAAGTTAAAATCGAAACCGAACGCGAAACTAGGGCCATAATTAATAAGTAATGGCCACTCGATGGACCCCCCAGACATGATATATTCCGCGCCCTCCCTCTTTTGCGCGTTTATTTCAATATTCCTATTTATTAACCGACGGAACGAAAACGTGCCTCCCTATCTCCCGCTACCCCCGGCGTTCGTCGATAAATTATGGCTTAATCGATAGAAACGTGTGTCCCTATCGAGTGTCTAGAGAATGTTCCAACAACCCTCGAAGACCGAGGAGAGTGCGAACACCGACATGCACATGGAAATATCAGCCTTGAACGTTCACAACATCGATATTCTATGAGTTATCGACCATATAAATTACAGTTTTCTGTTTTATACACATCTTCAAAACTCTTGGCCCGATAGGTTTCCCAAGAAATAAACAATCTATGTTCTGAAATGGGAATAATATTGTTCTCTATTCCAACCTCAATATATTTGATAGAAAATCTTTGTTCGTTACGGCTTTATGCAGGATTAGACAAAATGAGAAGAATGAGAAACAATCAAAATTTATGGGATATTTACTTTTGATTAATCATAAGATATTCCACAACTGAATCCAAATTCCGTATTACCACCCCTTCTTCCAATACGCCTAGGCAAAATTTCAGTCGAATCGTTCTATTCTTCCTGAAGGGCTAAGCACAATTCCTGAAAAAATTGAGGGTGGGTTTTGGCGATTGAATATTGCTCTACCTAAGTAGTCCCATACGTTCTCAATTGGATTCATGTCCGGTGAGTTTGCTGGCCAGTCTATTCTCTAGATATTGTTCTCAGAATGTTTTGAACACTCATTCCCAAATTCGTTGTGGTTTATTGTTTTCATTTAAAGATAGTGAAGATTCCACACACAAAAAATTGTCATATTCCATTCAACAATAGTCTTTTATTTCCAAGTGGAGAGTTTGGCTAGAAACATAATGAAAATAAAAAATAACGCTGTGAAGAAACCTAGTTACAAGAAATCTCATTTCACCTGCTCACGCCTGTAATAGGTTATAATCGGCTATTGCTATTGCTCTGTGCGCGATTACGGCTGTGCTCCATAAATCATCGGATTAAGCACTTTCCACCGGAATTATTGTCGTCCGCTCATTTATAATCATTTCGATGAATCGAACGACAGCCAGCTCATTCATGAAACGAATATTATCGTCGCTAACGATGTAATAATAGAAAACGCTTTCTTTGTTTAACATTAAACGGATGAGCATCGAAATCGAAAAGGCCGGCCACTGAAGAAAAGCAAGAGGAGAAAACCCTAATCGTCCTTTCGAAATGCCATTTCTCACTGCTACCAACCACGGAAAGCTAAAGACTCAATTAGGCCCGACTGAAATCGCTCTAATGAGTGAATAAGTTTCCTCTCGTAACAAATGCGGCAATAAAACTTACATTAGTTTACATAATTCAATTAATTCAGACGTGCTGGCTGGTTTATGGCACCGCTGAGGCTGTTACTCGAGTGGTTGATATCATTCAGGGTCGGATTCTGGGGCCCGTGCTCCTTCATTTCGAATCATGAATGGAATTATCCTTTTACTTTATCGTAGTATTACTCTATAAGATTCATTGGTGTACGTAAAAGGGAGAAAGTGATCTTCGCGAAATACTACACTTATAGGGCGAATTTGGGGTTACCAAATTGATATAAATGACATTTACAGAGGAGATTTTTTTTCCTTGTGGTGCTTCGTCCAGTGAGCCGTTGTTCTATTGGTTCATCGTATGCCACGGTAGCCACAGTTGATTTCACACACTTCATCTTGGTTTAGCGTAAAGTCACGGTCCAGCGGGTTTGAATCTGGTAGAAACTTTACCTGCCTCTCTACTATCTCTTCTGTGCGCCCGAAGAAGAAAACAATCACCTCTAGTAATGTTGTTAGTGCGCGTTTTTAGCATTGCGTTTATTGATCGGATCGCGGGGGAATTGATTGCCGATGATAAGAATCGAGTAGGTAATTCTCTTGTTAACGACCAGAAGTACCAATAGGTCAGGGCTATCGTTTGGTTTCTTGGGAGATATTCCGATTAATTGGTTATTTACATGTTACGTGTTGCATGGAGAAACGTCAATATTGATTTGAAGTTAGGAAAAAATAAAACGTTGAATTCAAAATAGGATGATACTTATTTGATGAGGAGGGGATGTGTCACTCTTCATGGCGAGCCTGTGTTTAATTAAAATGAAATGTTTTGAAATCCATAAACATTTGGGGGTCCACATTTTGATTAGATTTATATTTCTCTAATTCTGTGTCAAATCCGTTCATTTTGACACAGAATAATGTTAGAATGGTATATTCTGAAAAAAGTTACAGAATGAGCTCCTACTCCAACACGAATGCGAAATTCGAAAGCATGAGTGTTGGAATTGCCTTCTGCAACGAGTATTAGACGATATTTTCTCTGTTTCAGTCAAGTTTTGTGAAATACTCTCGAAATTCAAATAAAAATTCAGATTAGGTAGTGACTTTTGTATTATATCTTGGCGGTTGGTGTGACTTACCAAATTTGACAGATTACAGAATTTGAATTGATTTGATTGGAAAATTGAGAGGATCAAAGGTCAGTGCTGACAACCACAAAACGAAAAATATAACTGAAAACAATGCTGTAATTAGTTTCATTACAGCACTTCTTTCAATACTGTAATGAACTCATAACGACACTGAAATTGAGAAATCAATATTATAATTCCGATTTTTAATTTTTTATTTTGAAATGACCTTTTGAATTAGTGTCACAAGAAAAAATATTACTATGCTATTTTCTGAAATAATGTCAGAAATTTCATTCAGTTCCATTTCACTTATAAATGTGAGTATAGCATAAGTAATGTTTAGTATAGTAGTGCTTACAGCATTGCTTTCAGTTATATCTTTCGTTTTGTGGTTGTCAACTCTGAACTCCGATCCTATTAATTTTCAACACATGTCGAAACAAATTCCGTTATCTGTCAATTTTCGCAACAGTCACACCAACTGCCAAGATAAAAAGGGCATTAGGATGTATAATTTGAATCAAAATGGCTTTTTTTATGTTAAACTAAGAGAGATACTGAATCACCCTACGAGTACTTTCGAACTGCAATATTTTGGTTGTCCTGAGATATATAGACGGCGTCCTGAGGTAAAAGGATCTTCCCTACAATCAATTTTTCACATGTAAGTGGATTTATTCGAATTTTACTGATCAATTGGCTGAAATCTATGTTGGCACGTCCAATACATCTCATTTATCTTATTTCCAGGTTTGAGTGGACCGCTAACATTAAACTTCCGTTCTTCTCTCTCAATTCGAATGGTTATTGTGTCAGCTTCCATAGGTATTCCTCATACTTTCAGAGATAAATAGGTAGTTTTTCTTTTCCGCTTCCAGACATTTTTATCCAACGGGAATTAATCGATTTACCTATATAAAACCCAAGGTTTATTAATAGCCCGGCATTGATGCTGGAAGTGAAGTTAATTTAAAAGTAATTGATAGATCAATAACGAGTCTCAGAGCTCCCAGAGTGGACAGCGGACGTTCAGGCAAATTGACTTCTTCAAATAAACATTCTATTCGAGGTTGGCCACGCTTAATGGACCCCAACGATGACTTGCCGATTTAATTGCGATAAGGGCGATTCAGCTTCCGCTCTGGAGATCACAACGGTACCTCTGCCTTTTCCAGGTTGAGCTACGTG
The DNA here is from genome assembly GCA_038502775.1 of Hippodamia convergens. Lineage (NCBI taxonomy): Eukaryota > Metazoa > Arthropoda > Insecta > Coleoptera > Coccinellidae > Hippodamia > Hippodamia convergens. The sequence goes on along the minus strand of CM076607.1, from coordinate 26,465,175 downwards.
ACGCCGGCACTATTCATCATCATTTGTTTCAAGTGGTAGATACTTCTTGTGGACTATTTCTTCGTCGGTTATGAATGATGGGTCTTTATCAGTAGAACGAATCATTCATGTAATAAATTTCGGTATTTTCGGTTTTTCAAGTTTTTTTATTCGAATGAAAATTTTACTTTGGTATTGCTTCTTGTTATCTTTTCTCCTTGAACTTTCGAAAAAAGGAAAATGGTGTTTTTTTAGTCATACCTGAGAAATCTTAAATTCATTCTGTATTTGACAAAGATCTTCCCTCTGCCCGTGATTTTGCAGTGTCTTTTTTTCTTAGTTTCTTCTTTGCTTATTTAAATCCTTTTTTTTGTTTATGGCTTTTCTTTCGTTTCTTCTTCTATCTCTTTCTGTCCTCAAGTTTTGTGAAAAAAAATGTTATTAATAATCTGATTTATTTTCTGCGTTTGTGACAAAGTACAAGAGCGTAATTCGTTTTATAAATGTTCGACTTTTGAGTTTTTGAGCTGAAAGTGGTTGGATTCATTGTTGAAGATTCCCTTTTCTTTACCACGACATTTTTCGAAAGATAGTCTTCAGAGAATTGAATTTTCAGGGTACGTTCTATTGGATTGCATTCTAGCACAGGCCAGACGAGGGGGGAGGTTATTGGGCACGAAACCCACCTCATTGACAAAAATTAAAAGAAACTGTGAATGACAATTGAAAAAATTTTAATTTTTTTTCTTGACTGATGGGGTAAATCCCCCCATGATTTAACTCTAAATACGCTCATGGATTCTCGTAGTGGGTTGTAAAATAGGTACGAAAAGATTCTTGTTGAATCTCGTGAGGATTGATCACTAGAAAAGTAATTGACATTATTTTTCTGGAAGAATATCACTACCTGCACTTGCATTATAAATAACTATTACCGAATGATAAGTATTTACCCTGTGTGACTTATGAAAGAATAACAGTATTTGATATTCAGGGTTTAATATTATTCAAAATATAATAATATCAAACCCTGAATATCAAATTCTGTTATTCTTTCTTTAATAACTATAACAGTACCTGCAGTACCGGCATAGTATATTCTATAACAATGCAGAATGAAAATCCTATACGAGTGAATCATTCCGAAGGCGATCTTGAGGAATCACGAGTATCGAATTTTCATTCTTACCGAGTAACAGACTATACTTTCTCCATGAATGTTGAAATAACATAAGATATTGAATCTTTTATAACAAAGATGAATAAAACTTTTTGAAAACCGCTATAAATATGTCGATCAATTTGGATCACAGATCGATTTTATTATCTATGTTTTCAAAAGTGCTGCGGAATTAATAATCCGTAACAGTGTATGGGAGTGAATTTCAGTCGAAATGCTTAAAGAACAAGGATTGTACTCAAGCTCAAGTTGGTTTTTCTTAAAGGGCAAAAACCGAACTGTACAACAACCGTGGTACTGGATTACTTGCTGGTTATTTGCTTGAAATCGATTTAGGTGTTGCAGAATGAATAATCCATATCAAGTGAATTCGATGTTAGAAGAGATATTCTCTAGCAGTCCTGTAGAATTATTAATTATGCTACAAGTGCAGAAGGCATTGATATTCTTACACGAGTTTTGAATGAACGAGTGTCAGAATTTTTAATTTTTATCAAAATTAAAGAAATATTGCCGTAAACATAGTTTAGTGATTTTTGCATTGAAAACTATTGATTGGCAGAACTGTTTTTCTATCTCATAAATTTGACAGATGTTAAATAAATCCGTTGCAGGGGGCCAACATGTCATAAATAAATATCACTAAAAACACTGCTAGAATGAAATATTCTAACATTGCTTGGTTCTACTAGATGAGGCAGAATGAATGGATTTGACACATAACTAGAGAATAGTATATTCTAAAACAAGTCGCAGAATGAGCTCTTATCCCAACACGAATGCGAAATTCGAAAACGGGCGATGAAGGAGCGAGTTTTCGAAAGCATGAGTGTTGGAATTGCCTTCTGCAGTCAAGTTTTGTGAAATAATCTCAAAATTCAGATAAAAATTCAGATTAGTGACTCTTATATTGTATCTTGGCAGTTGGTGTGACTTACGAAATTTGACAGATTTCGGAATTTGAATTGATTTGATTTGAAAATTGAGAAGATCTGAGGTCAGTACTGACAACCACAAAACAAAAAATATAACTGAAAACAATGCTGTACCAAATGGGTTTCATTACAGCACTACTTTTAGTACTGTAATCAACTCATTACTATACTGAAATAGAGAAAATATCTTATAACACTTGTTCATTCAAAAACTCGCCACTTCGTCTCTCGTTTCTCACTTTTCAACTTGTGGAAGAATATCAGTACTTACCTTCTGTACTTGTATTATCAATAACTATTGCAGTACTTGCAGTGCCGTCAAATGTATTGTGACTGTTGCCCGACCCTTCTAGATATACTAAAAATCATTTAAGAAGTAGTTTTAGGTATATTAAAGCACAGCCATTCATACTCAGTTCAAATGTCGTTTCTATCCTGAAGAAAACTTTCTGAAGTTTCTCAAAATTAGACGAAATAAGGGTGAAAATACGCTCAGAACATCGTTTTCCATAGAATGCTCACATGATTTTCGAAAAATCTGAGAATTTGGGAATATCCTTACAGATCATCGTTAAGGGTTGTACTCTTTTCACATCCTTACAAACCTCTATTTGAAATTTTTGTGAATTGTTTTGACGTAATTTACGTCGGGAGAGTTCTCGTCAGACTTGGGTGTTGCGGGAAAACGGCTTTTTCGTTATTTTTTTTGTCGGGCCAAACCCGTTTCTCGTTTCTCCGTATCCAGCACGCGAGATAGCAGAGCAGAAGAAGCAGGGGGTTAAGCAACCCGTCCCATGACGGCGCTGGTGGGCGGACACGGCGAAGACCCGGTCTGGCCTCAGCCCGCGTTATTCATGCCCAGCCGGCCGCTATCCGATCTGATATGTCCCGGGAACGAAATTACACGTTGCCGGGGAGAAAATATAATAATAAATTCCGATAATTATCGTTATTAAACGGCTGAAAATGGGCTTTATTATATTTGTTCGTAATTTTTCACGAGCAAAATATGCAATTTTCCGGTAGTCGTCCGCCGGGAAGAGCGCGAGAGCTCTCGGCGCGAGCCGTGACGTATTAATCAACCCACCTAGGGATTCGAGGGGATTTCCCTCTAACGGACATTGTTTATTACACTCTCGATTGTTCGCGCTATCTCCAGCACACTTCGTCTGCAAGTGCAGGATTTCGGATCTCATCTGGCAACGTCGGAGTCCGCCGGATATCAGGCTCGAAGGACCAAATTTCGCTCTTCAAAATCTTGCCATGAACCATAATAGTTAATAGTTAATATTTTAAAAAGGTTACAGTCCTCTGCGACGTGATGGTCTATTGTGCCCCCTGACAAAGCTTTACAGCTCGCCTTCCAGTCCCAGAGATCTTATGAAATCCAATATCTCGGAAGGCTTCAGTGAGGCTAATTCCTCACTCCTAAAGGTCTCTTGACCAAAGCATTGTTTCCTTTGGCCTACAATGCCAAAGCATTCTGGGACTAGGTGAATAGGAGTTTCTTCCTCCTCCCCACAGAATCTACACTCGTCAGTGTCCGATACGCCCATTCTCAGCAAGTGCTTTCTGAGGCGACAATGCCCTGTAAGAAAGCCAGTGAGGAGGTGTAGTTGGTTCTTACTGAGATCCAAATATTTTTTGGATATTGCAGTTTCAAAATTTCGAAGGAACTTTTCGGAGTGATCCAACCCTGATGGATTCTGCCAGAGTGTTTCTCTTTCAGTTTTCTCCTTCTCCAGAAACTCCTTCTTATATTTACATTTTGCTATACCACAGAAAGGTTCTGGGCAAGTGAGTGATTTCCGAGCACGCTCTTTGTGCTTCCTGAATGACCAGGAATCCAGATAAAAGAGACCTTATTTTTCTTGCCTACCTCATTGAGTTTGCTCCGGCATTCCCATGTTGACTTTGAGTCGATGACATAGGAGTTCAGTGCTTTAGTAGCATCTGAGTGAATAGCTATGTCGCAATTCTGATAGTTTCTCTTTAGATTAATATCTAGACATCTTTCGATTGGCACAACAAGGTGGATTATTTGAACATTTAATTTGAATTTGTTGATCTTCAATTTCGCATGTTTTAGAATTTGTTTGTGTTTTCCTTTTTTTGTTTCATAGAATTATTTTTTTTTTCTTCTCGTAGAATGTATTTTTGTGTTTCAATTCTTTCTTCTTCTAGAATTTATTTCATTTTGAAACCAGTTTTGGTGAAGAAGAACCTGAATACTAATTTCCACAGGAAATTATACCGCGTTTGGAGTGTTACTGTTACTGATTCGATTCGACACGTTGTGCTCCACATTCCCACCCAACCGAATCTGTCAACCCATCCGTTTATTCGATATCACTTCCCTTCGAGGTTTTGATTCTGTCACTGTTCCACTAGAATATGGCCCTGTTCGAATTTACCATAGAAACTTCGATGTTTCCAATTATGTTTTCCCGATCTGTATAAGATCGAACTCCAATATGATAAAATTTTAAATATTGCTCGCTACTTCAAGATGCAGTTAACAAAAAGTGAATACGGACTGAGATGTACCCATTTTGCAATATCAGCTATCACATTATTATTATTATGACTTCTCTCCAGAGGAAGATTTACTCAACCCATACTTGCCTTATGTTATAGACTCTTTTCTGAAACAAATTCTGAAATGTGGTTTTAATAGGGGATCTTACTCGGTTTGAGTAGTCGGAATTTTATAACTGGCTCCTGGTGTATAATCTAAGCAACATTGTATTATTATTATTTTTAATAAAACACAATAAGACTGAAGGTCATATATTCATCCACTCACTAGAGTAATAAAAAATATATGAATACACAATAATTACTGGTATATAACTTAATATATGCGCCTCTTCATCAACGATCGAACAAGTTCTTGAACTTTTGATAGTAGTTGCATTCATGACTATGCAATAACTTCTCTTGAACAGTGAAATCATCTTTTATTACTTTTGACTTGTTACAGTCTACTGCGACCTTATGGTCTATTGAGCCCCCTGAGAAAGCTGTTCTCACCACACCCTTTACAGCTCGGCCTCCAGTTCCAGAGATCTAATGAAATTCAATATTATGGAAGTCCTACAAGTTTCTTGACCAAGGCATTGTTTCCCTTGGCTTACAATGGCAAAGCGTTTCGTGACTAGGTGAATAGAGGTTTCTTCCTCCACTCCACAGAATATACACTCGTCAGTGCATGATAAGCTCATCATCAACAGTTGCTTTCAGAGGCGACCATGCCTATCTCAATGAGTTTGTATCGATACTTCCAAGTCAACTTTGAGTCAATGACATAGGAGCTCAGTGCTTTAATAGCAGTTTGTCTATCAAAGTGAATGGCTATATCCCTCTTCTGATAGATTCTTTCTAGGTTGATGTCTAGAAATCTTTCGATTGCTAATATTTCTGCTTGAAGAAAACTCATATAGGAGCCTAACGACAATGCCCAGTCTCCAGATCATGTATTGGTTCAAGAACCATCTTTATTTTCTTTTAGATTGTGGTCGGTGTTTTCGTGATCCTATTCCTCTCTTTTGCATTGAATTGTACTGAAGGTTTTCTCAGTGCTTTCTTGATCACTACGTCCCTAGAAAGGTTCGCAGATTAGATGTAGTTATTCACAGATGACCAGACTCTCTGACACTTAATTCCTTCATTACCTGTGCCTTCACTCAGTTAGATCCCTAGCTCTACCAGTAGACGTATTAACATGCTTTTTACACAGAAGCTTGCCAGGGTTGTTCCTCGGGATATTCCCAAGTATTTGACTTCAGACTTCCCCTCCAAGAAGTTAAGTGTAGGCTCGAGTGTAGGTTAAGTGGAAGTGTGATAAGTTCCCAAGTGGCTATTTTCGATGATTTATCTGAACATTCTCATTCTGAATCAAGCTGATTCCACTTCTTGGAGCTTATTTCTTCTCGGTTCAAGTTGTGATCTAAAGAATTATGTTTGCTGTTGCAAGAACAAGAATAAATTGCAACAAACAGTTTCAGTAACGCTATAGAAGGGTGGCATTTTTCAATGAAAAATTCATGTTTTTCACATATTGTCAGGGTCTCATATGGAAAATTATCTGTGGGTTTTTCGACCTATTGATTGCAAACCGCTCCCATTGTGGCGTTCGCTACAATCTAATCGGACCTTTCGGTCTGTGGCGCGACAAGGGGAACGCGGCCATACGTTGCCGTTTCGTAACGATGAAGACATCGCTTTCGGAATAATTTATATTGACAAATGAGGTGTCACTGTTGCCACCACAAATGTCGAATACAAATGTTTATCGATGGGCTCATTTGCTATGCGGAGCGGACTCGGACCGGCAGGCCGACGACTAGTTTTTGCAAAGGCCGCTGATCACAAAGAAGAACGGGCGGCCGGACCGTCGGTGATATATTCTGTGCACACGTGCGGACTGAGGCGGCCGGTCACAGAAAGTGGGACCGAAGGCCTGCTGGCCGATCAATAAGTCTTATCTTCGACAAGAGCATCGGCGAAAATGTTTGATGGGCCGTTCCAATCGATCGCCTAATTAGCACATTGGTGCATGTAAAAGGTGTTCCAAAATTCACCCTGAAAGTTCTTTCGTTCATAAAAAATTAGCCTGAAGAATTTGAATATTGTTCAACCAGACTTCTTCGAGAATGGTATAGATTATAGAATATAAAGTATACAGGTTGGGTCTTTTCTTGTACAAAAAAAAAGTGCCCCCGCCTCTAGGATAGAAAGAAACCTGAAAATAATTGGATTTTGTTCATTCAAAATTTTTTCTAATTCTGTGTCAAATCCGTCCTTTCTGCAATATCTTGTAGAACAAAATGCGTTTTATCATTATAATATGTTGTCACGAATTCTTTTATACTATCTGTCAAATTCTTGAAGCGAGAACAGTTCTGTCAACCCCCATTTTTCTATGCAAAAATCACTAAACGATAATAACAATAACGATCCTGGATGATATTCCATGAATTTCAATGAAAATTCAATGGATTAGAGAAAATAATGTAATACTCGTACTGAAGGTTCATTTCAACACTCTTGTCTTTTGTCTTCAAAAACTCGCCACTCCGTGGTAAGTTTTTGAATTTTTAACTCATGGAAGATTATCAGCACCTTCTGCACTAGTATGATAAATAGCTATTTCTAATTGAAAAAATGCACACTGATCCATCATAATACTAATTGACATTAATTTACATCAGCATCTGTAATGACTTCATGATTTTCAAATCAAAATATTCCGGTAACGGTACACAGTACCTACGTTCAACAAGAGTATTCTTTTGGAATAAAATTAAATGATGTTGAATATTATATCTGAATCTTAAAATGTTTTGTTCACTAATACTTGGTAGGAAACATGTATCTAGCGCCCTCTATGAGAGTCAACTATGAAAACAAATTCATGGGATGCATCAGCTTCCAAAATTTATTCATATGAAATTTCAATAGTTGCGAGCAGTTTCGGCGAAATTATAAAAATTTTTTAAGAGGCCAACCCAAATTATTTTTCAGTAATCGTATACTAGAAACGGGGTCAAATTTTTCTGGAACACCATGAATATTTCAACATAAGTTTCTTGAAGTTAAAAAAGCACTTTTTTCTTTAATATTTTTTCGATTAATCCTTTTTAAAAATCCATAAAATATGAAGCATCGATTTTATCGAATGAAATAATTTTCGGAACCAAGATGAAGATTATTGTACGAATAGCAGATTTCACTATCATGTTTTCTTTTATTCATTATAGGTCGGTTTCATAAAACTCTGATTGCACCGAAAATCCACTGATTCGATTGGTTCAAATTTACGTCAATTGTCTTGATCGAAGATTGTGAAACCCACCTTAAGAGTAATACATTTCATCAATATTAGAAGAAATTCAAGGAGGGCAACTATAAAAAATAGTTGAATGATAAGGCCTTTTTGAAAAATGAGAGTATTTTCCACCTTTTATAGTGAAATGCTCCTTTTTTCAGTAAATTGATTCTTAAAACAAATGTATTCATATGATTGAAAAAATTCGGAACTTCGTTTGAATGAAATTCTTTTTAAAAGATTTCTAGAATTGAATTTTTGCTACATCTTGTCCAAGCTTAAGCTCAGATATATCTAATCAACGGAAAAACTTCAGTGGGTAGGTTATCAGGGGTGGCATAGTTTATTAAGATAATTCGAAATGACAAAATTTTTTTTATTTGGGCAGAATCGGAACAAATTCATGAGAAAAAAATGTTGTTTTAAGACCTGAAGAACCTACTTTTGAAACACATGTACCTACGCCATTCATATCTCGAGCGTCAACAGCCTGAAATAATGAATTTGTTTTCGCCCCAATAGAAAAATGCAAGGTTTACGCTCTGAACACTGATGCTCCGAATCGTCAACATGTTTTTGTTTTGCATTTTTCACATTGGTAAGAGCATCCTCGTGCCCCAATATTCTCGTAAAATTGTGAACATACAACCACCTGATACCTTTTATATGTTAGCCGCCATCTTATGCACTTTTGATCCACGATCAGCCAAATCGGTTAAGACGACTTTTTTCATGTTTCTGCGAACTGCATAAATCGTTCTAGTACGATCACGTTTGATATCTGCAATCGAATTTACCATCATTTTTCTCATCTCATGTTCCCATCAAGGATGTTTTAGTTCGTTCTGTATTTCCCACAAGAAAAGCAATGCTTCCTGAACCCAGAAATTCAGTTCTACGATTAAGTTAAATGCGATAATTCGAGAACTTATTGCCCGAGTGCTGTCAATTTTTGACATATATCTTTTGGGAGAAGGCTGATTCGAGATCCTCTTGAGATGTTTTTTAAGTGAATATTTGACAGGCTTTTAAATTGCCTATTATATTATACCCTGACAGAACCTGGTGGTTTGCGTCCATCTGTGGACGCAAGGGCTGAGGGATGAAATCAAAGGAGCATTTTGATTCGTTTCTGGAAAATACGAGTACGGCCCTGGCCGTTGCTCTTGTTTCTTTCACACACTCGCCAGATCGTAATTTTCGGCGGCAGAGCCGCAAGACAGCGGCGATATTTGTCCCCGGCCGATAAAAAAGATGCTGAAAAAGCCGCGGAGTCGGTGAAATAATTGAAGACGACATTGTTCGCTACCGTTCGTTCCGAGCGTTCCTCTCTCCGTCTCCTTTTTCTCGATTTTCTCGTCGACCTTCCCGTTTGGGTAGAAATTTCAGACGCACGAGCGCACGAAAAGTCGAAGGGCTCGTGGCCCGGGGGATCAGAGGGCACGCCCCTCCCGCGTGCATGCGGCAACGCCGCATCGGGCGTCTTTCTGCTCCTCCGTTAATTACAGGGAACCGAAAACCTTTTGACATTTGACCTGATCCACTAACGAGCCTTCGTCGGGCGATGTTGACGTGCTGCTGGGAAATAATGGTCTGAGTTTCTCCTGGTTTCCTTCAAAGGGACAGAGGAGAGCTCACGGAGTCTTCTGGAAATTTTTTCGTCGAAAGGCGAACAAGAAATAGTGTCCACCTAAATGAATAATCGGTGGTTCTAAAAAGTTGACGCATTTCTTAAAAATGGCTTATTACTCTGATGCTCCTCTCGTAATCATATCACAATATTCAGGTTGAGCTTTCGACTTGTACATATATTTCAACCGTAAATTCCTGAGGTCAAAAGAAACACTTTTTTCCCTTACCATTTTTTTCGATTCGGCCTAGAAAAAAAGATATAGCTATTTTAAACTTTCATAATGAGCTATGCTACTCCTGTATATCATATATATATGCCTGCCATTCAAAACTTGGAAATAATAAGTAACTGTTCAATAAAAACAAGCGTCAACTTACTTTTTCAATCCTATTCGACGAAAGATGAAGTACGATTTTGTAAGTTCTGAATAATTACCAAATTTATAAAATGTACCTACAATTAATACTTAAACTTCATACAGAATTTCGTTATCGGCAAATGTTGAAAATTCTTCTCTTGATTTCTTTTCCATTATTGATAATGAAGTATTCAGCTTGCTATCACCTATATCTTCAGTATGTAATCATTTTTTATCGTTGTTTACAGAATTTCCTGAGGTTCTCCAACAGAATCATAACCTTTCATTTCCAAACATAAACAAATGTCATTGAATTCAATTAAAGGTTCATCGCTAAGCTGAACGTCGCCAGCAGTTAGAACTCCGTAACCATAGATCATAGAGCTACTATAAAGTGTAGAATGTGCATCGACTTACCATATTTTAATGATCAAATGTCATTGTGTGTTGATAGTTTTTTTCAATTATAACGCTGTTGTGAATAATTTGTTATCTGAAATTTGACTTAACATTTCAGAAGATACTCATCATTATGTTTAATATACTTCATAATTTAATGGAAAGGAAAAAATTTTAATGATCAACAAACAATTCAAATGTGGAATTTATGGTATCGTGATTCTCAATTAAAACGTTATTTCGTTTATTCGACTTCATCTGCAGAATGTATTCTAACCAGGAAATGGTAGATATGCTAAAATGCTTCTTCACTAATGGAAAAACTTGTTAACAGCAGTTTTGTGCATAATGTGGCTGAATTGTGATCACGTGTGTCAAGTGCATGTTAAGATTCGAATGCCAGAGACACCAACATGATTGTCTCTGCGTGGAGCATTCACTCCGGCTTTTAATGAAAGCGGGAAATTAGGGCTTCTAACGAACAATCCCCTTCAAAAAAATGTAACTTGCCTCAAGCATTAGATATTTAGAAAGAAGTGTGTAAATTTGCTCGAATAAATAAGGTTGTAAATCGAAGAAATGGAGGTGAGCTCATTAATATAACTCAATTTCCAAAGTCCGCTAGTTCCCTTTACATTCATAATAACCTTGTCCTTCCAGAACATAAATTCTCGGATTTAAACGTGATGATTTTCAACGTGACAACGTAGCAAAAATTGAATTCTGTGCATATTTTCGACAGAGTTTCATTCAGCCAAAGTACCCAATTTTTTTCTTTCAATATGGAATTACTCGTAAACATCGGGTTGTACAAGAAAATATCAACAATACTTTTATATTCCAAAATGAATGAATATTCATCTCATCATATTGAATTTACTGTTTACAATCAGACTCTTTGAATTTATGGAATGTTATGGTCATAATTGAATAACTGGCGGATGTTTATGGAATTTTGTGTTGGGGATAGATTAATCACGTTTACGAAAAACTGTATTTCGAAAATCACTTCATTCGACAGATTCGTTTGCGAAATAGAACTGAAAATTTAATTTTTTTATGGATTTTCGACAGCCTGTATCTTTTCAACTAAGACGAATCGGAAAAAGTGGAAAATGAAAAAAGTGTTTCTTTTGACCACAGGAATCTACGGTTAAAATATATGTACAAGTCAAAGACTCACCCTGTATAGGCCCCTCAAACTCCTATTGAGAATAGCCAATCATTCTCGATTGATGCAGAGTTATGGGATTGTGAGACTGAAGGATAAAAAAGCCATCATAGATTTGATCATGGTGTTCAAATTAATGAATGGATTAGTTCAAAGTCTTCTCTGGAGTCCAATAATATAATTTAAATTTTTGGCAGACGCCCTAGATAACAATAATTCTTGAACGAACTATAGAACATAATGGTGTTGAAGTCTGTTTGAGTTCAGAACTGTTAAAGAGCTGCAAGAACATACTAAACCTAATGTTCACATTTAATAATGAGCAATATGTACTTTTGTAATTTGGAATTATTAAATGATCTTTAACACTTTGAGACGTAAGTCCAGTTCCCACATGAATCTCCGAGAACTGGCGCACCAGTTCTACCGTGACCACTACTCGGAGATAATTTACTCTAACTCGAACGCGGAATGAAACCGATTTTATTGGCCTCGTCCGTTACACGCAGGTGTTTTTCCCCTGATTTTTTCCTCCGGTCATTACGTCGTCCACTTTTCATTTTCTCTCACTTTTATTATTTTATATCGATCGTAAAAAAGGCATGGAGGCACCGGCGGGTTCTATTCCAATCGTAAAACTAGCGTACCCACGGTCCCCTTTGTTTTTTATTTAATTTATGTTTGCGCGTAGATATAAAATGTGTGATGCACTTGTTCGCGTACGAGATAATGCAGCTGTCTTGTAAATTAGACTTTGCCCGGTTCGTTCGGTAGTATATACACCTATGTATACCTGGACTTATCTGCGAACAACAAAGAAATACGACCATATAGTGTATGATTTATCGCGGTTGGAACAGTTACGTTTCGGATGGATGATCGAGTTCAGGTAGTGGACGCATGGACGCTGAAAAACGTCCCTCGCTACGCACATTGCTAAATTACTTACTTCGCAGACATCAACTTTGAACTTTTTGGTAGTCTTAGTCAAGATTTTCAGGAAATTTCATTAGCAAGAAAAACTAATGTGTAGGTACACCTCTAGACATAGACGAAATAAGATGTTGAATAAACTATGCCAGAGTAAGTTTGTGTAATATCACACACAAATATTGAAAGCAATTCATTATTAAGGAAAGCTAGAAAGTAAATAGTTTGAAAAGCCGTACTGCGATATGCATTGTTTTGATGAACTAGGTGTCCATTTCTTGAATTAACTGACAAATTAACTCTGGATTTGAGTATTCTGCAATTAAGACTGACGAGAATTCATCACCAGATGAGGTGACCAAACCAAATATGTACCTAGAAATGTAACTCTTGCATCACTTTTTAAATCCTTAGGGAGAAGATTGAAAGCTAAAATAATTAAAATTTTATGTTTCTAGTTTTATTTTGATATCGAACAATTATAACTATTTCTTCATGATCTTGAATTTTTCATTTATTTTTCTTGAAATATTTCTTTGTTATTCTTGTCCTTTTCTAATTTCACTTTTCGAGTGGGGTTCTTTCCCAGTTTAAAAAAGCCAATGTATTTCTCCAATCCATCAAGAGTTTCTTGCTTCGGACCTTCTCCTCCAGCTGAACTAAACGCTCTTTTCCCTTAATTGTTTTTAATAACAACATATCCATTATGCAACATGCAACCAATTCGAATGAATAATGCATAATAAAGCGACGGTTCCAGTTAGTTTTGTACTACAACAACGCCACTCTATCCGAGGAAACGCGGAATGATAATTTCATTTTATATTCAATCCTTCGCTGATATCTACGTAAATTAAAAGATTTCGCCGCAAAGGATAGGACTCCGCTTTGATTGATGCCCGTCCCGTTCTTTTGGACGTTTTTCATTCGATTTACATAACTGGTATTACCATGATAAATTGTGTTACTCCGTGTAGGTGTTTGAAGTTGTGAGAGAGCGGAAAATGTTGTTTTTGGTTGTGCAGAAGGCAAATATGAATCCACATGGGATGTGTCCAGGTGAAAATGTTTCGAAAATGATGTCGTTTAAACGAGAACTAAAATTGCCAGTAAACTCAATACCGAATATTATCTGAAGTTAAGTGTAAAAGTAGTCCCCGACTAAACTTCGCTTCAGTTGGCTTCCCAACATCTGTAGAATGATTATAATCATTCCCAATAAAGACGATATTATTATCATCTGAGGGGGGAGAGAAGCTACTTTGAAAAACAGCTGGAATCACTTGGTGTATGTTGGTACTTGAATAACAAAGTGCCAAAGTGTTCTGGAAAGAAAAACACATAACACGGTTAGAGTTATTCGTTACTAATATTTTCGAACGAAATTTATTGAAAAAATTCAGTGGGTTTTGGTAAATTGGAATTAATTAATCAGATTCATGTTGGGAAGCGTCACATTTAATCAGCAAGACGCTATATATGTCATATTTGAACGAAAATAAAGCTCTTAGTTTTGAAATTCACAATCTTCAACGTTATAAGAAAAATAAAAAATGGAAAAGCAAATTTTTTTTTGAAACCAAAAAATTTAAAATAGGAATCATCAAAATCAATCAGATCTTCAATTCAGAGGCTCGCAGATCTCTCATCATGAGGGTTGAGAAATGAAATCAGATTTCGTCACCACGTTTTGAAAATGATCTCGCTGTGGCCTCTGAATGGACAGAAAATGTTTTGTTAGTCCATTTGTTACATCTGTTCGTTAAAAAAAAAATTTCTCTTTTCTAATCTTTTGTTTATCTTGAATGAAATAATCGTATTTCTCTTCAAACTTTGTGAGCAGACTAATTGAAAATTGACAAGCATTGGAGGTTATAGATTTTTAGATTCATCTGGTCGAACACTCTGAAATTGTTCAATGGATTTCAAGAGATAATGGGAAAATATCGCTTTTAAGCATTAATTTCATCACTAGGTTAAATGAATATCATATAAACTGATACCTTATCATTTTTGAATTTCGTATGGAAATTTACATTCTTAATTGCCAGAAACATGAGAAAGCCATTTTGTAGTTGAATTGACGGGACACGCATCAAAAAAAGACAAAAATTGAGGCCCTTTGCTAACACTTTCACCCAATTCCCCTCTTTGGTACGTCACTGCTTCGTCACAAACTCCAATCCTCTCGACCTAATTCCACCCTCATTATTTCCAACGAACGAACGAAAGTGCCTGGCAAAAACAACTGAATTAAGTTCACCAGGAAGAAATAAATGGACTGGTGATATTTTCCAGTGGAGAAATTAATTTATAATGGTCTAAACACCTGGAACAGAACAGAATGTTATAATCAATCAAGCGAGCGTCTATCTTCGCGACCGCTCCGAAAGCGGTTGAGACTGCAGGATATTTTATTTATGCGTTCAGCGAGTCGCGACCTGCCCAACGTCCCTGAGGACGTTCGCCGAAGACCGAAACTCACATCAATCCTTTTTTTCCACCTGGGCGATAGCAGCGACTTCGTGACTCTCTGGTGATACGCAGATTGATATGAGATGATATTCCTGCAATCGATTTCCTATTTGTTTTGCGCGCTACAATTAGCGCTAATTGATTCGGGGCAATCGGAGATGGTGGAGGTCGATGTGTCGCAGTTTGCAGCACTAATCACACGTGATAGGTGCAGGTTCGTGACGGTGACGGTCCCTGGAATCATCTGACCGAGATTAAAGGTCGCCCATGACCGAAGTTCATGTTCTAGAGCGATCTCTTGGCTTTGACTTGAATTTTACCGACTTGGATTGGAAATGAACCAAGGGGATCGAGTCTGGTGGACGATAGGAACGTCGAAATGAAATTCGTCCTAGATAAAGTCGAGGTATAAGAGTAGGAATCTCAGAAATGATGAAGATATCTGTTAACATCTGCAGCTACAGAGCTTCGTCCTCTGAACATCATCCTGCACTTTTCTGTTCTGTCTCTTTTCTCAGATGAAATCCCTGGAATGAGAATGACCTTAGTTTGGGCTGTGAAAATATGCAGCGACAATCCCACCCCTACTAATATTATAAGTTTGTAAGGAGTGAATATGGATGTTTGTTAGTTTTTCACGTAAAAACTACTGAACGGATTTGTATGAAACTTCCCATAAATATAGTTCATCTATCAGAATAACACATAGGCTACAATTTATAAAAATTTGACTATAAAAATACGACAAATTATCGGGCGAGTCGGAAAAATTCCTGCCCTGTATAGGAATACGTTCCTAGATTCCTTTTTCTTAATATCATTACGTCGCGAAGTCGCGAATCACCCATATAATTTTAACGGTGATATGGAAATATGAACCTTATGGCTATTTCATCCGTTCTTCCCAAGACGGAAAGTGGTACCTGGTAAGTGCTGTTGCAATCAGGATATATGGTTATTCAAGATTCTTTTGTGTTTCGGAATAAAATTGGAATAATAATAAATAATAGCAATTGAATAACTGATTTGGGCAGATGAAGTTGAGCATATCAGCTAACAATAATTCATTTTAATACAGCCACTATCTCCGAACTTAGATTGTTTACTACGCTAAGATCATTTTTCCATCAATAGCACTTTATATGCAAATAATTGCGGAATGATCGTTTTTTAATTCAAATACTACATATAAAGTTGGATTATTCAAAGTTGTTGTCAACGTCGACTAATGGACATCTCAGGTTCTTCAGAAATACTTTTGAAACAAAAAATTTCTAATAACTAACAATCTTTCATTGTCCATCATTTAACTTGACAAATACATAAAGTTGCAGTCAGTAGTGTCAAAAATTTCTGAATACATGATATTTGCACTGATTAGATTTTGTTCCGCCAATTTGAGAATATGAGGAATGTTTCGTTTAATCAATTTTAGATGAAAGTATTCACAAATTATGGGAGATTATTCGTAATTAATTTAAATATTTTGATATAATAATAGTTTTTCACACAATAATTAATTGAAATTCTTGACATTTTCGTTCTCATGAGTTTGACGGGATGGTATTACACATTCATTCTCCCAGAATACATTTCAGTTATTTTGTGTGAACAGTCCAGGAATACACTTGAAAATATTTGTATTTTTCTCTAATTCTGTGTCAAATCTGTTCATTCTGCTGCATCTCGTAGAACAAAATTATGTGAGAATATTTCATTTTAGCACAATTTTCATGGTAATATTTATTGATGACATGTTGGCCTCCTGCCACGAATTTATTCATTACCTGTCAAATTTATGAGGGAGAAGCAGTTCTGCCAATCAATATTTTTCAATGCAAAAATCACTAAACGCTTTTTACGGAAATATTTCATTCATTTCCATAAAATTTCAACGAATTAGAGAAAATAATGTTTGATACTCGTACAGAAGGCTCATTCTAACCCTCGTTCATTCAGAAACTCGCCACTTCGTTACTTCGTGGCTCGTTTTTGGATTTTGTTGAACTCGTGTAAGAATATCAATGCCTTCTGCACTTGTATCATAATGAACGTAACTTGTCAATTAATCAACAACAACGCTTGGTTCATCCTTTTATAGTTTATATAATCCTTCGTCTCTAACTTTGCAGCACTATAGTACAAAAAACGATAAATCTATCAGTTTTAGAAGGTTACCAACGGAACATAGATCTAAATGACAACTATGACATTGCCGCGAAACATTCTTCATATGTACGAATATTTAGACATCTTAGGTGCAACACATTGCAGTGATAGATTTAATTGTGTTTCGAGATTATACACTTTTGGTAAAAATAAGGTATAGGCATTAGCTAACCCTTGTTATGGTTGTTCCAAAATTGCGAACTTGGGAGCAGGCAGTGGCGGAGAAGCGGCGTTTTTGTCGGAGGTACTTTTCGAAATCCTCTCGAACCTGGTATTCCCGTGGCCCACTTCTGGCTACATTAACCAGCGCGCATCGAACGTAACACCAAATTGCCCCTTAATGACTGTTTCTGTTTTATTTCCGACCTAACGAATGATGACAATGCTCGTAAGAAATCAAGCAAACAGGTCGCCCAAGGCCTCGGAGCGGAAGCGTATATCTGGCACCCATCTCCCGAGATGTCATGCGTGTGAAAAACTATAAAAACATAATAAAAATATTTTACGTCAAGTCTAACCGGTAATTATTTGGAGGAAACTTCACGTTACATAAGTCTCCGCGCTACCCAACGTACCGTGATGGGATATGGATGTGTTCCCATTTTTTCATCGTGTTAGGAGCGTACAGAAGGATTAGCCGGAGGAGTGCAGCCGCTAATCTTGTTATTGTCAACGGATACAATGTTGCGACCGTGGTTTCACGGATGTTGCTGCTAATTTCGAGTCGCGTGCGACCGCTCCTTGGGAACGTCCCACGATCCCTTATAGTACAAGCCCAAAACTTAATCGACCTTCATAAAGCTGATGATAGCTCATACCTATTAGAAAATTTTTTGAAAAATCATTTTTCACGAAATTTTGCAACATCAAGATAATGAAAAAATGTGCAGACATAGATTTGTCCATATTCCAGCTGGACGAACTACTGGGTTGCCAGGTATATAAAGGTATGTCGATACCAGCTACATTCACTTTTGTGATAATAAAACCAATTTTATATCAGCATGAGCGCTGTTTTATTGTGAACATGTTGCAGGGTTGTCTGCAAAAAATTTGATTCTAATAGAGGTTTGCGAGTTTTAAGATTGAAATTTCGACCCGTGTGGAAATGCGTGACATAATTTTGGATCTGAAAATGAAAGGAATATTTTGCGTCATCTATCCCAAAACGTCATGCGTCATCTTTCCCAAACCCACGGGATCAATGACGCACCTGTTTAGGTTACAACAAATTCCGAGAGGAGACGTTAGATTAGTGAATATAGCTTTTATAATAACCCCACTTAAAATTGTCTTTGACAGAACGTCGACTCTCAGCAGATTTGTAATGAACAGTGGGATCAAACTTAACACCTTGCAAACTTTTGGGTACTTACCAACTATATATATCACCAAATATGTTGTAACTTTATTGCACTTTCAACACAATTTTTTGAGAACGGCAAGTGTGAAACGTCTGCATGCATGTATCTTAGGCACATGACACTGCGTGCACCGAAATTGCGAATTATCTGATTGCGTGTTCTCTCTCACCGCGTCATGTCTCCCTGTTTTACACTAATAATAAAGAATCGAACATCGCAGTCGTGTCGGATGGGACCCTGAATGTAATACGGTCATCTAAACTATGAAGAGTAGAGGTATTCCTACTAGCCTCCATATTGTAGTGCCATACTGTTGAACGGCATATTTTGGAACAACTGAAACAATCATATGAAGAGCACCCGTGAAAAACGATCTAAGTCACCTTAAGTTCTAAGATAAATCAATTCTAAAATTTCAAAATTTGTATTGACTGAAAAAAAGGAAACTATCTATTTGTCTTAATTAGATCATTTATTTTCGTTTGATCAAAAATTGAAGCAAGTACTACCAAAAAAATACCTGAACTACCATTTGGTGTAATAATCCTGATTTGCGATGTTTTGGATACATTGTGAGAAAAATTTTAAATTCCTATGGATTTATTCCTTCAACAGTTAGTTTTTTGCAACATGTGGTATGGTAACCAACAAAATGTAGTGCTGCTGGAGTCCATAATAACGCCGTACTGTTTACAATATGAAGTGTGGTAGGGGTTACCTTTTCTCTCCATAGTTAACGTACCGAGCATTCGAACTGTCTTACATTCTGGGTCCCATCAGAATTATTATTTCAATTTTTTCTATTATCACACAAGTAGAAGTAACTGGTATCGAAATACCCTATGTCTGCACATTCTACATTTTTCTTACTTTAAGTCCAGTATCATGTTGTTGCAAAATTTTATGAGAAATCATTTTTCAAAAATTAATTAAAAATATTCTGTCGAGAATTTTTTTTTGGCAACCCATTTTTAATACAATTTCTAATGTAGGAAATTTATTATAAATTAGCTATTATTCTATTATCAGCTCGGTGAAGATCTATTTAGGCTGGGATCTTAGACTATTAGCCTGTTGGTTCTGGTTGAGCGGTGGCCGCCTAACCCTCCCTATTTACGACCCATCGACTCCGCGCTGTCGGTTTCGTCGTTTGGAACGAACGGGTTGCGTGCACTTTCGTTTTCGGCGGTTGAAGGGTTCGAAACGAAATGGAAAAAGGAAGTATTTCATGATATCCGGACGCAATGGGCGGGACGCTTCTTCACGTAACCAGAAGACGGCGAACACGAAATTTCTGTCTGGGACCGATGAAAGGAGTTGGAGATATTCTTCTAGATAGCTGAGTTTATTCCTAGAACTTCCGAAAGGTGGGAATGGGTGATATGTTTGCTTGTCAAAAGTGGTGAATAATTTTATGAGTACAGTTCAGTGGCGGATATAGAAAAAACGATATCTCGAGCTACCTTTACTTTAATCGGAATGAAATGTAAATTTTCAAAAAGTTTTATTTGAACTGATTTTACAGATATACGAGGCAATATCATCTTATATATGAAATAAAAAATTACAATTGTGGTTCTTTTCCTCGAATGATGATGAATTCTTCCCAAAAAATTGGTTCATATGACAACCAATGTCAGGGTGTTCAACAAAGTTAACAATTCAAATCGATCCTCTTCCACTGTCAACCTCAGCTTTGTCTTTGTACGCTGCATTGTCAAAAAACTTCTTTCAATTGTAGTAATAAATACAAGTAGGTAGACAAAAAAATACTTCATACAGCTTGTGCCAAGTAGATATAGGACAAACATCCAACGCTTCCATAGCGTAATTACGATCATTGAAGGCGTTTATGCTATTGATTGCTTGTATTGTAGAACCTCTCCCATTAGTTTCTCTTTAATCACATTTCTGCAGAAACATGATCCAGGGTTGGAATGAAATTTTTTTTTCAATAGTCATTGCATCATCATTTTCAAATCAAATTCAAATCAAATTTCATTTAGGTAGATCCCAATACAAAATGGTCTGGATGAGACACGTAAGCTTAAGCTTGTGTTGTGTAGCTTCATCCAGATATTAACAAATTATCATCATTATGATTGCAGTTTCTGCTGTGTCTCCAGCTTGCCTCTAATTCGGGGTACCCTCATTTCCACGTATAAGGGCCGTTTGATCCAAACCCACTTAGCTCTAAGCTTCCCTTAAAATGAACTCTTAACTTAAATTACGTTGAACCAGCTTTTCAAGTGGTATTTTGATGGCTCAAACTAACGTTAAATTTGAGTGCTCCTGTAAGGACCACATAAATATTTGAGGTCGAGATTCTAACCTGGAATAATTTGTTAAACTCATAACCTGACTGCAGATCATTTGTTGTTTTCATAAATTTCGTCTAATAATAAATAATTTTGATGATGGATTCATTACAATAATTGGAAACGGACGCGTTACATGACGATTTAGAAGTAGTTGAAATTGTGGAACTGGAATTTCCTAGGGAATATATGAAAGACATTCTAATTTCAAGTTCGTTAATGAAGGGAAATTATTTCTCATATATAAACCAAGAAAGTGGAATTACAACAAGCCAATTTAACGTTTACTGATGCATGAAATCTTCAAAATAACAATAAAGTTAGGTTAAGGAAATGAAAACTATCATCTCTAGCAGACCAATAAATGAAATAGATTTATTGAACTAGGGTGAAATCTTCAAAATAACAATAAAGTTAGGTTAAGGAAATGAAAACTATCATCTCTAGCAGACCAATAAATGAAATAGATTTATTGAACTAGGGTGAAGTTTCACAAAATGATAAACTGAAATATCACTAGATAGAAATATTTCAGGTTCGCTTGAGATTCTGTTGAGTGAAACACTGGCGTCGCTACGGGGGGGGGTAATGGGGGTAACACATTACATGTTCGGCAAGTGAAACATCTCAAATTGAATAGTCTTTTCAACTCTTATTGTCTCTTTGTTCTGTACCTTTGGCAGCAATTCGAAATTAATTAATTATATCTCGGAGTTTTCGTAATAAATGTTTCTTCTCTTTCATCAGGATTGTAAAATTATCCTTCAACTCACAGCAAGTTCTGTTCCATGGTGTTCCTCTCGTGTTACTATTAGCTTTGTGACTCTTGCATCGTAATTTGAGGGTCAGGAAACGTTCAATTTTTCCTTCAGACCAAGGATTGAATTTACTGTTATAGAACCGTCCCGATAAGTGTTTCAAAGAGGATGGAACAGAAACTAAACAACATACATTGTCAGTTGGAACGAATGTTTATTCAATGCGCCGAATCCTGATAATTTCGTTGGTTTACGAAAGCTACCTAAATGGTGATATCGCTGCATGATTTTCTGTAATCATTCTGAAGTCGCGAATAATATTTTGTACCGAATGTTAAAGGTAACTATAACTAGCTCAAGTCTACTCCAGAAATTGAGGAATAAATGCAAAGATCTATGTGCAGGATTCTTCTTATTACTCCAACAGATTGGGATTCCCGGTTGTTTCGCGGTTTACCACCTACATCTGTCCAAAAACCGTCGACATATCGGAATGCGGCCAGAAGATCACGATGTACATTAATCCGGGCCGATCTTTCGGCCTGGCAGCAATCCCAGGCAACCGCATCACGTACGATCCGGCACAGAAGAAGAAGAATAAGCGTACATCCAATTCGAAATCGCCAAACCACATATACGGCGATTCTTCCTTTGAGTGTACCCACGCCGCCCATATTGCTTGCATAGCCTCACGACGAGCCGGGACCAAAAAGAATAATTCGGTAACGCCCATCGGACATGTATACCGTCCCGGGCAACGTCTCTTCTTCTTCTTCTTCTTCTTCTTCTTTCGATTTATAACGGGCAAAAATCCGCTTCGGAACACGAGGTAGTAGGCGCTGGCCGCGACGGGATATTTACGGCCAGTTCTGTGGTTGCCGGATGAAATACGATCGATATTGAGGGACCGAATAAATCACACGCCTCTCCAATCCTCATGCGAGCCTCCATGAAGTCAAACCAAAAATATCTGGCTTTGGTAGTTTTCATTTAGGATTCATTTGAATTTTTTGTATAAGGTTCCAAAAATTAAGTTAAAATTAGGTTAACAGCTAAAACATTCTTGAAGATGAATATGGGCAACTGATGTTGCAAGACAACATCACCCTAGTTCACCCTAGTTGAATAAGGCCATTATTGGCTGGCCAGCTACATATAATGGTTGTCATTTCCTTAACCTAAGTGTACCTACCCTTATTCTGACGATTTCATGCATGAGTCAACGTTAGATTGGCTCATTCCAATTTTCTTAAATTTATGTATGAGAGATGATTTCCCTTCATTAATGATCTGTAGCGATCTTCGAACATCTGAAGTTGTGAATAATCATCTCTTGCTTGGCCGAACCTGGTTTGAAAAAACTCTCTACCCAGAGAAAATGTATTATTCATTGAAGAAACCTTTAAGGCAGTCTGAGGACAAAAGATATCCTAATCGGGTTTCTATTCATGCCAAAAAATGCAAGACAGTAAGTTTCTTCAAACGGAACCTTTGGAAAAAGTACAGCCCATCCAGTCCAATTCATTGATATATGAACTGAACGTCTTTCATAAATTCGTCCAAGTTCCACAAGTCCAAGTCGTCATGTAACGCATCTGTTTCTGATTGTAATGAGTCCATCATCAAAATGACTTATTATTAGACGAAGTTAATAGAAAACAACAAATTTTCTGCAGTCAGTTCATGAGTTTGACAAATTATTTTTATAATCCCATCCGCAAATATCTGAGTGGTCATTACAGGAGCACTTCAATTTGAAGTTAGCTTTAGCCTTCGAAGTGTCACTTAAATAATAAATAAACATGATTTAAGTGAAAGTTTTATTTTAAGGAAAACTTAACAGTCAGTTAGTGAGAGCAAACAGCCCTGATACGTACTAGTTGATCCCTGTAATTCAAAATTTTACTGCTCTAAATATTGGCATAGAGGCTTTATTAATAAATAATACTATTCCGCGTACAATATTACATTCACATAACAACTCTTATAGAAATGATTTTACGTTTTCATCAAATTTTCAAACAATCTTCCTTAACAAACTTCAAAACCAAACAAACATCTAATAAATAGATAAAGGGCCATTATTTTAATTTTTTTCGGCTTTTTGTCATTACTATCATCTTCAATAATTTGTATACAATTCAACTTGAAAAATACACTACTACTCTTCAATGCAGCTACAATATCGATAGCTCTTCACGGTAAGACTCTCTGTTGATATCATATTGAAGAACAATTGTATTTAGCATGAGATTGATATTCAATTCAGCCTTTTCTTTAGAATTTGAAATAACTCAACAATAAACTCTGAAAACACAAATAAATATACCTTTTGCTTTTTGGATCGGCTAATATTACAATAATATTTTCAACTCTCTCCTAAAAAGTCTCGCGGATATAAATCCATACGAAATGAACGCCATCTAGCGGACGACCAGTCGGACCCTGTCGTTCTGGTCGTCGGCCATGAGTGCTGCTACATTGTGGCGAGGCAGAAACGGGCATTGTGCAAGTGCCGAGTTTGAAATTTCCTGTTACTGTCATAAAACGTCAATTTACGGTATGTGACTTCCAAGTTTTAACGGAAAAGGTAAAACTCCCCGCGAGTGTGTTGTTGCTCGACATCGTCGGTTAGGCCTCGCTGACACGATGCGGAGGTATCCCACGTGAAGTTTCCACGCGACAGGGGTGGATTGCCGGCTTTTCCGAAATTGAAGGAACATTCAATGATATCAAAGGCGTGGGTAATATCATAAACTATTAGAACAAATGTTGTATTCTTCTATTGGAGAAACTCCTGAAGAACTATTGAATAGATCTTCAAGGCTCAGCAGAAGCTGCTTATTCAAGCCTGGTTCTCAGAGATTCGTAGTGTCGCAGGCGACAATCTGCACCCTTCCTTATTTCTTGAGATTGTCGCATAAATTCAATGTTGACTACAGAAGGGGCGTAGCGCGATAGAATTTGACAACCATGACATAAGTGATCTGCACACCAATTTGAAATAAGATAGAGTGGTTACTGCTTTCCTGAATAGGTCTGGAAATCGTCCTAACCTAGAAATTAGAACGAAACAGTCATTCGATGATGCACAAAGCTGGTTTCGGGCAAACGGCCTTTTACTCAATGCTGATAAGACAAACACTCCGACAAATCACTCTCATACTCAGGAAAGACTTTCCAATCCTCATTGTGCTGTAAAAAACACATTGATGAACTGAGCCGGAAGCTGTCAACCTCCATCTACTTCATAAGGACAATTTTTTAATTCATTCGGGAAACTATACAGACTTTCGGAAAAATTCGAAGGGCAGACCTCAGCACATGTGTAGCACAATATTTTTTAGTCATTGGAATAAACCACATGGAATTAAGAAAAGAAATTCAACGACGCAAAGAAGCACAAACTCAGCATAATTCAGCAAGACGAAATCTTTTTCGAAGATCCAAAAGTTCTGGTCCAACTTCACACACTTTTGGACAGTCCGTCGTCTTTGAGATAAATCGGAGTACGCCCCTGCCCATCTGCCATCGGGATCCACACGTAGGCGCTTCCTTTTACAAACGCACCGTCCATTCCACCTCGCCTCGCATTTTTATATTAAAACTATGTACACAAACAGAAACAAAGCAGGCTATATCTGTAAATACGCGTTCATTATCGAATCAATTAGACAGGACGCCACGGCATGCGGGTAGTACTTCTGCCAGTACCAAAGTACCACCTATGGTTCGCCTTGGGAAGGAGGCCGCCGTTGAAGGCTTCGACTAAAAAATCCATGCCGCTTTTTAGCATAATCGTCAATCTGTTTTCTATCGATAGATATGTCTCTATTTCTGGCTTCTTGCCACTTTTTCGGTTGAGGCACTCGGCACAGCCGACTATTGACGGATTAATTGGCTTGTCTTGGCCGTTTTTGCCTCCGCAGATGTTCGCCAGAGTGAGAAGGGGGTTATGGTCGATGAAGAATTTCGTAAAAGCGATTTGGATCCATCATGAAAACGGGAATGAGAAGAAGCGATCAGAGTAACACCAATTTTTTGTGTTTCTCTATCTGGCGGAGCTTCAGAGTCATTTTCTATCTTGAAAGTCGGGGTAATTAGCGAATATCTGCTAGCTTCTTGTCCTACGAGCACCAATCGGGATTTTTCCCACGGTAAATACGGTAATGCGTATCGCAATTAGCCGTCCGAGACCTAATTGCGTAGACAACGTGAAAGAGACATTATATCCTCATTTGCCGAAATGATAAAGAGGATAGTAGGTGACTCAAGTGCGACAGTACGAGCTTGAATGGATCTCGAAGTGTTTTTCGACGAGGATGCCCCATTAATAGCGATGTGCTCTCTAGAAAAGTCTTCCAAGTATTATCCCATAAAGAAATAACTTATGGAAGTAAATTCATCTGTCCCACACATAATATTGAAGAAAGTGCCAAAAAGTGATGTAGTAATAGATGAACGCCAGTAAAGCACGAATGAACCCAACTACACTGAGAGAAATAAATTTGTTTTTATCAATAAAGTATTTATTTCGAGATTATTCATTAACAGACAAATCCACTTATTAATCTTTAATTTATTTATTAACTAACAGATCTTGCCTCTGAAAGAATTCATTCATATATAACGAAATATTTATTTACACGGTATTTGTTAATATTTAATATATTTGGGTATGATGTATTTCATTTAAACTGCAGTTCTCTTCAAATATAAGATATATTAATTGAAAACATATGTTCATTTGGTAATAAACGAACGTTTGGTTTCTATTACTAAATGATTCTAAACTTCCACCACTCCACGATATGTTTACTCAAAATACAGGATTTATTAACAATGAACAAACCGCATTTGACATGTTTCAGTCATCTTGGCTAGTTAACATTGTTCGGTGGTCGGTAGATTCAACTACCCGACTCCTGCCGATAAATCGCGAATGACGCAATCGGATGAAAGGTAAAAATCGAATCATCGATGACCACCGATAGCGAATATCTCTCCAAAGAATTCTTCACGAGCGTCATAGTTCATGAAGAATTAAAACTAACAAACTAACATCGAATTCTGGGAGAGTCGCCAACCGAAGATCAGATGGAACCTTCAACCTTCCCAATGGCACAGCGGTTAGCGCATTGGACTAGTAATTCGAGGGTCGCAGGTTCAAATCCTGCACGGACTGGTCATTATTCCAGAATTCACTTCCGTCTGCAAAGCCATTAATTTTCAATTTTGCTATCAGACGTTAACATTCATTCATAATTCATGCAGTTTGTTAATTATTACTAAATATATTTATTTCAGTGTAATGCGTCTTTATTCGGTATTATTGAATGTTATTATTCATAAATAAATGTGATATAATATTGAGTGAAGGTGATTTGCGAAAACTTAAATAAATTCTTTATTTCCATGAAAGAAATATTTATTTGTCCATTTGGCCAATAAATGATTTATTAACTATAACGCATGAGCGATAATATCAAGTGAATACTTCTCTCAGTGTACGAATAGAAATAATGAACTGCAAGTAGTATAGGATGAGACAGCTTACAGCTATATGATGCATATCAAAATACAGTGTATTTGAATCTTCACTAACCAAGCAATGGTGAAGTTTGAAGTGGTAGCGTATGTATAGGTTGCTCGATAGGTTGTTACTCTACTCTTTGAAGATTTTTTAACGATGGAAGCGTATCTGGAGAAACATCTCGCTTTTTGCATACGCGCCTTTATCGTGCTGAATTTAAACTGCCGCTTTTTTGAGCCAACAGAAATCCAAGGCAGAAACATGAACGACAACTACATAGCCCCAAGGTAATTTAAGATCATCACATTGTGGTTTTCGGAAATGGAGGACCATCCCCGAATTACCCAGTAATTAGACTGATTTCATTCCGATTGTTCATCCGTTCAAGGTCGGAATCGCTCATACTTGAAAAATATGATTTTTTTCAGCACCGCGGCGTTTCCCACATATATGTACATAATAACTCGGCCGTGTTCACATACGCCTAACGACGTAATTGCACGTTCCCGGGGAACGGTTCCATTTTTTTTCACATGAAAGGGCAGCGGGCCCGTTGTTGTCGTACCGGTCACGTGGTCCGGCATTTTTTTTCAATCGCGGAGCTCTAGGATGTGACGAAACGCGAATTGCCATTATGCCGTCAAGGATGCTTCCCATTATTCCGCTGGCGGCGTGTTCACGCGGCTAGAACGGGGAACAAGAAGTGGACAATGCGTTTTTTGTGCCTTTTTTCTAGGTTTTCTATGGAGAGGAAATCGAATTGTCCGATCGCTTGCGTAACGTGTTGCAACGTAAGCGTCCTTCGCCGGCGAAACGCCACTTCCTTTGGCTGTCACGGAACCGAGAGCTATTTTTCTGCGCCGACAATATGATGATGTCAGCCGCGGGTTGGCCTGATCCCCGATGCTTAGTCATGATCGGCCGATTCGATTGAATCGATCGAAAAATCACCAAATGCGCCAAATCGCTTCACAACTTTGCACTTGACTCTTATCTCTTCAAGAGCAGAAAAAGCCTGTCCTGGCCTCTCATTGCCTTGTCATAAGAAAAAATCGATAATTCATGCTCCGAAGCTGCATGCATTACGCTAAGAGATACATAGAAACTATCATACAATTTCTTTTTCAGAAAAGTAGATATATCTTGTGTCAAAAAGTACCGGGAATTGGTTATTTAAATGACCCGCGCTGAATGGATTCTTTTACTTAGGTTAGAAGGATCTGTCAACCAGCTTGTTGAGTGAGTGTACCTCGTTAGTTCCTACCGATTTTTAACATGAACGAAATTATTGAACAAAGAGTTTGCCCCAAATTTCGTGCTGTCGCACGTTGAAAATGTTGTAAAAGGGTTATGGTGATTTAATTTCATCCAAAACCCGTGCATATGACTGGTACAAAGCATTCAAAGAGAGCTTCTTTCTGAACTATCTTCGACCTCTATAACTGAAATTAATGACGATGAAGATGATTGTGCTAGAAAATTTTAATGTATCAATTCAAAACATCTCTCAAGAGTTATTTAGTTCCCTTTTGATTGAGTATTTCAATGTGAAACGCTACTATGAACTATATTATGCGGTGCCATAACATGCAGATTCTGTGCAAAGATACAGGTGGGAACAGAAAATCGAAATACTTCACTACGAAAAATGAAATCGAAAAGTGATTACGATAAATATTCGACATCAAACAGTTTAAACGCATGTATCGAAAAATCTCAGGCTGAAGAAAATTAGAACCTTCTCAAGTTATCGAAAGAAAAAAGCTGAAAAAAAGCTCTACAATCTTCATTCAATCGATTCAGCTACTTTCGCGATCCTTTTCCAAATCTAAATGATTGTAGGTCGAACTCGCCTTCAGTAACATTATGGTAGCACTTGACAAAGCATTCACGTGTCCGTGTAGATTTAATAATTTCTTGCTCAAACTAGTTTTCTTTAACTTATTATATCACGGGAGATATTCGTTAGAAAACTATGCTACAAAGAGCTTTTTTTAATCAGGAATAAATGCCACAGACAAGTCACCTTCATTCCTATATGAATTCATTCTATGCCAGTTAAGTTCCGTCTTCAAATTGAATAATATTTTGGATTGAATTGAAAATGTTTAAGTTGGTTATCGTGGTTTATCCTCGGTAGTTAAATAAATACCGTCTCGACTTTTTTAAAGAACATTTCGAGCACTACGAAATTGTCCTTTTCCATGTTCCTTTAACGACTTGTTTATGAAATATTCATATATACTTCTTCATTTCCTCTTCATATTGAAATCAATTCCCTATGACAACCTACGCAGATAAGTTATCTTCACTATAGTGAAATTTTCATCAAAATTGGTCATCTGGTTCCCGAGTTCTGTGAAGGCAAAAAGAAAGACACAAACACACGTTGCACATTTATAATATTGGTAATACTAACTCCAGAATTTGCTGCTATTTGAGTTCTTAAGACTTGTTCAGCCATCGAAGTTATAATTTTTCTAAGGCCACCATAAGACTCTGATAGAAAATTATATTTCATAGTTGCATCTGCATTTTCAAATCTGGATAAAATTCTAATGATGAAATTTTAGTTTCTGATACCTGAAGTGTCACATTGAATTTACTCAAAGTACCTACTAAGAGGGGAATAGAGGAGTCTAATAAGGCTGTGGTCTGATGGCCCTTTTTGCTGAAAATCTCTAGAATCTCCTGATTCTTGGCGTTAAATTATAGAACACTCACCATAAAAATAAATGGTGGACTCTGGTGGATACCATAAACAGCATACGATCCTGCAACAACTTGTTGACGGAGTTCTTCGATGTAGTGAAAGGATGGAATCTAAATATTAATATGGAAAAGACAAAGCTCATGTGATCTTTAGCCTTCTCCCACATATTGTCACGACGTTCTTCGTTGCAAACATTTTGATCCTGGACCCCGGTAATAGACCAAGTTACATTTTCGATCAAGTACCAAATAACAGTATATCTGGGTTGGTAAGCAACAAAAATGCTGGGTACACAACAAGGTGTGGATTCGAATTCTAGTGTAACAGGAGGAACAAAATTTCTTGGATGCGTCTACTGGCCTTAGCAGAGAAGAAGATGATTAATGGCACCAAGAGTTCAACAACATAAAACACAGAAAAAAGTTCTCATGACGAATCAAGGATATAAAAGGGCTAAAGGCAATAGAGCACAATGTTATCGATCTGCTATCAGAGGATCCCTCCGCCAATGTTTGTTCCTTTAAAATAGAGAATGGTTTGCTTCGAAGACGTATTATTGGGTTTGGTTTCGTAACTGCTGCAGAGTGGAATAAAAACTTCTGCAACTATTCCGCAATCACTGCACACGTTACCTTTGCCTCCGATACTCTGTTCGGGAGTAATTATAGACCTCTATCTAATTAGAAAATTGCGATTTGTAATTATTAGCGGCACCGTGTGTGACACACAGGCTGCGGGCTCGATCAAAGCAATTTTTTTCCCGCGGTTTCAATTGGTGCCCGAAGGGTGGGTGGTGTCTATCATGCATCGGGTTTGGCGGTGGTGACGTTCACGATTCGCCCTGTATGACGAAGCGGCCGATGGCAGTTCCTAGAATTGGATTGGAGTGATTCAGAGCAAATCGGAGCTGAACCGATTACTAATAACAATAATGGAGGAAGGTTATGAAGAACAATCGGCATACACTTATTATGACTCTTTTTGCAAATATGATGATGCAGTTATTTTAAGCAAACCTAACATTCAAAATTCTTATGAAATTATCCACATTCTTGGTTCTACAGGGTTCTACAATGTGATCCCGTATCTAGGCAAGATAAAGGAAAGATGTGTTTTGGAAAGCTGATACATTGAATGAATCTGTTTTTATCTCTGACTTTCATAGAGGGTGCTAGTTACACGGTTCGTACCAAGTGGTATTGAACATAACTTTTTTTTATATTGAATTTATTAAGCAAAATTTCAAGAGATCTCAAACATCATTTAATTTTACACCAAAAAGGTAAACTTGATGGAACTCAATACTGTATACTATCGAGTTTTATCAACAGTACGTACCTTTTTTGGTGTTGAAGTGAATCATGTTAGAGTTTACTTGAAATTTTGCCTAATAAATCTTTTTGCACGATAGAACGAATTTTGTTAGTTACCGCGTTCGTTGCTAGATCGGTAGATCATTTTTATTGGGTGCTAAGGTAAACAGAACGGTAAGTGAATCACTTACCGTTCAGCGAACGGTAAGTGAAAATGACTGAATATTCTTTGAAATAATGAAATAACACAAACAATTTGTATTCAGTTCATTTAATATTGAAAGTGAAAGTACAATTTTTACAATTGCTGATGGAAATACCACTGGATTGAGTAGTAGCCGAATTCATAGAAACCTCTGCTGAATTCAACATTTCATGTTGCAACTCGCTACGTTCCGTAGTATGCAAAATTTTTTCAGCAAAGTCTAGTTTATTTTCCAGGGAATCCTCAACGTAACTTTCAGCCACATTCGAAGACCGCCATCCACCGTATCGTTTTAGTCCTAATACATCTACTCCCTTATTAGCTAAAAATGTGGCCGAAGTGCGTCTAAAAGAGTGGCCAGTATAGGCATTTGAATTTTCTAAGTTGAAAAAGGTTGCAATTTTTGACGGCCAACTTCCAATTGTCCCTTTGCCTATTACTTGATTACTGCATTTTCCGTTTTGATATCTCAAAAATAAATGCTCGCTCTTTGCATTTTGTAGACGCAGACGAAATTTTCTATATATTTCCAGGTAATTGATATCATTATCTCGATCGATGACTGTGAATGTTGATTTTTGTGTTGGGAATTTTCACAATCAAAAATGATTCCCGATCTTTTATGTTTCTGATGCTCATGTTGTACAAATCTTCTCTTCTACACGCCCCTAATATACCTAAAAGCATTCCCACCTGAAATGACATAATTTGTTTATAAAGCACTATTATATTAATAAAAGCACACCTTAATAATTAAAAACAAATCATCTGGTGCTTCTTCTAAGAATTTATTCATTTCTTCTCTTGTAAAAACAGCAGATTGTTTGGGTTTGTAACCAATAGATTTTCTTTTGAGGAATGCTATAAGCGTTGCAAACTTGGATATATCAATACCGTTATTCAAAAATATTGTGCTCTTCAACATTGAATATTCCGCCCAAAGACTTCCAGGCGATCTCAGCTTTTCTATTCTTCGAACAAAATAGGCCAGTAACACTTTTTCGTTGATTTGGCTGCCTTTAGTCTGAATCCATTCCTTGAAATTATTGTATGTACTCTCGTAGCGGATTTTAGATTTCTCAGGAATAACTGAAGAACAGCCTATTTTCCCAGCTGTTTGAATTTCATTATCTTCAGAAGATTCTATATCGCTCATTTCTCAACGCTAGTAAATTCAATTGATTATTGTCACTTTGGCAACCTACTTAGTTTTCATCACCAAGACAACGCCTTATGTTATATTCCTACACAGCATTGATAAAGCCACGAATAAATGAATTTGTCAGATAATTATTTTGTACATTGAGTAAAAATTTGGTGTATCGTGCAAAAGACGATATAAGTATCTCGAACGTTAAGGACTACCAATCTCAGACAATAATTGGAGTCATCGCTGCGCTCCTCCTCCAAACTATTGTCTTCGATCGGTAAAATGCCCTTACCGTTCTCTATACTTAATATACTATATATTAAAAAATTTATGTCCATTACTACTTTATACGAACCGTGTAACTGTCTATCTTAAATACCACATTTTCATGAAGTATTTTAAGTTACCAATTTGTGGGATACAACCTTAGGAGTTACAGGGTGATTTTGAAATGAAAAATATATATTACTTGGCATGTAAAAATGCAAATCTATGTTTATACTTATATTTAAAAAAATGGCGAGAGAAAAATTGAAACTTTTCTGAACGTCCTAATTTTTTGTCGAACTGTATATTCATTCGAAAAAGAATGGTACCTTCGCGACTTCCCCATCCATCAGAATAATGTCGAACCGATCCTTTTCAATGCCACTTCTAATTTTTTCTATCTTTCCGTTTCAGGTAAGAAGCCGACCTCTTCGACAGCAGTCAAACGCCAGATGACGGGGTAAGACGCTCCCGCCGACCACCTGACCTTACCCGGTAAGAGATTTCGCGTTTTTTCCGCGCACGCACAAAAGAAGTCGCGTCCATCTGTCCGAGCGGTTAACTGTGCACCGTTGCGTGCGTGAAGTGGTCGGGGGGGCCTCCTAGATAGGCCGGAAGGACGGTGCCGCCGCCTATGTCCCGCTTGATAATGCGGAAACGAGGAGGCAGATTGCGAGGGCAGCAAAGCTCCATTTGCGTACCTTCAGCTATCGCGAAGTTATCTGGAAAACGTTCCACTCTAGTAGAAAGTAGACTCTGAAACTGTTGAAGAACATTCTAAGCTTGCTTTATTATGTGTGTAAATTGTCCAAAACGAACACTAAACGAAATAGCATAACAACTCCAATGTTCTAGTCGAGGGAAGTGCTACGCCTAGGATCTTGCACTTACTAACATCCTTTACTTTTGTTATTTCTCACGTGAAAAGGGCGTGCTCTCATACAATTTCTCCTCTCAGCAGGACAGCAAAAATGTTTGTTTTCAGATAAGAAAGTGGCTTGCTAGGAGAATTAAATCATCACTATTCGGAAGAACGCAAAACGTTGTCTATTAAATATGCAAGTTTCAACTCGATCGCCCCAGTACGTACCAAATTATGGCAAGAACAAGAATTTTTCGATTTAGAGACATACACTGAATTTTGATAATAAAATAAAACTGAGTTTTGCCGAACCAGAAACATTAAAAATCTGTGTTTTGCTGGTGTCGTATACAATTGTCCTGCCTGAAGGCTTTTCCTGAAAGACGAAAGGATTAAAGTTGAAGAAAGTCTTGATTTGCAGACACCATATGTGCAGGGTGGGCAAAATTGGTGATACCTGAACTACAACTTTTTAACCGTGAGAGACAGAGGAAAATGAATGACACGTTACGGTGTTTTTTTTTACAGAAACTGATGATACCATCAACTGCATTCCTCTATCTGCTTTTGATTCCGAGTTATAGGCCAAAATTAAAATTTGGGCTTTGGGCGATTTCAACTTGGCCATCATCTCCGTTTCTGTTTATGCTAGGATGTTGAAATGAAAACTATATAGAGGTACTTTTTTCGTAGCAATCTAGGAGCGTACTTTGTTTTTTCCCAAGAGGTTTCCTTGCTGAGCTACAACATAAAGTTGTGTTTTTGGTTATGTAAACAACACATTGAAATGGCTTAGAGAGAATCGTCTTTTTTTCACGATTCAGGAATAACTCATACATCACCTTCAGATTCATTCAGATGTCATGAAAAATGAAGTCTGTGATATGTCTCTATGCATGGTGTTATTATTTTTTTGCCATTGAATACTTGATTCTCCGTGGTTTGATCTCTGTTCAGAACAAATGTCAATTTCTGAACAGAGATTAAAATACGGATAATTGAATCAAGTTCTCAATCGCAAAATGATAATGACACCATGCGTAGAGACATATTATTCTGTGATCCAGCCTTCTTAATACTCAATAATTCAAATTTCTAATACAAAAAAATATTTTTCATGATATCTGAATGAATTTGAGGGCGATATATGATGTATGATATATTTATTTCTGAAACAGAAAAAAAATGGTGATTCTTTCTAAGCCATTTCTTACTATTGTTTCCATAAGAAAAAACACAATTTTATGTTATATCTCAGCAAGGAACCTCTTGGGAAAAATCAAAGTACGCTACTGGATTGCTTTGAAAAACACAAACAGAAACGGAGATAATGGCCAAAGTTGAAATCACCAAAATTTCAATTTTGGCCTATAACTCGAAAACAAAAGAAGATGGAGGAATGCAGTTGATGGCATTATCAGTTTCTCGAAAAAAGACCACCGTAACGTGTCATTCATTTTCCTCTATTTCTCACGGTTAAAAAGTTGTAGTTCAGGTATCACCAATTTTGCCCACCCTGTACACTGTGTCCCAGGTTGAGACTGCACTGTATCTCAGCTATTATTAAAGCTAAAGACATACGACCCCGTCTCACTTTCTTGTACCCAAACTTTTAAATCCACGATTTCTCTGATTTGTTGGCTAAAATTCATTAAAGGGTAGGTTGTGTACATCAATGTATTCAGAAGAAAAAGTAAAAATTTTACGTTGAAATATTCAGGGTGTTCCATTAGAAAAATACCAATTCTGAGCTCAATTCCATGAGCAGTGCTCTGAAAAAAATTTTTAACTGTGTGTTATAAGCAGTTTACATCATACAGGGCCCGAGAAATAATAACATTCCCAAAAGTGTAAATTTTCGTTTTCGCCGTGTATTTCAGAAACAAAAGTAGTTAGAATATTTCTGCTTGTGGATTTACAATTTTCACAAAAAGTGATGACACAGAGTCGCGAAAACTGCGTGTCTCTATCTTCAATTATTATAGCTAGATAGAGTGCAGTCTCAACCAATTAGGGAAACTGTGTAGATCTCTGATCTCTGTGGGTATAGATCGCTTTTCTGAATGATCTGTTTTAAGCAGAAAATATTGTCACTGCAATAAGGACTTACTCTGAATCGGTATTGTTCTTCCTCTTCCTTCGACGCATATTCCTTCCTGATTAATGAAATAAAAAGGGTGTATAGATTAGTGAATTTTAGATGTGTGACAACTAAATTAACCAATAATCGATCTATCGCGTACTGGGCTTTTCTGTCTGAAGTTTCACCCTGAGTTTTAGGAACGCCCTTTTGAAATTTAACGGTTCATTAAAACATTAATCCTTCATTCAATAGACGGTAAATCTGTTTTAAGGAAGATTAAAATCTTAATGATCGTTGCTGAAACTCAGGGTCAGAAATGTAAAATTTGCAATCTTGACTTCTTTTATTTTCGGCGATCATCAGTAAATTTTCATACAAATTGATTTGTGTCTTTCCTCGAAAGATTAAACGGCGATATTGGTAAATTTGGCACATCACAAACACACGATACCGATATATTTTCTAGGTTCTCACTTCGGCGATAACAGAATGTCATAACGGCGTCGCTTAATCGTCGAAGTCATCCCCACCGCGACGGCTCCGTCATTATTCCGTATCAATTATGATAAAAGGTAAATAGAGCAATAATTGGCCGCTAACAAGTTGAAGATCGATCCCGGTAAAAGGCCGCACGCTCGTTAATGGACTCCGCGCTGCGATAATATAAAAATTCTATGAATTTTATCGCTCGATATCATATAAATGGGGCCCTATTAGCCTGCCGTTGTTGGGCTAGACTCAACAGGTCGCGAGAAGACGCGAGACAATGCGCCGATCAGGCCGCGTCTATCGAGTGCGTCGCGAAGTGTACGTCTTGATTGGTTATGTTTGTGAAGTTGGCCCAGCACTCTTAGATTGTCGAGAAAAATGTTTTGCTGGATTGTGCTAGGTTTGTACTGCTCTGAGCCCTTGATTTTTTGCTTGTCTCCATCTGGATATCAAGATATTTAAAAAACCGAAAAAATGGCCCAGCTGGGCACATTTCGAAAAATTGGATTCGAATGTGTGAAAAAAAACTGGATACACATGTACTGAGTTGTGCCGTTCGAGTTTATTCGAGAGTCTGTCTTGTTAAAAGAAAAATTGAAATAAAAAAAATAGCCCAGCATTCGTTTTTTCTTTTCAAAAATGAATGCAAAAATTTGTGCTTCATTCGTGCTGTCTTGTGCCTCAAATATGTCGACAATTTTTCAGATTCTCAGGCAAATTACGAAAATGAAAAAAATGTCAGCCCGACACTTTTCTGTTTTTCCCGACGAAAATATGATTGTGTAGCAATTGTGCCAACTTGTGCCGACCAGATTTTCAAAAAAAATCAGCAGGTTTTACTTCATATGGAAAAAAATCAGTAGATAGTGGGAAAGTCAGCTTTGTGTAGTTGGCCCAGCACCTTTGGATTTTCGAGAGAATTTTTGTTGCTTCGTGCCGTTGAAATTTTTTCATATTCCATACGTTTCTCAAGATATTTTACAAAATGTGTTGAATGAGCACATGCTTATTACGACACATTTTGAGAATTATCTCAAAAACCGTAGGTAGGTAATAAAATAAAAATTTCAATAGCACAAAGCAACACAAACCTACCACATTTCAACACAACAAAAATTTTCTCGAAAATCTGTGCTGAGCCAATCTCACACACGCTGTTGCCAGGTATGCTGATATTCCTATAATCTACTGATTTTTCTAATTTTCTCCATATGAGAGAAAACCTGCTGATTTTTTATGAAAATCTAAACGGCATATAAACGTCGGAGAAAAAAGAAGAGTATCGGGCTGACATTTCTTGCATTCATAATTTGCCAGAAATTCGGAAGAATTTTCGTGAAAATATTTACGACACAAGACAGCATATTTGTGTTGTGAGATGAAAAAACGAGAGTGTTTGACATTTTTTTCTTTAATTCTGAACGGCACAACTCAGTACACGTTAGCAAAATTTTTTTTAGTCATTGGAATCCAATTCTTTGAGAAATGCTGGCTCATCTCGTGGGTTTGCGAAATACCTCGACTTGCACATGGAATTAAGAAAAAAATTCAAGGGCACCTAACCTAGCACAACAAGTAATCTCCATCCTCTATTCTATATTTTCTTGTATTTGGTATTTCTACCTTCTATATTTACGTTAGGTTAGTTCTGAAACAAAAATTAATCAGAAAAAATCTGAAATAATAGAAGGCATCTGCTTGAAACTTGTGCACTAATTTTTCGGGCACCAAATCCTTTCAAACAATTGTTGCCTGACAATGAAAAAAGAAAAAGTTCTTCGAACTCTCAAACAGACTTTTCAGACAAATTCATGAAAATCTTCAGAATAGTGGAAACTGACATATTACTTTTTTCATTCAATAATCCCGTAAGTCGAGAAGGTGAGGTCAAAAGTCCAAATATTCGTAAATGTGTAGAATTTTAAATTTTTTTTATTTATGTCATCAATGTCCGTTTAATCGAGGGCCACTAATCTTTTTACTTAGATAATCCCTTGCGATTTTAGTTTCATTCAATTGATTCAGCAAAAATAAAAAATCAAAGTCCTAGTCCGTTTTAAATTATTATTGTATCGGTTGTTGTATTTCTTGTCCTGATTTGTATCCTTTTGTTAAATTTAAATGAATTCGTTAGCGAATTAGTTTCAGATATCAAATTTCGCATCGATCTAATTAGTGTTTTGTGGAATAGATAATCAATTATCGTATGATATGTTTTATGTATATTGATGTATATTAGGAGAAATAGAAAATTGAATTGGTGTCTTGAGAATCGCATATGATCGATCAACGGGACACTTTTACGGTTATTCGGGCAGGTAGCCTGCCAGCAGAGGAAGCGGACGTCGTTTCTTGCTGATGAAGTGCTTGCTGGAAGGCATTAACATAATGTCTTGTCATTTCGGCTTGTAGATGCTATCAATCGGACGCGATGCGACGCCAGAAAAATTTTACTGTTCGGTTTCCGCGACCAGTCGTCGGAAACGTGAGACTTTTAGAACTGGGCTTGAAATTACATCATTATCTTAAGGTCCGAATCTTGATCAATGCTCGATGGATTCGCGACTTTATTCATCTTTCTTCGACGTTCGCTGTTTTCGATAGAACGAATAAGTTCAGAACTGATGTGGCTTTGTGACAGCTGTTTTAATTTATGCATGTTCGTCCAGCTAATCATATTTGTATTTGTCTATAGAATAGATGCAACAGATCCGTAAGTAACTCAACAATCGAGTTAAAATCTTAAATAAAAAATCCTCTGAAGATGCCTTCCGCATATACAGGCGAAACATTAGGTGAAATAATTCCTATAAGAACATGGCCTGGACAGCCTGGAGAACTCTCTGTCAGTAATATTCGAATATCATTTTTTTATCGCAAATATTCATTTAAATTTGAGAAAGACAAACAACATATCATGAGGTTTGTGCATAATTGAATCAGCTAGATCTGCGTTTTCAAGAATAAGCGTTAATAGAGATTCATTACAACGTGAGTTCATAAATAAAAGCGAAATCATGAAAGCACCTACCGTTTAAGAGTGACGTGAACAATCGTCAAGCTTATGATTTTCATTTTCGAGAAATTATGATTAAACTATTTTCTAGCAGAATGAGTGAGTATAAATAATATAGAAGTGAACACAAAAATGGATGAAAAAATGGAGAATACGAATACTGTTTTATAGAGGAATGCTAATTAAATAAGAGCCATTGGAATGAAACATAAACTGGCTGTAAGATGACCCAATAAGTTAACTAATCGAATTATTTTTACTCTTTCTTATAGATTAATTCAAGAAAAATATGAGACACTTAAAAGTGTGGATGAATATGTAAATGAATCAAAACGAGCATCATGAGTCTTGCAACTTTGTGTTTATGACACAAAGTTAACTGAAAATCAAAGAAATTGCAGCTA
This sequence comes from Hippodamia convergens, assembly GCA_038502775.1. NCBI lineage: Eukaryota > Metazoa > Arthropoda > Insecta > Coleoptera > Coccinellidae > Hippodamia > Hippodamia convergens. The sequence goes on along the minus strand of CM076607.1, from coordinate 26,425,641 downwards.
CTAGCTATCTCATTTCACACATCTAATGCATTTCTTCATCAGTAAGAAAATATTACATAGGATGAATTTTCTGCTGCTACGTTGAATGATATGGAAAACAACTACTAACTACTATTGTCTCTCTACTAATAGAGGCCAGATCAAATGGGACAACAAAACTGCCAAGGACAATCTAGGAACAATGTCTTTTATTTGTTGAATGTATTAATTATACCTCTTTTTTTAACACAGATATTGGTAAAGTAGAACAAAAGCTGGATACACCGTTTCCCAAGTCGCCTGGGATTTTCCTCTACGCTCGTATCGAAAACCGCTTGTCTTCGAATGTCAACGTTAACAACGCGAAACAAGGGAAATCACTTTGCAGATAGGGAAAGGTCGTTTTTCAAGAAACGCATCGACGAGAGAACACGAAACAACATAATAGAAATAATACCGTCACGTCGATAAAAATAATCGTGTAGAACACGGTCCGGCATTAATAAATCATTAGGATTCGTCATTATTCGCGGTAAAACCTAGCCTAAGTCGCGGTTCGACCGAGACGTCTTTTTTTAAGCGAGTTTTTCCACGTTTCTGCCTCGCCCGGCGCTGATTGAGCGGTTTGAGACGAGGTAAAATATGCGAAAATGCGTTCAGAGTGTGCATGCACCCAATTTTCGCCACCGTGCGAGGAAAAAACGCAATTAAGGACTCCTTCATCGCCGTATAGACAATCGGATTTATTTCATTGCTGTTCTGGGTAACGAAAACGTTTCACTCGGGGAATTGCAAGGAACTTGGAAGAGTAGGAGCTTGTATTTTTGATTTTCCGATGTCGTTCGTAAAGGTTTGATTCTGAGTAGTTTAAGGTATTCACAATACTAAAAATAGTTATTTATACTATAAGGGATAAAAGTAAATTTACCAGTCGAGGAAGAGTTTGCGCCCGAGCGATAGCGAGGGCTACCAAAAAAGTTCGAGACTGGTTAACGTACAGGGTGGTCAGATTTCGATGTTTTAGTATTGCTTCTCCTACATCAAGCGAGATAGAAAAAAAGTAATAATGAAGATATACATGTCATGTTCCCTTTTTTCAAGAAACATAAATTGCTGAAAACCGCAAGTGGCTAAGGTGTCTTGTTTCCATGTTACAGGGTGATTTTGAAATTTGACCAATTATTATAATTGGTTATAACTTCCGCAGTATTGCCGCTACGCTCTCCAAATAAAAACATCTTTAGAGAGGTTTTTCAGTTCTTTTAAACAGAACTATCGAAATTTCAGTGCTTCTTCAAATTTTAGTGAAATTAAAAAAATTTCATTTCATTTCTATTTTCAATAGCCTTTTCTAGACAACTTCAAAAATATATACCATGATATAGTTGCGAGCTTGAAAATACTTTTCGGTCAACATAATTAAAGCAGGCTCAAGTTGTATGACTTTCTCAGATGAAAAGAAATGAATCAAAATCAAAACCCTCATTGATTTTTTAAATCGAAAACTGTTTTTTCGGAATTTTCGATATTTAAGCACGAAAGGATATCATGATATATTTTTGAAATTTTCTAAGAAAAGTCTATTGAAAATCATCATAGCACAATGTGGTTTCCATTTGAAAATAATAATTTTTATAATTTCTCTAAAATTTGAAGGGGCACTGAAATTTTGATAGCACTGGTAAAAAGTACTGAAAAAATTCCACTTAAGATGTTTTTATTTCGAGAGCGTAGCAGCAACACTGGGGAAGTTATAACCAATATGACAAATTTCAAAATCACCCTGTAGCATGGAAACTAAACACCTTACCGAATTGCGGTTTTCAGCAATTTGAGTTTTCGAAAAGAGAGAACATGACATGTAGATTACACCGTTTTTATAGAGGAAAATATAGATATTTCTAAGTATCCAAAACTTCCAGCGTTGTTGAAGAAAAAAATGATGGTTATAGATCCAAAAAATCGAATATGTTTAACAGAGAGGATGTGAATAAGTAATATGCTTGAACCCTTCATGATACTTATTGATGAAGGTCTTAATGGTAATGGGAGATGATGGGGGTTGCCGTTGTAATGAACTCTGTGAAATGAAAATGGACAATGTTGAAGTCATAATTGTGACCATTCCTGACTGCAAAAATGGAATGTCACGTACATTCACATCAGTGACAAAAAGTGACGAAACTCAGGTTTGTCATTTCAAAATAATTCGAAAGTATATTGATATAATAAGGTCCCACATGACGACCATTAATCCGCGCTTCTTTATGCAATGGAAATTGCCTAAACCAGCCTGTCGAATAAATATGACTTCGTCTAAATGTACATTGGACCCTCTTTCAAAAGAACATCGGCAACTTTATAAGCAAATACTGGAGTTGATGTATTAGCTATCAAGCGACATGGTGGATGAAAATTCGCTGATATTGCGGAAAGTTTCGTAGCTGAGAGCCCCAACAATAAAAAGGAAGTAGCGAATAATATTTTATACAAAAATCCCAGAGAGTAGTCTCTTGCACTGCTTCAACAGTGACAGAAACATCGGTTAGAGATAAAGAATCTGTGGAGTCAGAAAATGTTATACACATCGAGAAGAAACGAGAAAACGGGTTTCCAAATTTTTTTAATAATGCTAGTAATTGTAAGAATTTTACCATTAATATTCATTTCAATTAATATCACTGGATGTTTGTCCGGAATTTTGTAATATGTTGATGAAATCAAAAATTAAAGTTAGTTATAATAATTTTCGATTATTATTTCCCTAGGGATGACGGTTGACTTACATCCTGTCGTTTTAAGGGCAACCAATACCTTGTTGAGTAACTTTCTCTTACGTTTGTCAAACCACTGTCGAAATAGGTTTATTACAATACAGCGAGGGGACAAAAATTAAAATTTAAATAGCTCCTTCTTGGTGTTGCAGTCAGTATATTTCCAACAGATCGAAGGTGAAGGAATCTTATATTTCAAATTTGAAGCCCGAGCTTATTCCCCAACATGTTGAATGAAGAAAACCGAATCTAGGTCGTATATGATAGGTAGAGATATCCGAATTACAATTCGCGTGAGAGGATCCGAAGAAAACTAGTTTTAATTTCGTTTCCTCGTGCGGGCCCTATCTAAATTCGATCGACATATCTTGTTCTTTCGGCTCGGGTTACCCGTTTCGGGAGGAGAAAAAAATGGACACCGATATCGTATCGTGATTTCGGTGTGTCTTACACCGGGTCCAGGTGACACCGTCCTCGGGTAGTGTTTGCGCTTGCAACGCCCAGGTGATCTCACGATTATATTTAAACCGTTGAATCGCCTCAAGGGGTCATTGAATTCCAAAATGTCGGAAAAATATCTCCATTTCATTTTTCTTTTTTTTTCTGATCTATCGACGAAATTTATATTACAGCGCCCTGAAGAAGACATTGGGAATGCCGAAACGTTGGCAAAATTGAAGTTTCGTTTCATAGGTATAAAACATGCAAGCCGGCAAAACTTAGCGATAATATTTTTTACATTTCTCACATTCATAAATAGCTTGGGAAATGAATACCATTGCACTATTTACTTGCACAATTTCTACAATTTTTAATAAATTTTCCAAAATCTACAAGCACATAAGTGAAGTAGTGTGTGCTCATTAATAATTACATTCATAATATGATTGTATCCATTTCACGGACAGAAACACAACATATATGCACAATTTTACATGCTACAATAAACACAGAATGATCCAACAATCCACCCATAACAGTATTCTCCCCCTGTGATCTTAAATTGAAAACAAACTTTAATGCTCAAATATATAATCTTTCGCTTCCTTCACAAATTTTTTTCATTTTTTGAGTGACTTTATTATATTTGGCAACAAACTGAAAAATTTTGGACTCAGATATATTTTAGATCATCGTTGATTTAATGATCTTTTACTCTTTTCCATTGGAAACATTGTTTATTCTGCCTTGTAAGGGCCGCTTGCCACTACACTAAATTCCAACCTAAATTGAGTACTGAGTCAAAAATCAGATGCGCCTGCATAATAAGATTTTGCAGTAATTATGCGTGTGCATCTGATGTGTGACTCGGGGCTTAATTTAGTTCCGAATTTAGTGTAGTGGTAAGCGGCCGTAACATTCAAGTTGCTTATTGGCAATTTCGCTCAGGAAATTTTTTTCAAAAATTTTCTCTAGTGGTATTATATATGAAAAAAATTTGTTCTATCCGATGCCAATGTTGGACCAAAAATCTGGACCACCCATTTTAGAGTACCTATATTCATTTTGATGAAAAATTGACAATAATTGTTGTTTATCCATTCGGAAATCAGATTTTTGTCAGCGCTGTTTTTCCGAGGTCTATCCAAGAACCCATTTTTCGATGAACGTCGTTCCGTCCTCAAGAATTTCCCAACGAGCGCACAAAAAGAAATAGTATGTTTTTGCTTTCTGCCGTGGCCTAGAAATCGCCCATTGTATTGCGGCGAATGCTCACAACGCCGAGGATTGCTTGAATTATTCAGCTTTTACAAAGTCAAAAACAATAGACCACAACTACACAAAGTCGGCTCGGATCACACGGCACGGAATTGATGTGTGTGCGTCGCTCTAAGGGAGACCACAAACCCCAATATTTGTCGTTCCTATTGGATCCTTTTAACCCAGTGTGATTTCGCTGATATTTCGATGCCAGTTTATCGTCGTGAAATCAATGATATTACACCTGTCGCCAGTACTAACAATCCAATTATCAAAGATTCCAAGTGAAGAGAAAAATGAAATTATAATAAGAAAAGGTAACCTTGAAAAGTAACCCGAACGAAATCCAACGATTATTAAAGATGGATATGATATAGTTTGTGATATTTATGTCGCTTATAGCTCCGCGTAGTTAAATAGTTTGTTTCCTTCAATGGTTTCTTCAAAGTGACGATGGAAGTGGTAATGATTAAAAACAAGGGTTGGCCATCCTGTATTTTCTGACGTGTGTCTCTAAGCGATGTTTTTTCGAATTGGGAATCCCCGGGAATCACCCAGTCGTGAAAAACACTCGAAATAAAGCCTTACCTAGCGTCGGACAAGACAACTATCGTGCTCAATAGCGTGTGCAAAGTCTCCGTGTACCGTGGGTACCTACTTATTCCGACAACAAACAAACTCCGGTTGTGGAGCTCTCGAAGGTCATTAGAGAGATCAAGAGATATGAAAAAATGCATGCAATTTATTAAGAGAAGACAGCGGATTATGCAACGCGCAGATAGAGGTGTTAGTCATCGCGGCACTAGAAGCGGAAAAATAGAAGCTGCAGCTTGCGAAACGCTGTCTTTTTGATTGGATTTTAATATTTGGTATTTACTACGGACCTGCTCGCTGGAGCAAATGAAGTTTTTATTTACATTCGGTCAAGGACGCTTCGCTTCAGCTGACAGAGTGATCAAGATTCAACGTCTTCAACAACTACTCGAAATTAAATATATATGGTTACTCACAAGGATGTCGAGCGGGAATGCACACTAGATCACCATGTATTATTAACGACATGAGACGAAGAGCAAACATGAATAAATTTATAGGAAAATTTTCAAGCACAATTTTCGGGGTCCTGGTAATTTTTTCGTCTGTGCTGATGATACTCCAAGCTTCATTCTTTGTCAAGAATAAGAAAATATATGGTTTATCGTCCGAATATCGACTACTACCCTATCGTTGCTATACTTTAGTATCATTCAGTATGGTAACCACTTATAGAACAAAGTTCATTGTGTCCTTATGTTCCTCCACATTAATACTGTAATACTTCTTTGAACTGCATCTCTCTGTTTATTAGATAAAAATTATCTGTTATGAATCCAATATGTGGCCTATTGTTTTTGTTTTAGAATGCTTTATAGCAAATACTCGGCTTTTTTGAGATCTGTTTTGCTGACTAAAATTTTTCGAAAATTTGTATTATTGTCTTTCCATTTGTTCGAAGTTTCATGAGAATCTGTATGTCTTCATTCAAAATAATGTAGGTGGACGAAATTTTCAAAATGTGTTATGATTCAATTTGCTAGTTTGATGTATCTGAATGAAAGATCGAGAAGTTTCATGACTTGTTTTACGAGTTTTGCATTACAATTTGAGCTTTCGATATGTATGTCATATTTTCGAAAAATATCTCGTTATTTTCATTATGACCAGTAAAAAAACTAGTGGTCGTTTACTTTCAACAATGAAATAATTTTTGAGGAATATCAACAAAGAAGCATGAAAAAATATTTCAAATAAAAGGATTTTTATGAAAGCGCGGACATAGATCATATTAAATTATGCTCGTAGCAGTTATTTCTGAATATCTCGAAAATGGTACCTACATTCAGATATAGGGAACCTCAATAAAATCTACCTATTTTTACCTCAAAAATTGATATGTGAGTAAACAAAATTGGGTTTCCATTCGAAAAAAATCGAGTTTTTAGCTCTTTTTGAATTAGAACTTTGTCACTATCATTTTACCTCTCAGTATATCAAAACGTCATTTTCTTCACAAAGTGACGTCGAAAATATTTTCGGTAACCCATTTCAAAAAGCAAATATGAGATTGTGCTTTGCGCTTTCATTGAATTCTCACTGTTCTTCAAGCCTCAATTTTTAATTTTTTTCAAAAAACAATGAATAACTCGAAAACAGCTCTAGATGGCTAAAGAATGATACATTAAGTTAATGTGGCTTTCGAAGATCTATCCGAAAAAGTCATAATATACAAGGTGTTCTATTTGAAATAAGAAAGTTGATACCGTTTCCGGTGAAAGCGGAAATCATTGATATCAAAAATGAAGGTCTTCTGGTTTTATATCTTCACACGAAATTGTGAATTGATCGAATAATTATTTCTCCATAAACTTTGAATGGGCACTCCCCGTGGGACACTCTGTATATTTGGATATAGAGGGTAGAGTTCGGCAAAGTGCGTCCTCTTTCTTTTCAAATGAAGCTCCCTGTACATTTTTCTATTTTTTAAAGCTCCTTAATTTTCTCTATTCTATAATATCAGCGATAGTCTATTATATTTTATAAATAGCTGGTGAAATAATGAAATAATAATTTTTGACGCTTGCAATAATGGGATTTTTTAAATAACACAACTATCAGTCAAATTCGGAAAAATTTCTAAAATAATTGGAATTCTTCTGTGGAATTATCTCAAGAACAGAGTGCACCTAGCATACTAAATAAGAAATGAGTCATGTAGGAGACTCTGTTATTGGTGGAGAAAATTTTCAGCACATATATAAATATATTGAAAGTATATTCAGTTTTTTCAATACAAATTACAAATACTTCCTAAATATCATCCGGTATTAGTCATAATAGATCATGAACTTAATATAGTTGAATTCAGATTAATGAAGAGCTATAATGAATAACAAAAATATTCTGCTGGACTCTCGCTAATCATCTGGTATATATTCAATTTTATCATTCAGGAAATATATGTGAGTGGATCCCACATTCGAAGACTCAAATAAAGGTAATTCAAAATAATGAACAGCGAAATGAAAGAGTAGGAGTCGCTAGTAACTTCTCGGATAAACCTTGTAGGCACTTTCTTCGAGATATCCACCTAATAATTCAGGTCTGTTCGAATTGTGACATAAATACCCTATCAATTTCAATGTAGATGAATTATTGTTTGTATATACGTCCAATAACTGATTTCATGCATAAATAATGTTCTCCAAGCTGTCTCTACCGATAAGTTTCACTCCATATTTTCTTAAGACAAATTCGTTATGTTCAATTAGGAATTTACATGTTGATTTACGGAAGATGAAAAGAAACAGAAAGGCAACAATTCCGACACTTACGGGGGCATCTCGACAAATAACACGATCCATTCGATTCGGATCGTAGAATCAGATAAAAACGTCGCTAATGTACTTCTGCATAAAAAATTGCACTCTAATTTCCGCCGCCGAGCTGAAGGTATCACGCGAGGTTATCAGTTGTGTAACCGTGAGAAGAACCTTGGCTATTATGTATTTTGTGAGTATGTAGAAAGGTACGGGCATTGTGCCGAAGTTACGAAATGTAAGGAGATGAATCGCATAGGAGAATCAATTATTGTTTTGGTTCGTTCTGTTCCACATGGGACTGGGACGTTTCAATGAAATATTCTGCTGAGGTCGGCAGTTTATCATAGTTCCTATACCTTTGACTATTCAATTGAAATATGCTTCGCTCAGTCAGAATCACGTCATTGAGTCTGAGTGCACACGTTTCATTCACATTGCAGAGTGAGGAGGGTCATGGAAATAAAAATAGTTGTCAAAAAAACAGGATATTTGTCAAAATGAACTGGATTGATCTCATATTCGAAAATGAAGTGAACAAACTACATCCAAAACACTTAATGAATCATCTTCTGAAATAATCTATCAAATTGCGAATTCAACCCAAAAATTATCATGCAAAATGTGTCCAAGACGAGGCCATATTTCTAATATTGCTGCTGACTCTTTAGGCATCAACTTTAAACGTTTATTTCATAAACTCTTCACTTTAGTCGAAAGAAGTGAATTGGTCTTTTCGTTGTCTTGAGAACTAATGTATAACGTCAATGAATTTTGTAAAAAAGCGCTTGATTTTTGTGACTGAACCTTAACGTTATTCGCAACACTTCCACCAATTTCAAGATAGTTTTTCAGTGGCGGCTCATCGGCCTTAGAAGAAAGGGTTCAATATATAAAAAATTCCAAAATTGCCTTATCTTCGCAACAAGCCAAGCACAAGTCGAAGACCTACCCTGTTCTCCGCCTCGACACTTTCAAATCTCCCATGCTCGCCTCGGTAAGCTTATGTAACTCGAAGTAGCAACCTCGTAAAACTTTTATTGAACCGAACATTCCGAAAGCATCGCTCTCGATGAAAAAAACAGTTGGTTTTCGTAATGACCTCAGCCACCTATACTCGCTCCGAGGACGGGAATCGTACCCTAGATCGTTTTTTAATTGATGTCCCTGACTGCAGCCACTTCGCCTCCTTCAAACGAGCTTTTTTCGTGCTATTCGCCGGCACCGTTGCAAAATTCGTTAGTAGGCGAAGAAAAAGTGGAACGCGTAACTAGAAACATCCGCGAATCGAAATGTCAACGAGATATTCGATGGTTCGAGATCCACCACTATGAACTCTTGGTTGGGGACATTGGAAACAACATTCTATACCCCTGAAGTACTCGACGGGTGCGAGGCAGGGGTTAAAAGTTCGCACGTGTTCGTGTTTTATTGATTCCTCTTTTCTTCGAGTGTTCTGTACCCCTTACGTCTGCGGTTAGGTGCTTTGACTCTTCAGACAGAAACAATGTCGATTGAACTGGTTCAGGTCACCCCACACCGAGAAAATTGTGAGGTGCCCTTTATTGTTGCCCCCTTAATTTGCCATTATTGATTCCTATAAAGGAGGTCTGGTGGTTTTGACATGAAGAGTCTCTTGGTCTCGATGAAATTATTTATCGCATTACTCAGGACACGGAAAAGAGTTGATCTTTTAATGAAGATCTAATAATGTTAGTATAAAACTGAACCCTGGGTAACACCCGCATTCGCGAGTGAAAGTCGGAGAACCGGAAAATGTTACTTATCGGAACAAAAAAAGGTAACGTTTTGTAAACGATAAAACGGAGAACAACCCACCCGAAGGGACCATAAATTTCGTGTCTCCTCGACCGAGACTTGCAGACCTAGGCACGGCCCAGAAATGCCTAAACGGTCATAGAACATCGCGAGCGTATCGATGCGAGGGACTGACATACGGTCGATAGGTCTAGTGACGTTTCTACGGGGTTACCCATGTCGAAAATTAATTCAATTGTTTTACAAATGATGACATGATTCATTTTATATAATGGTTTGTTTATTCGAAAGGGAAACGGCGGAGGCGGCCGTGAGATTCCCATTGTTTCGGGCTTTCTGACGGCTCGGAGGTACAGGCTGATTGAAGGAGCGGCAAGGCAGCTTCGGTCATGACTAGTGACTAGTTATTTTCAAATTTCTTCAAGTACGGTTCTTTTCGTTATCATCAAAATCTTGTATCGTAAGAACAAGTTTGAAAGTATTTATGAAGATCAATTCAAGTTGGTTCATCAATAATACGACGTCATTTCGAGTATGAAATAGGCATGACACAATATTTTCAATCTTCAAATTTCTCTAAGTACGATTTTTTCCATGATCATCAAAATCTTGTATCGTAAAAACAAGTTTGAAAGTATTTATTATGATCAATTCCAGTTAATTCATCAATAATACGAAGTCATTTAGAGTATAAAATAGGCATGACACAATATTTTTAATCTTCAAATTTCTTTAAGTACGGTTCTTTCCGTCATCATCAAAATCTTGTATCATTAAAACAAGTTTAAAAGTATTTATTATGATGAATTCAAGTTTTTTCATCAATAATACGAAGTCATTGCGAGTATAAAATAGGCATGACAAAATATTTTAAATCTTCAAATTTCTCTAAGAACGATTTTTTCCATGATCATCAGAATCTTGTATCGTTAAAACAAGTTTGAAAGTATTTATCATGATCAATTCAAGTTTGTTCATCAATAATACGAAGTCATTTCGAGTATAAATAGGCATGGCACAATATTTTCAATCTTCAAATTTCTCTAAGTACGATTTTTTCCATGATCATCAAAATCTTGTATCGTAAAAACAAGTTTGAAAGTATTTATTATGATCAATTCCAGTTAATTCATCAATAATACGAAGTCATTTAGAGTATAAAATAGGCATGACACAATATTTTTAATCTTCAAATTTTTCTAAGTACGATTCTTTCCGTGATCATCAAAATCTTGTATCGTTAAAACAAGTTTGAAAGTATTTATCATGATCAATTCAAGTTTGTTCATCAATAATACGAAGTCATTTCGAGTATAGAATAGGCATGACACAATATTTTCAATCTTCAAATTTCTATAAGTACATCAAAATCTTGTATCGTTAAAACAAGTACGATTCTTTCCGTGATCATCAAAATCTTGTATCGTTAAAACATGATGAAAAGTATTTATTATGATCAATTCAAGTTTGTTTATTAATAAAACGACGTCATTTCGAGTATAAAATAGTCATGACACTAGTCACTTCGTAGCAGTTGGAATTCTGCACCAGAAATCGAAGCACACTTGAAAGTAATCATTACAGTGAAGAATTTCCCACATTTTTTGGTTAACTTGATAGTATCTGCACGAATTTTGTTGATATTTTTCTTCACTGCTTCACTCATTCACTGACTGATGATCATCAAAACTATTTGGGAACTTTCTGAAGTCCTTTGAAGTTGAAATTCGTGATGTAAGCTGATGTGTCATGTGTCAGTACACAAACAACGGAAAAATTCTGAAACTTTGAACTTTTACCCTCCAAACTTTCCGACCCAGGGGTCGTTGTGGCTACGTTCAGCCTTCCGGGAACTTCGACCGCAAGGATCTTTTGTCCTTATGAGTTGGTATAACAAATTTTGAATCTAGAGGTCTAAAAAATTAGAATTGATATATATGGTGATTCACAATGAAGTCCCGTATTTTCGAAGCTCATAACTTTTAATGGGAAAGTCATAGAGTGCTTAAATATTTTCTCAAGGGTTTTCTGAGATGAAAGATATGCGGTATGATGTGGTGAAACACATTTCCAAAAAATAAGCCGAGTGCCAGGGGTTTCGTGTTTGGATAAAAAATTTGTTTTTCCTTCAGCACTTGTTGGAACACCTTTTGTGTCACTGAAGGCGCTAATTCTCCGCTTTGGTTTTTCGGCATCAGTGTATTCGCGTATGACGCAGTCGCGAGTCTTCCTCGACGAGCTGGAGGAAGTACCTCTGGAAAAAACCTCTTGTTCCCAAGAAGTATCACGCTGTCACAGTCGTTGCATACGTCCTAGAATCCGACAAACGGAGTACCGTTCCTCGCGACCGCTTCCTACCTGTTTATCTAGGTACGAGGAGGAGAAGAGAACGAATTTTCGACTTCCACGGAGCCCTAGGGCCCCCTGCTTCCGCTTCACACATGGAGGAGCACACGTTACGAAGGTTCACACGGTGCCGCGGCCGGACATGTGGGCACGTCTCTAGGAATCGACCACTTCACCTCGAGTGCCTCCTGGATGACACTCCAGGAGGACCTGTCAAGCAGCTGTTTCCGAGACGGACAGCTAGCGCGTCTGCCCGCAGGTTGGAATTTCGGGTCATTGTTTCCAGGCTGACATTTTCTGCGGATTGACGGATTCTAAGTTTGCTGAATACAGTACTGAAAGTAGTGCTTTAATCAACTCATTACAGCATTGTTTTCCGTTATACTTTTCGTTTCGATCCTATCAATTTTCAACAACACGTCAAATTCCGTAATCTGTCAATTTCCGTAACAGTGGCACCAACGGCCAAGATATAAGACAAAAGTCACTAGGATGTATAATTTAAAATTTTCATTTAATTTCGACAGCATTTCACAGAAATTGACTGAAATGAATAAAAAAATCGTCTTATACTCGTTGCAGCAGGCAATTCGAACACTTATGCGGTTGTGTTGGAGTAAAAACCCATTTTACAACTTGTTTGAGAATCCCATTTTCAATTCACACTCTTAAATCTAATTGGCGAATGCAATGGTATCGTGAGAGAAGGAAGGGGTGAGCGTATGGCTTCCAAAAAGTCGGGCCTCGTCTTAATACATAGTCACACAAATATTTTATGAGCTGTGTCTAGAATCTCCCTCCTGGTAATCTCTCCCGGACTAGGGGGAGGGGGATTATTGATACTATTTTTGAATGGGCTACTATTCCAACATGCATGCGTATTTGGAAAACGAGCTAATTGTGCCTCATGCAACAAGTATTCGATATTTTCTCTATTTCAGTCAAGTTTTGTGTAATACTCTCGAAAATCAATGAAAAGTTCATATTATACATCCTAGTGACTTTTTTATTGTACCTTGGCAGTTGGTGCGACAGTTACGAAAATTGACAGATCACAGAATTTGAATTAACATGTGTTGAAAATTGATAGGAGCGAAAGTCATTGTTGACAACCACAAAACGAAATATATAAATGAACACAATGCTGTAATGAGTTCAATGCAGCACTGCTTTTAGTACTGTAAAGAATTCATTACAATACTGAAATACAGTCATATAGAGCTCTCTTTTGTGTTGCTGGAAATTTTTCTCATATTCAAGGGTGGATGATACATTTCATAGATTCATTAACATGCGTTGATTACTCTCCTGAAATCGTTTTCCATTGAGGCAATTAATTATTAAGTTACAACTTTCGAGATTCGAAATAATGAATTTATTATAATTCTTGAAAAAAAGTTACATGTCGAAATTGGTAAGTTATGTTAGGTTATTGTTATCTTTACTAATTTCTGGACTATAAATTTTTTCTCTAAGTTTTTCTGTATGATACACAGTTCCCAAAGAGGTAACAATGATGTCATTATTCAAAGTGTACACTCATGCTCTCCCAATAGAATACTATTAGTTATTTCAGTGTAAAAAAAAATGCATTGTTTCTAAGCATTATTCAGGATGATGTTTTTACTTCCAAACCAATTTTCTACGAGATTTTGACTCATTTATGACATCTGAACTACAGAACGATCATATTACATAATTTGAATCGTCTACAAACATCTTCAATGAGTGTCACTCAACTTTTCTTATAATTCATCAATTGCAGAATAATTTCTCCCTAATTCTGTGTCGAATTGAATAATTCTGCCACATCTTGTAGAACATTCATGCTAAAATATCTCATTTTTGCTTTGTCTTTATAGTAATATTTATCGATTACATGTTTGCCTACTGCCACGGATTTATTTATTATCTGTCAAATTTATGAGAGAGAAAACAGTTCTGACAATCATAATTTTTCAATGCAAAAGTTTCTAAACGATATTTTTGGAAATACGTATTTCATTAATTTCGATAAAATTTCGGACAATTAGGGAAAATAACGTATGATTCTCATACAGACTTCTGATTCTAACACTAGTTCATTAAAAAACTCGCCACTTCGTGGCTCGTTTTTTGAATTTTGAACTCAAGGAAGAATATCAGTGCCTCCTGCACTTGTATTATAATAGATTCCGAGACAAGTTGTCGAATGCGAATTCGAAATTCGAAGGAGTGAGTTTTCGAACGTATGAGTGTTGTAATTGCCTTCTGCCACGAGTATTAGAAGACATTCTCTCTATTTCAGTCAGTTGGTGACTGTTACGAAATTTGACGGATTACGGAATTTGAATTTGATTTGGGAATTTATAGGATCAGAGGTCAGTATTGACAATCACAAAACGAAAAATATAACAGAAAACAATTCTGTAATGAGTTCATTACACCATTACTTTTAGTACTGTAATGAACTCATTACGATACTGAAATAGAGGAATAACCCTTGTAGGCATCATCATGAAAATTTCTAAAATACATAGGAAATTGTTTTTATTCAAATGAAAAAAACAGGTCAAAGTTCAAGAATTGTAGATCCTTTTCGACGATTGGTTCTCAAATAACGGAAAAAGAAAATGTGTGATATCAAGGATTCAATTTTCTGTACATGGTGTTCACTAAATTCTAACAAATGAACACAGATATAGAAAATGAGGCATTTGAACAAATATTATCATGTTTGAATTAAGTAGTCTGATACAAAATTACCGGGTGATATTACCATTTTTATATTAATTCATTCATCTGACAATGGAATGTTATTTTTGGTAATTTGTTCATATTCATATCCCAAAATTGAATTTTAAGTCGCATTGTCTCAGCTAGGAAACGAATGATGACAATGAAAATCACACTAGGAAGAGTATATCATTCTGCATTGACGCAAAAAAGTTGCGATTTCGAAATTTTTTTGACTTTGACCAAGATCTTTCTGAAGAATTCCAACAAACAGTCAAAATAATATGAACTTGAAAATTCTGCATTCCTGAACTTCAATCTTTGAAAATAACGAGAAATATCTGCTGGATCTGTTCCGCAGTTCTATTATTCATCGTAAACGATAAACAGGGTTACTAAAGCACTCCATACACGCCCGGTAGTGCAGATCCATCATTCGATTTCCGATCGGACGCGTTCCCGCGGTCATTTAACGCGATCAGAGATCATATCGTCGGATAATTTGTTCTGTATCGTTATTATTACCATTAAATCGACTATCGCACACCATCAACAGTTCTTTCAATTAATGGTTGCTGTTATACGGCCAATTATCGTGACCGCGCTCGCGCATCGGCACTGTTCGCGTCTTTCGGCCATCGGAATTTGGCGTTTTTCTGTGCGTTGCTTCGCTGGACCGATCGACGGTTATCCGTGAAGATCGTTATCGCGATCGTTATTGTTATTACGTGAAAGAAATCGACGCATTTCCCTGCTCTAATCGCCGCCTCATGCATATGCAGTGGCCAGTCGAGATTCTGTTCCACAGTTATTCGGCGAAAACATAGAATATAAAGGAAGGAGCTGATTGAGATTCGGTGTGGTATTACGGTCTAGGTACTCGCAAAAAACTCTACTTGTTACTTGGTGCTCAGAGCAATTAAAAAAACGCATACACAAAAACTTTCCCATTATTAGAGTAATAACAAATTGTAATAATATGGAACATGAAGATGAAATGGAACGTTAAGTAGATAAAAGGTTCAGGTTTTTTGTATGCGTTGTAATGATGAAACAAATGAAAAGAAGTATCGCAAAATGGGAAGAATAGTTTACTAGTGGACTGGAGAGATCATCGAATTCGAAATAGTACCTATTTAAAAGTGAGGAATTAATTAGCTTACAAATAGATGCAGAGAGGATAAAGCAAATTGAAACTGAAAAAAGCAGGAAATGATGAATATTTGTGCTAAACGTTTCCTTCCACAAATGAGGAGGAATTTAAAATTGTTGATGTCCCAGAATGGTTATCAAATGAGTAAATTTCTGAACTTCTGCTGTCGTTCGAATTGAAACTTTCAATTTCAAATATTATAATTTTATATATAATTACGAGTTTAAATTCGAATGTTGTCATAAAAGATTAGCATTTTGATTGATTGCCAATCAAATTGATCATTAATGATTGATTCGAGATATTACTGTTTTTTAGATGATAGTGAATGAACCGGTTAACAGATTCCATCATTTTTAATTTCATTGCTTCCTAGAGGTATTTACTTTCTCCATTCTTTTTCTATTTTTGAAATAGCATTTATTCATCTGAGGTAGGTACTCGAGATCCAGTAGGAAAAAATGAATGCATTTTTTCAGAAAACTCCTCCGAATACACAAGTTTCATAATTTCTATTTAAATATTCGGGTTTTCAGAAAGAAAAATTTAATATTTTGAATAGATAATGAAAACTTTTCGAGTTGAGATAAAATTGATATAATCAATCATAAAACTCAATCAGTATTATGTATCAATTACCGTCGAACGAGTCCTGATGGACTAATACCCTCTCAGCAACTTTTAAATTTTCCTGTTTATCGTATCATTTCCATGTCAATCGAAGTCGCAGCTATTGCAAAACAGATGACGCTCACTTATCTATCGGAGATGTTGCAGAAACCTGTTCTTCATCCTATAATTACGTGGGAAATTGTTGGTAGGACGTGAAACGCGACATAATAAACAACTTTGAATGAAATTGGAATGTGATACGACGATGAATATTCATAACCGTGAAAAATTCAGAAGCAACAACCAGCTGGAACCTGTCCGCGACAAGTGCTACCCTCTATCGCATGATGATGATTATTATGATGTATATAATGAAAAAGCTGTGTCTCCCTGTGAGTCCAGCAAAAAATCAATCAGTAGTTTTCTTAATTCCAAAACTGTTATCCTCCAAATAAAATTCCAAACTTGCTGCTCTTTGACCGGAAAGGGTTTCCAATTGAAAAATGATAGCGGAAGACAGTTTTGATGCTCAAGATCAATTTTCAAGAAAGAAATATTAAAACAATAATAACATATATATGAGAGCCCTATCAGAACCTCTTTGCGACATAATTTATAACATATTTCAAATTCAATTCACATTTAATGTAGACTTCAAGAAGTTTCACAAAACTATAAACTATATATGTTTGATCATTAAATTATGCTACTTCGGTTCTTTACACCTGATTTGATGTGGTGAAACAATAAAATACACTCCCCGTCAATAAATTCCGGACAGCCAAAATTTTTGTCAAATTCAACACCCTGTATCTTTTTTCGTGATTCTCCGATTTTGTTGAAATTTTCACCAAGTATAGTATTGGGTCTTGTTATATTAACCTGGAATTTACTTTGCAAAAATACCTGTAGTTTATCCGTTATACATGGAGAAACAAAACCTTGTTTTATACCCTTCATTTCTAAACTCCCTGTGGTGAATTTGAGGCGGAAAATTCGGAAATGCATTGAAAGTATGTCACATCGTATGGTAGAAGTGATGAGAGAGCGAGGTGGAAATACACGCTATTAATTTTCAGATGTTTGTGTATGTTTGCTAGTCGATAAGGTATAGTAATGTTTTAAATTGGTATAAAAATTGAAAAAATGCATATTTTTTTTAAAGACTGACGTAAATCAACAAACATTTTGTTAAGAAAGGATCACACTTCAAATTAAAACTTAATGATATCAAATTTTCCGCCTCAAATTCACCACAGGGTGTTTAGAAATAGAGGGTATGAAACAAGGTTTTGTTTCTCCCTGTATAAGGGATAAACTACAGATATTTTTCCAAGGTGAATTTCAGGTTAATATAAAAAACCCAGTACTATACCTGGTGAAAATTTCAACAAAATCGCAGCACCAGGAAAAAAGATACACTGTGTTGAATTTGATAAAAATTTTGCCTGTCCGGAATTTATTGACGGGGAGTAGATTTGTCTTTCCCTTAGTCAATGCTAGCTCAAACCCGCTGCTCCGCTAGCTTAATATTTCGATGTAAAACCCCACTTTTAACTATATTATGCACTTTTCCAATCGGTGCAATAATTTGCAGAATTGAGAAACCTTACTACGAAAAATTAAATGAAACAATTTTATAATCAACATAGAAAAATTAATAAGCATGTGTCTAAAAATACCTTGATGGTTTTTATTGTTATTTTTGTTTTCTTTTTTCGAATTATCCATTTGTGGTCACCTCTTCGAGGATTTCTATTGTAGGTAACAGATTGTTTTCATGCAGAGAGTTGATTTTGTGTTTTCTTGTTTGATTTGGTATTTTCTTGAGGTAACTTATGTTACATTAACTAAACGAAATAATTTGTACGAGCTCTGTTTATTTTGTGTATTTATATCGAATAAACTCTGTTCTATCTTATCGGGAAGGGAATGCGGCCTTCTCAAGAATCCCACCAAGACAATGGAAAAGCAGAATTTCCATAGACGACTCACAATGGCCGAAATAACTTTCCGTCGAAATGTAAACGCCGCGGAATATCTGCTTCCCTGAACCGGGCTCGTAAAAATTCTTCGAGTTTGCTGGAAAAGCGGCTGCGCAAAAATCCCCGGACCGCGGAAAAAAGCGAGTCGTCCGAGTCGGTAGCGTACAATAAAATGCAGAAAATATTTAGCCAGTAGCCTGTTAGGCGAATAAGTCGGCCTTTCTGAAAGGCTCCGAGCCCGGCTTTTTCGAATAGCTGAGCAGGTGGAGACGTCGTGTAGAGGAATGGAGCCGTTTCTTGCGTCCTCATCGCGGTACTGACCTATACGGGGCGGCGAGGGTACGTTGCCCGGCCGCCGCATACAGGGCGATGACGACAAACGTGCCTGATCAAGATTCCAACCACTGTAAGTGTCATTTATGTGAAAGGGATATTGGAATCTTATTGCCACAATATATAATTAAACCAGTGCTGAAGCCTTTAAAAATGGTAAAAGTTAAAGAAAGGATGGGGAAAAAACGAGAATATAACAAAAATTCATTCTAGAAAAACTTCAAGTCCTACGGATAAAAATTAAATGGCAGAGTTGAAAATCTGAAACTTTTTATATCACGTCGAATATTTGCTTTTTCAAAAACGTCGGTGCGCTTTTCTGCTCGTTGAAATATCTACCTTCTGATGGTTCAAAAAGACTATGGTAAATGTTCTCAAGAAATGCAAAGAACTGTATGTAACAGATTCAAATGTGGATGCTGAGATGGTGGTTTAAAATGCTAAAATTGTCATGGTTCTGAAAAATGTTTCAAAGTGGAAGATAAAACGTACGAGGAAGTTGAAGATTCAGATGGAATTGTGGATGAAGAACTGAGCTAGTTTGTGCACCCAGCGTTAACAGTTTCAGGAACAAATTCGATTTGTGGTCTTCAGAGAATGCTGTGGGATTGTGAAAATGTATAAATTTTTTTTCCTTTTTCTTTTTTTTTGTGACACCATTCCTCATGTTAATATTATTTTTGAGTTTATAGGCAATAGTCTCAACTGTGTATCAAGTTATAATCGTAATAATAATATCCAATGTAGACAGGGAATAATATGGGAGAAGAAAAAGATTAAGGTCTTGAAGATTTCTAGAATCAGTTTTTGAATTTGAAGATGAAGAAATGCCATCAAATCAAAAGGAAACTACTAGATAGATAATACTTCAGTAAGATTTGCTATAACATAAATAAATGTAAACAGAATTCATTAATAAATTTTTGTAATGAAAAATTTTTTTGATGAAATCTCATATAAATCTGATTGTTAATATTTGGAACAACTATTTTTGGATTTTTTGTGCAATTTTCATGATTAATGGATTTGTAATTTGTTGTTCATCAATGTCACATGGAATCTTATGTTTACTAATGTAATTGAAGTGTTAACGTTTTTCTCTAATCCTGTGTCAAATCCGTTCATTCTGCCACATCTCTTAGAACAAAATCATGTGAGAATATTTCATTCTACCACAGTTTTCATGGTGATACTTATTGATGATATATTGGCCTCCTGCCACGGATTTATAATCTGTCGAATTCGTTAAAGAGAATACAGTTCCGCCAATCAATATTTTTCAATGCAAAAATCACTAAACGATATTTACGGAAATATTTCATTAATTTCGATAGAATTTCAACGAATTGGAGAAAATAATGTCTGATTCATTCAAAAACTCTCCATTTCGTGGCTCGTTTTTAAATTTTGAACTCGTGGAAGAATATCAATGCCTTCCGCACTTGTATCATAAATAACTATACATTTTCAAACATGTTTTCCACAGTCACATTTTTATTTTTTATTCAGTTTCACAGATGCAACGAAGTTCTCTACATTATCCGAAAACATTTACTATAGTAATGTATATTCTTTTATATCATGCAAAGAAGAGATTTCAATGACCCAAAAGCTCATTGACAATGAGCATAAGCAGATACATATTTTGATAATTAGGGTGAGTTTTCGATATTTAATCAAAATCAGATGAGAAAATTAATATTCTAAATATCAAAACTTCAAGTTATTTTGAGACATGAAAATTATTTCATTCCAGAACATAAATATGAAAAACCAGAAATCAGGTTTGAGATACAAAAACCGTAGGTCTTTTTATTTCGTACAACATCGCCATTTAACTTTTTTCATAAGACTTTAGTTGAGACTTGATTTCTTTTTAATTCAAGCAGGCCCTGACGTTATTGGGCCATACTAAATACTGTTCTGAAAGATTTCACCGAATTATTGATAGTTGTGCTGCACGATTGTTTATCAGTATGTTGTTTTACTAAGTAGTGTTGATTTTGATTTCACATTTATGCTAACCTTCATTTCTCAATGGTTTGAGAATTTTACAAGTCACTATTTCATCGATTGTTAATTTCCTCAAATGTTTTCGAGGATGATGTGATAATTGCAATGTAATTGCTGAAATATGAATTATATCAGATATTTGTTATTTTTAGTATCTTCTTGAATTTCGACAGAAATGTTGAATAGTATAATAACAATCATTCACATTCAATGAGAATCAATTTTATCATCGCAGAACTGAAAGATTTTGAAATCGGATAAATCTCGAATTTCAATTTTTTGCCATCTCAGGCCTATTTTCACGATAAAGCCCGAAGATTCTTGCAGCGACATTTCCTGGCCACCCTATATAATTGGACGTGACCCATAGAAGGACGTAACATGCGGCTGAATTATGTCGAACGGCAAATAGAATGTTTGCGCTCGCTCTCCAGGCAAATATTAGTCCAGGCTACTCTCCTGTTTGGCTTGGTGACATAAGATATTTCAATGTGGGTCTCTCGCAGTTTGACTTCGATCTACAGGTACATATTTACCTTTCTGAATTCAGAATACATTGCGATCTATCTATCCTGCAACATGAATAATGCTGTCCAAGCGCATCATTAGAAAATCTGTATGGAACACGTGACATACAGGGTTATCAGATTTTCATGAATTAGTACTACATCTCCTAAATTTAAAGTAATATACATGTCATGTTCTTCTTTTTCAAGAAACATAAATTGCATGGAGATTTTGGATTTGGCCAATTATTATAATTGGCTATAACTTCCGCAGAATTGTGAATATATTCTAGAAATGAAAATATGTTTGGGGGAATTTTCATTTCGATGATTACTTTCAATTTATTCATGTTTCAGACACAATTTACTCGATGGAAAATGAGAAGTAGAGCTTTGAGTGCATATTATACATACAGTAGTAATAAAATGCATTAATTTCAAATTAGGTATCGTTTGATCAGAAATAGAAAGACAAAATATTGCAATCAAGATGAATCGTCTAGTTTGCTATTCAAACTATCTATTAATCGATATATCCGATTTCTGTGGTTACTCTTAGTTGCTGTTTGATTCGATCGTTGTAGCGTAAGTTATAAAAAATCGAGTTTTCCAGTTTTATGGCCTCGTCGAATGTGACGTGAATGTTACCGGCAAGATTTTCTGTGGATGCTGTGGTGGGCACGTCGTTTAAGGTCACACATAGCCTGCAGTTATTGTTGGCTCTCTTTGACACGATAAGGATTTTTATTCGTGCGGTTAGCAATGCTCGTTCGGAATTTCTCAATTTTCATTCTCCGTTCGTTTTGTCTCCGGGCGAGCGCATTTTCCGACGCATGTGTGCTCAACTTGGTCAGAGACGGCGTGGAAACAGAACTGTCCAGACACGGCGTAGGTTGATTGTTCGAAAACGTTCCCAACGCCCACGCGAACTTTATCTGAGCAACATCAAGGCCTCCTCGCACCACGGATCTCGACACCCGGTATCTAGATCGCGAATTCGTCTTGTTTCCAGTTAACTGTACTCCTTCCACTCGCTTTCCGTTGTTTTCCTCAGATGTCCGCATTAGTATTCATCAAAACAGGAGATCTACATACATGCATTATCAAGGTGGCTGTTAACACGCATTGGAACCTTGATCAACAAAGGAGGATTTGTCTCAGAATTTTTTTGAGTTTTGCTTACCTGCCCAGAATGTTTGGTTCACTGCTTGAGTACTCAACGTCTTTCTTTCGTTTCAAAGAAACTCTCCTGACCTTTTTCTGTGAGTTAGTTTAAATATTGAAGGGAGTTGCTATGTCTAATATATCTTTGAAAACTGCACTTACCTACTTGCATGATAGAATTTTGATATTCTAGTCTCTGAAATGCTCAAATTTCCTGATTTCAATTTTCTTCCCTCAGAAAAGATTTCAATAAGAAATTCTATGTAGAGCAGCTCTATACCTTTACAACTCCAAATTGAGACTAATGAGATTCAAATTGAGATTGAACAATTTAAAAATGAGAAAAAGCCACTTCAAAATGCTAAATACATCAATACGAATTGGGAATGAACACATTCAAAATGAGACTAAACAATGTCATATTGGAAAAATAACATTTATTTTTTGATATATCATACAATTTTCACGATTCTGAAGATTTTCATGAATTTAAGAATCCAGAAAGTTTGCAGTGTTATTTCTATTTTCATTGTTAAGGAAACATAATTTTGAGAAGGATTTCGCCTTCGCTCCTGACAAATTAGAGAACAAGTTTTACGCACAACTTTTCATTATTAAAATTTTTTTCTTTGAGCTGGCTCATTTCAACGAATTAGGGAAAATAATGTATGATACTCGAACAGAAGTATCATTCTCATACTCGTTCATTCAAAAACTCTCCAATTCGTGACTCGTTTTTGAATTTTGAACTCGTGTGAGAATATCAATGCCTTCTGAACTTATATCATAAATAAGTATTGTCAATATGGAATTGTTCTGTGTCAATTTTCACGTGTTTATTCTCAATTCGATTTTGAGTTTGTTTAATCTCAATTCGAATGTGATTAGTCCTGATTTGGAAAGGCATAGTGCCAATTTTTTGCGATCTTCTCAAAATGCAAATAAAACTATTCTTAATGTTGGTTTTCTGCGATTGTTAGGTTCTTCTACGGAATCTTCACTGGCAAATGGGGAATTTCCGATCATTTCCCATCTCTGAAAAACGGGATTGAAGAGCCGAGACGAATGAAACAAACAGAGATAGCCATTAATTCTTGGCTGATTTCATCAGCAGAGCGGCGAGCTAATGAAGGAACATTCTAAGGTCGAAACCATAAAAAATCAGATGTCAGCCGTTCGTAAAATGATTGATAGATAGAAACGGATTGAGCATGTTGCAATTCTGAGTAATTGAACAAGGTTCAAATTGAAAAATCGCCCGATAGTTATACTGCATAGATTAAGATTATCTATGCATGAGGCACAACTTATTATGCCATCGTGTTTGTATTCAATTATGCCTTGTGCTCTTGCCGTTGATTGATATTCTTGGTAACTGTTATCTGCTCCCGAGGGCCGTGGGGGATCCCATTCAAGATCTTGGTTCTCTTCCTTTCTAAACAAAATCCATTAAAAAAATCATCCGTTTTTCAAGAGAAATAACGTTGGTAATTGAATACATGATTATTCCACTCGGTTCAAGGACACCACAGCAAAGTGGTAAATAGAGCCGATATATTTATTTCTGAATTAAAATTCACTTCAGATTTGAGATTTATTACAGATTATTTGATATAAATGCAGATTTTCGTCAATCACATACCCGATCAAATTTAAGACGAATTTGAAAATCAGGGCTTCAACTAAGGTAACCTATTATCCCATCATATTTTGTTCTTCATTGCATGTATTCTTTTGATTGAGAAAGCTAAATTAATACATATTGAAAAAAGAAATTACGTATAGCTGAGGTTGATGCAACGGAATACCATACAGTTATGAGTATGATAAGTGGGGAAAGGAAAAAACGTCAGCAGAAAAAACCCTGACCTCGTCTGTAAAAAAAAAATTACTAAAAATATTATATACAGGGTGTAACAAGCTCGATGGCCTATAAGTTGTTTCTGGAGAACTAGACCTACTTGAAATCTAAAAATTGGTATTATGAAATTGTTCGACATTATCTACCGAGCTAAAATATTCTTGTTCTGTCTCATATCAACAATGACCTTGGTCATAGAAGATAAATTAATCCAATAATTCACTAGTGACACACCTATTTTCTGAAATCATTCATCATTGAATTTCATGAATTTGACGCTAGGTACGACATATAATCAGAAAGTCTTGAATAACTCAAGAATTATTCATTTTAGGAGCATTAACATATTGAAACAAAATCATCATTATTCTTCGCAGAATCCAGCGCAAACATAAAAAATAGAGTTATTCTTCTTCAGTTTTTATCCGATATTTTGAAAAGTTCTTCGACGAATGCAACGATTTAAAAACGAGTGTATTCAGAAATGAATACTCCATCGAAATTGGAAACAAAAAACAGAAAAATTTTTTTTTTCATCTCTTGTATATATTTCAGTTCGGTAGATAATGTCGAACAATATCATAGTAGCAATTTTCAGATTTCAAATACGTTCAGTTCTCCAGAAACTTTCAATAGGCTGTCGAATTTGGTACACCCTGTATAAGAGGAACTTGAAGGGCATCTACGTGATCTAGCAGAACATCTTCATGACATCCTTCTATGAACAGAGAAAAACTGATTCTCCACCAATATACCCGAAATTCTTAATCTGAAATGAAAAAAGACAAAAGCAGGAAAAATCAATTATTTAGAATGAATTGAATTATTTTCAAATTAACAACCAATTTCAGAAATGCATTCGCTACTTTATGTATAGCCTCGAAACTACCTTGAAATTTATAAATGGGACAACAATTCATAAGATGTTCTATTGTCTCCCCACACTCGCAACTAGGGCTCTCAACCGAATTCCATCTGAAGAACAAGCTGTTGCATCGCCCATGGCCAGTTCTAATACGATTTAGAACAGACCATATTCTCCTGGGAAGGTCAAATTCAGGAACTCTGATGGAAGGATCAGTAATAAGATCTTTGTTAAAAAAATACATGCATTCCATTCAGATTGCCAAAATTCCTGGTTGCTTCTATTCGTATCTATTAAGAAATTTCAAAAATTCAAAGTTGTCTCTCTGCGAATATGGAGAGTTACAAAACTTTAGAGAACTGGTAACCAAGCTGTAGGTGAAGATCTAATCCTTATAGAAAAATTCAGTTGGGCATCAATTTTTTTCACATGAACACTTTTCGGATCGCCCAGGTACGTGGTGGCAGAATTCTCGCCGCCACAAAACAACACGTATCCATTAATAGATCGGACATTTACAACCTTAATTTGCTCCCGATCATTATTCAATGAGAACGATGTAAAGTTGTAAACGCGAATAGGTGCCTCTGGCTCAACAATAACAAGTTGTCGTTCTCGATTGTTCGAGCTCCTTTTCTTCTGCGAAGACGTAATCGACGTTCGTGGCGATGGGGCTAATTGGGCTGTCTAATTACGGCGATAGAGCGCTAAATTAAAATCCGAGCAACGGTGCCGATAGAACAGACCAGAAGAAACACTCAAGACGGGAAGTATTCGGCATTTCTGTTGAAATGTTTGTAAATATTTTGGGTTAACAGTCAGGATAACACTGTACAGGGTGGCTAAAATTGGATATACAATTTTTAAACCGAAAGAGATGAACAAGAATGAATGGCACATTACGCTCGTCTTTTTTGAAGAAACTGATAATGCCATCAACTGCAATCCTCTATCTTCTCCTGTTTTCGAGTTTTAGGCCGAAATTGAAATTTATGCGATTTCAACTTTGGCCATTATCTCCGTTTCTGTTTGTTTTAGGATGTTGAAATGGAAATAAACTGCTACACATGAGTTGGGGATATTGGCTTAATTTGCAAAAAAATAAAGTTTAAATTAGATTTTGTAATGAAAATTCATATTATTATGATTTCAAGTTGCAGAAAACAAAATTAATTTTAACCTATAGGTCTGCAGTGTATACAGGATGGTTAAGAAAAATCCAGTAAAATAACGAATATTGTCCTGTGAGAATTCAAGCATTTTGGGACTATCATTACAATGTATGGCCTCCACGGGCATCAATAACAGCTTGTCATCTTCTTTCCATACAACACACGAGGTTGTTGAACATTTTATTCTCATTACAAATGTGTAGATCTGTGCGCCCGTTGGAACATATCCCGGCCCATACCATCACACTACCCCCTCGGAATGGATGGACTTCTCGGAAAAAGCGACGGTTACGGGGTATGCGTGGGATTGTTCAAACCCTTATTCTTCGAGAATCTGAAGATCGTCCATATTTGGATTCATCAGTGAAAAGGACACTACGCAGTCTTTGACGCTTAATGGTCACGTGTGAATGGAACTCCTTCTAACGTCTAGAACCTAGATTCACCTCTCTCAAACGCCATCTGATGGTTTCGATGAAAACTTGGACCCCATCTGCATTTTGAAGAGTATTCCATAGCATTCTACACGTAGATGTTGGCTTGCTTCTCTCCGAAACGGTGATGGAATGATTCTGAGCAGGTGTTGTTTTTCGTCGGATACCAAGCCTTGGTCTTTCCAACACGGAATCTGTCTTCCTGAACCTTTTCCGAAGTCGGGTTATCACACTTCGGCTGATTTGGAGCTTTTCCGCTACAACAACCTGAGTTAGGCCAACTTGTAGCATTCCGATAGCCCTAATTGCCTCAGCGTTTATTAATTTACGTCTTGGCATATTCAGAAACTTCGTTCCAAACCGAAGCCGTTGATAAAATGACTTCATTTCAAACTAAGAACATTCATGAAGCATATGCAAAGAACCAAACTTCAGAAAAAAAGGGACCAGATAGACGAAATGTCTCATACTGATTTTCATTGGATCGATTCAAGTTGTTATTCAGTTTCAAATGATTTAACAGTGATTTTCTCGAAGATAACATACTTTTCAAAACGATTGAATACGATATCCCTCACTCTTGTGGAGCAGTATATTATGCAGACACTTCTTTCATAACAATCCAGTAGCGGACTAGATATATGTTTTCCCAAGAAGTTTCCCTGCTGAGCTATAACATGAAGATGTGATTTTTCTTATAATGAACAGTCGCTGAGAAATAATAACATCTCCCAAAAGTGAACATTTTCGTTTTCTCCCTGTACCTCAGGAACAAAAGTAGTTGGAAAATTTCTATTTGAGGATTTGAAGGTTCAACAAAAAAGTTATTTTTAAAAATAACTGAGATACAGTGCAGCTCAACCAAAATGGGACACAGTGTACACTGTCACGATCCAACTGATATCAAAGGCTCTGAGAATTCAAATCATATTTTCAGACCTCTTTACTCAACCTGCTAGTTCAAAAATTTCAATAAAACTATTTTCGTTCGTGAAAAAGGACTTTTTTATTCCCAAAATGATTCATAAAATGAAAATGAAATATTAATTTTTGAACAATTCATTTCAAACAGATTCACTTGAATCAATTGATTTTCCATCATATAGGTAACAATTTCATTTATTCAAATAATGCTAACATTTTTCGCCAGGTCTAAATTCTAGCGTATAAATCGAGGAAAAAAGCATGATGATGATCATTTTATTGTCGTTAATTAGCGCAGCATCGGGTCCCCATTAGCATTATTGAAATGATACCCGAGCAACGTGTAATTTGAAAGAGGCCATCACATATCAGCCCGTTCGCGGTTCGTTAAACAGGAAGGTTACGAAAAAATGGGCGCGCAGATGTGAAATCCCGGACGGAAAAACATAACCGAGATAAATCCGATGGCCTTGGCTTGCATCGGATGATGATCGCGCTCCCAACGAGAGGAGACTTCAACGATCGGTTAGGACGGAAAAGCGACCCGATCGCATTCGTACGAATTATCAAACTGAGGTGGCGAATCTGCCATCCACGCTTTACAATCCGCTGAATGGGAAAAAATACCTTATTTATCTTAATCTAGCAGAAAATTTTATCTGATACCTTTTCAAAGAGGATTTTGTTTTTTGCTTCGGAAAAATTAAAAAAAAAGTGAAATCCGAAATTAAACAAAATGTTCATATACGTAGTAGTTTTTCGATAGGAAAATGATGGGAACTCTGTGTTCAATTAAAGTATCGGAAGATCGCCTATTGGTTTAAATAAAAAAATGAGTAATAGGTACACTGGTTCTTTGTCTGTCATCCCATTTTCTCTTAGATTTTGCTTTACAACTTCCTAGGTTTGCTTAATCCAGACCTCAATATTCTCATAAATATTCTCTGAAAAAATATTAACCTTCAAGCTTAAACTTGGTCAACCATCCTATAGGTTTTTCCACAAATACAGTGAATATTGTAAACACAATTTTTTACCTTTGTTTCTCATTTAGAGGTTAAGTTTTCGTGAGATTACCAAAGTAGGGTAAAACCTGGATAGATGCTCCATTTTCAAAATACCTAACTTCCCAAACTCTCCACTATATATATATTCTTTTGAATAAGAGAGCTAAAATAATACAATAAATGTTGAAACAAAAAGAACCTAAGCTGAGGTAAAAAAAAAAAAAAAAAAAGGAACGGGGTACCACAACATTCTTCGTATGATACTATAGTATCATACGATACTATAGAGCCAGGGGAAAAAACCTCAGCCGAAAAAACACTAGGAATTAATAATGTAAGAATGAGCCACTGTCACCCTTAACCTCAGTTGGTAACGAAATATGGTACAGTGAGGACGCGTTTTGCAAGTGTATGTGATTATCTCCGCAACGAACTTCGAAAACATGTAAAAGTTTCAAGGGCTAGTATTTGTCGTTGTAGAACTTTTGAAGTAGTAATAAATTCGATTATATTTTTTCTCATGTCAATAAACTGGTTCATTAAGTATGCATCTAAGTATGACCAGTTGCCTTTTTGTTTTTAATTTGTGAAAAAATTGCATGGGCATCTATCCGTACCAAAAAAGATAGTTGCCCTGATTTTTCGAGGTATAGAATCCCTATGGCCATATATATCTGTATACAACCCATACCCCTGTATAAAGTCTGAGTATTAATTCTTTTAAATATGTTTAGTGTTCTGTTATAGGTGTACCGATCTGAACTCTTTACTGATTGTAGCAAAACCATGCCGCGGAAATATGAGAGGAAAAAGGAGTACAAGGTCAAGTTTGCTTTTGGACCACAGAATAACTCGAAGCAGCTTCCGATGAGGCAGAATATTACGAAGGCGTTATGCCACTGAAATATGAAAATATGAATGAAAATACAAAGTCTCAATCCGACTGGATTTAGTGTATAAGGTATCACAACTGGCTTCATGAAACCTGTACACTTTTTCGGAACTACAGCTCAAGATGTGGAAAACTTAAAGCACTATCTGACTGATCTCCTCTTCGTTGTGTTGTTTTGTTTTAAAAAGAGTATTTCTATTTCTGTTGAAACCTATTAGGTATTTAATATTTTATAACAACAATGAAAAATCCGTATACCTATTTGTTGATCACTACCTGATATATTATGATATGAAGAATTTATATTTTTGTTTAATAAATGCTTTCGAAATTTCATTAAGTAGGCTGATTTAAGTTATATTACGATTATAACAGACATAACGATAAGAGATTTCATTGAATTTGGCTTTGTAATTGGATCACACAATATGAAGGGCATCTATCCCGGACTGAAGGCATCTATCCTTCTCAGTATTTTCATAGTGGGGAAACTATACATACCTGTAGGCATCTATCCCCAGAAATAATTTTCCACAAAAATCAAAATTATGTGAAATCTGCTAATGCTAGTTCAGAAAAAACCCACAGTATTTCAACTCAAATAACAAGGCTAGCTACTTTCATAAAAATTATTCAGATAAAATCGATATTTTCGAAAATATGAGGCAATTTCACAGTGGGGCATCTATCTGGGTTTTACCCTCTTAAGACAAACGCTGCCACGAAAGTCCAGATCAACGCAGTTTGAATTCGGTGAAAAATTTCAATCTCGCCAATGCTCGCTACACAGAGGAAGCGTTGGACGAAGCCGCGGAAAGTAAAGCAGCGCGAAACCTTGGTCGACCACAGAAAAAGCTTCCTTCGCGTTACGAAACGCCGCATCGCGAAGACCTTGTAACATTTCACCGCGTTCTTCGGCGGACGCAGCCGTGGGCCAGCTCGCGATGGAGGCGCTCGGGACGTTTCTGACGAAACGTGCCGTTGCCCAAATTGCTAGATGGGTGTCGCAACGGATCAGTTTCTATCCATCAATCATAGAGTCCTCGGACTCGGCCATTCGACCTCTGCACCTTTCTCCACGTCGTCGTCGACTCACCAGGTCGTTTTTCCGGTTCGTAGGTGAGCCGTTCTCACGATTATTCGGCCTTTGGCACCACCGTTCGACCCACTATCCCAAGAAGACGAAACATCCCTCCAAGATACTTCAATACTTCATTCAACCTAAAATTAACGAGTGATCATCAGCATTCATCGAATCGAAAACCAATAATGAAATAAGAAAAATCATTAGAAGATAATCAACCCCCCCCCCAAAGGATGAGATAATTTTCACAATAGATAATATTTCTCAGGGAAGTATTTCAAGTTCAACATCAAACACTTATAGTAAAGTTTTGGTCCATAATAATTACCTATAGTATTATTCTATGTTATTGACTCCATTGAAATCGGCATGAACGAGCTTCTTGTATTGCTTATACCTATCATGATCATACACATATTGATTGGCACTCTATTACTTCTATTCTTTCCATCAACATGTGGCCTCCCATGAATCAACCGTGGAAGCATTGTATGAAAAAGTTGTAGTATGAATTTTATGATGAATATTGAACTAAATGCTTTCAGATATATTAAAATTCTTTTCTCTATTTCAGTATAGTAATGAGTTCCTTACTGTACTAGAAGTAGTACCTACTGTACTAAAACTCATTACAGCATTGTTTTCAGTTATATTTTTCGTTTTGTGGTTGTCAGCACAGACCAACGATCCTATCAATTTTCAAATCAAATCAATTCAAATTCCGTAATCTGTCAAATTTCGTGAATCACACCAACTGCCAAGATGAAATATAAAAATCACAAACCTGAATTTTTATTTGAATTTCGAGAGAATTTCACAAAACTTGACTGAAATAGAGAAAATATCGTCTAATACTCGTTGCAGAAGGCAATTCCAACACTCATGCTATCGAAAAGTCGCTCCTTCGTCGCTCGTTTTCGAACTACGCATTCGTGTTGGAATAATAGCTCATTCTGCAACTTGTCTTAGAATATACTATTCTCTATTTCAGTATCGCAATGAGTTCATTACAGTATTAAAAATAGTGCTGTAATGAAACTCAGCATTGTTTTCAGTTATATTTTTCGGTTTGTGGTTGTCAGTACTGACCTCAGATCCTCTCAATTTTCAAATAAAATCAATTCAAATTTCGTGATCTGTCAAATTTCGTAGGTCACATCAACTGCAAAGATACAATACTCAAGTTGCTAATCTGAATTTTTATTTGAATTTCGAGAGTATTTCACAAAACTTGAATGAAATAGAGAAAATATCGTTCAATACCCGTTGCAGAAGGCTATTCCAACACTCATGCTCTCGAAAACTCGCTCCTTCGTCGTTCGTTTTCGAATTTCCCTTTGTGTTGGAATACTCTACAACCCATTCAGAAACAAAGAATTTTCTAAAATGTAAAAAAACGTTTTAACTTCTACTAATCCCATGATGGTGGCTTTAACTCCCAACAATTTCTGAATAGGAAGGAGATGTCGGTTAGTTCGAAAAAAAATTCATGATCTGTACAAAACCCAGTTAGATTCAAATTTCAAAATTATTGATGAACTCACCCTAAGACAGTTGAACAGTCCAAACAGAATAACCTAAGAGTTTTGAAAAATCCAAAAATAATTTTGATGTTCTGTAGATATCATATAGGGAAGAAGAATTTCTTATGACGACATTGTTCCAAAAAAAGCACCTGCGGGTTGCAACAACCTCAATTATTTTTATATAAATGAGATGGCTAATGTTTTGGTTGAAAAACTGCGATGTTTAAAGAACAAAAAAAAATTTAAATAATAATAAGGAACTTATTGTAATGGAATCACTCTTCGGGCTATCAAAAAACATGCACTCATCCATCAGAATATTGAAAATTAGTATTGTGTTGTAGTCCTGTTTTTTAATGTGTTCTCTTCTTCGATATTGTTCTCAGTTCTGTCCTCCAACCCATTCTGAATGTGTCCCTTTGCGATCTATTACAAAAAAACGCATTCAAAATGTAAACGTGATCTACCATTCAAATTTCTATATGACAGATTCAATTCATCTGGTGATCAATTCTAACCATAAGTAAATAATGAAAATAAGTGCCCAAAAACCGATTCCTGAGATGCACCATATTGAACATACAAAGGTACTACTTTTGCTGATTAAGCAAGTATGTTTGTATTTGATTAATTTTGTGAGCGAAGTAATGATCTCATTAAATAAGTTCTCAAAGATTTTACTGTTGAAGTTTCGACTAAGTTCAGTTATATAATTTCATATTTGAAAAAAAAAATACTTACTGAATACTATTCAACCTAGATCTTGTTGAACTTCCATTACTGCCAATTAAATCGGGAAATGATTATTAACTTTGAAATTATTACATGTTAATTTGCACTCACAATAATTTCTACTTCATGTTAGAGTGTCTTCATGACTATTCGAAATGTTGAATGGCTGGGTGTTAGTTAACTCTGTATACCGTTTATATAGGTTAAAACTATAACGAAAGATGTGTTCGAAAAATAGTTGGACAACTGTCGAAATTACTCTTCAGGACATTCCGTGGGATCTATAATTTTCTCAGATCCACATCTTTCCATGATTGCCATCCGAATGGGAGATCAGAATATACATCTGCTGGCCATTACCACCTCTCCAGTTAAACGTCACCTGTCGCTGCCGCATCGACGGTATTTATGAATTATGTGACTGGTTGAAATGTACCCCAGATAATGTCAATTACGCATAGTAATGATCGAATCTATTATGTTTAATGCATGTCAACTATATTCCTTTAAATGGCATTCAATTGGACGTTTTTCAATTAGAGCTCCCGGATCGATGTTAGGAATCTCTTCGCGTCTGTTTTCGCACCGGTCGACGTTGCCACATCCTCCTATTTTTCAAGTGAATTCGGGAAAATTAAGATATTTCTCGTGGAAATTTTCATTTTGAGAATGAATTATGAGGGATTGACTTTTTTAGTGTATGTCGAATTTCATCTTACAACAATTCTAAAAATCAGATACATGAATGCCAATTGGTGGAAAGGATCTTAAGGTTTGTTTAAGGAAACCAAATATATGCGAATCAAATTTCTTGTTTGGTTCACAGCTTTAGTGACCATTCAGTAATTGAGCTCTTGACATCGATATCTTGAACAAAAGTCGACGTGTATAATTTTCGGGGAATGCGATACATTGAGTTGAAATAGATGATCTTGAGTTTTCACTGTCATACCAAACACCATACAACTGAAACTATATTTTTCATATTGCTACGTTCTCGATTTAATCCGAATAATTGATAAGATCAGAAAACTTACATTTCAACAGTTAAAATTTTCATTGAACTTCTTGACATTCGATAGAGATTGTGATTCTGTAATTATGTTTTGTCCCTTATCCCAGACGAAATTACATTAGACGATCTTACTCAGCCGAATTGAAGCTGAAAAGCAAGAAGTATATTTTATAATGTAATATATATCTAAAACAAGTAATGGGCGCTTATTCCAACATGAATGCAAATTTTGAAAAGCATGATTGGTTCGAATTTACGTAAGTTCTTTAATCGCACAATCAAAGTTTTGTGAAGCTCACCTTGAGTGTTCAAATTGCCTTCTGCAATGAATATTAGACGATATTTTCTCTATTTCAGTCAAGTTTATGAAATACTTTCGAAATTGTATTATATCTTGACAGTTGGTGTGACTGTTACGAATACTGATAGATTATGGACTTTGAGATGTGTTGAATATTCATAGGATCGGAAGTCGTACTTGACAACCACGAAACGAAAAATATAACTGAAAACGAAGCTGTAATGAGTTCATTACAGCACTATACTAAAAAAAATTATCCCACATTCATTGCATTCAGATTCTGGCAATCCATAGGACTTCAACTCTGCTATGTATGAGAGCTATAAACCAATCCGGAATTGATCATTTGGTCAATAATTGTCTATGACAGGACCATTGTAAATCAATAGACTAGACTGAGAGATACTAAAATACTTATAATAGAGGTAAAATTTCAAATTTTCCCTGAAGACGAAGTAAATGTGCTCAATTGGCAACGCCGCGCGATATCTCCGCGAATTGAACTGGTTCGGAAACGGGTCGAAATAATAAGATTGGCGGCACCCTTTGTGGGTCCAGTAAGTAATGTGGGAATTATTTGAACTACTGTTTTAATAACGCGTTTATAGCGTACGCGAGCAGTCTCCAACTTGAGCACGAATAATTCTCCCACCGCTCCTATCTGGACTCGGGGACACTCTGTATACTCCGTATATTATGAGTCCTTGACAGGTTGACACATACTATTAATAAAAAGTATTTTGTTCCTAATGAAAAAAATTAATACTTGAGATGAGGAAGAAACAATTTTAATTGTGTTACATTTCCCAGCTCAGGTATTACCAATAACTTTTTATAGTAAAAAGAAATCGATTCTTGCGCTAATCCTGCATTTTCTCGAGAACTTTGCAATCCGACATTTTCACGTGTACGAGTACTGAAGTCAGTCATTAATACTCCATCAGAAAAGCACACGAACGATATTCGCACATGATGAAACGTTTGTTTGTACCCTTTCATTAAAATGCGAACATTAAGCTGTCAACCGCAAATGAGTTTCAACATCTCAATCGTACACATACCTGCGGTTTTTCAACGATCGTTTTTCTAGGTTCTAGAAAAAGTCACGGTCGATACCTCTATCGTCATGGAAATGTTGCATTTCGTGCTGCGATCTCGATGATCGAAGTCAGAAAGAGAATCACCGGTATGTTACATTTATATAACAAGTATAGAACGTGAAGAGGTAATTCAACCAATTTTTTTCATATCAGAGTATACAAGCCTTAGGGCAATTTAGTACACTAGATATTTACACTAGACTTTCAAAACTTGCTCATTATTCTGTCATCATCATTATTTTTCAAACTAGAATTGTTTTTTTTTCATTTCATTTTATCAGTATTTTCAATTCGTTTCAGTTTGACTTGGAATTTTCAAATCACAGCGTAGGTTAATTTCAATAAAATTTCAATGAATTAGAGAAAATATATACTCTTACAGAAGGCTTATTCTAACACTCGCTCATTCAAAATTCTCCACTGGCCCGTTTTTGGATTTTGAAGGCGTAGAAGAATATTAGTGTAATATGCCCTTGTATTATAAACACTTATTCGTATTTGTACAATCTTATCTGTCCTAAAACAAAACCTCTGAAAAAATCCCTAGGATCCTAAAATTTTCTGAGTACATATGCAGTTTGAAGGCAAGGTCAAATTTATTTCATGAATGATAAAAATCCGATTACATTGAAAACCAGTTGTTCTTGCAAAACAAAATGATGTCTTAGCAGCTTCAGAATCTCGTAGAAAATTTCAGTTAGTTCAGCAACTCACAAAATACAAAATGATTTATATTTCATTTGACGTTGTTTAAATGTTTCATTTCCCTTTCGGTGGGTTAATTATTAACCTTCTTACTTTTTTGTTTTTGACTTGACGCGTTCTATATATGTACCGGTTTTGTCTCAAAGAATGAGAAATTATTATTATTATATCATACCTACAAGATCCAAATTATCCGGTAGATTGGACATTATTAAGATGCGAATTGAATACGGTTAGCCAGCTGGCCGATCAATCAGTTGTTAATAGTCGATAACATCCGATGGCAGATGAACCGGACGATAACTTTGCATTTCGAGGCTGTTACCTGACCAAACGCAAATAATACAATTCCCGCGATGATTGATTCGAAATAAATTGCCTACTTCTGATGGCAGCACATGCAGTCATTACAACAATAATTGTGAAATTAAGAGTGTGAAGCGTAACTTCTTCTCTAATTTGTCTGCCGATCGTGAGGAATAGATGAAGCGGCTTCATTTCGCACGTTGCACAAGTCCAACTGGCAAAAGTGAGAGGAAGAAACGTCGGAATTTCCTAAAATGATCCTGATGTGGGAGAATAATGCTCTCGGTGATGAGGTACATGAAAGAATCTCTTCAATAACATTCAGGAAACAGTCGAAATCACGTTTGATTATGAATTTACACAATCACTTTCTGTGTTAATATTATTGTTGAAACTGGATCATTTCGACTTTGTTAAGTTTTTCTTAAGTACCATCTTTCTTTATATTACCCTAGCTATTGCATTCTGAGCAAATCATAAATGGTATTTGAAGATAACAGGTCTAAATCTGGCCTTCACATATGTATAGTTCTTGGATCAGCTACTTTCGTACAGGCGTTTCTTCTCCTGATTCATGGAGACTACATATTTAATCTTCTGAGTTGTCCTGTCAACAATCCTTTCATAGCCGAAACTCAGCTTATAAACATATAAGTATTTGGAAACATCGGAAATCTTTCTGGTTGAGCAAGTGTAGGTGTGTTTCTGCAGAAGGTTTTTCTATCCAATGTTTGTTGCACCGCTGCTTCATATTGGTTTTTTCCAAGCCCAGAAAAGGCTTAGGTCCTCTAAGTATTATTCTTGATGCATTGTCAGCTTTTTCATTTCCCTCGGTTACCACAATTTTATAATAGGTACTGTTATGAAACTTTTGTTACGGTTCTATATTTATATCTTATTCAAGATTATTTCAAAAGGATAATAATAATAATAATAATAATAATAATAATAATTTAATCATCCTTGTAGACAAATTTACATTTGTATAAGACACGTCAAAATAGAAATATGAAAACAAATTCATTAATCATATTAATGCAATGTAAATATAATGAAAAAAAATAACAATTGCTAAAAAAGAAAAAAAGAAAGAAAACAATCCCCTAACTCAAAACAGTATTCAAAAATTCATTTGTGCTGTAGAAGCAGTTTTCGATTAATATCATTTTAACACTATGTTTGAAACACCTGTATTCCAAAACTTTCACTTGGTCGGGCAGATGGTTAAAAAATTTAATTCCACAATATAAAGGAGAATTTTGGAATTTTGCCGTCCGGTGCTTGGGAATACAGAGAGTTTCTTTATGTCTCGTATCATATTCGTGATACTGGGAACATTTTTTCTGGTCCTGAATATGCTTCCGAATATACAACAAGATATTGAATATGTAAATGGATGGAAAACACATAACTTTGTACTTGATAAAAGTGGGTCTACAGGACTCCTTCGGATACATAATACATAACCTGGTTGAAAATATATTCTTAAAATAATTGCAAGTACATGCATCAAAATCCAAAAGTTTCAACATTTCAATTTATTGTCAACATCCCAGATATTTTCAATTCAAAATTCTCATAGTTGAATACATATATGATTATCAATAGTAGTCTTCGAATTCCAAATTCATTCAGTTATATTGCTGGTTTTTTGACGATGCTAAAATTGAAAGATTTAGATAAAAAAAATGTAAATAAACTCTATGATATTGTATTATGTATTAGTATTAAGAAATCTAGAGGGTGGGGACTTTTGAGAAGTGAATCCGGGGTGTCGAAAAAAAATTTGAATGGGGAAGATGAAAAAATTAAATGGAGAATTGTTTTCAAAGAAAAACTTTATGAAACATATTTAAATTGATAAAGATTGAGTGATTTTTTAATCAACTTGAGAGTAATTATTATTTGAATGGAAATGGAATTATATGAAGATGGTGAAAGAAGATATTGAACTTACAAGATGAAGAAAGAAAGACATTGGCAGTAGGGAATAAGAAGAATACATTTTAAAAATTAATTTCAAGAGATTAATTAGTGTTTTTCGAACAGTGTGTGAAATTATTTTTAAAAATAACATAGCCTATCTGGAAGATTGAACTAAATTGAAAACCATAGAATTAGTAATAGCATTTGTTATTCTTGTTTATTGATAGGATAGTTAATTATTGAAATTAAATTGAATATTCATTAGATATTAGGAGTTTATTACATTGAACTAATTT
The DNA here is from genome assembly GCA_038502775.1 of Hippodamia convergens. Taxonomy (NCBI): domain Eukaryota; kingdom Metazoa; phylum Arthropoda; class Insecta; order Coleoptera; family Coccinellidae; genus Hippodamia; species Hippodamia convergens. The sequence goes on along the minus strand of CM076607.1, from coordinate 26,387,079 downwards.
CCAATTATAATATTTTGAAATTTGAATCAAAATCTTTCACTTTTCAATGACATTATTTTTGAACCCTCTAATGAGTTAAGATTCGATCCAAGTAATTTTCAAAATACAAAATTCAATAATTTTTTTGTTATAAATTTGGTTCCTAAATTCAAATTCAATTCTAAATTTCAAATATGAATAAAGGAACCATAACAGTACCTATTGTAGAGTCACCTTGTTGCCTTTGACCGGATGTTCCTCTGTCATGTTATGAGATACTCCTAGGTGTATTATTGCCGGATCTTCAGCATAGCTTGCCTTTCCGTTGATTGAATCTGTTACTCTGATCTGAGGATTTGTGATTGTCTTGGTCTGAGCATATAGTAACTGTTTCCAATGAATCCAAGAAAAAGTATATTCTAAAATAAGTTGCAGAATGGGCTCTTATTCCAAGTGTTGAAATTACCTTCTGCAGCTAGTATTAGACGATATAGTATCTATTTCAGTCAAGTTTTGTGAAATACTCCCGAAATTCAATGAAATTTTCAGATTATAGATGCTAGTGACTTTTGTATTGTATGTTGGCAGTTGGTGTGATGGTGGTAAAAAAGGGACAATAAGTATAATATGGGAAACACTTTCTTGCAGAACTCCTGGTAAATGGAAGTATCTTGGCTGCCACACTTTGCCAAAGTCGAGTAATATAACACCACAGTATTGTTTATTCTTTATTGCTTTTGACATAGAAGATTTGGATGGCCGCTCGATTCTCTATAAAAGCGTGTTGTTGTTTTCATTCTTGTTCTATGTCAATTTGCTGTCCAGTTTCCGATGAACCGATTTAAATCGAACTGTATATAATATATAGAATGTAGAATGATCCTATTATCTCTAATATTCCTTTCTGGTTGTTACAGGTTAAAATATGGTTCCAGAACAGACGGAGTAAATACAAGAAAATGATGAAAGCGGCGCAGGTACCCGGGGGTACCAACAACAATGGAACGCCGGGGGGCCACGCGGGGCTCCTTGGCTCTAATGCCAACCTGCCATCGTCCAGTCCGGGGCCCCAGGGCCAGGGCATGATGCAAGGTAAGACCATGACGTATGATATCACCTGACGATGAAATTGGTGCAAGATGATTGCGCTCCGAATTGGTCGATTGGGGCCGAATCTGGTGTATAACGGCGGTGCTGCGGGTTATTTCCTCCCGCAGAAGGAGCTGTTTGAATTTCAAATTTCTTTTGGTGGAACATAGATAGTAAAGCATGGAGTAAATGATTAGAATTTGGAGAAAAAATTCGTGAAGGTTTTTTCATGTAAACAGTTTTTTGTTACTCAAATATCCTAGTCGTTTTTTGCAAATATTTTGAATTTTACAACAAACCAGCTGTTAGAGGAGTTCCAAAGGCGATGTTTAGTTCTTGTTGAAATGCACATATACCTGAAATTTATCGCCAGCTAAGTGAATTCCAAAGAAGTCGAATTATTAGTCGACTATTGGACGTCGAAGGGGCACAAATGAAGTTCAAGATTGACGTCTAAAACTTATGGCCCTTAGAGACCAATTTGCGACAACTCTTTCTTTGGCTGATGAGTGGATAGGAGAACAAGGCCATCCTGTAACTGCATGAACGGTTTGCCGCGGTAAAAGGTCTTTTGGACTTCAGCATTATCCCCTACGATTGAGCATTGCCGGCAACGATTACGGTTATGCAGAGAACGACAAAATTGCAATGTGGAATGGATCAGGTCGTCTTTTCTGATGAATCTCGATCCTCCTTGGGTGCACATGATGGCCTAAAAGTTAGACAACGTCATGGAGAAAGACATGAACCTCATTTTGATGTTGAGTCACATGTACACCGGACAATAGGCGTTATGGTATGGGGGCAATTGCATATTAGGGTGGAATGACTATGAACCAAAAAAAATTTTTTTTCAAAATTGTTTCACCTGTATGCGGAAAAGTGGTATCACCTTAAGTATAAGAAGCTTGCAAAAAATGAGCTTCATAGGACAAGTTTTTCCGGTGCCCAAGCGAACTTAAAATTGTGATAGAGTGATTTTTTTGCTCTTTGCTTGTTTTCCTTGAGAACAACCCAGAACTCACTGACCACGAGGAGTTGGTTGCAATTTTTGCATTTTTTGTATCGAATTAGGGCAATGCTTTTCAAGGAACTAGTTGGGCCCTTATAAACCCATCCCTTGCTTCAGGCCCATATACTTCAAACGATGCCTCTGTAAAATTTTTAACATAGCATTCTATAGCTTGAGAGTGACAGGGAAAACGTAGTATTTCTATTTCTTCAGTAATATCTTTGATCATCTTTTTCAGATCTTCTGTTCTAATTTTCTCCATTGGAGGTTCACTTATCGGGTCTTGTTGGTCGACATCCTTTTTTGGTAAAACAAATGGAATTGCTTAAAGTGTAACCACAGGAAGATTCTCCCAGTCTTTTAGTTATTTGCGAATAGTTCCTAAAAACTCACGTGGTCCGACAGTTTCTCCATCCAAATGCTTCATTAGATGGCGCAAAAGTAATTCGTTTGTATCTAAAATGAAAATGAACCGTTGCATAGATCGACTAACTGCAAGTTCTATTTTACGGAAAAAAGCATTGTGAATACTTGAATTAACAGCAGTCCCGTAAAATACAATCGCTACTTAATTGTCAAGGTCCGCATTTGTCTTCAAAAAGTCTAATATTTCGTTGCTGATATACTGATTTCATCTGCATTACATAACGATACCCTTATATATCTTGAATTGGGCTCGGAAACTAAGAGGATATGTCCCTCGGATACAGTACTTTTGTAGTACTTATTCGGTTTTGTACAGTTTTATATTTTCTCCCATCAAAATATATTCCATGAAGTAATTGAAAATTTTTTCTTTTCCACATAATTTGACTTCGATCTATGATTTTTCCACTGAAATTATATGTTGATCTTGCAAAACAGAGTTTGCTATTATAGATGCAGCTCTCTCAGACACTCCTGGAGCTTGTGTTTCCACAATTTTTCTGTATCGGAACGTCCTAGATTTTTGGTTACTACTTTACCTACAAAACCAATAAGCATTTCTCGATTTTGTGGCTTATCTTTAATAAAGTCATGCTCATGTTTTACCAAAAAAAAATTTAAAATTTCAACAGCTCCCTGGGTGTTGCAGTATCGTTGTCAGTTAATTTATAAGTGGAATAAAGACAATGGTATAATTGTGAAAATTTTTCATAGTTTCCCTTCCTAACAATGGTCTATTGAGAAAAAAAATCGTGCTCAGTAAATCGAATTATTTATTCTTTGCCATTAACATATCATGATTCAGTTCGATTGGACGGCGCCTTTTGAAAACGTGGAAATAAGCGAGATTCTTGCGATGATTCATCGGATTGTTCTAATGTGAGTAATTTTCCGGACTCGGTTCCATTAATATTACATGATCGACATCCTGGCTGTTGGTGAAAACCTCTCGGAGCGAAGAGAAAAAACTCGTCGCGCTAAAAAACTCCGAGTACGATTTTTCCGGTCGTAAATAGCTTGTTTCGACGCGGCCGAAATAGCGGCAGTTTTTACGATCGAAAAATCTATCCTTCGCGTGACAGCAGCCGTTCCTTTGTCCCGCGGAGATTTTCCGAAGGTCGAACATGTTTTATCATTTCATGTTTTATAGAATTGTAGATTATGAGAAATCGCACGATTCTTATCCAGTTTCAATGGCGAATACGGGGGTAGCCCGGGATAATTGAAGCCGCCGATACATCAGCCTTGACCAGAGGCGGCTCGTGACCAGCAGGGTATCATATTTTCAATCTCTCTTTCCCCGAATCAAAGTGATGTAGGCCGAAATTCGGAAAATACTGCATTTTCGATAGCATTCCAACAAAATCAAATTAATAATTTTAATTGGACGAGGCGATTCGCCAGGGGATGGTTGACTATTAGGGGTAGTTTGCTAACTATCGAAAACTGTATTTGTGGTTATTGACTGTTAAATCTTTTAAAACGAATATTTGATATACATTCTCTCTTTTCTTTATTGTTCTATTTGATTTCGTCGCAGTTTGAAGGCTCAATAGTGAGTTTACCTACTGAACCTGATTCCAAATGAATTTACCCTGAAGAAATGAAAATATCAACCTTCAAGCTGAAACTTTGTCTACCATCCCTGTACTCCCCTTTTAATACTGTTTTGAAAGTTGTAAAGATCACTTTTCTTTCGGAAAGTTAAAGCAGTTTCAAAGCGACATTGGAACTAATTGAAAGATGTATGTAATAAATAATAATGGTCGTTTTAAATGTACATTGTGCGAGATTGGCTGATGGTTCGAGGAGTTATGTTCATTCCGGACAAATTTGTTGCCATAAATTGTTGAGTTAATCACCGATTGTGTCTTCATTCGTTTTAATTCGTTTGACTTCTCACCGATTATTTCAAACGTGGCAGTGAAGAAAGAGAACATCAAACAACTCTATCTGAATTTGTGTATTTGAATCTTACGGCTTTCGACGCCGAAAACATAAAGAAAGGACAATCTAGATTCTTCATTAAAGAAATCTGTATAATGCGACATGTTTTAAAAACTTTTCAAGGTAGAACTAACGATATAAATATTTGAGGACCATTAGAAAATAAATCAGATGAGAAAATAAGATGATAACGGCGATGGGAAAAATTGCTTCAAGACTGCAAATTGATGGGAGAAGGTTTCAAAGATTTACGTTTACGAAAACCGCGAAACTTTCTGAATTTCGAATTAGGTAGTGTTTACTAGATTAAAGACGCTTGTATTTGTATCTTATTCGAGTTATGGACTTGTTTTTTCAGTGTGAAATACGTTCGAATGGGCATAATTTGAAAAAAGGGTCACAAGCATTGAATTTTTTTTTTAATTTTCAAATGAGACACTTTCGATTTTAAAGCAATAAAATTTTTTTCCAAACGGAAACTACAGTGTGCTATATTTTTCAAAAGACTTTTCATAGACAATTTCAAGAATATACAGGGTGATCCAAGGTCGATGATACGTTAGACGTTTACGGAGAACCGGAAAGCAGGAATTCATTGAAAATTTGATTTCTCAGACAAGAAGATCTATCGATATTAAATATTTTCAATGCTGCGGTGTTTCCGATTATGTCTGAAAATTGGGATTATATTATTGTTTGACATTATCTACCGATCTAAAATATTCTTGGAGCCTGACCACTTCCAGTTGTACAAGGAGTAGAAAAAAAATTCAAAAATTTTTTTTCTGTTTTTTTGTTTTCGTATTTGATAGAGTATGCAATTCTGAATATATTCGTACTCAAATCGTTGCATTCGTTAATATACTTTCCAAAATATCGAGAAAAACTGAAGAAAAAAGCGAGATAAGTGTATTCGGTATTATGTTTGTTATTCCTAACCTAGATATCGTGAGCACAAACTAATTTCACATTTTTGAAGGCGAAGACTGTGGAAATATTGTACAATTTCAGAATTTTGAATAACCCGTCACAGGGTGTTCCAAATGTTGGTTCAAAAATTGTGATCAAAATTGGCTCATAACTTTCATTCTTCAAATTAGAACCGTATTTTTTTATGATTGCGTTGGATTCTGCGAAGAAAAATGATGATAATGTTCCAACATGTTGATGCTCCTAAAATTACTAATTCTTGAATTACTTAGGATTTTCTGTTTCTATTCATGAAATCTGTTTTACATCAACAATGATAAATGAATTCAGAAAAGAGGAAGTCACTAGTGAGTTATTTGAGTAATTTATCTTCTATGACCAAGGTCATTGTTGATATGAAACAGATTCTATGAATTTGACGGTACGTACGACATGAAATCAGGAAATCCTGAATAACTCAAGGATTATTAATTTTTGGAGCATTAACATGTTGAAACATTATCATCATTTTTCTTCGCACAATCCAACGCAATTATAAAAAGATAGGGTTCTAATTTGAAAAACGAAAGTTATGGGTCAATCTTGATCCCAATTTTTGAACCAACATTTGGAACACCTTGTGACGGTTTTTTCAAAATTCTGAAAATGTACAATATTTCCACATTCTTCGTCTTCAGAAATGTGAAAACGGTTTGTGCTTACGATATCTAGGTTAGGAATAACAAACATAATACCGAATACACTTATCTCCCTTTTTTCTTCAGTTTTTTCTCGATATTTTGGAAAGTATTTCGACGAATGCAACGATTTGGGTACGAATGTATTCAGAATTGCATACTCTATCAAATTAAAAAAAATTTTTGAAAATATTTTTTTCACTCCCTGTATAACTGAAAGTGGTCAGGCTCCAAGAGTATTTTAGATCGGTAGATAATGTCAAACAATAATATAATCCCAATTTTCAGATTTCAAATAGGTCCAGTTCTCCAGAAACGCCTAATATGCCGTCGAATTTGGTACACCCTGTAGAATATGAAGGAAGGCGCATTTGCATTATTTCTGTTGACCGGAATGGTTCCTGCAAATGAACTATAAAAACTGAAAATATCTACCATACAAGAATACAACACACAAAAATTCGTTGGAAACACTAAATAAATTCTCAATTTCGAACACTTATAACAATAAACGCTTCAAAAGGTAGCAAATCACCAACTCAAATTTGACAATTATGATCAAATAAATCAAAATTGCTTCTTCAAAATGGCCGATTTAGATCAAAACCGTTTCACTGCTGAATCAATGAAATGCTCCTTTCCTTATATTCATCATTCTATGGTTTATGTTGTGAGAATCACAGATATTACCAAGTGACGTGTAAACGTCACATAAGTATAAAAAAATCAGTGTTGCCAACATAGCGACTAGAATTGTAAATGATGTATTTTCTGTATATTACTGCCGTAATGTAAGTATCTGTATCTAATGTTACGTATTTTTTTCAGGTGGAGGCTCGTCGAGCGGCTCCCCGTCGACGGCCGGCTACATGCAGCACGGCTCGTCTCCCGCCCCCAGCTCGACGCCAGGGTCCGACATGTCCGGCCACCAGGGAGGCGGCGCGCCCAGTCCGGGCTCGACGGCAGGCTGGGGCGACGTCAAGCCCGGTTGGGGGGACGTGAAGCCCCAGCAGCCGATCCACCCCCCGCACCACCCGCATCCGGCGCCGCCCCATCCCCACGCACCGCCGCCCCACAACTACCTCCCCCAGTACTCGTGGTATCCCACGGACAATCCAGGCCTTTTAACGTGAGTGAGTTTCAGTCTCTTCTGATCGCTTTTAAGTCACCTCCGCTTGCAATTCCAATTACTGGTTAATTATCGATAATAGCGTCGTTCGTTTTATTGTATCAATTAAATTATTTTAATTAGAAATTTAATTTCATCTGTTTTTTTTTTTGCAATTTATCTTGTAAGTAATTTGAGAAAATGATCGGTGAGGTCTTTGAATAAAGTTGTTGTGATATTGGAGGCAATAAACGAATTAACTATTTTGTACTACTCTATGTTTTCTTCGGTTTTATTTTACTTTACCTTTATTGTCTTGATCCAGATATGCCCAAAAAGAATTCAGCGAATTTTTTAAAATTTTTTTGTTATTAACTACTTCAGAGCATCCAATTAAACACATCCATGTTATTTCTGAAAGAAAAATTATTTTAGAAAGGTCATTTTGGGGCCGTCCTATATATAGGAAATTTTTACTTGGAATGATAAATCAAGAAATACTTGACATGTAAATCCAAATTACACTTTTAACATCTTGTTGTTGTCTTCAGATGATATTGGACGCACATTGTTTGCTTATTCTGTGGAATCACCATATGGTCCAGCCCATCATATCTCAGTTATAAATGTGGATTTTTTGACTCATGACCCTTTTGACGCATCAGTTTTCTTTTATTTTGAGTCAATAATACAATGGCGATAGTTCTTCTGAACAATAATTGATCCATTGAACCCCATTTTTTTTTGCAAAAAATTTGAAATTTCAACAAGCATGAAATCGTCAAAATAACACTAAATTTAGGTTAAGGAAATGACAACTATCATCTGTAGCCGGCCAGCCAATGAAATGGCTTTATTGAAGCGGGGTTAGGTTCAACAACATGAAAAACTGAAATATCACAAGATAGAAATATTTAAAGGTTCCTGAATTCAGTTTCTGTTGGGTGACAGTCGTGCAACTGCCAATAAATTCAAGGGATCCTTATTTTTAAGGAAGGCTTAATTTTAGGGAATGTTGAAGCAATCTAGTGCAATCAATGCCATTGACGGCCTCCTTCGGATTTGAATGAAGGAGTTGGGTAAAGGACAAAAGATCTTTGCGGTCGAAGTTCCCGGAAGGCTGAACGTAGTCAAAACGACCCCTCTTCAGTATAAAATCTAGTGGGATTCCAGTTTTTCATGTTGTAAAACTTCAGATGATAGTTGTCATTTCCTCAACCTAACTTTACTGTCATTTTCACATCATACATTTCATACATCAGTCAACGTTAGATTGGTTTGTTGAAGAGAGAAAATTCATTTTTCATTGAAAGATATTCTATACCTTCTCGATTTCAAATTGTGACTAATCACATGCAAATTGGGATTAAACAATTTCAAAATGGGAATAAGCAACTTCAGAAACTATTCCATATTCAAAAAGTCGTTTTATTTCATATTTCGAGAGAATTTTCCTGAAGTAACAGAATCGAAATGAGGAAAAATGCTGAAATGTATATAAATTTATTAACGATTTCGTTAAAAAATGTGAGAATCAATACTATGCAATCTTCTGAATTTTATTAGAGGTTTTCTCTTCCAGACTCTGAATGAAAAATCAATTAAAAACATTTTTATAACATGATAGAAGAAAGACCTATGTGTAAAACTTTTGCACAAATTGGTCAAAGGCCAAATCTATTCAAAAATCTATTCAAATTTTATTCATGAATAGTGACACTTCTCTATAAACAAAAGTCATTTCCCAATATGAGATTGTTTAGTTCCATTTTGAATGTGTTTATTCCCAATTCGATTGTGTTTACCAATTTGAAGTTGTTTATTCTTATTTTGAAATTGTTTAATCCCAATTTGAATGTGTAGTTGAAAAGGTTTAGTCGGTTTCCTTTTCATGCCAATAAATGCAAGAAACTCTGTTTTTATAACAAAGAAACCTTTGGAAAAAAGACAGCTCATCCAATTCATTGCAATATGAATGACTTCTAATTATAAAGAATCCATTATTAAAATTAATCATGATGAGACACAATTAATAGAAAACAAAAAATGTTCTGAAGTCAGTTTATGGGTTTGACGAATTATTTTAGGTTATAATCCTATTTTCAAATATCCAAGTAGGCATTAATGGAGGGCTTGAATTTAAGCTTAGTTTTAGGCATCAAAATGTCACTTAAACAGTTGGGTTAACACTGAGTGAGTTTGGTGCAAACGACCCTTAGTTTCAAGTTCCCCTTGAAATGAACCCTTTCCGTAAAAAGTAATCGCTAAAATGTCAAAATTTGGTTATATCTTCGAAACAAATGAATATATCCTGACACGGTATCCACTCATTGTGTTTTCACGAAAATCGAGCCCAGGACTCCTTTCAACGATTTTACTTATCTAGTCTGAAAAGTATCAGAAGCACAGAAAATCAAGCAATTTGGGATATACTGTATACTTGAACATTCTCCCTACACACTCTGTCTATCATACTGGGTCAATACCTCAGTTAGGGTCCGAATGTAAATCACCTTTTTCACACTCTGTTGAGAATAATCTTCCAGAAATGTTCCAAAACTGAAATATCGATTTGTTGTCATAAACTCAAAAACCGATAATGTTGAGCTGAAATGAAGATCCCCATAAAAACATCTTAATCTTTTTCATCAAACTCAACTCGTCTCAAATTAATCCCTCTTCGCCCTTAAGGTCATCCGACACGCGTTACCCCTTCATTACTCGTACTTATCGATACCCTACGAGACTTCGGTGACAGATCGGACGCAATTAATCCTGGCGATCAATTATCTCCAATTATACGCGGTAATTATAGGCAGTTTTCTCCTTTCCCGACCGATATTTAATACACCGTAATCAGGAGTTTGTTTATGTCCGTTCAACTATAATTGGCGGTCTGATCGAACAGATTTTCTATCAATATGAACTCCAAGCTTCAAGATGAAAGATATATGAAAATTAAAAGAAAGGATTTTCGGGAAGAAATCGAATATTTCCATTCCTGTTTCAGAGATCCTCTTTGACCAATTTTTGTTTCGGATTAGACTATTTCGAAAGTTCACATCTACTTCGTTTGCATGATGCGGCAACCCAAATCTTTCAGTTCGATGTTAATCTAATTTCATCTATTTCCATTTGATGCCCTAAGGAAACCACTCGACATAGTTCAAGTTCTTAGGTACACCCCGTATATTTTCTTGAGATGCTGTTGAATCATAACTTCCTGGAAACCGTGCTGTCCACCCACTTCTTAGTAATCTTAGTCATTAGTTAAGCTCGGAGAATCTACCTTGTAAATTATTATCATTGCTGAACAAATTATTATCATTGCGTGCTTTAATCTGACACCAAGAAGATCGTTCATAGGGTGGGCGACAAAACTGAGCCTTGAGGCACTCCAGCATTCAACTTGAAACCACTTTGGAACAGCGTCACGTTCAAATGTTTGTCATTTTCATGAACTGTTTCCTTTACTCAGTTTTTCTTCATTTAGAATTTTCCCTAGGTTTCCGGTACAATCTTGCTTTTTGATTCGAGGTGATTTTAACATTTTCTCTTTTCCTTTTCGATACTTTCTACTTAAAGACATATTCACTTTGAAAATTGCTATATTCAGATCGGTGCAACACAGAAAGTGTGAGAAGATCTGTTTTCTTTCATAATGAGCAGTTTCTGTCACTAGAATCTAGAAGTTCTTGATGTCTCTCCTGTTTTTTCCTTTTTTTGAAACTTTGTTTTTTATGTTTTTGATATTATAGATCTAGAATCATTTTGTGTCTTGAAATCAGTTCCCATGTTCATTTTTGACATTTGTTCAGTTTCTGCTCTTATTCAGTAAAAATCTCTTTCTTGATAGGTATTGAACGTATCTCGAATTATTGTATTATTTGGAAATCGTAATATCCGTTTCACATAATGAGTATTTCGCATATCGTATGCAACAAGAATTGGGCTGGTATTATAAAGGTTAGTTTACCGAGGATTGAAATTCAATATTAGTTTGAACGCCATTTTCTTTATTATAAAGCATTACCGTAAGTTTGAAACTCTGATCAAATAATAATAAATCTGTTTTCTCACCTAAGCAAATAAACCAGTTTCTTCTTCATTTTCGTGCTCTACTGAGCTACCGACAATGCAACAATCTCGATCTTCGGTTGCAAAACAGCAGGCACTGACTCAACCGTTGGTTGAATCCCAACTCCTCGTTGCTGAACCGGAGATTGAAATTCACGTGATGATAGCGGCCCTTAGTGACGCGACCCTGACTCTATTTCTTTAATCAGAAGCTCGCATGAGGCGATAATCAGCGGAAATAAGCGGTGCAGCATCCAACTTAACCCTGTCTTCGGCTGGAGCTCGTCTACGGAACGCTGCTATCTAATAAATTCCCGAGGCGGTTAGAAGAATCTTCCGTTTGTCGAAAGACAATGGACCGGATCAAAGAAACGGAGAAACGTGCCGCGAGAAAGTTCGCATAAAGCTGTCAATTTTCGCGGGGAAAAAAAATTGGTCGGGCGTTGCTATCCGTCGTCGGAAAGATTAATACCTATTGCCTCTTCTGGGAGCGAGAACATCCTGGGTTCTCCATGTATTTCTTCTGTCTGTTAGGAGTCTTTGAACCTTAAAACTAGGTAGCTTCTCCATATTACTTTCGAAGAGAATGTTCGCTTCGAGCAATATTCATTATTTTAAAAAATCCTCCAAATTGCATCCAATTTTTATTTTCTCAGTGTATTGTCTCAGTTTCCAAGAATATACAGGATGAGTCTTTGAAAGATGAAATGGACATATTTCAACAGGAGATTCCTGAGGTCAGAACAAAAGTTTTTTGTTTTGGTTAAATTGAATGCAACTCTGTTCAAAGGATTCATAGAATTACAAAATTTTTTTGAAGGTTTGGGCAGTAGATCTAATGTTCGGAAAAACTGTAGTGGCATGTTTCCAGGTTTAGTATCATTCAAAATGGTTATTTCCTTTTCTCTAGGCTGAATCGAAAAAATTTACTAAAAAACTGTTTCATCTGACCTCAAGAATCTATTGTTGAATTATATGTACAGGGTATCCCAAATTGCTTGATTTTATCTGTTTCTGGTAATACTAGACGTTGACAAGAGATCTGGGCTCGATTTCTTGAAAACACCATTAGAGGATATCTTAATTTGTTTTGAAGATAACTGAATTCTGATGTTTTATCGATCTCGAAAATGTGCCATAACTTTTTCATTTTCGGAAATATCTGAAAATGATTTAAACTTTCTTCTATTGGCTCTTTTTCATTGAAAGTAAGATACTATTTTCAATTTTTTTTATCTTTTGTACTCAGGGTGGTTATATTATTCTCATTTTCAAGGAATAAACGGCATAAAAGTGTAATAATCACTAACTGTCTCACATTATTTTATGAATGAATTTGATAAAGAATACCTCAATACCTTATAATCAAAGAATAAGATGCTTTTAATAGTAAAGACCACAGACAGATATGAATTTTCATGTGAAATGCATTTTTCTACCTTATACAAAAAAAATTAGCGTATCTAAGCAATATATCGACATATATTTATTTTTGAACATCAAATTCGTTTGTATGAAATGAGATAAAAAAAATTGTGTATTCTTATTTAGAATAAAGTTGTTATTGTTTTCCAAAATGAAAAAGTTAGGGCATATTTTCTATATCGACAAAATATTAAAATTTGCCTGTATATTGAAAACAAATGAAAGTGTAGTGAAACGGTTTCCACTAGTGGTGTTCTCACGAAAATCGAGCCAAGAACGCGTTTCAACGTTTTTACTGATCTTGTCTAGAAGTACCAAAAACTGCAAAAATCAAGCAATTAAGGATACCCTGTACTACAACTTTTCAACCGAAAGAGATAGAGGAAAGTAATTGACACATCATGGTGGTCTTTTTGTAGGGGAACAGATAATGCCATCAACTGCATTCCTCTATCTATTTTTTCGAATTATATGCTAAAATTGAAATTTGGCCGATTTAAACTTTTATCATTATCTCCGTTTCTCTTTGTGCTAGGATGATGTGATGAAAATATTATAAAGATACTTTTTTCATAGCAATCCAGTGGCGTACTATGTTTTTTCCTAAGATTTTTCCTTGCTGAGCTATAACATCAGTTGTTTTTTCCTCTTGGAAAAAACATGGTGGATTGCTATGGAAAAAGTATCTCTTTAATATTTTCATTACAACATACATGCACAGAAACGGAGATAACGGCCAAAGTTGAAATCGACGAAATTTCAACTTTGGCCTATAATTCGAGAACAAAAGAAGTTAGAAGAATATAGTTGATGGCATTATCAACTTCCCTAAAAAAGACGAAATGTGTCTCTATCTCTTTCGGGTAAAAAGTTGTAGTTTAGGTATCACTTATTTTGCTCATCCTGTATGTAAGTCAAAGGCTCACCCTGTATCGTCATATTCTTTTCGTCGGATCCCGGATAGTTCAAATCGTGAACTATGAACATTTCAGATTACATTCAAAATATCTCCTGTAGGAGCTTCGGGAAGGATTAATTATTTCACATTGATGAACACGAGAAAAGTGTATTTTCTTTCGGATGTCCTCGTGAAAATACGTCGACGATCGTTCCCGCGATCTGTTTTACCCATCGGACTTGTTTTTCAACTGATTGATGTATTTTTAATTAAAGCGAGGTCTGTTACGCAACTCCGGTTAACGAGAAAGAGTGAGAGGCCCTCCGAAAAAATAAGAAGAACGACCATAACATATTCCGCGGAGATCGTGACGTATAGCGCGGCTAATTACCGGTTCTGTGTTCACTTGTTCGTTTGTTCTGTTATAATGTGTGCAGACGTCGACGACTAGATGAACGTTTTCGTTTAGGTGTATACATTGTAATATCGCGTTTTGAACTTTTGAGGTTGGGATGGAAGAACATCGTCGGTAATATGTCGGGGTTGGTGTGGCAACTTCTGTCAGGGGGGACGCGATGATGTTAGACTCTGTGGATATCCAGTGGCGGCGCCGACTTTTGTTCTTGAAATGCTTTTTGGATCAGTTATATTTTTCACTTCGGATTTTTCTTCATACCTTTTCCTTTTGTTAGTAGAAAAAGCTGATTTCCATTATATCTATTTGAAATGTACTCGATTCAATTCTCCAATCCCTCCTTACATTTTTTTATGGTTTGACTCTCTCATGGGAACCATAAATAAAATAAAATATTCTATTGCCAAATGAAGTCAAGCACTCACCCTTTGTGAGCTTAAATTTGAAATTTCTGATCAAAATCACCTTTTTCCGGATTTCTTTCTACTTTGAATGACAACAAATTAGCCTATTCCTACCCGTTATGATTCGAAATTTTAATTGATCCAATTTTTGACCAAGCCGATTTTGTTTTCGTTGTGTTAGAACGATTAGAAATGAGAGGAAGACATCGAAAGTAGAAAGACTTATCTATGAATTTTTTTTCGAAGTCCCAATAAGCTCGCAAAACTATTTTTATGGTGACCCAAATCTAGTCTCTAATAGCTGGAGTTTTCTTTGTGAAAAGAATGGAGTAATCATCGCGTGAGAATGTGTATTATTGTAATTTTTCTCCCCGGTTTTTCATCTTGAATTACTTTTTCAACTATACAGGGTGTCCCACGGAGAGCTTTACATACCTACTCCCACCATATATTGGGTCTATCATTAGCACCACGAAACGGTCCTTATGAATTTACAGAATGATTTCTTCATTCTGCATTCTTCATTTTTTTATGTTGAATGAAACGATATCGGACATTGATTTTTGATTTGCTCGATCATTATAAAATATCTTCAGATTCATTACATCATCATGAGAATACCAGAGGTATGACAAAAAATTAAATGTTTGAATTCCATTTGTCTGATTATGCCGCTCAAATAAGTTTGAAAATTATAGAAAGTTTTTTTTTGCATCAGCAGTCAAAATTGTTTTTTCTGAGTACGGCATTGGAAATATAATTCAAAATCCAACAAATGCCAAAAAGTGTTACAAATTCTGGAAAAATACATTCAATTCTGATTTACAGTACCAGAAATATAGTTGAATAAAATTTTGGTCTGAATGAATGAATCATCCTGTATATTGGTAAGGAAAGATGAGAAACATTTTCTACGTAACCCTTTCGTAATTCTGATGTGACGCTATAGTAGTAGTATGTAAAGTTACAAGTGGGACAGCTTGTAGATCACACATATAAAATCCTACATCTGAAACTGTTTTTAAATTATTTAAATATGAAATACTGAAGAATACAGTTTGTTTTCCCTTGTTTGTTTGTCACTGGTCCCCCCGCCCCAACTTTGTTTGATGAAATTATTCTTTTGTTTATCTAAAATTGACAATCAATTATCGAAACATTAACCGGTTTTTAAATTGAATGTTTGATTTTTGAAAAAATTTAGCGGAGTTGAATATTGGCTAACGATTTCTTTTTTTGTTCCAGGGTATGGCCAGCAGTTTAGTGAACCCGAAGTGATCAGTTACTAACCTAGGTATCAATAAACAAATTGAAAACATACTATGGTGGACTCTTTCCGAAGAGCAATGCGTGTTAGAATATGTTACATTTGTCTATTATGTTGTTACTGAGTTGTATAGTTTCAAAAAAATGTTTATATTTTTTCCGTGGGGAAAACACGAAAGGACGATACGTTTAAACGGTAGTGACAGTTCCAGATAATTGTATAATTTCCATTTTGTAACGTTTCTGGTGCAATATTTAAACAAAATTGGAGGTAGAGATGAGTTTATGTATCGATTTCCTTTGAGAATATGTTTAAACGGTACTCGGCACGTAGTTAATTCAATGTAGATATTAGCGAGATGTACATAAATTAATATTTTTAATGCCGGTGAGTTATACCGCGACTTCGGCATCTTGCCGAGGAAGCTAGATATGATCCCGTGTTGTTTTTTTCACATACTCCTTGCCGAGTACCCCCTTATGTTGATTTTATTTCAGAACGATTAGCGCACGGTTGTGGAATAAAATTGTAAATTATGTCCATTCCGACTAGCTGCCGGAAGTTATTCTGTACAGGCTGTTTGCCCAAAGAGAACCGAGCGATCTCCTGTGATCGATGTAAGATATTGTTGATTTCCTTTAATATTGTGCATCTGCGTCCCCGTTTTCACCTCTTCCGCTCCCTCTTTGGGGCGAACAGCGATTGTATACTGATTTTTAGTGATTCCTGTATAATAACATAAACTAATAGTTGTTGATGATTGTGGTGCGTGTAAAGTAAGCAAGAAGATGTACCTTATAATGTAAAGTAGAGTTAATTCGATCAGAACCTGTCTTTTATTTAGATTGAGATATTATTATTACATGAAAAAATTTCTAAATGTGTAAAATATATATAAATAACGAGAAAACTTTTTCATTAATCAATTCTTCCTACCTAACCTACCATACCATGGAGAACACCAGTTTGACCAAATCAGAAAAGATAATTGCAAATAAAAAAAATAATGTGAAGATAGGTAAGTAGCCGATTATGGAATGAGTTAATAATTTCAACTATTTTGTCGACAAATATATTGGTCTTGTATCAAAAAAACTAGTTCTGAGGATATAAATCATCAGAAATAGACTCTGAAACCAGGAAATTGAATACTTCTCGAATAGTTCAACCTATCCCTGTTGAATGACAACTGAATCATTCACTGATGGTGAATAATGATATAATTAGAAGTCTTGAAATTTAATGAAGTTTTCCGAAGACACGCTACTCAATGTCAAGCTTGGTTGCACTAATCAAGGACGGTACCTACCTGTAATGAAGTGTTTGATATTTCATATCCTTATTATATCATATTCTTGGTTTTTTCACATGATGATGGGAAACGTAGATGGTCAAAAAACTTAACTCAAATCATTTCAATATATATTTTTGAGGATATAAATTTTAATTCACAGTATAATATATATCTATATTCTTATGATTCAGAGAGCTAAAATAATACAATACATGTTGAAACAAAAAGGTACCTAGCTAAGGTTGGTGCAACACAGGAAAATCATACATGTCTGCAGTATGATTAAATGAGGAAAGGGAAAAAACCTCAGCTGAAAAAAAAACCCTTACCCCGCCCGCGAAGAAAAAAAATTACTTAAAATATTAAATATCAGGAAAATCTTGAAAGACATCAGTGTGATCATCTTCATGTTATCCGTCGATGGGCTCAGATAAACAGATTCTTCACAAAGAGACTCGCAATTCTTAATCTGAAATGAAAAAAGACAAAAGCAGAAAAGAAACCAATTATTTAGAATAAATCAAATTATTTTGGAATTAACTACACATTTTAGAAATGCATTTGTTACTTTATGTATAGCCTCGAAACCATCTTGAAATTTATAAATGGGACAACTATTTCTAAGATGTTCTATAGTCTCCTCATCTTCCCCACACTCACAACTAGGGCTCTCAACCGAAGAGCATGCAATTGCATCGTCCATGGCCTGTTCTAATGCGATTTAGTACAGACCATATTCTCCTGGGAAAGTCAAATCCAGGAACTCTGCTGGAAGGATCAGAAATATTGATCCTCCCAGAAAATTTGACCAAAAAGGTTTACGCGACTTCAATCTGTGGATCTTATTATCTGGAATATAGGTGAGTATGGAAAATGAATTTGGAAAGGAATTGAATTTGTTCCAAAAATTCAAAATCTCTCTGCGAATATGGGGAGGGACAATATTTGAGAGCACTGGTAACCGAGGAGCAGGTGCAAACTTGATAGTACCAGTAATAATCCTCATAGAAAAATTTAGTTGGGCAACAATTTTTTTACATGAACACTGTTCAACCAGACAGGGCAACAATATTCAGCAGCAGAAAAAACCAAAGCTGCCGTACGAAGTATTGTTGCATCAGCGCACCATGGGGAACCATTTAGTTTCTGAAGATTATTGTTTCGAGTTTAAAGCTTCAAACGCAGATCATCTAAATGGGCGTTGAAATTTAGAGAGGAATCAACTTTGATTCTCAGGTATCTAGGATTGAAATTATGTTTTAAGGGAGAAGAACCGAAAGTTACACTCAATTTTTTATATTTCTGATGATTATTTAAATGAAAACACGAAACCTCGGTTTTATTCTCATTCGGGCACAAACGCCACTTTTAAAAATTATTTCTTATTATATCCAAATCTGCGGAAAGGGTACTTTCTATTGTTCGAAAATTAGAATGATGAAAAGCCAGAGTAATATCATCAGCATAAATAAATTTTTCCGAAGAAGTAGTTGGAATGTCACACAAATATGCATTGAATATAAGAAGTGCTAAAACTGAACCTTGTGGAAGACCATTATTCAAAGTTTCGAAATTACTACTCTTATTATCGACAGAAACTCGAAACCTTCTGTCGGATAACATATTTTTTGATAGTCTAACAATTTTTCCACATTTTAAATGATTATAGAGTTTATCAATTAATTCATCTTTCCATACTGTATCATATGCAGCTGATAAATCCACAAATGCTGTCCCTGTTTTTATTGAACCCTGATTCAATAAATGTGGTGAGGCTGAGAACCTGAAATTGAAATTAATTCATCCATATTGAATGGGTTAGAAATAACATTCGCGGTATGTTTTGATGTCTTTAATTCATGTAGTTTCAACTTCATAACTTTGATTTGGGATTGCAATATTTTAACTGAATTAGAGAGATTAAGAAGACGACGAGCAATCAATTTGGGGTTAATTTTCGAGGATGATATCGCGGGAGGTGCAGCTTCACCTAGTTTTCTCAAAACATCCCATGATCTCCTACTGGAATGTGTAAAATTCATATTGGTGACTACACTATTCCATTTATCGTTCCGACTGGCATTTATTGAGCTCATGAGTTTTACACTTTTTTCATTTGATGGGGAATTCTGATTATCTTTGTATAATTTTTCAGTTTCCTCTGACCATCCAGGGATGTATTCTTTACGAAAACCTCTCGGAATGAACTTTTTAGCTGCAACTTCAACTGCGCCCAGGAATCTAGAGTAATTATCATCACACTTTCAAATCCATCTTATGTCACTATCGACTTCATTCCCAAATTTGATCCAATTAGCCTTACTGAAATTCCAACGGGGTTTATCTAAACATGCAGCAAAAAGAACCTTCTTCTTCTTCTTCTTCCTTTCGATAGGACTGTGTCCTGTTTTTCCAACTTATTCGGTGTCCTGTGATGATGAAGTCCAGGAGTCAGCCCATCTCTTTGGTGGTCTTCCTAAGGGTCTGGTTGTGTTCGGTCTCCCTTTGTATGCGGCCTTGGCGAGTCTATCATCCTCCATCCTGTCAACATGCTCCCTCCATTCTCTTCTTCTTCCTCGTGACCGCATCACCTAAAGTCAATAACATTGGCCAATGCTGACTATGCGGAAAATCCCCAAGAATTTTTCGATTTTGAAGATATATAATAAAACTTATCGATAGAAAGGATTTTCCGAGCACACTGACGAAAACGAAATTGTTCGAATTTCAAACTCGAGAAATTTCTAAAACTTCTGTCAATCTGACATTATTGCTCAATTTTGTTTATCGGTATCCTCGTAATTGAAATTGACCATTTTCGAATGTGGACAACGAGAAATATAATTAGGAACCTTGCAATCTGAAAGAATCTATCTATTTCTGGATTCCGTAGTTAAACGATCGATTCAGGAAGCCTACTATTTCAGATTCACTAGTAATATCCCTTCTTAGTATGAGAAATACATAACTTGGGAGAATATTGCTATGAAATTTTAGTATTATCATGAAGTTCAATTGATACGCAGAACAGAAAATAATTTGAGAAATTTGTGGTCAAGATTCAGTGGAGACGTAGAGTAGTCTTGCTAAATTATAAAGGAAGAAGTACTGTAAAAATAAAAGGAAAACAGGTGGTACCAACTGAAGAAATGAAATGACAGTTCGCATAGGATTTTTATTTTATAAACTCAAAAAACCAATATAAAGATACAGATCTATTCATATAATGGAATTGGAGTGCATATCTGGAGTTTGTAAAGTTGGTCTAGCGCTTTTGGATTTTCGAAAGAAAAATTTTTTGTGCTGAACTTTGATAGGCTTGTGCTGCTTTGTGCTGTTGAATTTTTTTTCTTAATTCTGGTTCTCGACATTTTTCGAAAACGAAAAAAGCCCAGCGCTTTCCCAAAAACTGGATCCAAATGAATGAAGAAAATTGAATTGAGTTGTGCCGAACAATCGAAACTGAAAAGGATATTAGTTTTTTTTCTCACAAATGATTAGGAAAATTTGTGCTGTCTTGTGCCGTAAATTCTTCGGATTCTTCTTCAAATTACGTTAATGGAAAGGACAGCCCAGAACTTTTTTCAAAATGTTCAAAAAATTGTGTCAAAGTTTTAAGTTCTTGCTGATTTAGTGAAAAAATTAAGAAATTAGAGGAAAGTTACCCCAGTTCTTTCTGTTTTTTTTTCCACAAAAATTGTTTTATTGATGTACCGCTCAGTTCTTCAAAAAGCATTGATAGGTTTTCCCTCAAATGGAGAAAATAAGAAAACTCAGTAGATTGGAGAAAAATCAGAACATCTGGCGTGTGAAATTGGCGATAACTTCTGGATTTTCGAAATTTTCTTTGATTGTGCTGAGTTGTGCTTGTTTTGGGCTGCTTTATGCCGTTGAATTTTTTTTAATTCGATACGGCTTTCAAGGATGTCACAAAATTTGTTGAACGAACACTTGCTTCGTAAGACATATTTCGTGAAATATCTTGAAAACTTTATGGATTCAAAGAAAAATTTCAATCTTAACAATTAACGAAGCAGCACAAACCTTGCAAAATTTCTGGGATCCACAAGTGCAGAGCCTCACTTCAGACTCAATGTTGCTAAGTATACTGATTTTCTTACAATCTACTTTTTTTTCTTATTTTTTCCTTATATGTTTAATTTTGGTGAAAATCTGACTTGCAACTTCAGAGCATATTATAAAAATTTTCCATCGGTTTTATAGCCTACTTCATGAAATTATTTTAATTGTTAGGGTACATACCAAATGAATACTATACAGCTACTACGTAACCTGAAGAATTTTATGAAACTTATGAGGCAAGTATCAAGTAACAACTTTTTCATAGGTAGAAAACCTCCATACTGGAGAAATATTCCAGTATGGAACCTTAATTCTTAAAAATGGGACTGAAGAGAAGACTGTTTCCGGTGCTCCAATTCTCCTATTACACCAAAGTTCATTCTGAAGACTAAAACCTTTCTATTGAATTAAAATCTTTCTCTAATTATCTTATGGGACTCCGTCCACAGAGCGAAATGAAATAATGAAGAAATAAATATCAACCAGGAGCTCGTCCGGTCAATCAACAACGTCTGTCTACCAGAAGATTGAGATTGTACTTTATTAATCTCTGATGGGATTAATGATAAGTTTCGGGAATTCCTAGATGTGGTTTTTATCTATGCGCTTTTAGCACCTGATTTCTTGTTAGATCCGCCTCTGATTAAGCCATAAATTTGTTCTTGAGTGTGACGGAATAGACGTTTGCCGGTGCCATCATTTTATTGTATCCAATAAATTAGGAAATGTGAAGACGAATGTGCACCGGCCTTCAAGCAGCGATCGAGCTCGTAAAAGTCATTTTTCGAATGTCTGACGGTCGATTCTGGTGTGAAATTTCTCTGGTCGGAAATTGGAGGATATTCGAGATCAGAATTTTCAGTTTGACAGATGAGTTTCGTAATTTTTTTTAACGGAAAGCTGTATGGGATATTGATGCAGTATATTAATGGTAAGAATAATGTTTTTACAATCATTTTTCCATAAATGTGTCTTCGCTGAAACAGGTAATTGATCAAAATTTCAGAAGAATAAAACAAAAGTCCCCCTGTTGCCTCATGAACCCAAAATCAAAACTGACTCCTAACCAGTAAATCATCCCAAGCTACTTCCGACAATGTAACCATCGTCAGTTCTTTTTCTAATATTTTTCACCGATACATCCAAAAGTACTAGTAACGATAACGAATTACTGATTACAAATGAAATTAAATAGTGTCACAAATTGAAAATTTCAAATCTAGAAGTCATCAAGAAAATATGGCTCTAAGTTCAAAAGAAGTTTAAAATTTTTCCTCCTAAACACTTCAAAGTTTTTTTTCCTCTGCATTGTCCCAGGTAGCCTATTGAATAGTTTCAGGCAGCTGTATTACATTTGTTTTTGACTTGTTGTTAAACTGCATCTAGGACGATTATAACACGTGGTTCGAGTGTTATACCTATTTTTCCTTAAGATTTCTATAATTGCTGAATAATTCTTGATTTTCATGGAAGAATAGTATGCATTACTGTATATATATATATATATATATATATATATATATATATATATATATATATATATATATATATATGGAAAAGATTTAACGGACATAACCCTCTGAAACGAAAATGAACCGTAGACAGCTGTTTCGGGCTTTCGGCCCTCATCAGTACGGTGAAAAGTTGGAAATTGAAATCACATAACGGAGTCAACACAAGGGAGCCAGCCGCACATTTGCGATTTCGGTTGGAAGACCAAAATCGCAAATGTTGTGTTGACTCCGTTATGTGATTTCAATTTCCAACTTTTCACCGTACTGATGAGGGCCGAAAGCCCGAAACAGCTGTCTACGGTTCATTTTCGTTTCAGAGGGTTATGTCCGTTAAATCTTTTCCATGTACTTCACCGATCCCTCATTATTTATCCTTATATTGTATATATATATATATATATATATATATATATATATATATATATATATATATATTCCATAAATATTCAAAATACTATTTTCTTTTAAATAACCCCTACAGGATTCCCTGAACTTCAGGTTACACATTATTCTGATTTTCGCAGAACAAATAAAGAATGCAAAAAAAGTTATTCTAAATCTCAGTTGTGATTCAATTATTCCATAATATGCAGCTTTTAACGTTGTAGAGTCAACATGTTTCTGTCAGAGCATAGACTGAAGATCCTACCCTACCTTATTGCAAAGTTGTTGTATATGCGAGTGCCAATTTAGTTCTCCATCTACATAGAGGCCAAGAAATCTAACACATCTTGATAGAGTGTATTCTTCATTTTGTAAAATAATAAGTACATTCTGATTGTAGTAATCCAGAAATTGTAGGATAAAATAGGACAATGCCTGTTTCATTTTTATTTGAAATGAGGTTATTTTCTTCAAACCACATCTCACCCTGCAGGAAAACATTTTCAAGCAGTAGCCGTAACTCTGGCCATAAAGACCTTACCAGAAGGAGATTCGAGTCATTTGCATAATTTACTATACTCACTTCATTTATGTTCCGTTGTGAATTCTCAATGAAGTCATTTATAAACATAATGAAAACGATATGACCACCAATACTGCCCTGTGGAACTCCCATTTTCAACTCGATAAGTTCAGATCTTCTACAACCATTGTTAGTAGATATTTCCACCAGCTGTATTCTGTGAAGTATGGCCCAATCCATTCCAATGCCGATCCTGCTATACCATATTTTCCAATCTTTCTTAATAAAATATTAACACTCAAGCTATCAAAGGCCTTGGCAAGGTCTAAGAACCGACCCAATGCTAATTATCCATCCTCAAAAGCGTCCACTATCTTCAATATAAATTAGAATATTGTTGTCTGGACAGACTCTACTCTTAAAAAACCATGTTGACTTCTGGAAAATAAATCATTCTCCACAAAGTACTGAACAACCTGATTACAGAATGCTAGCTCAAAAATCTTTGAGAACGATGCTAAAATACTTATGGGTCTATAATTCTTATAATCATCTTCTTATGGATAGGCTTAACTATGGCAACATTCAGAGCTTCAGGAAATATTCTATGTCGTTATTTACTATGAAATTCAATGGTTTTAATATCTCATTTCTACTCTCCCTAAAAATGTTGTTCGAAACCACATCATATTCTCTTGTTTGCTTGTTTTTCAACGATTTCGTGATTATTGTAAGCTGTTCTTCAGTAACTGAGACAGTCGACATTTCGGTGGTGCATTGGTACTCAGATGTAGTGATCTTTCTTTCCACCATATTTCCTTCTTTGTTTATCAAACTCGATGCTGCATTGACAAAGAAATTATTCATTTCATCTGCATTTTCAGGAGAACAATTTTCCATTGGAAAGCTGTTATCAGTATTTTCAGTTCTGGGCAATTAATTATTGCCCACACCCCACACAGTTTTATTCTTGTTGTCTATACTCTGTATCATTTCCTTCAATAATTTAGACTTTTGTTTAATCAATAGATGCTCATATTGTTTCTTGACTTCTTTATATTTTCCTTTGTATTTGTCATCTTTCATACAAAGCGAAAGTAACACATCTAGCTGGTTTTTAAGGTTCAAATGTCTGGATCTTTGCTGATCTTCTTTCGTTTGAGTTTTGTTAGTACTTTTACATAACGTGCAGCTGAGAAATGAATGAATAAAGAAGGTTATGAAGAATAAAAACAGAAAATTAATTTTTGAAGGCAATAATCACCGCTTACAAGACAATACATACAGAGTCTTTCACGAGGAACCTCACTCATTATAGCATTGTTTTCAGTTATATTTTTTCGTTTTGTGGTTGTCAGTACTGACCTGAGATCTCAATTTTCAAATCAAATCAATTCAAATTTCGTTATCTGTCAAATTTCGTAAGTCACGCCAATTGCCAAAATACAATACAAAAGTTATTAATCTGAATATTTATTTGAATTTCGAGAGTATTTTACAAAACTTGACTGAAATTGAGAAAATATCGTCTAATACTCGTTGCAGAAGGCTCCTTCGTCGCTCGTTTTTGAATTTCGCATTCGTGTTGGAATAGGGGCTCATTCCGCAACTTGTTTCAGAATATACTATTTTGCCGTTAGAATCTAAAAGTATAATTCAACATTTGACACAGTTATCAACTTCTGAATAGCTCTCTCCTGAGTTTATTGACTCTGATTTTTATTTGTCTAATAAACTATTTATTATTATTATTATCAGTAGAAGCGTCAAAGTATTTCCCCGAAAAAGTTTCACGCAATACGACCCTGTACTCCTTCTCTACTCCACCCCGGCCATATTTCTGCTCAACTTTATAGTTCTACCGAAGTACTTTATATCTTGACGCACCTAACGAGCCATTGAATTTAACTAGTTTCGGCATTGGCGCAGTCGTACCCCGGCGGAAATTACGTAATAAAAACATTTTTTATATTCCTGCCGGACAGCGAGAGAAAGCGGAAAAGCCTGGTGGCTCGCGGGGCCATGGAAAACTCCTGTCAGCTCCTGTTCGGCGCCTCAAGGCCAGCCGTCCAGTTCCCTGGTAATGGGACCATAAACGTAAACAATGTGCCATGATTTTATGACCGAAATATAAAAATATATTTTCGAACAAACGAGGTGTTTCGTTGTTTTATTACCCGAGGTAATTTGAACTGGTGAGCCGTTGAAATGAACCGACGCATTTCGAACTTTTTTTTTACTTTCTCCGTGCATATCTTCTACTACTCATGTTAAAACCTCTGAAATATACTTGCGAAGATATGTACTCGAGTACATATCTCATCATGGTGGCCCTGCTCCTAAGTTCCTACAGCTTCGATGCTTGCAATGAGCAACTCCTGAACCATTCGAGTCGACTGCCGATATTTTTATCAAATTAATCCTGGGTCATGGTTATCCCGATTTATTTCCATGTCACAAGAAGCCTTCGAAGAATTGCTTTTCCAAATATTTTGCAATAGTTTGTTTTTATGAGATATCCCGAGGATGGGCTAATGAAAGTAACGAAGAAAACTGTAGTAGAACGTTCTGCCATCGAATGAATGAGTAACAGACACACCGATTTTTGGCTTATTGGTCTTCATCACTGCCCTTTAACTCAATCGTTGAGATGGTTGGTTGCTACCGGAATATACAGGGTGGCCATTTGAAAACGAAACAGACGAGATTACAGACGAAATAATTTTTTTCGATAGAAATGCTCGGATAGGTCAATTTCTGTTTCGAGGGGGACAACTTGAGATGTAGGTTACGGACGCATAGCGCTTCAACCCTTGCTACTACAACCCTCACCCCCAATTTTTGAATAGGGAAGATGGGGTGAGTGATACCTCATTTGAAAGGTATTTTTATACTGATTTCAGCACAGTAATTGTTTTTTCATTTTATGCATTAGTTCTCTGTATACAGGTTTTACCAAGTTCGACGGCCTATTAGGCGTTTCTGGAGAACTCCACCTATTTGAAATTTGACAATTGGGATTATGTTATTGTTTGACATTATCTACCTATTTAAGATATTCTTGGAGCCTGACCACTTTCAGTCATACAGGGAGAGAAAAACAGTCTTCGACTTCAAAAATGTGAAAACGGTTTGTGCTCACGATATTAAGGTTAGGAATAACAAACATAATACCGAATACTCTTATCTCCCTTTTTTATTCAGTTTTTTCTCGATACTTTGGAAATTATTTCGACGAATGCAACGATTTGAGTACGAATGTATTCAGAATTGCATACTCTATCAAATTCGAAAACAAAAAAACAGAAAAAAAAATTTGTTTTTCCCTCCCTGTATAGCAGGAGCCTGTGGTCTGGCCCCAAGAATATGTTAGATCGGTAGATAATGTCAAACACTAACATAATCCCAATTTTCAGATTTCAAATAGGTCCAGTTCTCCAGAAACGCCTAATAGGCCATCGAACTTGGTACACCTTGTATATTCACAATCAGACCCGGTCTGGCATAACGCCTTCGTCGATGACAACCAAATTGAGCCGCAGACCTTCAAGTGCCTGAATGTATTGAATAAAGGTCTGAGGCTCATTTTGGTTTGACATCGACGAAGACGTTAATCAGTACTGATGCTGAGTAAAAACTCAGAAACCGGTCTACTGCTACGCTGATTCAATGACAGCACGTTCCTGCAGTCTAATACATGATCTCGATTTTCACTAGCGTATATAAAGTCCTTTTCTTTGCATGCTTATGAACGTCGTTTACATTTTCATTTATTTGTTATTGTTTTTAGGACTATCGAGGATGAAGAGAAGATGAAAAATTGGGAATTGTTTCCGGAAACTCAATCCAAGTATATTTTGCACAGTAGGCAAATTTATCAAAATCATCGACATTACGGAGCAAATATACTTAATATGTTGATGTGGGTACTCAACATAAAAGACAAGTCTCCAGAATAAGTGGCCTTCCTCGAAATAGGAGCCAGCGGCTATGTTCCAAAGAAATCATTGTCTTCAGAAAGAGGAGAATACAAGAGAATAGAAAAGAATAGGATATATTTGTTTAACGAATAGATAATTAACATAGTTATAAAAAAAAATTAACAATGTGAAATTTCACGTTTTTCAGCAGGGGCTCCATATTATTTGCATATGAATGTAGGTATTTTCTATTCCTATATTTATTAATTTCGGTGGAAGCACTCTTCATGGAACGATTCAGTTGAGAAATGTGTGCTAATTGAAAATTGTTATTGTTTTCTTTCAGATCGCATTATTATTTGGCATATGATTCATAGAGCTTTCGATTGCGATGAATTAGTTAATATATATGTGAAAAACCTTGATCCTTGTGACTACATGGTGATAGGTAATATTCCAGTTATAAAAACAAGGAAAAGACGGACATTCATTGTTTATAAATGAAACAAGAAGTGTCCCTCTTGGACCAAAACATAAATATTTATGACAGCCAATAGGCCTCCATTCCAGATTTTTTATCAATTGTTATAAAAAAAATCAACTGTAAAGGTTGATTGATGTTTCTAGTGGATTTTCTGGAAATATCTGGGTGAGAACAGACAAAAAATGTAAGGAAATTCAGACGGAAGAAAAGTCTTTGCCTCGCGGGAAGGAAGAGATCCATTCTCCTTCCTGATTGGCTGGTTGAGAATGATGTTTTCGATCAAGGTAGTTGAAAAAATCAACATTTGCTCTCAATAAGAGGAAAAATAATTTATATGGAGTTATCACAGTAATACCTGCTCTAAGATGTTGGAGCCGCGCACCTCTTTTAGCAAACGACACTTCTAATAGATAATGATGTAAATGAAGATAAACATTTAATGTTTCTTCACATTTTTAGAAAACTCATTCCTTTTATCCTAGTTGAACTTTTCATATTCACACATAGAAAGTCGTTTCTGTGTTCCTCCTCTGATGTTTATAATCTTTCCTTGGAAACAAGAGTTAGGGATATCGTATTCAATCGTTTTGAAAAGTATGTAATCTTTGATAAAAGATATGATATGGTATGGGCCGGGATATGTTTCAAAGGGGCGCACGGATCTACACATTTATCCTGGGAATATGACCGCCTTGCACTATAGAGAGCATGGCATTGACAATGTTTTGCCAAATTTTCATGCTGCTATTGGTGCAGTCATAGTTGAGAATGCGTGCTAGGAGCTTGGTATTCCACATTTACCAATACCTCCGCACTCACTAGATTTGAATTGCATAAAACATGCATGGGATATGCTCCAAAGAAGATCAGATAATCATCAACCTACCCCAGAATCCTTAAATGAGAGAGCTTCTTCCCCGTTTATGGAACCAAATTCCTCAAGAAATGTTCAACAACCCCGTGTGTAGTATGCGAAGAAGATGTCAAGTTGTTATTGATGCCCGTGGAGGCCATACATTGTATTGATAGTCTTGAAATGCTTGAATTCTCTGGGAATGAAATTTCGTCATTTTACTCGATTTTTCTTAACCATCCTGTAGGTATACGCTGCAGATCTACAGGCTAAAATTAATTTTATTTCCTGCAACTCGAAATCATATTAATATGAATTTTCACCACAAAATCTCATTTATAATATATTTTTTTGCAATTTAAGTCAATATCCTTCACTCATGTCGAGTAGTTTATTAAGTTTTCCCAGTTTGTTTCATGGAAACGTGATGTATTTAAAATAAAAAGGACCGAGCAGTTTGAGAGTTATCAGAACATAAAAATGAATCGAACAATAATTCTCCTAACAGTGCATTATGCCACATGTGGTGTCGAAATGATGAAACACAAGGAAGATTTCTTCCACTTGGGTGGGAAATTATCGAATTTTAATGGTTGTAATAAAAACGGCCGAAACGTCGCAATTAGAGAGGTCTCGCGCGGCCGCACACAAATTACATACAACAAATTATTTATAAAGTTATTGTTTCATATTATTTCATCTCCGAATGCCGAAACAATTTCTTCGGCGTTTTGTAGGACAATTGAATCGTTCGCTGGTTCCGAGAAATATCGCACATGTTGTCGATTCTAGCGGATGTTGTGCGGTGACTGCTCATGAGGAAATTCTCACATATTGTACTCGAATTTTACGCATCATGGGGTTCCGCATATCCTCGTGTAGAAGGAAAATTCCCGATTGCGAAACTCTCCCAATGGGGAACTCAGCAATTTGCAGATTGGCCCTAATTTGTTGCCAGCTTGCTGAAGCATGTTGACGACGGTTTCTCGCTAATTCGGAATCTCAGAGAAAACTTGAATTGGGGCCAAGACCCGAAGGGCGATTTTGGAATTAACTGTATATTCTTCACGAAGTGCCGAATGTTAAAACAAACTAGCGCAAGAATAGATATTTATTATACAAATACAAAAACAAACTTGTTAGAGAAAGAAACAGAGTAAAACTGGGAGGCAAGTAAAATTTGGGAAATACCAAGTTCTCACAGATCTTGTTTAGAAGTCTGTCAGTGTAGTTTTCTATAAACCCTCCCAAACTGACACAAGAAGTTCAATCATCATCCAAATCAGGAACGAGGAGTTATGAAAACACTCGTAGAGAGAGCCCAACGAGAGCCATTCATGGCTAATAGATATAATGTCGAAGAAATTGAGAGGGCGATAAGAACAAAAATATCCACACGTGATGAAAACACATCACAAGTCACCCCCAGTGGAAGAGCTATATTACCATACATCCCTAAAGTTACAGATAGAATACTGAAAAGGCACAACATCGAGACCGTTTATAAGCCAGAAAAAACTTGGCCAACTGATCAGGACTACCAAAGACAAAATTGACCTACTTTCACAAGACCGTATTTACAGGATACCTTACAACTAAAGCAAAGTCTACATTACTGAAACAAAACGAATTTTTGAAACATAGATGAATTCAAAATGGTAATCATCGAAATGAATACCATTTTCAATTCCCAGGCTCAGAGATCTTTTATCATGAGGTTGGGGAAATGATATAAGATTTTGTCACTGAGATGAGTGATATACCGGTTTAGGCCTTGTTTGGCCTCATCAGTATCCCATAAACCTCAAGGACAAAACCTTCATAAAAAACTTCGACATTTGAAGCAATGAGGTGTGATGTACTGAGCAAAAATTACAATAAGAGAATTAAGGAGTACGAAAGATGCTGTCGATTCAATCAGACAGAAACATCCGTACTAGCGGAACATGCCCTAAGAGATGGACAAAATTTAGTTTTCTCAGAGGCAGAGGTTATTTCGACTATCAAAACCTGGATGAACATGGGATCCATTGAGATCCATAAACATAAAGACAACATGAACAGAAAAGAAGAAACCCCCTTGGTACATAGCGCATGGATCTTAGAAAAATCCAAAATCGAGCAGATTCGGAGTGTGAGCGATGAGCCTAAACTCACTACCTTCTCCCTCTATTAAACGGATTGTAGA
Source organism: Hippodamia convergens (assembly GCA_038502775.1). NCBI lineage: Eukaryota > Metazoa > Arthropoda > Insecta > Coleoptera > Coccinellidae > Hippodamia > Hippodamia convergens. Next base: position 26,356,182 of record CM076607.1, on the reverse strand, counting down.
AAACACCTTCGGATCGAACACGTCATCAGTGTTAGAAATTCAGCAGTCGCGTTACAATCTTAGACCAAGAATCCACTGAAAATGCTGAATGCACATGTAGGCGAAACATGTAGGTGAAATATTTTCTTATAGACCACGGTATAAGCTCGGAACACTCTCTCAATGTCAGTATATCCATTAGTCAAAGCCCTAAACTATTTATTAAATTCAAAGATAGTAATAATAATAATAGTTGTTTATTCGTCCAAATATACACACAGCAACAACATCAAGGAATAAACAATAGTGCCTCGATAAGTGTATAAACACATGCTTTCAGTTTCTTTTTATATGTTAAACTTTGAAAGTTACAGGATGACTCTGAAATTATTGCGTTTCTGGGAATACTCTGTATCCCGATGACCTCTTATGATATTTTCAAGATGAATACTGTCTTAGACTTCATTGGCGGCGTACGCTCAACATTTTTCAGTTTAATCATTTTCAAGTTAAAACTCAAACTTATAGTTTTAATTGAATATTTTTTTCGAGTTCTTAGAACTGTTATTTCAATTTTAATTCATCAAATTAAATACATTTTCGGAAATATGTTTACTGCTCCATTGTAGAAAGAATCTTGTGTGCAAATTCATTGTCGATTTCAACAGATTGCCGAACGACGATGGCGACAATATTGCATTTTGCGCTCCAAATTCACAAATAACTATTATCTTATTCACTGAATTACGTTTTAAGCATATAAATTTTTATACTCTTTTTATTGAGAGAGCTCAAATAATACATTATACAGGGTGTCCTACCGGTAGTGCCCACTTGAAGTTTATGGAGAAATAATAATTCGATTAATAATATTATGACTTTTCCGGATAGATCTTCGAATGCCACAAGCATTAAATGTATCCTTCCCTAAAGCCATCTAGAGCCGCTTTCGAGTTATTCACTGGTTTTTGAAGAAAATTACAAATTGAAGCTTGTACAACACTCATAATGAATTCAATGATTGTGCAACGCACAATCTTGGATCTGTTTTTTGAAGTGGGTTACCGAAAAGACATTCGGCGTCACTCTGTGACGTGATATACTCGAAGGGAAAATGAGAGTGTCAAATTTGGAATTTAAAAAAAGCCAAAAACTCGATTTTTTCAAATGGAAACCCTATTTTTTCCACTCACATATCAATTTGTGAGGAAAAAATGAGTAGAGTCCTTTGAGGGTTTCCTATATCTAATATTGAGATATAATTGTTAGTTACGAGCATAATATGATGTGTGAGGTATCAAATTTGATCTATATTCGCCCTTTATTCAAAATACCTATTTATCATGACAATTTTTAATAAAAATCGGTATGAAATGTAGAACCGTATGGACATACAATATCTGCGCTTTAAACCATCGAAATTATATTATCCTCGTTGTATTTCTGAATATCTCGAAAATTGTACATTTTAGATATAGGAAACTCCTAAAAGACTCCACTTATTTTTACCTCTCGAATTAATATATGAGTACACAAAATATGGTTACCATTTTTTTTTAATTCCAACTTTGACACTCTGATTTTACCCCCCAGTATATCAAAACGTTATTTTCTCTACAGATTGACGTCGAATATCTTTCCAGTAACCCCTATCAAAAAACAGATCTGAGATTGTGCGTTGCGCTTTCATTGAATTCTCCAGTGTTTCACAAGCCCCAAGTTGTAATTTTTTTCAAAAAACAGTGAATAACTCGAAATTGGTTATGCGGAATGATACATAAAAATGAATGTGGCATTCAAAGATCTATTCGAAAAAGTCAGGATATACAGGGTGTGCCATTTGCATTAAGAAAGTTGATACCATTTCCGGTGAAAACGGAAGTCATTGATATTTAGAAACACATATATAATAAATGAAAGTCTAATGGGCTCATATCTTCACGCAAAAGTTGAAATTAATCGAATTATTATTTCTCCATTAATCTTCTAATGGGCACTCCCGGTGGGACACCTAGTATACAGGACGATTTATTCATTCTGACCGAAATTTCATTCTTTCTGGTACTGTAAATCAGAATTGAATGATTTGTTCAGAATTTGCAACACTTTTTAGCATCTGTTGGACTATGTATTGAAACAAAAACCTAGCCGAGCTTAATGCAACGAGATACTATTCAGTTCTTCACCCAGCAGAAAAAAATCCTGACCTCGCAGTGAGAAAAAAAATTTACTGAAACTATATCAGAGGATCTTGAAGGACATCAACCTGATCAAGGAGAACATCTTCATGCAGTGCTCCTGTGGACAGAGAAAAACAGAACCTTCACCAATATACCCGTAATTCTATATCTGAAATAAAAAAGACGAAAGCAGAAAAAAACAATTACTCAGAATAAATTAAATTATTTTCGAATTAATCACCCATTTCAGAAATGCATTCATTACTTTATGTATAGCCTCGAAACCATCTTGAAATTTATAAATGGGAAAACTATTCATAAGATTTTCTATTGTCTCCTCAAATTCACCTCACTCACAACTAAGGTTCTCAACCGAATTCCATATGGAGAACATGCTGTTGCATAGTCCATGGCCTGTTCTATTTAGAACAGACTGTATTAACAATTAATCCAAGAAATTATCATATTTGAATTTTGTTGAACAAATATAATTGATTTGTCGACTGCTCTGAATTTCTAAGCAACCTGCTTCATGAAATTTTCATTGTACATGAAAGATGAAATTGGTGCAAATTCCGAATCCGCCCTCCAGTTCAAATGATTGAAATTCGGATGTGACGGTTAAATTTTGGGACGCCCTGAACAACTAGGAACGACGTCGAAATAATATGTGGTGAATAGAAGAGACACGCAGAGACAAAACGGACATAGATAGCGGAGGTAATTGTGCTCAATAAAAACCGGTGGTCTCCCAAAGTGCCTTAGCGGGTCAGTCTAATTGTTGCAGAGGTCATATCATTTGATGTTGTTAATGTTTAATCTTTGGTTAAGACAGTGTTCCTTTTTAGCCAGCCCGGTTAGAAGTGCATGCACGTCTTTATCTCTTAGCAGAATTAACTCGAAGGACGTTTGGACATCCTAATTTAGCAGGACGTAGATTGTGTGTGTGTGTAACTGTGTATATAGAACCGTCCATTATCGGCAGCATGGAACTTGAGGATATGCATACCGTTCCTTTTGTTCTGTTCTGTTGTTGTTGTTCCATGCACCTGGGTAACCTTCGATGTTCAATCTATTTACGCAGATCAAATTTACCTTTGTTCGGTGTTTTTCAACGCAATGTACGAGGTTCAATTCTAGGGATCTATTTTTCAGCAGAAAACTGACGGAAACCTTGAAATGACACAAACAGTTTTATGCACAGGGCTGCTCACAAGTCGTTACCTACTTTCCCGATCTGCTGAAGTGCAGTTTGAAAAAGTCCGGGAATCTGTCGATTAAACAAAAATTATGACAATAATGACACCACCAGTGGCGTAGCAGAGGGCCCCGCAGCCCCCTCACTGAAGGGCCTCACAAGCCAAACGAAAGGTTTTCTTCCAAGCTCAAGATAATCAACATTATTATCTCAGGAATTCAATGTCTCAAACACGTCTATCAGACTTGAGCCTATTCAGCATTGAACAAGAAGCGCCCAGAAGCTTGGACATCGACAAGTTAATTGATATGTTTGTACAAAAAATAATAAAAAGATTGATGCATTTTTGCTAAATAATATTTGAAATTTCATATCACATTCATTTCTTTCTTGTTATTTTTATATCAGAATCTATATTATTTCATTTAGATTGTTTTGTTCTTTAATATACAGGGTGTCCCACAGTAAAACCGTCTTTAAGGAAGTGGGAGAGTTGTAACCTTCATAATTCGTTCTCAATATGTTTGTTAAACATATGCAATCAGATAGAAATCTGTAGTCGAAGAAAAATAAAACGATAGGTACCTTGGTTTCTTTCGAAAAGAGGAAGAAAAATTGAATGATCTGTCAACGTGACAGGAGAGGAACTTTCCATACACCTACCATATATTGCATCAAGAAATGGCCACTTGAAAATGTCTATCTTTAATTGCCAATATACAGGACGATTTATTAATTCTGACCGTAATTTCATTCGACTATATTTCTGAATGATTTTTTCAGAATTTGCATTACTTCTTAGCATCTGTTGGACTATGTATAATACTCTGTATATATTATTTTAGCACCTTTTCTCCATTATTTTTCTTCGAGAAACTTCAGGGGAAACTTATCATAAAAACATAGATCTATGGTGAAGGAAAAAACATAAATCTTTGGTGAAGGAGCCCCCGACTAAAATCTAGCTGGTGGGCCGCCGAACTTTGCGCTACGCCACTGGACACCTCTCCATTGATCACAGTCGAAGGCCAACGACGAAAATCCTCTAGCGCAACTATGCTTTTTTATTCGTTAGTAATTATCATCATATCAATCATATCATATCATAAGGGCATCTGATTTTTCCGGAAAAAACCAAAAGAACTGTTGCTAAGTAATATTTTAACAAGAAGCAACAAAAAACCTAGTCGAAGACAATGATTTTTGTATCTTCAAAAATACTCTTTGTTAAAAAATGTTATATGATTATATATTTTCTGTTTTTCAGCTGGAGGTGCTGAGGCGTCACTTCTAAGGGTGTTTATGATGTTAGAATAGTGCACATTATCCATTTGCAGAGAAGGATTCATTGGGTTGTCTGAACTGTGGCCGGTAATTTTAATTAATTGTTGTTCACCTACCCCTGGTTTAGCCAAGTTACTGACTGATTTTAATTTTATCGCATACAGTGGTTTGTCAATTTTATTTCTCTATTTCAGTATCGTAATGAGTTCATTACAGTATTAAAAGTAGTGCTGTAAGGAAAACTCATTAAAGCATTGTTTATAGTTATATTTTTCGTTTTGTGGTTGTCAGCACTGACCTCCGAGCTTATCAATTTTCAAATCGAATCAATTCAAATTCCGTAATCTGTCAAATTTCGTAAGTCAGACCAACTGCCAAGATACAATACAAAACTCACTAATCTGAATTTTTATTTGAAGTTCGAGAGTGTTTCACAAAACTTGACTGAAAACTCGCTCCTTCGAATTTCGCATTCGTGTTGGAATGGGAGCTCATTCTGAAACTTGTTTTAGAATATACTATTTTTTTGTATTTAATCATAGTTAGTCCATTTCCAAAGTTCGTTTTTTCTCGCTGGATTGTTTTTGTAACATCCACTTGATTGTTCTTTGTTCCATGATGGGTTTACCGTTAAGAATAATACTCCTTCGTTTCACATAACGAGTTTCCTTTCTAGAGTTATACATAATATTTTCAATAATTTTCCAAAAAATTATTTTCGCCTTTACAAATTCATTGCATTTTTTTGCAATGGTGTTCCACATTATCTTCATAACTAGTTTGTAGTTTTCACGGTCTTCCTTTTTCATATTCCACTCCTAATCTTTCAGCATTAGGTTTTGTTGTTCTGAACTGGTAGTTTCCATAAGCTCGTATTTCTTTGCCTTGCAGAATTTCGAGAACTGCTTCCATATTAACGTACGGGTTTTAACGGTATTTAACTTTACACTTTTCACAATCGCAAGATCAATATCAGTCGGAGGATCACTTATAAATCGACTCATTTTCACTGCATAAGCTGAATAGCTATGTTTTTATTTTTAATTTATCGCAAAATAGGGACAACAAACAGACAAACATGTCCAATACAGTGTCCACCTTTTTAACCATAATAGCCATAGTTAACACTGAAAAATGTTTTAAAACAATATTACAAAAATTGACAATAAAATTTGAAAAATTGTTTCTCTATTTCAGTATCCTAATTCATTACAGTACTAAAAGTAGTGCTTTGAGGAAACTCATTACAGCATTGTTTCAGTTATATTTTTCGTTTTGTAGTCCGATCGAATCAAATCAACTCAAATTCCATAATCTGTCAAATTTCGTAAGTCACACGAACTGTCAAGATGAAATATAGAAGTAACTAACCTGAATTTTTATTTGAATATCTAGAGTATTTCACAAAACTTGACTGAAATAGAGAAAATATCTTCTAAAAATCGTTGCAGAAGGCAATTCCAACACTCATGCTATCGAAAACTAGCTCCTTCGTCGCTCGTTTTCGCATTCGTGTTGGAATAGGAGCTCATTCTGCAACTTGTTTTAGAATTTACTATTAGCGTCGTTTTCCGGTGTCCTAAGAGATCATCATTAGGTACTTTTGTTTTCAAAGGTATTGTAATTTTTGGTGACAATAACTGTCAAGTTTTGCCGGCTGCTGACAGCTGCTGCCATACAGTTTTTCCATCTAGAAACTATTTTTAATTCAATATTGCCCGTTTTTGACTGGTGGAAATTAAGACGAGGAAAGTAGTCAAATTCATTACATTAGGTAACAGCAAAGTAGGCCTTTTCGAAATAATGGTGAATTTCACAAAGATTTGATTGTTGCATTCGTCAGTCTTATATCAATGCAAATGGGTTAATTTGAAACTTCGTTGATGGCTTGGATTCAACGTCAACGAAGAAAAACTCAATAATAGAAACGATTTCAGGAATTAACTTCAATAATGTATTCTCTTTAATGTTTCTATCGTCTGAAAACGATGGTCCCAAAAAGGTAGATTAGATTATATATGATCGTGGGAAGGAGGAACATCAAAGGAATATATTAAGTTGGATGAGATTTGTGTTGTTTTTTGAGCATTTGGATGATAGCCATTAAAACATGTCAATAATATGCAAAACTTTTACACCTCAATCCAACATTACATACCTTCTGTCAGAAGTGCAAAAATGAACAGGAAATTTGAGAATAAAACAGACATTTTACATTGAATCATCAAAATTTATATTGTCGCCTTCAAAATATTTCCCATTGGAGACTTTACGCATGTGCCATAATTTTTTCCATTCTTGAAATTACCTTTTATGAGCACTTTCTGTTTAATGGCTTTAAGAACTCTAAAAGTGTTCTACGGAGGAGCAATTTCAGTTTCGGGAATAGAAAAAAGTCGCACCGAACTAAATCAGGTAAAAATGGAAGTAGATCGATGGTGTTCATCGATTTCATGGCCTAGTATTTGTTCACAATTGGCGCGTTATCGTCGTGAAAAATCCACGAGATGTTTTCCAAATGCTCAATCAAAAGGGTTAAAAAAGACTCTTGCAAGATGTTCGTATTCTTTGATTTTACGAAGGCCACGCCGAAAATATTATTGAAACATAGATGAATTCAAAATAGTTATCATTGAAATGAATACCATTTTCAATTCCTAGGCTCACAGATTTTTTATCATACAGTTGGAGAAATGATTTTGACACTGAAAGAAGAGGTATTCCGGTTTCAGCCTTATTTGGCATCATTAGTATCCCATATCGCTCAGGGACAAAATCTTCATAAAAAGCTTATATATTTGAAGCAAATATTTGGGGTCTACTGAGTAAAATATTACAAGCGTAGACATCTGGTAGCATCAAAAGTGAACTGCCACATCTTCAATCACCTGCTAAGAGGAACTGCGTACATTCTCTTTCACTCCATGAGATTTTATCAGGGCCGCCATGTAAGCTTCTCCGAGTGATGGAATCGCCCAATTTTTTTCGCGACTGCGAAGAGAAGTGTTTTTAAGTGATAAATTATTCAGTAGGATATAACTATTTGCTTTATAGTTAGAAGTTTTTCATGAAGATTTTATCTATGAGCGATATGGGATACTGATGAAGACAGATAAGGCCGAAACAGGTATAAATTGGAAGATTGATAAATGTGGGTGACTCATCATGAAAAAAGAGAAATTTAGTTCTTCCTTCCCACAATCTTTATTTTGTGACGACTAGTTTCGAGACTTTTCCAAAATAGTTTCATTTTCAAGTCTAAAGATACAAGCTGTTTCATGAAACAGGTATATCTCTTCTCTCGGTGACGAAATCTAATATCATTTCTCCAACCTCATGATGAAATATCTGTCAGCCTAGGAATGGAAAATGGTATGCATTTCGATGATTACTATTTGGAATTTATCTATGTTTCAAAAAGCCTAAGTATGTATGTATGTATGTATTTTTCCATGCATTCTAGGTTTCAGTGAAACCCCTCAGAAGCTACTTAAAGCTTGTGCGAGTTAGAATGATGGGTGTGTTCTGTGTAGGCTTTGTTACTGTGTCCCGACGCCACCTTAGGCACAGCACTGTTAATTGTTTACCCAACAGTGAATGGTTCGGCGCGTTCTCCATACCAGAAAATTTCTTCCCTGGCGGAGACTCGAACCCCGACTTGCCGGATTGCCGGGTCGGATTCCAGAGCCCTATCCACTAGGCTACACGCTACACAGGTGGAAAGTCTATTGAAGCCTTGTTTTTCATGCAAAAATAATGAATTTCTTTTTCACTGCACCTTATGAAAGGAAAAAAGTTCAACTGAAAAAAGTGTTCATCTGATCTCGAGGATTTTCTGGTTTTCGGGTGTACCCCAGGGAAGCCATCTGGGGCCCCTCTTATTTATAATCTACATAAACACCATAAAAACTTGTTTAGACCATTGCCGGATACTTCTTTACGCGGATGACTTGAAGATATATTGATGTATCGAGACCATAGAGGACTGTTTCAGATTGCAGGAGGATTTGCAACGGTTGAATGAATTTTGTCAGCATAATTTTTTAATAGTGAATCCCTCTAAATGCTTTTCCATCTCATTCACCAAAAAATCAATAAAATAAACTACTCTTATGAAATCAAACGAGACAGTAAAATACTCGAGTGAGGCGGTTGATTTGGGAGTTACACTTGACGAGAAGTGGTCATTCAAGACACATATAGAAAAGACGATAAATGCGTCTAATAGGTTGGTTGGATTCATCAACAGAAATAGTAGAGATTTTAATAACCCTAAAGTTTTTACTTCTTTGTACTATTCTTTCATTCATAGCAGGCTCTCCTTTGCATCTGTAGTTTGCTCCCCAAAATATGATACTCATATAAAAAGAATTCAACGAATACAGAATTAATTTTTTAAATTCCTGGCCTTTAAAACACATATATTCCAGTTAATGACAGAAACTATAAGCCTTTAAGGTATAAATTCAAAATCTTGGAACTCGTCGATGATCGAACGGTAATTGATCTTTGTACACTCTATAAAATTATTAAAAATGATATCAATTCTTCGTACTTGTTATCTAGAGTCAACTTCAGAGTACCTGGTCGCAATGTTAGGGATAGAAGCCTATTCAACAACCCCTCTCGTAGAACGAATACGGGGCAGCACTCTCCGATACTCCGATGTTACGGTTACAGTCCGCTTTCGACTCCCTCAGCCTGAGTGAGCGTGTGGATGTTTTCTCGGACAATTTTCATAAATTTAAAAAATTCATTAAAGATATCTTCTTTTCTTCATATTGTGTAGTAAACCAATGATCATATTTCTGGAGTGAACTTGACTTATTGTTAGTTGATTTGTAATATGTGGTTTCTTCATTGGTACACTGTACTGTTTGCAACTTGAATGTTCAATAAATAAATAAATAAATAAATCAATAAATAAATAAAATTTATAAACAAGTCAAATACTCACCCTGTACATTTTTCAATTCGGAGAACTACTAAAATATTGAATTTGAATAAACTTTGTCTTATTTATAATGTGACAACCTGATAGTACGAGAGCTAACAACGTCGAAAAAAAAGAATTTCAGGTCGGAGTTTTTAGTTTCTCCCATTCTCCCGGACATGAAACGGTCTATCTGGCTGCCGGTAGTGGTTGCGTTCATCAGTGGGCGACGTTTCTTTGCTGGTGAAATAGAGATTTTTCAAATCATATTAAGAAGGTTTATTTATTCTTCATAACATCGATTAACGTCCAGAAAAGTGAGGGAAATAGCATATCCAAAACTGGCCAACCAAAAATGGTCACTCCAAAACGTTGCTAGCTTTTAGACTATGAGATATTGAGTCCATTGTAAGGTGACCATTTTTCTCTAACCTGAAACCAGGACAATACGAATTTTGACCGGCAACGACCAAATTTCACTAGTTTCATGCATTCGTTGAATTCTTTCTTCTTACAATATGTCTTACTTGAACTGCTGACAATCCTCGTTTGTGTCTAACTGTTGATTTGCGGTTTCGAATGTCGCTACAATTTCATTTCTCAAAATACTCTTCACTAGGATCAATATTATTATTATATCCACGATTGTTGCGGAATAGAAACTAAATTGTAAAACCAGACAATCCTTAGCAAAGATTATAACTCTATGATATTTGATCCTCAGCTTATATGCCAAACAAAACACATAACTATATTACTCACTTGGAATTATAGCGCAGGGTTGTCAATTCTAATTATTTAGATATCGATATTTCGTTGTTTCAATGTTTTAAATTTTAAATCTAATCTAAAACCAGTACATTTCGCGTTCTGGTTTCGTTTAATTGCTAAGCAGGACTAATGCCCGAAAACCAGTACTACTGACTACTGGTAAAATCAGTACAAATGGTCACCTTAAGTTATTGAGTTCTTAAAGACTTTTATCCTCTAGTTTCTGAAATGAGGTAAGGGCTTCTTTCCAGGGGATTCGCTGTATTCTTCTTCTTCTTTTAATGCATATCCATTAATGGACGTTCGCGACTACATTTTTCATGGTTTCTCTATCTCTAGCTGTATGGATCAATGTCTAAATATCTTGTATACCCGTCCACTGCCTCACGTTCCGCAACCATGATATCCTCTTCCGTCCTAATTCTCTTTTACCTTCAATCTTGCCCTCGACTATCAGCTGAAGGAATTGATATTTATGGCCTCGCATTATATGGCCAAGGTATGCAATTTTTCGTTTCTTCGCGATGCTAAAGAGTTCACGGTCTTTATTGATACGCCTGAGAACATCCTTATTCCCCACTTTGGCAGTCCATGGTATCTTCAGGATTCTACGATATATCCACATTTCGAATGCCTCTAATTTGTTGATGTTTTTTACCTTAAGGGTCCAACCCTCCACTCCGTAAAGAAGCACTGACCAAACGTAGCATCGCACTGGTCTCAGTCTAAGATCAAGATCAAAATCGGTACATGTAAATACATTCTTAAATTTTATGAATGTACTTCGAGCTTGTTCAATTCGGCATTTTATTTCGCTGTATAAGTATCTATTTTATCTACAGAAGGTATGAGCCATCCCCAGGATGCCATTAGAATCTGCATTTCGTTGACACTAATAGAATAATTCGTGTTACACGAAGACAACGGCCGGAGGAAACGACATTAAATGACCATGGCAATTTCGCTACCGGTTCACAAAGTCCATAACAAATTTCTTCATTAGTTTACGTGGTGTGAATGAGGGTCCCCGTCGAGATGCGGCCGGCTCAGATCAAATCTGCGATCTGTGGGAGGCCTTTTCTTCCTTTTGGCGCGAATGGATGTCTTGGTTTGCTCTGCGTTGCTTCTTGCGGGCGCTATTGTGCGGAGATTGATTGATTAATGAAATCGAGGTTATTGTTCGGTGGTTTCGATCGGGTTCAGACGGTGGTACAAAGGAAATTGATACAAAGATGAGCTAATCTGGATGGTAGCCAACAATCCGATTGTTCATAGCGGAAGAAATTATTAGATATGAGGTAGAGGCTGCCTCAGTCACTTTCCCATGGATCTTGATTCTTATAGATGTTTAGGTTTGACTTCGGAATGGGGGATTACGTCTAAGTCGCCGTGGGAACCTATTGAAGCGCCCTCTGGTGGTTGAAAGTGAAAGTTCTCAACGACGAGATAAATTCAAAGAACATTTGAAACTAATTTCTATTGTGGAAATGAAATCAGTTACATACATTTCGACTTGTTCATGAAAAGAGTTCTGTTATTTAATTCTCACATAAATAATCTTTCCAATCAATCAATTGATTGTTCATCAATTTCCTGTCCCTCACAAGTATTCATCTTATATTTTTTAACAGAGAAGGAAAACAAAATCTCGAATGAACATATTGAAAAACAAATCAGTCAGAGTCATGTTTGCGATTATTTAATTTGGTCCAGTTATTTGCCATGGAGATTTCTGTTATACTTCTGAGAATGATGTAAACAGTTCGAAAAGTCTTGTTCGTTATATACAGTAGTAGTGAAGGAAGTTTCAATCTGATTATAGACCTCAATATTGATGAAAAATTGCATAAAACATGGATCCCAAATGAGCCGTTTCTGAGATGAAAGCTATATACGGTTTTCAAATCACATAATCACTAATGCAACTAAATACGATATTCGATTCATTTTCATATTTCAAATTTCTTGTTTAATGAACTTACAATTGAAATGCTTCTCAGTCGGTTCATTAAAAAAAATCGACATAAAACATTTGCTAATCATTATCATATTTTAGACAAGAGATGGTCATGTCCATGCTCTAATAACATCTCTAACAATACCTAAGGTAAAGCAGGGAGAGATGACGCACCTTTTTTAGAATGTGCTGTACATCCCCCGATTTGAACTAAACACAACACTAAAGACAAATTATGTGCTGGATTTTTAAAAATAAAACAATTTTTGGATTCTCATGGGTTATCATTAAATATCAAAAAACAAAATATATTGCCTTCTCGTTGAATAATGTAAATCGTCCAAATTATGAAAACATCAGAATTAATACCAATTATGAACCTATAAATTCGTTGACTAACATGAAATACTTGGATATTATATTCGACCAACACCTACGCAGGTATTTTGCATGCGCAATATCTTACTGGAAAAGTAAGGGCCTTGCTGGGGAATTTTTTTCTGTTGGAAACAATATGGACAAGAGAACTGTTGTTGATGTTTTATGAATCCCTAATTGAATCCATATTGCGATATGGGATCTCAGTTTGGAGAGGTGCAAGTGCCACTTGTTTGGAATCACTAAATATTGTTCAAAATTCAGTTATAAAGATTATGTTGCAAAGACCAATGTTATATCCCACAGCTAAACCTTATTCGAAAGAACTTAACAATCTGAAAACTCTTCATATATTGGCCATATGTCTTTTTACCTCAGCTTAGGTACTTTTTGTTTCAACATTTATTATTGATTACCAATTTTAACATTTTCAATTCAATGCAAAATAATATTCCAATTGAAGAGGGTTCTTAACTGGCATGGAATAAATTCATTAAAAATGAATGTGACTGTTATCTGCGGCATTCATTCCTGATGAAAAATGCTCTTTACTTCATATTTAGTTTCCTAACGAATATTTCTCGAGATATAATAAGTTGATAAGAAATTGTAGAGTTTTTTTTCAGAAAGATTGAGTGATCTTTCGATAATTTGTTTTTTTTTAAAGTTTTCTTCATCGTGACATTTTTAGATAAGTGCGCTTATTTATTTTTTGACGCTGAAAATTTATTGTAATTACTTTTCGATATCATTTTTCTTAGTGGAGTGTTTTGATTTTTTGTCCTCACCTGTATTTGATGTGCAGAATCTGTATTATTGCACCGAATTGAAAAACTAATAATATTGTTTACAGTATCGTTTTACATTGAAATTTTACGCGACCGGAGCCGCGGGATTAAACTAGTATGGAATAAAAAAAAATTTCAGAGGCAAAAAGCAGCACAAACCTAGCAAAACGACAAATAATTTTCAGAAAATTTAAAAGTGCTGAGCCAACTTCATTCATTCGTTTCTTTCTTTGTCTACATAACTTCGAAACCAGGGGCCTGAGTTTGATGGAAATATCACTACAGTGTAGAAAATTTAATGGTATGAAAAGTATAAATGTATAAAATAGTGTACAGGGTGATTCATTTATCTTGGTAACCCCAATTTTCTCGAAAACGCCCGAATATTTTTTCATTATGTGAATGGCGTTTTGAACAAGTCAATGTCGACTTGAGATGCGCATAAAAATCTGCGGAATAAATAAAGACGCCAGGCGTCGCAGCGCTATCAAAAATTTTTTCTCCAGGGACAAACCATTTTTATCTTGTCATTCGAAAGATAATTTCATTTTGAACTTTTTTTCGAATACAATTTTTGTCCATTTCTTACCGTCAGCGATCTGCAGCGTGTTTTATGTTGATTCTATTTCATTTATTTTTTTTCTGTATTGTGGTAGTATGCCTTGATTTGGAGACATAGATATGATTTTATGCCTTGAATTCAAGAAGGCTAGTCTTCTAAACAATTTGTCTCTTTAAATAAGATCAAATATGTGCATAAAGCAAGATGGGGCTCCATAACACAACGCTGCCATTGTGAAGAGATATTGAGATTAAGAATTCGAAAATGAATGGACCCTTATATTTTGTCCAAAGTGACTTATGATGAAATAGAGAGATGATATAACTTGTTTATGGATCATAATGGCCAGATGACCTAAATTTGATTATGTTCCGTAAAATGACGGAGGCTCTGTAACTATTTTTCTATTATTTTATTCATCAAATATTAAATCTTATAATAATAAACATTTTTTTAATAACAAACGAAAAATTTCGAATAATATGTTCTATATACCGGCCATTATGATCCATACATAAGTTATTTCATTACTTTGGTCAAAATATAAGGGTCCACTTGGGGACATGAGTTTCTTATCTTCCTTTTCAAATAGTCCAAGTTATTAGAATCAGTTTGGTATACCATATATTCAAGGGGACCCCTCAGAAAGTAATCCATGAGCGTTAGGTCTGACGATATCTGATGGGTCCATTGGTTTCAATCTATTTTTTCCGAATTCTTGATCTAAATATCTCTTGAGAATGGCATCGTGGTGGCATGAAGCCCCATCTTGCTGTAGCCACATATTTCATCTTATTTGAAGAAGCACATTGACTAGAAAACTAGCCTTCTCGAACTCAAATCACAAAATCACATTTAAGTCTCTAAATAAAGGCATACTACCACAATACAGAAAAAATAAATGGAATAGAATCAACATAAAACACGCTGCAGATCGCTAACGATTAGAAATGGATAAGAATTGTATTCGAAAAAAAAATTCAGAATGAATTTATCTTTCGAATGACATAATAAAAAAGGTATGTCCCTGGAGAAAAAATGTTTGATAGCGTCGCGACGCCTGGCGTCTTCATTTATTCCGCAGATTTTTTGCGCATCTCAAGTCGACATTGACTTGTTCAAAACGTCATTCACAGAATGAAAAAATATTCGGACGTTTTCGAGAAAATTGGGGTTACCAAGATAAATGAATCACCCTGTACACTATCGTTTCACAATGAAATATTACGCGACCGATACCCCGTATTTAATCGAGTGATAAAATAAGTTCATAACCTGCGAAATTGATTATTCGAAAAGAATAATCACCCTCACGGTGGTCCAAAGCTTTTATCCCAGCCAATTTCCTGATTCCATGGATCAATTTACCCCTCATGAAAAAATTTTAAAATTCGGCGTTTCGGGTCGGGAATTCCAATGAATCCGGCACAAAAATGAGACAAAGAGAAAACGGGGAAAGCCTGGCGGAGCCCTTTGCGTTGTCGTATTTCTGAAATTATAGGGCGCAAAATTAGCCCAGTCTCTCGGAATGGCAACGCTGCTTCCGGTTCATCATCCTCTCGGGCGAAAGATGTGCCGATTGTGACAAGAATTTTATAAATCGTGTGATAGAAAGAAGGAAGTTGAGGAACATTTTTCATTGCGGATGTTCCGAGAGACGCAAATAATAGATTCTATGGAATTTTTAGCACAAATTCAGCTTCACGTGAAGAGAAAATCGAGATTTCTCATCTGACGCAAAATGAGGAATATGAGATTGTTATTTATGATGAAAATGCAGAAGACATTGATATTCTACCATGAGCTCGACTCAGTGTTAGAATAGTAGGTTGGAACAGGAAGAGATGGTGCACCTTTTTTAGCCGACAGAATATATTTCGTTCGTGACCTATCTCCTCCTATAGACTACTGCCCGGATCACCATGAAATTTTTATGCTTGCAGAATTCCATTAGAGGATGGTTTAGATAAAATCGAAAATCGGACATACCATCGAGGAAGAACCATATATAATACCAGTAGAGATGAAATTTTGCCGCACAATTTCTCGGTTTTAATATGAAACTTTGTTGCTAGGCAATTTCGCGAATGACATTTGTATCAAAATCACGAGCCGTCAGGCACTATTTGACACAAATAATTTTGATAGGAACGGAAGTCAGAGTTGACTACCACAAAACGAAAAATATAACTAAAAACAATGCTGAAATAGCTTTTCTCTATTTCGGTATCGTAATGAGTTCATTACAGTCCTAAAAGTAGTGCTGTAGTGAAACTTACAGCATTGTTTCAGTTATATTTTTCGTTGTGTAGTTGTCAGTACTGACCTCCGATCGAATCAAGATTCGAATCAAATCAATTGAAATTCCGTAATCTGTCAAATTTGGTAAGTCATACCAACTGCCAAGATGAAATATAAAAGAAGGCAATTCCAACACTCATGCTATCGAAAACTTCGCATTTGTGTTGGAATAGCAGCTCATTCTGCAACTTGTTTTGGAATATACTATTTGGACGAGTATTGTACAATATTTTCCCTATTTCAGTATCGTTATCAGTTCATTACAATACTAAAAGTAGTGCTGTAATGAAATTCATTACAGCATTTTTTTCAGTTATATTTCTCGTTTTGTGGTTGTGAGTAGGTACTGACCTCAGATCCTCTCAATTTTCAAATTAAATCAATACAAATTCCGTAATCTGTCAAATTTCGTAAGTCACACCAACTGCCAAGACACAATACAAAAGTCAATAATCTGACATTTCATTTGAATTTCGAGAATATTTCACAAAAGTTTACTTAAATAGAGAAAATATCGTCTAATACTCGTTGCAGAAGGCAATTCCAATACACATGCTTTCGTGTTAGAATAGGAGCTCATTCTGCAACTTGTTTTAGAATATACTATTCCCTTATTCATTGAATTTTCATTGTAATTATCGGAATATTTTCATCAATATCGTTAAGTGATTTTTGCATTGAAAAATATTGACTGGCAGAACTGTTTTCTCTCTCATAAATTTGACAGAATTTAAAATCTTTTTTCCGGAGGCCAACATATAATCAATAAATATTACCATGAAAACTGGGCGAGAAAGAGATATTCTCATAAGATTTTCTTCTGCAAGTTGTGGCAGAATGAACAGATTTTACATACAATTAGAGAACATTTATTTCCGTGGAGGTGTTTATAATCTGGTTATAATAAGGTTCGTTAAGATTTTTCACAATTACATTTACCATCTGACCACGAAATTATTATTCAATTTGTTATTGAATTATAATTGTAAAAATAAAGATATTATTATCATTATTATTTTTATGACTATAAACTCATTTTTCTAAGATTCGGAAGATTTTCATGAATTCGAAAATATTTCTATTGAAGAAATTTGTGAAACCTTATAAAGTTGGATATATGAAAGATCGAAGTTTTATTTCTGGTTTCATTCTTAGGCAAACATTTTTTGATAGGATTTGGCAAATGAGTGCACAATTTCAACGCACTAGCCTTTTTTCTATATTTCAGAAATGTTTCCAAATCATTTTTGTTTCAGAGAAAGAGAGGGAAACCCCTGAAAAGTTTCAGAAAAATGTAGAATCCTCCCATGATCAATTTCAATCGATCTAAGTTTAGATAAATTATTTAAAAATTTTATGAGAATCATTTTTAATAGAATTATTGGCTCCTTTTTGTTCATAACTATAACATTAATTTGATTACGTTACAAGAACATGAAGTTCGCAAATTAACACCTTCTGGATTTATTGCTCCTAATTTCACACGAAATATTCTGTTCGAATCCTGCATCTAGTTGATCCATTCGTTAGAACCACCGAACAAACAATCTGAAGAAATAGAAAATGAAAAACGAATCTATTGTTAAAATGGACAACAAGATCAAGTTCTTGCGCTAGTTCGCACTGCAGAAAGGGCGCACAGCATGCGTATCTCCCGAATAACAAGCAAGCAGTAATATCATCCCCCCGAACCCTTACGAAAACCCGATCCGTACGCAGGGTGTCCGGAAGAAGCTCGGCACACCCACTCCGCTCATAAAGGAGCACTAAAAAATCGCATATTCACCGTTCCTGTGTCATCCGATACCCGGGCCATTGACGGAGGTTCGAGCCGCTGGTCCGGCCTTTTGAAAACGGCTTTTTTGTGCGGGGAAAACCGTTATTCCGATTCTGGGGTCCTTATGGGGCTGGCCAAGGCGGCAGCACGGCCCCGATCCTGACGTCTGCTAGCAACGTGTAATTTTTTTATTGTGATTACTATAATTTTCGCTGATTCCAATCTGGGATATTTTAATTTTTGACGCGTGCCACCGGGTATGTGTACATAGGTTTGATTGGCGCATGCTGGTCGTCGGAGGGGGTCGGTTGATATGTCAGTTTTAGGGGTGGTAATCGACTTGAGCGAATGTAATAATATTCGAAAGTAATTCGAATCATTCTGAAACAAGCGTATTTCAAAAAATACACACTAATCCATATCTCAATTTTCATTCTTATCAGAGTAGTAGGGATTAAAAGATCACTCTATGATCGGGTTCATTTAATTTCTAATATAAATCTGACAAACAGACATAAGAAATAATGAAATCGACTTCATTAAAAATTTTCTTGAAGATTATTAATAACCAGAAAATTTCATAGAAAGTAATATATGAAATTCAGAAGAAGAAATTTCTGAAAAAAAAATTAGAATGAAAACCAAGAACCATCAAGAAACCGTCAAGAACAACCAATTTTCTTGAATTTAATTTCTTGTATTCATTTCGTTTCAGAAGAAATTAGAAGAAGTGGCTCGAAATTCAATGAAAGAACCCTCTTCGAAACACAAAATGATCTGAGATCTAAACTAACAAAAGCTTTTTAGGAAAAATAATAAAACGGTAAACAGAAAATTCTTTGCCTTTATGGAAGCCACACCGAAAACATTTTTGAAACATAGATGAATTGAAAATAGTAATCTTTTTTCGCATGTCATTGGAGATGTGAAACTTCATTTTGACGCAATTGGATGTCACTACTTTGTAATATTTTCAATATTTTACCCAGTACTTCATAACTTATTGCTTCAAGTATTGAAGTTTTTTGTGAAAATTTTGTCCCTGGTGAGGCCAAACAAGGCCGAAACCGGTATATCTCTCATCTCAGAGACAAAATCTAATATCATTTCTTCAACCTCATGATGAAAGATCTCTGAGCCTTGGAATTGAAAATGGTATTCAATTCGATGATTACTATTTTGAAATCATCTATGTTTCAAAAATAACAAAAACTTGACCTTTCGATGAATTTTAAAAATCGAAAAATTGTGTTAACAAAATTCCCTGTATTTGTGGAAAAAACTTATACAGGAGGACATCACAGGGTTGATTGCAATATTACAAAAAGATAATCTGATCATCAAAAATGATTAATCAAAAAGTCCACTTGTATTATATTTTTAGATAAAAATACCTAACAATCTTGCCAGAAGTTTAGTGGAAGAGATGGTATTTGGATATACTTATATTGAAGAATGACCTAACAGCTGGAAATAAAGTAAAACAATATTTGCAAATCTCATTTTATAAATCAACACTTACCATTTTGAAAATTTCCACCAATTTTTAATGTACGTGTGGGATGAAGGATGCTTTCATAAATATTCCGAAACTATACAGACTTGAATAATTTAAAGTGTTATTTTTCGTTTCATTTTGTTCAATAAATATACTCAGGGGCCTTTCTTCTTTTATTCATAAAGTTTTTCTGAATGATTTAGTTCTAGAAACTGGGAGGAAAAACCCCTTAAGATGTTTCAGAAGATTTCCAATTAATTATTTTCATTGAAATAAAAAAAAATATAATGTTTTCACTACCAGTCTTTGAAACAAACACACACAAAATTTCAATAATTCAATACGATTGAGGAAATTATTTCATTAATTCGTTACAAGCAAATCTGACAAGAAAAAATTAACAAGAAAAATCCGATCCATTCAAGCATACAGGATGTTCATATTTAAGGGGGCTGATGCTTTGACTCTTTTCAAGAATAAAAGTTGCGATGAACGTATGTCCATAAGTCTTAACTTTTGAGATACAGGGTGATAATATTTTGAAAAATAAATGAAATAATTTCAATCTGATTATTTTAATCAAGAACAGAGAACCTAACAAAAAAATAAAATTTTCTCTTGCATCTTGGAACAAATCTTATCTCTTCATTTGCTCTCAGTTGATGCACAAACATTCCTACCGCATCAGATTGTTGAAAAATTAAAATGAATTTTCTTTTTTTAAGCGGAAACCATGCGTCGAAAAAGGAAATCCCATCAAATTGAGTTTACTCAAAAATGAATTAGAAGTTGAGAGGTAAATTTAGTTATTTTTAAGAGAAGAAAACAGTGGCGTAGTAAAATTTTCCAGAAATATTCAATCCAGAACACATACGGAGGCCATTGGTAGAGAAAATTAACTTTTTTGTATATCAAAAAATGTAACTTGATGAAGAGAAGACGTTCACGACTTTTCATCAGAATATCTACATCATTGTTTCAATTATTAGTTAAAAACAGTTTTTTTTATTGAAATTTTATCTTACTCGCAGCAAGAAGTGTGTTTTAAAATGAGTCAAAGACTATTTCCCTCAAATATACCTAAGTATATCACCAAAGGAACACCCTGTTTTATATAATAATAATAGTAAATCTCTTTATTAGCCCTGCAGCTAGTAGAAACACTACATATCAATTTAGTACTGAAAATAAACAAGTGCAAATACAATATTTTCCCTTAAAATTATCTCCTTACATAACACAAAATAAAAAAACCTCTGCGACTTATCCAGCTAATAAACGTTTTACTCGCTTTTTGAAAACTTTCCCATTTGCACAAGATCTTACACAAAACGGCAGAGCATTATATCGATCTAAACCATTAACAAAGGTGGTTCTACAAGTAGATGTTAAGTTAAATCCCTCTATGTGGAAATCATTTTTGGACCGTAGGTCATATTTCATCAACTCGCTTCGTTTAACGAGGAACTTCTTTAGATATGGTACAGTTCTATCATTTGTTATTTAATAAATCAACAATAAATTTGACATCTCAATCAACTTGGGTACATTCAAGAAATTTGAAGTTTTCAACATATAATTGATAGGTGTATATCTGTAACACTTGAGAAGTATTCGCCCTATTCTGCAACGTTTCTATAACGTTTTTTAACTATTCTATAACGTTTTCAAGTCTAATATCAGTAAAAATCTTGAGAATTAAATAACGAAGAGATTCTCAATCTGACATTGATGAATACCTTGAGTTTAAGTATAACATGTAAGATGACCCCCTGCGTTTGAGTGTTACGAATTGCTCATTAAAAAATGTACAATTTTGAAGATTCTTAAGATTTAGTCCGTTTGGTCGGATGCAGAAGTCTGTAGACTTTGTAACATTACTTTAATAATTCGTTATTTTAATAATTCTTGTTCGTTCATTAGGCCCATGGTTAGGCAACCTTTTTCTGGAACTGATTTGCCTAACAATTTACAGATATAACTTCCGTAAGACTTCCAAAAAACACCTTGATAGTTGAATCAAACTTTATCAACATAGAAAATACAGAGTAGCAGAAGTCTTGGTAACAGTCGGCACCACGATTCAAAAAACTTCAGTAGACATATTTTTCAACTGAAATAAGTTTCAATATTCAAATTGAATTGATATCAACATGTCATTAATATTGAAAAAATCGACAGCAATAACAGTGTACAAAAATCTTCAATTAAGAAAGAATACCTTTATAAATAGGTTGATAGAAGAGAATTTGAACCATCATCACATTTCAAAAAATTAGTAATCTAACCGAGGTCGTTAGAGTCCCAATATTTGTTATGGATTTTTCTATAGTATTCTTTTTTGCTGTTTTATGATAACGTCTGTGAACAAAACAAAATCCCATTACTATCCGTATTAATCTGAATTACTATCCGTCTTCGTTCATTTATTTACATGGAGAATCATATCCACCCGAATTTTTTGTCTGTCCGGCACTGTCATTAGACAGTGCCGTCCCTTATAATGGTAAATGCGCTGTTTTCACGGATTTCCTTCTATCATACGGAATTTCCCAGGTTCACCTTGGAAATCAACACACTTTCTTCCTACTCATTAACCAATCATGGTAATTTTTGTCGATTAAAACAAATTTTCTGATGTCGGAATACCGATGATTAATTCGCGTTGCAGAACCGCCGATTACGACTTGTACGTTCAATTTTATATCAATTTCCGAATTATACGGAGAAATGATGAATGATTCGAAGCGGCAAAAAATGGTGGACAAATTTGCCATGATGCAATACTTGCGCAAAGTGATTTTGTTTATACTGGAGTTTTTCAACGTTCGAAAAGTTCTTTTTTTTCATTTTGCATGGGAGAGTGTCTGTATTTGATCTGGGAAATTGGACTGGACTTTCGAACCTGCTATAAATTGTTTAAATTTACATTGAAATAATCGATCCTGATATTGAAGATGAAAAAAATGTTGTTGTGCACTTGTTCGAACAACATCTTTATCACTTTGTTGAAATTTCTGTAATTTTCGGCTTTTGGAGCCTCATCCTCTTGAAATTCTGTTTTTAGGTTATGGATGTTCTCACCTGAATGAGAATGTTAGAACTTTTCCACACGTGGATATATATCCAATTTTTCTTGGATGTCATTGATAATTGGCCAGACCATTTTTCCAACTGATTCTTCCCACAAAAAAGGATATTATGAGCGGGTTTCACAAAGCTTTAATTGTTCGATTAACAAACCTTACGTAAATTCGAACCAATCGAATCACTCGTTTTGAAATTTCAACTAATCGCGGTGGCTCAATTAATTTAACGGTGCAATCAAAGTTTTGTAAAACCGATCCCTAGTCTTCTCTCAGAGCAACTCAGAAGTTCTCAGTCAAGCTTAAACGAAATGGATCCTGTAGGCTTCGCTGCTTGGGGAGACACTTTTTGTACACATTTTGACATGATATACTGTTGAAACTTGGGGTCCTGAAGCTTTATCACGAGTTTCTGGAAGAAAAGGATCTTAATATCTAATCATGCTTTATAGAATTAATTCATGAATAATGGTAAGATGAAGATCGCTTTCCATTTTTTAGGTTGGCAATTTAGACGAGAAAAGGAAATTTTTGTGGCCCTTAAATTACCTAGAAGGACGCCAAAATGAGGTTGCAATTCAAGACTCTTAAAAATAGAAAAATATTATTTCGCCTGTATCTATGCGTTCATTCATCAATAGTATGATTGCAACATTCTTTAATTCAAACATAATTCTAAAAATTTATTTAACTCCTCCAATAAGCCAGGAAAGGGGTCAAAGATCTTTCTCAGTAATAGACAAAATAAATAACTTTTGAGATCCAAATTAGGCCTACAAAAATTATATAGTTTTTCATTATTTCATGGGCAAAAAAGTTATTGAATGATTCTATTAATTGTGAGTATAATGACAAACTAATTGATGAGATTGCTGAAAAAAGGCAACATAGACATTACTATATCATGGATTGATTCAATAAATTATTTTAAGGTTTATTTGATTTAAGAAATTATATTTCTTCAATTTTATTGGTTGTATTACTTTTCTCTTCTGTTTTTCAGAAAC
This sequence comes from Hippodamia convergens, assembly GCA_038502775.1. Taxonomy (NCBI): domain Eukaryota; kingdom Metazoa; phylum Arthropoda; class Insecta; order Coleoptera; family Coccinellidae; genus Hippodamia; species Hippodamia convergens. The sequence goes on along the minus strand of CM076607.1, from coordinate 26,332,483 downwards.
TGATACTTAAATAAAACATACATACTATATGCATTAAAACCAAACCACCAAACGCAAAGTATGTTGCTTAGGGCCAGTTTTAGTTCTAGTCCGCCACTGCCCATCCCTAATTTTCCTTATTGACGACAGAAACAGAGTTTCAGTTAGAATATCTATAATTGCATGGTGATTCAGATTATATTAGATCGAATCCACTGTTAGGAAATACAAAAAATAATTTTTCGAAAAAGGTAAGGTACTCTGTAAATTATTCAATTATCTTTTAATTCAGAGTTACTATGTAAGACTTACCTCATATCGTTTTTGAGATAATAAACTTCTACTTCAGGAAAGTTGAAATTTTCAAGTAAAGTTTTGTGTGTGAATATTTTTCTATGTTTTTTTTTCAACCATGGATAAATTCAAAATTGTTATTATCAAAATGAATATCATTTTCCATTCCTAGGCTCACAGATCTTTCATCATGAGGGTAGAGAAATACTATCAGATTTTGTCACTGAGAGAAGAGATATACCAGTTTCTCCTTTATTAGGAATTATCAGTATATGCCATACTGATTTTTATTTTATTCATTAATGATATCACGAATATAATTGATTGAAATATTTTGACCCTCTTTGCATCTCTTTTGGTCTCCGGCGGACCCTTGAGGAACCTATGTTCGTGGTGGAGTTTTATATGGAAAATTTAAAACATGTGTCACTCCAATGGCTTGATAAGACCGAGTTTGTACATTTTAACTGAGGTACGCAATGAAAACTTTCTGCGTATTACTTCCAATAATGCTTGTAAGACCTCAACAAACACCGTCAAGTTTTTGAGTGTATTCATAGAACATGACCTTAAGTGGGATACCCATATTCACCATGTGAGTAAAAAAATAAATATAGCTAATTATGCTCGTATGAAGCATACCTTGCCTTTGAGTGTAGTCCTGAGTGTTTACTACAGTATGATCTATACTCACCTGCCATACAACGTTGTGCTTTGGGGTAATGCCGTAGGCAACAAAAGAATTCTTATATCAGAGAAGCGAGTTATAAGAAACCTTTTTTAGTTTACAAACCCTTTTTTATAAAATTAAGAATTTTATCATTTCCCTGTATTTGTATATTAAATGTTTTTTTATACATGAAAACTAATCTTGCAGACATGATTAGAAATTCCACTTACCATACCAGATCTTCCAATTCACTGAGAACTCGAAAGCATAGAACCAGCAAATTTGAAATGTGCGTCAAATACTAGGGCATACAATTTTTTAATCACTTACCTGTAGAGATACAAAAATTAAATATCGGACCATTCAAAAGGAGTATAGGAGATCTATTGCTTAGCAATATATTGATGAATACATGGAAGATAATATTACCACCATGATCTGATCTTAATGAGTTTATTATTATTTTCATATAAATTTGGAGTTCGTTCGTTACAGTTTATGTTTTTTATTTGTTCCTTATGTACTGTTACTTAATTAAAAAGTTGTATTTTTCTTTGTTCTTTTTAATATTTGTATAGAATTACGTACCTCACTTGTCCTTTACACTTGTAAAGATTGTATCTTCTGGATCAATAAACACTATTCTATTGACAGATAGGCAGAAAAATTTATTATACATTGAGATATATATAATTTACACAACATACAGTATTGGTTTGATATTATTTTATACATTAATAGTTCCTACCTAATATGTTCAACTATTTTTATGTTGCTATGGAGCTTTACACCTTACCGATATTGACATTCTATTAGGATTAGGTGCTGCAAGTGATGGAAAGGACCAATTGTTTTTGCGACCGTGAAGCCAAGTGTTTTTGGGAAAGAACGAAAAACAAAAATATTCTTTTTCCGTCACATAGCAAACATCGAAAACATTTCTGAAGTAAAATAGTAATTACTCTTTTGAATTTATATATGTTTGAAAATTGTTCTATATATATATATATATATATATATATATATATATATATATATATATTCTTATGAAAAAGAGAGCTAAAATAATACAATAAATGTTGAAACAAAAAGTACCTAGGCTGAGGAAAAAAAAAAAAAAGGAACGGGGTATCATAACATTCTTTGTATGATACTATAGAATCATACGATACTATCAACACGTGTATCATACGATACTATTCTATAACGATCGGGTATGATTGTCTTGTTCAAGCAATGCCTCCAATTCTGCATCTTCGAAAACCTTCTCTCTTCCACCGCCATGATGGTCTTCGACGTTTAAATCGCCGTTTTTGAAGCGTTGAAACCACTCTCGGCATGTGTTTTCACTAATAGATATTTGAGAGCATTTGATGAGCCTCAGCCGTAGATTTCTTCATATTGAAGCAGAAAAGTAAGACTTGTGAACTGACATGTTTAATCGAGAAAAACTTTAATATGCACACACAAATCAACTAATATTTCGATGGCGTTATGTTCACAAATACCTAAGCTTATTGTATAACATCTACGATCTTTTTATTTCAACTACCACTTACCGCTACAGCCATTACAAAACGGCGGGAGGAAAGTTGTACACCTAATACAATTTACTTAGGTTTCCATATTTCCTCCGGAAGGAGGAATGAAAATTCCCGAAGAATTGTTTTCAGGATAGAAACTCCTCCGTAGGTAAGTCTTACATTCGGAACGAGCTCCTTTTTTGCCCCGCATATCTCCACCATTTCATGTCGGTTTCCTGCCAGGAATTTCTTCAGCATCGGCGACGTATCGTCTGTGCAAAAACATTCCGATTTCCGAGAATTCTGAATGTCGCTGACAATGTGCCAGTTTCCCATGGCTCTACTATCCATCCATTCGGTTTGTTCCTTAGCACATACGCTTTTTATTCTCCCTACATTACCAGGTATTCCTTCAGTTCCTGTTATCGTCGTCATCCTCTCAACTATGTCTCCTATTCCTCGTGATGCAGTGCAGATGCTGAGAGAGAAACACCCGTATGGTTAGCTTTCCGAAGTGTCTTAAGGTTTCCACCCTCGTCACGATTTGCCGTAGCAGATATGACTTGAGTTTGGGTGAGTCTTTTGATACTAATTGGTAGCTTCGAGGATAACATTCATAACCATAGTCAAAAATATAGTAGGATCTAAACAGCATTATTGACAACATCCAACTGGTATTTTTTTCTAATTGATGAAATCTAACTTTAATCTCTTTTTGAGGCAAAAAGTTTTGACTGAGTTGTATTGAAATAAATTATTGCAATTCGACATATTACTGGAAAAGTGCAATTGAAACATGTTGAGGTCCGATAAAAAACAATAGAAGTTACGTTCAAGTCAGAACTACATTCTTCGAAGGTAAATTTGTCAACAAACCACAAATGAATGATTAATTGTATAACCTGTTGTTATTTTTTATATTATAGTAATTACTTACCTAAAATACTGAGTAACAGTTGTTCTCCGAAGATTATTTTCCTCGATTGAACCAGGAATATCCTCCAGTTGCTAAATAATTTGTGTCTTGCAAAGCTATATCGTGAAGCACTGCTCTGACTACAATACAGTCTGAATTCTGACGAAGATTTCACTCACCAAATATCCGTTATAGAATTGTATTTCTTGTCTTGATATGAGTTTTGTTGTATCTTTTCTCTGCGACAATGAATCTACTACGAATTCAATTCATACCTAATTTCGAATTAATCATCGATAAACATTTCGTCCTACGAATCTGGATGCAGAAATATTGTTGATTATACATTGCTTTTTCATTGGACTTGAAAGTAGATCATAATTATTCCTATGAATTCCATCATTACACAACATTTTAATATATAACGTTCACTATGTTCACATATAGTTTAAAGTTAGTTTATAGTTTAAAAGGGGTTACAGTCCACTGCGACCTGATGGTCTATTGTGCACCCTGACAAAGCTTTACAGCTCGCCTTCCAGTCCCAGAGATCTTATGAAATCCAATATCTCGGAAGGCTTCAGTGAGGCTAATTCCTTACTCCTACAGGTCTCTTGACCAAAGCATTGTTTCCTTTGGCATTGTAAGCACAATGCCAAAGCATTCTGTGACTAGGTGAATAATAGTTTCTTCCTCCTCCCCACAGAATCTACACTCGTCAGTGTCCGATACGCCAATTCTCAGCAAGTGCTTTCTTAGGCGACAATGCCCTGTAAGAAAGCCAGTGGAGGAGATGTAGTTGGTTCTTACTGAGATCCAAATATTTTTTGGATATTGCTGTTTCAAAATTCCGAAGGAACTTTTTGGAGTGATCCAACCCTGGGAGATTCTGCCAGAGTGTTTCTCTTTCAGTTTTCTCCTTCTCCAGAAACTCCTTCTTATATGTACATTCTCCTATACCACAGAAAGGTTCTGGGCCAGTGAGTGGTTTCCGAGCACCCTCTCTGGCAAGTTTATTGGCCTCTTCGTTATCTGTGATGCCCGAATGAACAGGAACCCAGATTAAAGAGACCTTATTTTTTTGCCTACCTCATTGAGTTTGCTGTGGCTTTCCCATGTCGACTTTGAGTCGATGACATAGGAGTTCAGTGCTTTAATAGCAGCTTGACTATCTGAGTGAATAGTTATGTCGCGATTCTGATAGTTTCTCTCTAGATTAACATCTAGATATCTTTCGATTGCTAATATTTCTGCTTGCAGAACACTCACACAGGAGCCTAACGATAGTGCACACTTGGCTTTGGCCCCGTGAACCCCAGCGCCAGCTCCAGTGTTGGTTTTAGAATCATCTGTATACCACTTAACAGTATTTTCTTTGAAATTTTAGTCGGTGTATTCCCGCTCCTATTGCTCTTTTTTTGCAAAGCATCGTACTGAAGTTTTTCTCAGTACTTTCTTGACCGTTACGTCACTAGGATGGTTCGCAGATGAGATGTAGTTACTCAGAGGGCTCCAGACTTTCTGACACCTAATTCTCTCGTTACCTGCGCCTTCTCTAGATATTCTGAGGATGACCTCATGGGCCATCCTGTCAATCACCAGATGTAGCGGTGTGAGATCTGTTACAATCTCAAGTGCTCTGGTTGGGCACGTTCTCATGGCCCCCGTGATGCACACACAGGCAAGCCGCGGAGCTTTTTCGAGAATTTTTCTCATACTTGTCTGACTTGCTTCAGCAAACCAGACTACTGCCCCATATGTGATTACAGGTCTCACAATCATGACGTACATCCATCGCAGTATTTTTGGGTTACAGCCCCAGTTCCTGCCGCAGAGATGCCTGCACGCCATAAGAGCCTTAATAGCTCTACGCATTACATTTATGCCTATTCCTCAGAAGCTTACTGTCCAGGGTAATTCCCAGATATTCAACTTAGACTTCCACTCCAGAATATTTCCGTTCAATGATAACGGCTGGAAGTTTTCTTTTCCGAGTGAACGGAATTACTGTGTTCTTGGTTGGGTTAATATTCAGCCCCACTGACAAGCACCATTGCTCAATGATTCCAAGGCCATTCTGCAGTAAATCGCAGAGGGCGCCTTCGAATTTGCCTCTAACTATAAAGACTATGTCATCAGCATAGCCCACACAGTCGAAGCCTAACTGCGTGTGCCTGTTTAGTAGTTCATCCACTACAAGGCTGCGTAATATGGGAGATAGTACCCCACCCTGAGGTGTACCCCGTGTAGCTTTAACACCGACAAATTCATCGCCCATCGATGCTACAGCAATTCTCGTAGTTAATACCTATGTTCACATATACATATTTCTAAACCAAAATACTCAATAGAGTAAATTCAAAACTGACATCACGAAGTGAGGTTGTAAATCCAGCATTGTAGCAAATAACTGGCGAAAATGTGGCAGTTGAAATAAACTGAGCTTATTGAATGTTTATCTTTACTGGAGGAACTCAGAAACTGAAATCTCCAGTTATCTGCCGTCAAAGTTATCGGATAGATGAACTACAAACCGTTAAAAAGACCTCAGAAACCGGCCATTAGACAACTCTTGAGCCAATCTTATGGATTACTCCATATTTAAGAAGTCGGTTCCAAATTTTACAAACTGTATTCTAATGTAGGACTTATGTCATCGTACAAATCCTGTTTTCCATGTCCCCCCTTTATCCTAGACCATAGTGCGGATCGCATAAAAAGCGGTGCGCGTACGTTCGCGTACCCGCCGTGGATTTGCGGCATCGTCCGCGTTTTTTGCCCGAACGACTTCGGTCCGATATGCAACTAGAGCGTTTTTTTCGCCCCCCGGATTCCCTTTGAAGCGCCGCGTTAAAAATCGCGCGAAATTCCAAATATCGCTGGTCGCCCGCCTCATGGCAGACCTCAAAACTCGCTAGCGAACAACCACGAAGCCTGCAATTCAATATTTTCCGGCAAGTCTCGAAAGAGACAATTTGAATTTTCAAACGCTAAGTTTCATGAGCGTCTATCACAACTATTTAGGTAGTTATAATACCCTAGTTCTAAAAGCAGTGATATAGTGAACTCATTACAGCATTGTTTTAAGTTATATTTTTCGTTTTGTGGTTGTTAGTACTGACTTCCGATCCTATCAATTTTCAAATCAAATCAATTCAAATTCCGTAATCAGTCAAATTTTGTGAGTCACACCATCTAGCAAGATACAATACAAAAGTCACTAGGATGTGGAATCTGAATTTTTATTTGAATTTCGAGATGATTTCACAAAACTTGAAATAGAGAAAACATCGTCTAATACTCGTTGTAGAAGGTTATTCCAACTCTCATGCGTTCGAAAACTCGCTCGTTTTCAAATTTCGCATTCGTGTTGGCATCGGAGCCCATTCTGCGAATTTTTCCGAAAGTCAGCGACTTATACTGGAAATGTTTTTGACGTTAATAATGACAGAATATTGTTGGAACAATCTATCTATTCCATGATTTGCAAGTACTCAATGAAGACGAAAATTGACGATGTTGGACATCGAAAAATAAATATTTTTTATTCAAGCACAAGTGTTTTATGTGGAATTTTCTTACCAAATACCACACTAGGTCCAATAAAGATCCGGAAATTTTTTCGAGTTCATGAATATTTTGAAAATCATCCCTTGTCTCCGACTCGGGATAATTTTCTGAAAATATTCATGAGCGAGCAATAATTAGATCACTAGTGGAATAACTAGTGGATATTCATCATATTTTCTGAATAATGAAAAAAAAAGTAGGCCCAGCCCTTTCGGAGAAAATTAGAAAACCTGTGGATTTTCGAAAACTTTGTTGTTGTGCTGATTTGTGCTGTTTGAATTTTTTTTTTATAGCAAATGGTTTTCAAGGTATTTCACAAAAGATGTCTTACGAAGCTAGTGTTCGTTCAACACATTTTGTAAAGTATCTTTGGAACCGTATGGAATAAAAAAAATTTCGACGGCACAAAGCAGCATAAATCTAGAGCCGAAAAGCCAGACGTGCTGTGCCAACTTAACACAAATTGTTGCCAGGTATGCTGATATTTCTGCAATCTGCTGATTTTTCCTATTTTCTCCATTTGAGGTAAGTTTATTTTTTCTGAAAATCTCACATAAGTTGACAACAATTGCGGCGCAATTAAGTATATGAAACAATTTTCGTCGAGAAGAATAGAGAAGTGCTGGGCTGGCATTTTTTTCATTAACATGATTTGCCAGAAAATATGAAGAATTTTCTTGAATATATTTACGGCACGAGATAGAGCACATAGATAGCACAAATTTTTCCATTCATTTGTGGGAAGAAGAAACGAAAGTGCTGGGTTATCGTTTTTCCAATTTCGATTTTTCGGGATTTATTTGAACGGCACAACTAAGAAATTTTTGTGGTACCATTTTTTTCAGTCATTGCAATCTAATTTTTCAAAAAGTGCTGGGCTAGCCCATTTTTTTCGGTTTTTGAAATATCTCGAGAACCACATGGAATTATTAAAACATTTCAACGGCACAAAGCAGCACAAACCTAGCACAACTCAGCACTCAACTTTGAGTGGATATCCTGAAAGCATGTTTTAGTTTTGGACAAATAGGAAGAGACTTCACAAATTGTGTAAGTCCATTCAGTTCGAACTTGAATTTTCTCTGCATACTGGAGCTGCATACTGCCCATCTCCTTCTGGTGCTTTATCGGGGCTGTTCTGGTAAAGTGTCAAATCCGACTTCTATCGAACTTACTATTTGTTTCTCAATTTCTTAAAGACTACTGTCCCGTTTTTTAATGAGACAATCTTCTCTGATTCTGAAAATCCATCCACAACCCTTTCCACAAAATCCTTATGCGTAATTTGGAGGTACAGGGTGGGCAAAATTGGTGATACTTGAATTACAACTTTTTAACCGTGAGAGATAGGAAAATGAATGACACGTTACGTGGTATTTTTTAGGGAAACTAAGAATGATATCAACTGCATTCCTATATCTTCGTTTGTTTTCGAGTTACAGGCCAAAATTGAAATTTGGGCGATTTTAACTTTGGCCATTATCTCTCTTTTGCTTGTGCTAGGATGTTGAAATGAAAATATTACGAAGGCACTTTTTTCATAGCAATCCACTAGCGTTATTTGTTTTTTCCCAAGAGGTTTCCTTGCTGAGCTATAACGTCAAGTTGAGTTTTTTCTTATGGAAACAATAGTTTGAAATAACTCGAAAACAAACGAAGATAGAGATGCAGTTGATGGCATTATCAGTTTCTCTAAAAAAAAACACCGTAACATGTCATTCATTTTCCTCTATCTCTCGCGGTTAAAAGGTTGTAGTTCAGGAATCACCAATTTTGCCCATCCTGTACAAATGAAAAGAGAATATTCCTTGAGTAATATTGAGGAAAAAATCCCACAAACATGGGACCGCAAACGATTCTTTTTCGTGATACATTGTGTTAAAGTTAGAATTGATAGTTCACACCATGTGATATGTGAATGTCAATAGCATCCTGTGGATACAGGGTGATCATTTTTCTGGGGACACAGTCCCCTAATTTACTTCACAACTGTGTTTTTGGTAAAACACTGTAAATTTGCGAAAATGTAAAAAGAAGCTTTGTTAAGACAATGAACTTTATTGTTTCTTGTAGTTTTTAATCTGCTACCGATATCGAAAAAAAAATTGGGGCGATTCTCTCGAAAACTTTAATGAAATCCAAATTGTCATGAAAAATGATAATCAAATTGTATAGCGTTCTGCTTGAAAATATGAAGTTATTAATTCCTGCTTCATGTACATATTGTATTAATTTGCAACAATTTAGATATACTTCTCCTCTAACTGCCAGTTTCACGAACGTCCGTTCAAATTTAATGATTAATTAAAATTTTAATCTTCCATCAAAAAGGATATTCCATTGACAGGAGCCATGGATTTACCTAATATTTATAGGAGGATTGGAATTTTGATGGCTCACTGAATTTTAAAGCACTTTCGGGAAACTTGCAGTATTATTTTTAAAATAAAGGGCATTAACAGCAAATCAATTGCAGTGGCGGCTCGTGGTTGGAAGAAAGAGTAGAATGGGAAAATCCTGCTGTTTCTAGTACAGCTCGTTCAAAGCGGATTCCTAAATAGCTGAAGGTATAGTTTAGAGGATGGCAAGTAGATATCGGATATTATATATTTTAGCACGACGCAATGGACCATTAATAACGATATGACAATTCCATCGGACACAAATGCGGCGATATATCTAAAATTGTCGAGGCCAATGATAAATTACAGCGTAGATCAACTGGCCAGACCACTATGGCCAAAAGGTCCCGATTGCAAACTGCGATTGCTTCTTCTTACGAAGGCAAAGAGGGAGGTTCTCACATTTCCATCTGTTGAATTGATAACGGTGGTTCTTCCATATTCGGCTGAAGGTGGAGGAAGAAAAAAATTTCGATTTGATCCGAGTTATTTGGTTGTAAGATAGAAAGAAAAGGCTTGACAGAGGAAATAGATTGGAATTAAAGAAAAAGATTTGTGCGGAAATCAAAAATGTCTGAGAAAAATCATGACATCACCGATGAAGAAGAGTTTATATGTGTGAAGTTGGCCAGCACTTTTGGATTTTCGAAAAAGTTTTTGTTGAATTTTGCTAGGTTTGTGCTGCTTTGTGCCGTTGAAATTTTTTTCCATTCCATGGTGTTTTAGAGAAATTTCAAAAACCGAAAAAATGGGCCAAATTCGAATAATGGAAATTGAAAAAAAAGATATCCTAGCACTTTAGTTTTTTTTTTTCTTCTCACAAATAAAGAGAAAAAATTGTGCTAGATTTGTGCTGTCTTGTGTCGTAAATATTTTCACGAAAATTCTTCTTTTCTGGCAAATTACGAAAATGATGAAAAAATTGGCCCAGCATTTTCTTCTTCTTCCGACGAAGATTGTTTTATTTGATTGTGCTGCAAGAAATCAACTGGTCTCTCGACATATGGAGAAAAATTTGTAAATTGTAAGAAAATCAGCATACCTCGCAACGGCTTGAGTGAAGTTGGTCCAGCACTTCTCGATTTTCTAGAAAATTTTTGTTGTCCTGTATTGTGCTAGGTTTGTGCTGCTTCATGTCTTTGAAATTTTGTTTTTATTCCATGAGGTTCTCAAGATATTTTACAAAATGTTCGATCAACATATTTTGTAAAATATCTTGAAACATTCTTTTGATAGCAATCCAGTGATGTAATCTGATTTTTTTCAGGAGGTTTCATTGTTGAGAGATATCATAAAGCTGCGTTTTTTTATTGGAACAATAGTTGATTATGATCAGATTATGACTAAGAAAGAATACCTAATCGTTTTTTTTGTCTAAAAGTATATAACACATTAAACAAGGTGCCCACTTAAAACAATTCATCTCAATATTTCCGTGAGTAAAAGTTTTTCTAGAAAATGCTGAGATAGATTAATCTTTTCACGCTTTCTACTGAGAATTCAGGGATGTTTAATCATATTTCTAATTGACGTGACAACCCCTTCAAGATTCTCAAATCTCTATTTGTTTCGAGTGACACATTTCGAAAGTTTTGCATTTATATCCATGAATATGCTAAAAAAGTTCTATTTGAACATCTTAAAAGGAGAAAGCATTGATTGAAATTTTTTATACCGAGATGAGCGTGAAGAAGAAAATTTCCAGCATTTTCATGAATAGAATTGCAAAACATTCGAAATGATGTAATCCTTCTTATAAAATAATCAAAAAGTTATTATGCCACAAAATTATCCTCATTCATCAAAAAACATTCATAATGCCATAAAATCCTATAATATCCAATTTGAATATAATGAAATTGCTGAATGGTGTTTTCATTCGATAGTGTTCTGTTGTTTTTAAGGTACTGTTTTTATTTTTGAGTTTATTCTAGGTTGTCATCTGTACATAATAACAATTTGCTATATCTGACAATACTCGGTTATTTCAGAAATTTTTTCAAACATGAGAATGTATTATAATGTAACGGGTGATTTTTTTAACTAGGTATTATCTTTTTGGCACCATTGATTTCGACAGTTCACTCACGTTTCGTGTTTTATTTCACTGTCAAACATCATCAGTTTGGTCTATAACAAGGGTTCCCAAGCTTTTGTTGATCAGGGACCATTTTTATATTATTCTTGATTTTGAAACGGAGTATACTTTCTGTAACTAGCAGTTAGCAGTTAAGCCACGACTGGATTTTCAAGGTCTGCAAAGATGACAGCAATTTTTGCACGGAGTATACCTAACTATCTTCAAATTCATACGAAGATACCCCAATTTTTTCTGGTCATCTAGAATCGACAACTTCTTGATGTCGTATCTTATACACGTTTTATCAAAGTCTCAACGAATTTTTCGTGGATATGCTTAGTTTGGGCCATTGTCTAGTGGTTTTGATTGTAAATTTATAAATTACCTCACTGTCTTTCTTCTTTATACGTAAGTAAGCATGGGATTATTCTTTCATTGTAGTAATAATAACATGAACAAAATAGATCTCCTAAAAAGTCAGGCAGTCATTGGTCTCAGGAATTCGGGCAGCATCCTCCTACGAGCCGGCAAGAAGCGTGCACCAGAGGACACACGCATATCTGAGTCAATCAGCTGACTGCAAATTAGCCATGATTGATCCTAATTCCGACTTCCGGTCCCTTCATGAAGTACCCCGCTTGCTTAGATCTATTTATTTGGTCGACGAGCGGGTTTTATGGACTCATATTAAGCGACAACAATGACTGTTTATTCGGCCTGATTCGGTGCGGATATGCTGCTAGTCTTCGACGAGAACACAATGGGCCATCGGCTGCAGATCGCGCCGATAAGGAGTCCTGTAGGGTGTCGATTTTTTTGGGGGAAACGGATATCGGATATCGTTATATCTGATTGTGTCACTGTTGTTGTTTGATAGCTATCTATAAGCCAATGAAAATATCCGAGTGACTTGGATCAAAATAACAAGGTGAAAATTGACCTCATTCATTTCAGGTTTTTGTATATTGGTTTAATTTACGTATATTAGATATATATTTACAGGGTGGTCAGATTTCGATGATTGAGTACTACATCCCCCAAATTGAAAGAGAGAAAGTAATATACATGTCATTTTCCCTTTTCCCGAGAAATATAAATTGCTGAATACCGCAAATCGCTACGGTGCCTAGTTTCCGTGCTACAGTGCGATTTCGAAATGTGTCCAATTATTATAATTCGAAGTATTGTGACCGAAATAAAAACATCTTTAGGGCAGTTTCTTTAGTACTTTTCAGAGGTGCTATCGAAATTTCAGTGTCTCTTCAAATTTTAACAAGACTCATGGGTCATGGGCATGGGGTATATTATTTTTTTTCTATGTCTTTCAATTCAGAAGATGTGATACTAAATCTTCGAAATCTGACCACCCAGTACAGTCCATCCCAAATTTAGGTATCCCCTAGGGGGTATTTCTGTGACTGTTAGGGATATAAAATTTTAACACACACATTATGGGTTACTTTTTGATGACAATTTCAAAGGTGCTTCACTGTTTTAATATATGCATCATGTTGAATTTCGGAAGTTACAAAATGATTTTGAAATTATTACGAAAATTCTTCAACTGTACCTTGAATTAACAGGAAACCGTTATACATATTATGGTATAATATTTGCTTCGGTAAAAAAAATTCAAAATGATGAATTTCAACGAAGTGAGGAGTAATTAACTTTTTTTTCCATCTACCGAACATTAAAGAATTTATGGGGTATGTTTTTTTTCATGAAGGGTATCTTGATGTTGCTAGAAACTTTGAGAAACCCTTCTTGTTTGTTTCTTCAGTTTTGTAGCTTTTCTTTATTTCATGGAATCTGGGTGCGAAGGCTTGGCTCATTTTCGCCAGAGAAAATATTTTTTTCTGAAAAATCTATTCTTTTTATTCTGTGAAGGGAGTATATATTCGAAATCAAAGTGATTTCCCAATTAATCAATATTCAATAATGTGAGTTTTTTTATTTTATGGAATTTTTTTTTTGTGAGGAGTACCTTGAAGTATGTTTGAAACTTCGAGACGCACTTTTTGTTTCGTTTTTTAATTATGTTCAGTTTCATTCTTTGGTGAATCTCAAAATTTCCAAAAAACAAGATATTTTTCACAAAAAAAGCAGATTCCATAAAATAAAGAAATATACATGATTGAATCTTGGGTAGAGAAAAAAATCAAAGTTAATTACTTACCACTTTGATGTGATTCATAATATTGAAACTGCTCATCCCAAACATCGGTCCATTTCATAGAATTATAGGAACAAAATTTTCTGAAAATACATTTGATGTGATAGAAATGAACCTTACTTTTGCTTACAGATTCCATGAAATAAAGAAAAACAACATAACTAAGGAATCAAACAGAAAATGTGTGTCAAAGTGTGTGTCATAAATCAAGATACTTTAAAAAAAAAAGAGATTTCCAATTTAGTAGGAAAACGGTTTTGCCCTAAATCAATCATATTGAAGAAACAATTTTAATAGTATATTCTAAAACAAGTTGCAGAATGAGCTCCTATTCCAACACGAATGCGAAGTTCGAAAACGAGCGACGAAGGAGCGAGTTTTTGATAGCATGAGTGTTGGAATTGCCTTCTGCAACGAGTATTAGACGGTATTTTCTCTATTTCAGTCAATTTTTGTGAAAACCTCTCGAAATTCAAATGAAAATTCAGATAAGTGACTTTTGTTTTGTATCTTGGCAGTTGCTCTCACTAACGAAATTTGACAGATCACGGAATTTGAATTGATTTGATTCGAAACTTGATTCGATCGGAGGTCAGTAGTGACAATCATAAAACGAAAAATATAACTGAAAACAATGCTGTAATGAGTTTCATTACAGCACTACTTTTAGTAATGTAATGAACTCATTACGATACTGAAATAGAGAAACATAATTTTCTAATTTGAATTGCCGATTTCGAACTATTTGCAGCTTTTATTGCAATGAGTGTTTGGAATTGAGGATATTTTTAGTGTTTCGAATGATTTTTGTTGTGTTGGATTTGTGTTTCGTAGCTAATTTTAGTTTTTATTGTTAAAAATAATAAAACAAATTGCCTTCCGATATTCTGTGGTGACTCCTCATAATTTTCTTTTACACTTGATGTCTTTCGTGCATTTGTGCATTTTCTGTCCATAATTTTTTTTTTTTAATTTTTCATAAGGCACCACATAACTCAAATTTCACTTTTCTTCTTCTTTTCCGGTTTTTGGGTTAAATACCATTTATTGCCGGCGATACATATATTGTCAAGTACTGCTTGCAAACTTGTTTTTTCTAATTCAGATTCCTTCGTATATCATAACTCTCTCGGAATTATGTATTTCAACTGCTTTGAAATTTTTCCAACTGCTTTGAAAATTTTCCGACTGTTTTGAAAATTTGCCAACTTCGTTCAACATTTGGGCGGGAGAGAACATCCACGCCATACCCCCCTTCGGCTTGTCCCTGCTCTGTACCCGGATAACCTCTTATGATATTTTTAGGATGAAAACTGTGTTTACTAGATATTTGAAGTAAAATTCATTGGCGTACACTTGAAATTTTTCTGAGTTATCGCATTCGAGTAATAAATCAAACTTAAAATATTTTTAATGCAACATGCTATATTTTATTTCACTATTAAATTGCATGATTTTTCTTATTGAATTAAAGTAGAATTTCAGCGGTCGAATTACAACCTCAGACCAAGAATCCTTGTGGGCGAATCGTTAGGTGAAAAAATGCTTATAGACCACGGTCAATAAGCCCGGAAGACTCTCTCAATGTCACTCATAAAGTCAATCGCCAAAAATTTCAAACACTCTTTTCGAATTGCACCAATCCACGAAATGATCATATGCTGCAGAATATTTTCCAATAGACTTTGAGGGCCCAATGAGTAAGACTGCTTCGTTGACCAAGGCCCCAATTTTTGAAGATATTTTCACTTCACATCAGCTAGGAAGTGACAACCATTTATAATGATTATATGTACTTAATGTCTGATATCATTGAGAGGAAAAGAGACATTTTATGGTTCGCCTTCAATAACCCGCCGAACGTAGTGAGGCCAGTGACCACAGGCTCGCCATAGAAAGTGACAGTTTTCCTCCTTATTATTAATTAATATACTTTTATTTCACTAATGCTCTCTTGCACCGTCAAATTTAAGCCTGTCCAACTTAGATTTAAGAGAATCTTAGGTAAGTCTGTCTTAACCAAAAAACGCTGCAAGTGGGCATAAGAAAGTTTTCGGATGGAAATGAAGATATCGTGCACCATTGAGCATCATATAATTCGAAAAAATTATTGCGAATTTGAAAGCTCCGCTCCGAGTTGAAAAAACTAGTAGGCACTCATTACAATCTCATTAAAATTAGGAGACCTACTTCATCAAAAACTGATTTGTAATCAGCACGACGGTACATAACCAATTAACGGCGAGTGATTGCGGAATTAAAACGAAATCAGGCCGGTCGCTATAACGTTTAAGAGTTTAATTAACAGCGTCGCGCTTTTTGCGAAATCGAGACGACAGCCCAACAGTCTTCGGCCCGGCAGACGGACAGACGGTCGGACGTCCCGTCGGGGTATAAACCGGAGGTAATTAATAGGCAAATTAAATTTTTATGTCAACCCGGCCGAGCGCGCATTAGCTCACCTGCACCATAAGGGCACCACACTCTAATTAATCCCGTTTTCGATTGCGGCTGGAAGTGTTGATGTCGAAACAAGACGATTAAATGGAGCCGATACATCTTGTGGTGTCGCGAACGGCGGTCTGCAAACACGAATTTGTCATCTGTTAATTGGAGGAAATGGGAGACTGACCTCTTTGTGGAAAATTCACCCAAATTATCTCCCGCCTCATTGGCCCCACAATATTGGTTTTGAAACATACCTAGATATATTGAAAATAGTTATCATCGCAATGACTGTGACATTTTGACTTGCCATGACTATTCTATAATGGATACTAGCTGGCCCGGGCAACTTCGTCTGCCAAATCGGCTATTAAAATTATTGTTATCATTATTAGTCCAATGTTATCTTCAAACACGAAAAATTTTTAAGAAGCCTAGATCCTGATTGCAACACAGCCTACCAGATCCAATTGTATTTCCCTAACTTTTCGTATGTATACGTCCTATACCTGAATAACTGAAATTATGTTCCTATAATCAAAAAATCAAAAAATCCCTCAATGCATGGGCCCTCCCATGACGCGGTTTCTTATGTCAGGTCTTTTTATTCTCGGCATCACAAATTGAAATTAACCAAGTTCACAAAAAGTTCTTGCACATTTCGAGGTGAGTTGATCTATCACAAAAGATCAACTGCAATGAAGCGTCTCAATACAATACCAGACATTTGACATTTTCCGAAAAGATGAGTTAAGGAAGGATATCAATAGAGAAAGTTGCTGGCAATCTGATTCTTATACCCTCAAGTTCATAAAAAGACTTTTGAAAGCATCTATTCGTAATTCAAATGGTGAAAACTGGGAGTTTTTTAATTCAAAACTATGATTTTGACAGGTTTTTCTCATTTTGCTCGAAACGGCTCATACATCAAATATCTGGTTTTGCATTGAGACGCTTCAAATGTCACTTTCACAAATGATCACCGAAACCGATATTGACATAGATAACCGGACATGATACCCGATGTCTCTCGAAATATTAATTAATTATTTATGTATTATTAATTGAAAGCATTGGTGTTTTGTGCAAACTTTGCGTTGTCCTCACTTGAAGAAATTATTGAAATCGAGAAATAGGTGTAACAATGTTATAAATAATGCAAAATCAATTTTAAAACTTAGATGTTTAATTGTCAAACATCGATGATCATCGAAAATCTATGATAATCGATCACCTCCATTTCTAAGGAAAAACCATAATAAATAACTTGCATTTTCATACTTTCTCACCTTTTAACTCTTTCCTGGAATTCCACGAATAGGTCGAGACCAAAATTAGCCAAATTTGTCCAGCCGTTTTTAAATTTTAGCGTACCTAACGCACAGCAATTCATTTCTATATATATATACAGATTTGTGACGTGAGTGTTGAGAGTTATATTTTAATTTGTGAGTGGAAAAGTTTCACCAACAAAATCAAATATTAACACAAACCACATATTCCTGAAAACTTTATTTATGTTTTCTCTCCCACTCTCTGAAACAAGAAACAATTAGAAAATTTTTTTAAATAATAGAAGAAAGGCGTAAAAATTTTGAGCACTAATTTATCAGGGGCCAAAACTTCACAAAAAGAAATTGAAATTGTTGCCTGACAATGAACTAGAAGGAAACACTTTGAATTTTAAAGTGTAGCGTTTCGGAGTCTAAAGCAGACTCCTTCCTCAGACAGGAACAGATTTTCCATTTGAACCTATACTTAACCTTTCAATTGTCGTTATCTCAATCCAATCAGATATGGAGATATGTGAAATATGAAGTGTGATACATTGTTAAAAAAGTAATTTTGAGTAAAAATCAATAATTGCAAAATATATACAGAGTTCTATTTGAAATGAAAAAGTCAGAGTCACTTCCGGTAAAACCGGAAATAATTTTCAATTTTTGGTCATCCCAATTATTGATGAAAGTGAAATTTTAAAATTTTCATCTTTAGAAATGACTGGGATAAGCCATAGGAACAGGTATAGGGAAATCCGGGGCAAAACGGGGTACCGCCATTTTACGTGAATTTTATTCGAATAAACCCCCCAAATCTCAGACAGAAATTATCTCCACTACCAATACCTTTCCCCGCAATAGAAGCGTTTATGTCATATCGATAACGATATTGTTGACTCATCTTTGGAAACCATGTTTTGCCCCAAGCAAAGTATTGAGATTTATTATGTTTTCGTATTGGTTTCAGATGGTACGAAAATACACAAGGAAGACAGCTCTTCAAAATGAAAGAAGCGCCAGAAATGTGTTCACTGAAGCTCAAGAGTTATGGATTGAGAAATACATAATGGAAATCATATAACTAAGAGTTTTTGTGTTAATAAAATATGTTATTTCACCTCCACGTACCTTATACACGAAGCCATACACAATAAGGGGTAAAACTGGGTAAGGCCTGTTTTCTGAAAAATACATAAAAAAACTACGTAAAAATTTTTAGTTGGTTATTTAGTTGGCTGAAGTCAAAAGAAAACTTATTTAGCTAGGTAAATTCAAAATTACTATGTTGAATTACTAAGTTTTCTACAAAAATCACGATCGTGAAGTAAGGTACCCCATATTGCCCTGGATTCCCATAATGGGACACACAAATTTTCTGTTTAACTAACCTATTTGGACAATAGAATGGGCAAATTTGGAATGAAATTAAACTTCAAAATACATGTTAATTATCAAATATTTACAAAATTGTTGTGTATGGCAAGCGTTGCCAAATCTATGATTACTACCAAAGGCCTGTTTGTTGTTAGCAAATGATGAAGACGCCGTCATTCAAATTGAGTCCTTGTCCAATTTTTGTCTTTAGGTCTTTACTGCTTGATATGTTTGTCTATAGTGGAATAATTAGTACAACTCTTGATTTGGTTGTTACTCTGGGTATTGAAGAGTCTGCATAAAGACCATCTTTGGAACTCGTTTCTAAAAATCAGCTCTGCATTATGATATTGCATATACCAATTTCCTGGCCTAGTAAAAATTAGGAAAAGTAGAAGGGAACTTGAATAAACCTGTTTTTCTCAACATAATTACAAGAAAATCCAAACATATTGAGCTTATCAAAATGACGTTGATGTTCTTAAATATTTCAAGCAATGGCATATATGAAACGCAAAACTGTAGGATATCCTCCCAAAAATAATTTATTCTTGCCCATAAACACGTTGAATAGTTCATGAACAAGGAACCAGGTGAAGAATACTTGATGGTTGAGACTGCAACTATTTTAGATTCGGAGCCTGTCGGCTTGAAGAATTGTGTAGAAGATATCGAAATGACGAAAGAATTATTAGTTATAGTACAAAATTTAAATACAAAAACGAAAGTTACTCGTTCTCTCTGTATTATTGGGGAGTATGTTGATTATTTTCGCAAAAACATCATTGTTTTTCTGCTGATATATGTAAAAAATAAATGCACTGCTCATAGTGTTCTTTTTGTTGGTAAAACTGCCTTTGTGGGAAAAAATGCCCACTATTGTTGCTGAATTTTTCAAACAGCCAGAACCAAACCAATATACAGGCCATTGTTTTCGTAGATCCCCCCGCTTTTTTGCTAACAGAATCAGGAGCAAATATTATGGAGATTAAAAACATTGTAGATGGAAGTCTACGACGGTAGCCAAGCGTTATGTTCTAATTTTCATAGAAATAACATGGCAGAAAATCTTTATCCAAACTTTAACAACTCAGTACATTTTGGAACGTTATCATCCCAATATTGCACACTAGGTATTGTATGGTATTAGTTATGATGGTACAGTTGTTTCTAGTAATGTGTTGCGAAGCTCCCATACGTAGCAAAGCATTAATGTTAGCAGTTGTTCTAATTGTACGATTAATATTAATGTTGAACAGTAATGCATGTTAATTATCCATACTAATGTTATAAATGTCCGTGTGTTTGTTTGTCCTCTATGGACTCAGGAACCAGATGACCGATTTTGATGAAACTTTCACTATATTGTAGAGAGTTTTTTGGGGGGTTCTCATGAAGGGTTGATCCCTAAATATCGAAGAAATAAAAAAAAAACATTTTTCATGAAAAATGGCTTTTACGGGCGACGCTGCGTGAACTATAAGAGATAGAGAAACATGGTCAGAGACAATTTTGTAGTACTCGAAAAGTTCTATAAAAAGTCCGCGATGGATTTGTTCAAGTGCCGAAGAGAACCTACCCATTTTCAACATTTTCAATTCAATCCAAAGTAATGGTCAATTTTGAGAGGCTTCTGACTCGCATGGAATGAATCAATATAAAAATGAATGTGACTGTTATTTGCGGCATTTATTCCTGATGAAAAATGCTTTTTACAGTATAGTTTTCTAATGGATACTTTGAAAGTTACAGCAGGTTGAACGAGTGTGAATTTGAGCAAGAAATTATTGAATCTACGCGACATCGTTTTGTTATGTCTGTCTCTCCTTCGATACGAGGTTATGAATGTAGGGTTGCGGACCTATAAATACTTAAAAATAAAGAGAGCGGAGACGCGGGTATGAGCTTGTTGATAATGAAATTCCTGGGACTATTATTGAAAGTTCATCTGATTTCATCATAAGAAAATGTGTGTGTCTTAAAAAGAATATATTTTAAAACAAGTTGCAGAATAGGATTCTATTGCAACAATTCAGATTATACATCCTAATGATTTTTGTATTGTATCTTGGAAGTTGGTGGGATTGTTACGAATTGACATATTGCGGAATTTGATTTGACGTGATTTGACTATTGAAAGGATCGGTTATCAATGTTGAGAATTACGAAACGACATATATAATTGAAAACAATGCTGTAATGAGTTCATAAATGCACTGCTTTTAGTACTGTAATAAACTCAATTATCAATTCAAATACTGAAATAGAAAATAATTATTTAGGGTACAAATGCAGAAGGCATTGATACTCTTACATGCGTTCAAAATTCAAAAACGAGTCACGAAGTGGGGAAAATACGAAATACTATAGTGTTATAGGGTGAATTTATTTAATCGTTTTGAATGAATAGGATGAATAAGTTGGATAAAATAAAGTAACACTGTTAATTAAATATCGTTTTGCAATTTTTTGACGAAATCGGGTTATTTCTCTAAAATCCCCATCAATTTCTCACAAAACCGAAAATTTTCTCCATATCGAAGTTCCCCATAATCGGTATCCTTCTGCGGGACCTTAAAAGGACAATCGTCCGCGGCAAACAGGCCGAACTAATGCCGAAAGGCATTACCGTCGACCGCAAGCAAATAATCCCTGGAAAATATAAAATCGAATCAGAGCTGTAAGGTACGGGGGGTAAACAGTAAATACCGCTTTGAGGATGTGAGACCGACCGTGAAAGTAACTGTTCATCTCCTTTCGCTGAACGGAACGAATCTGCGTCCTTCCCATTGTGTCTCTGCATTGACCGCCCTTGAATGTCAACCAAATATTGGCATGCCCTTCTGGACGGGACAAGAGGATTAGCCATGTTGTCTGTGCATGGGAAATGGACTTAAGGGATATGTTTATGGCTATTGTGGAGGCTGTGATGTTTTCGAAGGCTTTGTCTGCGGTTCTTGATATTGTCAATCATATTTGGGGTTGAATGATGGGTTATTCGCATCATATACATATAGATTTTTTTCTTAGCAGATGGTACAATGGAGGACCCATAACCCACGAGGGGTAGAGTATAAAGGGTGAAGAGAAATAACAAGCTAATGAATACATGAGAACATTCGAAATGATCTATTTTTGCAATAATTTTATGAACTGCCATTAAAAGTGACACTTTTGATGACAGCAAACAATGTTAAAATTTATTGTTTACCTGGAAGCGTGTTAAAAAATATTTTTAACATTAGTGTTAAAAATATTTTTCTTATGATGAAATCAGATGAGAAAAATTCAGCAATTGCAAATTTTTATTATCAATATTTAACAATCATTACTTATGAACATTAATCTTAATCGTAAAACTAGAACAATTACTAAAATTAATTCCCTATGACGTTAAGGAGCTTCGCAACACATTATTAGAATCCTCAGCACCATCAGGACTTGTAGGAAACGGAAGTACAATATTGGATGATAATGATTCAAAATCTGTTGAGGTTGGGAGAATTTTTTCAGCAATGACATTTCTATATGCAATGGAATGATCAACATAGCCCTCGGCTACCGTCGCAGACTTCCATCAACCATGTTTTTTTATATTCGTAATATTTGCTCCTGATTCTGATAGCAATGAAGCGGAGGATCTTCGAAAACAGTGTCCTGTATATTGCTTTGGTTCTGGCAGTTTCAGGATATCGGCAACAATATATGGGATTTTCCCAGATGTAGGTATTAATACCAACTGTGCAGTGCATTTATTATTCATGTATTTCAGGAAAAAACGACGATATTTGATGACAGAAGGGCGTAGTGCAAAGTACTTATGAAAATAGTCTACATACTTCCCAATAATACTGAAAGAACGACTGTTTTTCGTTTTTGTATTTGGAAGTTGTATAACCAATGATTTATTTGTTATTTCGATGTCTTCCACTGATAAATTACACAATTCTTCACGCCGACAGGCTCCAAATAATCCGAAAATAGTTGCAACCTTAACCATCCAGTATTTCTCATCTGGTGCCTACTTCATAAACTTTTCAACTTGTTCACGAGTGAGAATTTTCGATTTTTTGGGACGATATCCTTCACTTTTCCGTTTTAAATATGCTATTACCTTAAAATATTTACTAACATCCACACCATTTTTAACAAAGGCGCTTGAATTCATTATTGAAAATTTGCTCCAAGTTGATGAACTCCATATTTTTGATTTTTCTTCTTAGTATGCCAGAAAAACAGTTTCACTTAAGTTCGCTTCTACATTTTTCAATTCACACCAGGCCTTGAAATTGTTATATGCAATATATAGTACTGCTGAACAGATTTTTTTGGTAGGAGTTCCAGACTTGCTCTTCTTGCAGACTCTTCAATAAACAGAGGAACAATCAAATCGTCACTTTTATTAATAATTGGACTCTCGACAAACCTATTAAGCAGTTAAAACCCAAGACGAAAATTGGAAAATATCTTTCCACAGTTGTTAGGAAAATAACTATTTTGAGGTTTATGTCATAACTCACTCTGACATTGAAACCGAAATACCCTCTAGGTTCAATTTAATTTTACTTTACCGAAGAAGTAGCATTACTATGTCTTCTGATAGAAGCTGAAAAAATGTGATAATCCACAAGGTATTAAAATTGGAATGAAGGCTCATTTGGAAAAATTTTGAGTGTATTTCAGATTTCACACAAATTTTTTTGAGAATAATAAGTATGTAAATGACACCTGAACACAATGTAGAATTCAATGGGTAATCTAATTGTAAGTAAAAAAGCTAGGTATTACATTTAAAAAATGAATGTTGCTACATTCATGCACATAAAATGAAACGCAACTTAGTATGAACTCGAAAGAGCACTAAAGTGTTTTAGTTCACGGCCACCAGCCCACCAATTATTGGCACATTCAATATTCGATATAAGTACTCCTATTTGAAACCATTTTTCAGAAAGGCGCTGTAACTCGAGTACGGAGCAAGATAAATACGATCAGATTTCTATACACCTATCTGAAAAAAAAAGGGGATTTAGTCTAGGGCACTGAAATATTTTCGAGCATTGTTGGATAATTATTGACTTTCAGGATTTCTTTATTTCTTTTTCTGTTTTCTTCATGAAATAGAATCTAGCTGAAATTCGCTGATATATAAATTAATTTTTTTATGCTACCCATCTAAGAAGATCTGGAGGTCTCCGAATAAAATTGATCAAGCGACCAGAACTTGTAAGTTTTACTTGGAATTTCGTTAATAGAGTATTATCTCCTTTACGAATTACTGCAAAGTTTTAAGAGACCAACTCCCTTTCATTCTCTTTCAGTCGGGTAGTTCCCGAAAAGCTCTGAAAGAACATCGAATCTGTGTCAGCCTGTTCATCACAATAATGCCATGGTAATGTATTAAACTTTCCATTGCAATTTCAAAATGGATATTCTCTATTTCAGTATCGTAATGCATTACAGTACTAAAAGTAGTGCTGTAACGAAACTCATCACACCATTGTTTTCAGTCATATTTTCGTTTTGTTGATATCAGTACTGACCTCCGATCCTATTAATTTTCGAATCAAATCAATTCAAATTCCGTAATCTGTCAAATTTCGTAACTCACAGCAACTGTCAAGATACAATACAAAAGTCACTAATCTGAATTTCTATTTGAATTTAGAGAGTTTTTCACAAAACTTGACTGAAATAGAGATAATATTTCGCATTCGTGTTAGTATTAGTCATTCTGCAATTTTTATTAGAATATATTGCACCCTCGCTACAAAAGTGACACAACTCAAAATTTACTTTTTGTCGGTTAATGCTATGAAACGAGCCTATATTGAACCATATATCATATAGATACCTAGATATCAACATTGGTGTCTATTTGATGTTTCCAATTAATTAGAAGATATTTAGCATTTGAATATTTGCGACTTTTGATTTTGAGTTGTGTCACTTTTGTAACGAAGGTGCGATATGTTAGGTACTATTATTTGCATCGCGAATGCTTTCTTTGTGAGGTCATGTTATAGCTTTAGTAAAAGTAAATCAGGTATGTTTAGGCATATTCTGGACCAAGAAACGCTGAACTAACTCACGGACCTGGCTCTGTATCACCCTGTATCTTCATTCGAATCTTTCCAGATCCGACACAGGTCGTCAAGCTGGGCCGACTTTCAGATGGTCTCTCACATATTTCGGAGGCGAGAATCCTTTGATTTATTTGGGAACAAAGCGGGCCACGCACGTCTTGATTAAAACCGATTTCTCGAAGTCCGAGGAACAGATGTAGAAACAGGTCAACGGTAGCAGCAGCCTCGCAACACACGTTTCTGCCGGCGCAAGAGAAGAATATTTTGAATTTCGCGCATTTTTCGAAGCGGCTCTTCAAAGGAATCCGGAGACGTAGGAAAAAGTGCCACTCTTAATATGAGTTATATTGCGGTGATGGTCTGGACTTATCACGGAGTCCAGCTTGATGGTCCGATCGTTTGAAGCGGCATGTCACACACGTTTCGAATTGTAGAGTTGTCTACTTGTATGGGATAAATGAATCTTGAGTTTCTTGCTGCTTAGAACTCGACAGGTCTCGATGGTTGTTGAATGATCTATGGCATGAAAATTATAACTTGGTTTAATCGCTGCCCTGAAACACCTAAAGCAACAAACAGGGTGCTTTAGTAATAATACAGGTGAACAAACAAAGCAGATCATTATTTTTGAAATGAAAGTACTCTTCCAATAATAAAAAATTTTCCTTCTGTCAAGAAAGTAACGAGAATTTGATATTTAAAACGCCTGCGCTGAATGGATTTTGAAATTTTTTTCTTTCTTGGGTTTTTAGGACTGTCTTCCATTATTATGTGTTTGGAAGTTGTTTAACCCATGATTTATTTGTTATTTCGACGTCTTCCACTGATAAATTACACAATTCTTCACGCCGACAGGCTCCAAATAATCCGAGAATAGTTGCAACCTTAACCATCAAGTATTTCTCATCTGTTGCCTCAGTTATAAACTTTTCAACTTGTTCATGAGTGAGAATTATCAATTTTTCGGGATGATATCCTTCACTTTTCCGTTTTAAATATGCTATTACCTTAAAATATTCACTAACATCCACACCATTTTTAACAAGGGCGCTTGACTTTATCATTGAAAACTCCACAAAGTTGATGAACTCCATATTTTTGATTTTTATTTTAAGTATGCCAGGAAAACGGTTTCACTGAAGTTCCCTTCTACATTTTTCAATTTACACCAGGGCAGGAAATTGTTATATGCAGTATCGTACTGCTGAACAGATTTTTAGGTAGGAGTTCCAGCTTTGCTCTTCTTGCAGACTCTTCAATATCCAGAGGAACAACCAAATCGTCACTTTTATTAATAATTGGACTCTCAACAGACATATTAAGTAGTTAAAAACCCAAGACGAAAATTGGACAGGAACGAAATTCAATGATAGCGTCTTTTCTCATTTGTTAGTAATCATATCGTTAGCAACGTTTGCCATTCACAACAACATTTTGATTATTTGAATATTGAAATGCATTTTGAAGTTTATTGTCATTGCAAATTCGCCCATTTCATTATCAAAAAAGGGCAGTTGTACAAAAAACATTGTATGGTATTTGTGTTAAAAGTGATTTTATTTTGTTCGTGAAATTGTTCAATTCGCTTTTTCACTCACAAAATAAAACGTCACTTTAACTCATATCATAAATAACCATTTTTTTCCATTCACATCACATATTGCAGCATCAAATGTGGTTCTTTGAATGTAACGAGAAAACCTCAAGTGTTACAACTTATTTTTTCTCATTTTTGTATGTCGGTACGTCTATTCTACATAGGCGGAAAAAAAAAATTGTGTGGGGAATTCTGAGGTGACCATCCCCGAGGTAGAGTTAGAAATCGAACAAATTTTTAAATTCAGTAATTTTTCAAGCAAATTTGGAGAGAAAAATCTGAAATCCTCGCTGCAAAAATATGTATTTCGTGAATTTGAGACATCCGGTGCTACGTACTGTTATGAAGTTATTGTTATGGTTTTATATTTATATCTAATTCAAAATTATTTCAAAAGGATACATCATAATTCATTGGTACCTGGTTATAATTGCAAGTACATGCATCAAAATTCAAAAGTTTCAAAATTTAAATTTATTATTTACATTCCAGAGATAATTTCAATTCAAAATTCTCATAGTTAAATTTCATATGTAATTATCGATTGTAGTCTTCGATATCCAAATTCATTGAGTTAAATTGCTGGTTTCTTGATAAGGCTAAAATTGAAAGATTTTGATAAGAAAAATGTAAATAAATTCTATGTTATTGTATTATGTATTAGTGTTAAGAAATCTAGAGAGTAAGGACTTTTGAGAAGGGAAACCGTGGAGACGAAAAAAAGATTGAAAGGGAAAAAGATTGTAAAAATTGAATTGAGGATTATTATTCAAGGAAAAATTAAATGAAACAGACTTAAATTGATAAAAATTAAGTGTTGTACCTATTGAGTTAGTGCAATTATTATACAAATGGAAATGGAATTATGATTAATGGTAAAAAAAGATTTCAACTTACGAAGAAAGAAAGAACTTGACGAAGAAAGAAAGCCAATAGAACCAGTAATTTCAAAAATATTTATTGAAGGATTATTTCAAGAGACTATTCAGAAATATTTTAGCAGATTGTGATGATTGAAAGTGAGTGACTTATTAACATTAACCAATTTTAGACATAACCTCATTGGAACATTGAACTGATTTGAAAACCATAGAATTAGTGATAGTGTTTATTATTCTTGGTTATTTATTCTTGTTTAATATAGAAATCAAATTGAATATTTATTAGTTATTAAGAATTCATCACATTTAACCAATTTTCAATTATAATATTTTAAAATCAAAATCTTTCAAGTTTTATTGAACCCTCAAATGAGATAAGAGTTAAGGCCAGGTAAATTTTTCAAAATTCAAAATTCTATATTTTTTCATAATTTTGGTTCCTTAAATTCAAAATAAATTCAAAATTTTTAAATATAAATAAAAGGAACCATAACAGTACCTTCTTCTTTACTTGAGTAACATATTGAAAATAGATATAATGAAAGAAACTTCCAAGCAACCAAATTGAATGAAAACATTTTGACAGCGAAAGACTTTTTCACCACAACTAACACGTAGGAAATATTCTTATACGGTAGCGAAAAAACAATAATAATTCTCGATAAAAAATTATTCATTGTAAATTTTACCCATCGTATTCGTTAACCAGAAACACCGTTTAAACTATATGAATTTTAGTTGTGACACACTGTATTGTATAGAAATTCGACAGAGGAACTGCATTATGAATATTAAAAAAAATATGAGCTGGTATTTGTAGAATAATCTATAACAGTACGATATTAGAATTAATAATGAATCTATAACTCACTCTATACCTTGAGTATTAAAATTGATTTAATTCACTAAAGGCACAGTGTTTACTATAATCGTGCAACTATTTGCAGTATGTAAAATCTAATTGGGAACATACTATTCAGCTTAATGTTATATAGGTACAAAAATTTTTTGTTTGTTGGCCGGTGTAATAGGCAGCTATAGTCTGTTCAAGCAAACACAAGAAGAAGCGAGGTGAACAACGATAATTGTATAAAGTTTGTGCATAAACAACTCTTGGTAAAACAACAACTTATTGGTCAAACGGTCATAAGTTCTATCCCTTAGACATCTTGAACAGATTGCCAGGATCGTACTCGCGACGGAATGTGGATATTACTGAAAAGTAATGATAGAATTATTAGAATCCGCAAGTGTCAGTTGTCAACTTCTAGTTTCATCGGGACTCTCTTTTAATTTTAAATATTTTACGTAAATGTGTATTTCATTCGGAGAATGGTATCGAGATAAAACTGTAGGAATGTGTAAATTATCCTTCTTATGCGAAGATTTGTTTAATACAATATTTTCTACATTTGAACGGACTATAGCTACAAATCCCATCATTTTTATAATAAGTAGTTAGTAGGTACTTTACCCATAAATAAGTTTCCAACATACTTAACGGATTAAGAAAAAGAAAATTCTTTGCCTTTACGAAGGCACATCGAGAACATTTTTGAAACATAGATGAATTCAAAATAGTAATCATCGAAATGAATACCATTTTCAATTCCCAGGCTCAGAGATCTTTTATCATGATAAAAGATCTCTGAGCCTGGGAATTGAAAATGGTATTCATTTCGATGATTACTATTTTGAATTCATCTATGTTTCAAAAATACTTAACGGAGTCCTCATGCTCAATATTCATCATTCAACTGAATGTCCTGTGACCCCATCTAACAATAATATCTCCCATAAAATCATAGCTGCGAACGTCCCAGTTCCAGCGCTAATATCGCACGTTCCCAATATCCATATACAATTTCGATAACGGGCGCATTCATCAAATTGAATGGGTAGTTACCCCCGGCTAAGGCCCCGTTTCGACCCGGTGAACCCGAATGTGGCAACAAATAGCCGAAATTCGCAGCCAGCGCCGAATGAGATCATCGGGAGATCGTATCTCCGGATGGAGCGGGGTCTCTTGTCAAAGGGACGGCACAATCGTGTAATTTGGCATAATTCGAGACGCCACGTGGCATGATTAAAGGTAAGCAACACCCTATGCGCTCGCGCCCTCTGCGTCCGCCCTTCCTTGTTGTAATTAGCTTTTCGGATTATGCCTAAATACTGTTTGTTCAAGTGTATCTACATGAGCGGTCATAGCCTAATTGGTCGCATTCACAAATCCCGGCGGAGCTAGAACTCTAGTGCTTGGGTGTCTATTTCACCTCCATTTTTAGAGAGAAAGTTCCCATAGTGATGCTCGTTTCACAGCGATTTTACAGGATGTTTTACGAGAGATATCGATTGGAATATTTTGGGGAGATCTCTTAATTTTTTGGTCTTCAGGATTTTCTGTCACAGTTTCTGGAACAAAAATCAATTAGAACTAAAAGAAGAAAGGCCCCTGCTCGAAATGAAACTTTGAACCCTTTCGGAGTCTATAACAGACTCCTTCATCAGACAAACTCTAAAATTCATGAAAATCTTCAGAATCGTGAAAACTATTTGATTCATCAATTGCCATTTCGCACTCTTGCTTCAAAAGTGACACAACTCAAAATTCATTTCTTTCAGTTGATGCTATGGAAGAGGCTAGTGGGCAAGCTCACATTAATTATCCGAATTCTTTGCCCACATCTGTGGGTCCTACATATGAAGAGAACACGGCAATAATGATCAGAGTCACAAAATACAATTAGCAGAGTTCGAAATTTAAGATTTGAAGACTCAGAACTTACATTTAAATTACGTGAAAAGCTTGGTTTTCTACATTCATGTAGAGGCAAAAACTGAGGGGATTTGATTATTAGTATTATCAAGATAAAATTATTTTCCATCATATTTCAGAATATTTATTGAAATATTGTCTGGGAGGTCTTTGCATATTCCTGAAAACTTTATTTGGGTTTTCTCCCCCAGTCTCTGAAACAAAAAAGAATGAACTTTTTTTTGAATAATAGAGTAAAAGCCACTGCATAAAAATTTTTGAGCACTAATTTGTCAGAGGCCAAAACTTCACAAGAAGAAATTGTTGCCTAACATTGTTAGTGTTAGTTTTGGCCTCTGACAAATTATTCTATTATTTAAAAAAAAAATTCTATTTGTTTCTTGTTTCAGAGACTGGGAGAGAAAACCCAAATAAAGTTTTCAAGAAAATGTCAGAATATTGTATGGAAAAATTATTAGAGTCTTGGACTCTGATCGTTGTTGAATCAAATATGTAGTAGGCAACAAAATAATGTTGTGATATATCTGTTTTATTCATTTCATTATAAGGCTTACAGTATTTTATTATTTACGAGAATGACAATTCTCGTAATATGTCTTAGTTTTTGTTCCTGAAAAATATTCTGTTTTCTTGTGTTATAACATGTTTGGTTTATCTATGGGAGATGATTGCCTTTCATTGGGGTCCCGTAGCGGTCTTCAAACATCTGAAGTGCCGGAAAATCATCACCTGGAAGGTCGTATCTGGTTTGTAAAAACCCTCACGACCAGAGAGCAACAATTTGTGGATTTTGAATTTGAATATCGAAGGAATTTCGAAAGACAAGTGTGATTACGTCTCCAAATTAACTGATGAACATGGTATCAAAGAGTTTCTTCTGCAAGAAACCCACACGGCAACAGAATCGTCGTGAAAGAGGACAGTTGAAAGGTTATGTATTAATTGATTTTTTACAAGTTTAGCTTGTTATGTTGAAAAATTATCAGTTACGTAACTTTCAACAGAATCGGAAAGGGGAAATTGATGGAGTTTTTTTTTTTTCATTTCTTTCAAATTTTGTGACATTTCTGTCATAAATATTTATAAATCTCCGAACATTATTTGGCCAAGAAATCTTAATGTTGATGTTTTTTAAAGTAGCAAATGCATTTCCAAAATGCCTTCGATTTATTCTGAATAATCGGTTTCTTTTCTGCTTTTGTCTTTTTCATTTCAGATTAAGAATTACGAGTCGTTTTGGGAAGAATCTGTGTATCCGAGACCATCGACGGATATCATGAAGATGATCACACTGATGTCTTTCAAGATTTTCCTGATATTTTATGTTATTTTGTTTACGGGGAGGCAGGTTTTTTCGGCTGAGGTTTTTTCCCTTGGCTGTATAGTATCGTATGATACAAGTGTTGATAGTATCGTATGATTCTATAGTATCATACAAAGAATGTTATGATACCCCGTTCTATTTTTACCTCAGCTTAGGTACTTTTTGTTTCAACATTTATTGTATTATTTTAGCTCTCTTCTTCATAAGAATATATATATATTTGATATTCATGGAAATAAACAAATTACTAGGTAACTATTGCATTAGTCGTGATCTCTTCTTCATCATTTCCAATGCCCCAAAATTATATTTACTGAACGAAAGGAGTTTTGAATAAAACTCTTATGTCGGTTTGCTGCAAAATCGATCGAGTTATTGTAAATCTGCAATTTTTTCTAGTGTTAGATCAATTGGACCAGCATAAAGTACTTTCTGATGGTTTTGTTTGTTTTTTCCGCGTTTTTCGAAGTCATTTTCAGGCTTGTTGTTTGAAACATGCCATTCTAAGATTCTTGGTGAAGCAAAATCTGTGTTTTTTCGTTTTCACTGTCAAAGACAAAGCAGGTTGGAATCGGACAAGTTTTCTTATACAGAGGTTTCAGAAACGCACTCCAGTTTTTGAAATTTTCTTGCTGACAGTCGTTCACAGTAAATGGGCTGGGTTTTGCTCGACTATTCCTTGTAACAGCTCTCCAATCTTCGGGGATCTCAGCATGTGATTTTTGGTTGATCAATGCCATGTTTTTATCGGATATTGTTTCAATGACCACAACTTCACTGACAATATTGAAATATCACCAAACTTCAATACTATTGAATAGAAACTAGAAACTACTAATACCCTATACTGCATGGCATCTGACTGGATGTCATTTTTGTGATAATTCTTGTGAAGTTGCGTGTGGACTATGATCGTTTTTATGTAAACTAGTGATTTTCAAAAAGTTTATAACTTAAAGCCTGACTGTTATTTCATAAATCGGTAATGACCAACCGGATGCTTTTGTAAAATTCTACCAAGTGGCACTAACAGTTTAGTTTCCACCAATATTGGACCCTGATGATTATTCCCGTGTACCTACTCTTCATTTTCCAACACTGATTCACCCTTAATGCCGGTGGCGTAACGCAAAATTCGGAGTTCCAACGCAAGATTTCAGTCGGGAGCCTCCCTTAGATATATGTTATTTATGAAAAGTTCCCCTGACGTTTTTCAAAGAAAAATATTAGGGAAAATATGATAAAAATAATATATATTGAATAACAAGAATTTCTGAACAAAATAATATAGATTCTGATATAAAAATACCTAGAAAGGAATCAATGTGATGAGAAACTGGAAAATTATTTAACAAATATGCATTCTTTTCTAATTTTTTTCTGTTTAAATAAATCAATCATCTTTTCGATGTTCAAGCTTCAGAATACTTCTTGTTCAAAGTTGGAGTAGGTTCGAAAGTCTGATAAACGTGTTTGCGACACTGAAATCCTAAGATAATTTTTGATTATCTCAAGCCCAAAATAAAACGATCATTCGGTGATTTTTGAAGACAGTCCCGAAAAGCTTGACGGTATATTGAAAAACTATTGAAAACAGGTTATCACAGAGGGAGTAATTGAGTGATAATTCGAATTTCGAATGGAATTATTGGAAACCTTATATGTTTCCTCATATCATTTAGGAATATATCTCTATTTTTTAGGAGTAATAATTGTTTTTCCATTGTTTTAGTTTTTTTCAATATATCATCAGAAAAATAAAGCGAACCGGCAAGTTCAATAGAATGAAATTATTGGGACCCCCATTTGAAGCTTTTCGTTTGGCTTGGGGGCCCCTTTAGTGCTGGAGCTGTCTGATACGCCACTGTGCTAAATAATTGATTGTGACTCAGGCATTGGCCTATTGAAATATTTGAAAACATCTAGTCGCTTAGAAAATGCATTTTCTTTTTCTCTCTGGAGTTTTCTTCTGCAAGCTCCACTCAAACATTTTTTCTGATATCTGAAAAATTATACAGGGCCGCCGCCAGACATTTTGCCGCCCCGACAAAATAAAATTTCGCCGCCCCGGGAAAATGATATTTTGCCACCTTGCTGTGATATATTGAGTTTGGGATTCATAACAAACTCTTTTACAATTTGATCAAGAGGGAAAAAATTCAGAAACATTCGTTTCTGAATTTTTTTTCCCCAGAAACGTTCGTTTCTGAATTTTTTTCCCTTGATTCAATTGTAAATAATTTCTATTGGAGATGACTTCTCTTGTATAATCACATGAACTTGCTAAAACATAAATAAAACTCAACATATCATTTCAGGAACTGGAAAGTGTAAATAGAAAATATAACTTTAAATATGTATCATACAAAAAATATATTAAATAAGAAATAACAAAAAATATACCGGCTATCGTATGTATAAAGGTGAACTAGAACCCTCAGACTAAAATATTCGAACTCAAATAAATTCGTTCCTTCTTACCTTCATCTCACAAAGTCATGAATTATTTGAAATATATCGAGAATATTGACTCTCTCATATTCAATGGATATAATGACTAGATCAGATAATCTATCTTGGGCCATTGTTGATCGTAGAAAATTTTTTATTAGTTTCACATCTGAAAAGCTTCTCTAGCCAAAAGTATCCCAAAAGTATTTCCATATTTAATAAAATCATTATACGACAGTTTCTACGATACACGAAACCGATAAATGTAAATGCGTATGTAAAAATTCTCAATCAGGCGGTAAGGTATCATAATAATAATAAAATAAATCAATCGATTCAAGTACAAATGCATTTGTATAAGATATGTCAAATAAATATTCAGAATTTCAAATTGCATTCACATACAAAATTTCGAAACAATGAAAACGCTCTCTGCTTTGAGTGTACGAAGCTAAATGATCTCATGTTAAAGGAAAAAGAATTACATTTTTTGATCATTCTTAATTCCAAGGCAATGACATTCGGATCAGAATAAGGTATCTACATAACCCTATTACATTTGTTACCTGTTGCGATGTTCTTACACTCTGGCATCTGATTAAGTAAATGAAAAGAGGTCAATATAAATCCTAAGTATTCACCTCTATCTTATAATGATTATTATAATAATATTGATATATTCTTCTACTATGACCATTATCCAATAAATCAAGAACACTAATCTGCCTCAAATTTCAGGGAGGCATATTTTCAACTCAATCAAAGACGCCTTTCAGAATTATTGAAACGACGCTTTATGATTAATATGCGTATCTGAGGCGATCGTTGAAAGACTAAAAAAAAATCACCTACATCACTGTTAATAAGCAGAGAGCGCCTTATACTTATTATCGTTTAAATGTGAAATCCGACGGTAAAAAAATACGGAATTATAGAACTCACCTTCAATTTTGTAGCGTAATTCAGTTCAAAAATCATAACTCCGAAGAAGATGAAAGATTTCTATTATGTAGCACTATATAGTGTTGCAAAAATATTGAATATTTTGACGACACTGAGGATTAACGAGTTGATACCCTTATTATTTCTCGAGTATTATAAACCCCTCCCGAATATTAAAATTTAGAACTCCGATTGGCAAACTGAAAATAAGAATCATTGCTGAATTATTCCAGAAACCCTTCCAAAAACTTTAGTCCCAGATGTTTATCAAAGGGACCGACCGTCTTGGTAATAAACTCGTAAACTAGGGAATGTAACTAGGATGATAGGCCGCTGAGTAGAGGCATTAGCGAAATTTACAACCTGACAGAGATCGTATTATTCTTTTATTGGTTTAATTGTATTTTTATCTGGTTATTTGGGTACAAGTGTGATGTATTTGGTTGACCAGACTCAAAAAGCCGCCCCTGAGTCTGGTCGTGCTTTTCACTTTCAATAACAGGCGGGTTTTCGATTTCAAAGGAAAAAAAATCTAGTATGACGAAACTGATTTTGCCGCCCCTAGAATTTGCCGCCCCGGCAGACTGCTCGGTTTGCCGGGCCTGGCGGCGGCCCTGAAATTATAAGATATTCAAACTGCCGTTTCCAATATGCGCATTTAAGTCCTTTTTTATTTTGAAAATGAATAAAATACAAGAGACGTTTCTCAACGGATTAATAAGCTACGGAATTAATTCGAGAACTTAACTTCAATGAAATTGTAATCCTGAAACCAAAGGCGCTGAAAAATGTCAGAATATTGAAAACTTTGTCTTTGATTGTAAACAAACTCACAACGTGGTTTCGTATTCAAATATTTGTTACACTTGTGTCTCTCAC
Organism: Hippodamia convergens; assembly: GCA_038502775.1. Classification (NCBI taxonomy): domain Eukaryota; kingdom Metazoa; phylum Arthropoda; class Insecta; order Coleoptera; family Coccinellidae; genus Hippodamia; species Hippodamia convergens. The sequence goes on along the minus strand of CM076607.1, from coordinate 26,296,838 downwards.
TTCTGGAATGGAACTGGAAATAAAAAGATTTCATAAGATTATCCCCTTCTTCATAATAATATCCTGATTGGAGAATTGACAATAATTTCTGCATTAAAAGATAAGCAGCAAGCCTTAAGAACAACACGTCGAATAAGTCGCTGAGCCCCCAATAAAACGATCATGTGGCGACGTTCGAAGAGAAATTCCGAAAAGCTTGGCGCTATATAAAAAACTCTTAAAAGAAGGTAGCAAAGGGTTCGATTGAGAGATATGTCGAATCGAATTACTGTAAACCTTATAAATATGTGATTTGAATATAGTTCAGGAATATTTCTCTATTTTAATAACTGTACCTTCATTGTTTAGGTTTTGTTCGTTATATTATAAGAAGAATATCGCGAATATCAATAGTTATTGAGGCCCCTTTCAAAGATTTTCTTTTTGGCACAGGGGCCCCTCTAGCCCTCTAGTGCCGGGTCCCCCGGCGCTGCGTGGTCTGCGGAGGCCTCTGCTACGCCACTGCTTAATGTCCTGCATCGACTGGCGTCGATACGGGGGAGAGGGGTAATGGGGGTAATTCCCCTCCCCCCAGTCCATAAAATACTGACTTTTAAACAAAAGTCATACAATCGTTACATATTATTATGACAACAATTAATGAAACAGAATTTTTTTTTGTGATTTTCAACAAGCTGAAAATCAGTGAAAAACGTACTTATTGGAAATAAAAAAGAATAGATCAGGAACTTGAAGACTCTAGTTTCTCAATTTATTGGTTAAAAATTTTTCGGATTACCGGTATAGTCATGCAATCTCCGGATAAACAAATTATTCCTTCATTCTTTACTTAAATTGTTTTTTTTTTAAGATAAATTTAAAAAAATATTCAATTGAATAAAAAAACAAAATACCCTTTCTGCTTCACCTCTACTGAACCTCATTTACCTCAAAAATTGAATGAATGAATTTGAAGTTGAGAGTCCTAAGCTACCCACGGTACTCGTTGAGCGAAATTCTGGGCGACATAATATTTCCGTTTTCTGCAGAGCCACAACGTAGTGAAAAACAGTTTTCTTGAAAACTGTTCGACTTATTCGGTAAAAAAAAAACTTTTCTACTTTTGGGCAGTAAAATTTCCTTATAACCTAAGCTTTCCCTCCAATATTGACGAAGATACAGTCCGTTAACCAAAATTGACAAAATTGCATTTTTTTCTTTTTTTTCACGTTAACGTTACATTTTTCTTCCTGATTTATCCGAAGATTGCATGTTTCCAAATCCAAATAAAACCGAGGTTTCGTTATTTCATTTGAATAACCATCAAAAATTTAGAAAATTAAATGTCCTTTTCGGGAACTTTCCTTTGAAACATAATTTTACTCCCAAATACTTAGGTGTTAAATTAGATTCCTCTCTGAATTACAAAGCACATTTGGATGACTTACGAATGAAGCTGAAAACGAAAAATAACATTCTACAGAAACTTGCTGGTACGTCATGGGGTGCTGACCCAACTACTCTTCGCACAGCAGCCCTTGCCCTGGTTTTTTCTACCGCTGAATATTGTTGCCCTGTTTGGCTCAATAGTGTTCATCTTCAGAAAATCGATGCACAGCTCAATTTTTCAATGAGAATAATTACTGGAACCATCCGATCTACACCTATCCAATGGCTACCAGTGCTATCGAATATAGTTCCTCCCCATATTCGAAGACAGTCTGCAACTTGGAATTCTTGGAATAAATTCAATTCATTTCCGGATTCTTTTCCGATACTTTCCTACGTTCCAGAAAATAGAATTCCAAGACTGAAATCTCGTAAACCTATTTGGTCGAATAACTTTCTGAATTCGAACTTCAGCTACAACGAAATCTGGAAATCCGAATGAAATGTATGTTCTTTATCTAATGAAGATCTAATATCTGATCCATCGAATAAAGTTCCTGGTTTTAACCTTCCCAGAAGAATATGGTCCCTTCTTAATCGAAAAAGAACAGGTCATGGTCGTACCAATAGCATGCTTTTCAAGTGGAATTCGGTTGATAGTCCTAATTGTGAATGTGGTGAATCAGAGGAAACAGTTGAACACCTAATTAATAATTGTTCGATTTATAAATTCCAAGATGGCATTAGAGCCATACACAATATATCAAACTCATTTTTGCAATGGGTTGAAAATTTCAGATCAATTTGATGAAGTATGAATTGAATTCTCTTGCTGTTCTGTCTTCTTTTATTTTCAGGTTGGAGTTTGTGTTTGGAAATCCTTCCTCCGAAGAGCCGTCCCGCTGATCGTGATGTCCTTCTATATAGAATATTCAGATACAACAATTTTATTTTATTTTTTTAACGGGGAGACGGGTTTTTTCGGCTGAGGTTTTTTCCCCTGGCTCTATAGTATCGTATGATACTGGTGATGATAGTATCGTATGATACTATAGTATCATACGAAGAATGTTGTGGTACCCCGTTCCTTTTTTTACCTCAGCTTAGGTTCTTTTTGTTTCAACATTTATTGTATTATTTTAGCTCTCTTATTCAAAAGAATATATATATGGCTACCGGTCCTACTCCGAAAATTTGTTAACCAATTTATTGAGAAACTAGAGTCTTCAAGCTTTAAAAGTAAGTTTTTTTATTTTCCACACGACCATCTTTCCCTAGATACAGCCTGTTGAAAATCACTACAGATTTTTGAAAATTTTTTTATTCTTTCAATTGTTGCGCGAAGTGTATATCCTAAATCATTCGTGGAACACCCTGTATATTATTCTGTTCCAAGTCCATTGTGTTTTATTATGGGTTCTTTTTATTATTTTTTCAATTTATCTTTGTTCCAGAGACTAGGAGAGAAAACCCTAAAAAATTTCAGAGAAATGCAGAGACGTCGACGTCCCATAATAAATTTCAATCGGAATAACTGGTGTAAGGGGTGAAATTAGTCTTATCCTCACTTATCCATTCGCTTCATTTATTGTTCGGTCAATATGCATCTTCAGGTTATAAAATTGATCCGCTGTAAGTAAGGTTGTGTGAGTGTATTTGTTAAATAAAAGTTGTTATTATTTACTTACAGCGTTGAAGCTTAGTCATAACAAGAAAATTAGTCTAAGTTTTAAACGAAGTTCTCACATTAATAGTTATGTTAAAAACAGAACAGTAAAAACACATTAGACATATTTACGATGGGAAACAAACTGAAAAGTAAAATTGACATTTATGAGATGATTTTGGGTTAGGAAATAGGGGCATCGACAATTATTATAAATCATAGAATTGCATGTGAATTAGTAATTTGAAAACCTAAAATTATATAAGAGGATAATGGAAACATCAACAATCTTTGAGAATTTTGAAAAGAGGTGGTACAGTGTTCATAGACATGATGTTTACGGGTTCTTCATATCTGGGAATGTTTGTATATTTCTAGTTCTTCCCAAGTTTCTTGTTTAAAACCATAGTCTACCGGGTGAAGAAGTTCTACATCTGTGTTGGGGTCGAATTCATGGTTGGTGTCTTTGAGGTGTTGACTTATTGTTGGACATGATCCTTTGACTCATGAGGTGTTCTTTTATTCTGGTCGATATGTTTCTTCCGCTCCTACCTATATAGTCAATGTTGCAGCTAGGTTCACCGCATTTGAAATAACTGGTGTTTCATACAAACGGTCATGGAGATCGCGACGAACTAAATAACATAATTCAACGTTCATCAAAACTGTTCTATCGGACGAAAAGTGCGAAACAATGGAACAAACGGCCGAAGCCGCTGGCAAAAGCTAGACCTCGGCGATAAGGATTCAAACCACACGTGTTCCGCGATACTCAGAAACGATACACAACTCGAAAGGGCGCAAGGGAGTTCGCGGAGGTGCGAAGTGTGTAATAATTATCCACATTGTTTCGAGATTAATGACACAGAAAGCAGCAGGAGGCCGGCGGCTCCCGTTTGATTGCTCTGTCCGTCATCCACTTTTCGGTCCATGAAGCGGGAACGATCAAATAATCGGCTGTGACGGACCAGCGGGATGAGAGCCTATTCCGTCCTAGTGAATGAGAAGCGGAGGGAGCAGACAGTGGCAACTCGTTAGTGAAGGAGAAGGAGGGTGGGCAGTACGTCGAATCCACTGTTCTATTTAACATGAACAAGAAAAGGTCAACGATTCGATCCCAGATTTTTGCAATTAAGTCATTGAAGTTTCGGTAAACTTCAATGACTTAATTGCAAAAATCTGGGACCTTTTCTTCATTAGGCTATGAATCGTATCAAACGTTGCAACAAAATTAGGATCCTGTTCGTCTTGATTTTGTAATTTTTTCCTACTAGCGTTCGGAAAGTGTTTATTTCCGCATTCATTGACTTTTCCAAATGCTTGTCAAAACAACTTCTGCTATTCCTTTTCGGCTCGCGTATGTGTACAGAAAAGTCTTGTTACGCCAATCATAAAAATTGAATGCATAATTTTAGAGCATAATTTTTCCTAATGTCTGAATCAAGGTCTTTATGGAAGTGTTTCATTTATTCCAGTAGAAAAATTTTTTTTTACTAACTCATGTGCCTTTTTCGCACCCGACTGCAATACTATTTCCAAGCGAGTTGACTCGCATTTTTTTAGTGGAAAGTGAAGAAATAATGTAATTATTGATTGATTAAGAAAATTAGGTCAGATTTAAGGAACAAAACCCTTGTTCCCTTAATTTTTTCAAAATTTCAATCAACCGGTTCGAGAAAACTGCTGAATCGATCGATCTACCGATTTAGGGGGGAACATCAGGCTGTGAAAATTTTTCATAACCTAAGCTTTTCCGCCAATATTGACGAAAATACAGTCCATTAAACAAAAAATGGTAAGATGGCACTTTTTTGTTTTTTTTCTACGTTTTTGTGACAGGTGAAATAAAAATTCTTTTAAATTGAACAAGATAGATTTTTATAGGAAATTTTCTGTAGAAAAATAAATCGCCTTTCGGCTAGCTAGGGGATCATTAGTTTCGGAGATATCGGCAGTTGAGTGAAAAAGGATCATTTTGCATTCAAAACAGGATATCTCGAAGACAAATGGTTATATTTAAAAGTCATGAAAAGCAAATTAGAACTGAGGTTATGTGACATTTGCATCGGTCAAGCTTGAGAAAATTTTTCCGTAGGTATGCGGAGAGGAAAAAAAAATTTGAAAAATTTCGAAATTTTTTTATTCCTGATAATTGCATGACTACCGATACTCCCAGAAATTGTAAACTAATAAATTCAAAAACAAAAATCTTCAAGCTTCAAAAGTTAGTTTTTTAATTTTCTATAAGACCATTTCCTTTAATTGTTGCTCGGAGTATATATAATATTTTTGACAATATTTTATCACTGGAGAAGTTGGAATATTTGTGTTTGTGAATTTGAAAGTTTTACAAAAAACAAAAAAATGACACAGGGTCGCGAAACCGCATGTCTCTATCTTCAATAATATATAGCTGAGATACAGTGCAGTCTGTACCAATTTGGGACATGGTGCACGCAAAACGTCAGTATTTAAATTTCTGGAAAAAAATTTGACTGGCTGCGTTAAAGTATTCACAAAAATTGATTCCACACCTCAAATAATAATTACGAAATAAATTTCTTGCATTGCTAAATATCGATACTCAAATTTTATGAAAAATACGCGAAGCAAGAAAAAAGTACAACTGTCAATATCTTCTTCCAACATCGGCATCTGCTGATATTCAACACTTGTATCGAGTATACGTACTATCAAGTTCAAACATGGCTTGGCAATCAACTGAACCCAGAAGACTGGAGTTTAAAATTGATAGATAATAATGGCTGCATTCACCGAACGAAGATTTTGCCACCGCTCCGCTACCGCTACCTAGCATAAATTGAAGGCGCTCCCAAAATGCCCGCTTCTCCAGAAAGTGTTGAGTTTGTAGTGTTTGTGCCACCGGACGATTCCGCAACAGTTCCACAACTGTTACGTTCGGTGAATGCAGCCAATCTTTAACGGATTCATACTTTACTCCCAGCTGCTCCAAAAAAACTCTTCGACACAATTTTCTACAATTGCAAAAAAGGTAAAAAGGGTTGTAGTGACCAATGTGAAGTGTGTAAAAGTGTTGGGTTGCTGTTTTTTCCAGAAGGTCCATACTTCCTTGTCCAGTGGAGTACAATAAAGGAAGAGACCATTGACTCAGCCACCTTTGAACAATTTGGGAACATCCAGCAAGATGAAAAGGCGAAGAAGAAATCAAAGAAGACATGACTGTTGAAGTAGACTTTAAAGACTATGAATTTGAATATCTCAAATATCTAAATATGTAAATCAAAACAATAGTGCACCCAATAATAAATAGCAATATCAATAAATTTTATCATAAAAAATAACGCAATATTCATAACTCGACGGGTATTGTTACCTTCAATTGTCCTAAAATTGTCATGGCAGTTAGTGGGGTAGGCATATAGGTGGAGTGGTGCTTGAGATTTTTTTTATGAAACTCACCATTTTCGATAAAAATCTTAAAAACCTGAAATTTAGACGTTTGACCCCGAATAACTTTTGTCGCACACATAGGATCGATGAAAGTTTTTGAAATTTGTAATAGTGAACCCTAGCTTTTCATCAAAATTTCGTTCACTGGGAGTTTTTGTTTTTCAAATGTCTCTATTAACCGGACCATAGTGAATGAAGATGAATTTAAGGCAGCGAAAATAAATTATTTACATGAATCATAAGAAGAATTATGAAAGTCCGTTATGAACACTACAGAACAGGCCTCTCTAGATTTATTTTTGTTCTTTTTATTAAAGTGTTTATTTAGCAATCAGAATAGGGATACATGTAAATTCTATGAGCTAATGTGGTGAACAAAATTTAACATTTTCAGGTCAATGTGAAGTGACATTTCCTGTCTATAAATTAAACTAATTCTATTGGCCAAAGTCTTCTAAGTCTCCCAGTTACTGGTTCTAGCCGTAGATTTATTGATTCAAAAATTTCGTTGACAATATGGAATATAAGAGAAGTAAACTGCTCCACATGAGTTAGGGATATTGACTCAAATTGCAATAAAATATAGTTTGAATGAGGTTTTGTGACAAAAATTTTTATTAATATGATTTCAAGTTGCAGAAAATAACATTAATTTCAGTCTGTAGGTCTGGAGCGTATACAGGGTGATTAAGAAGAAAAAACGAGTAGAATAACGAAATTTTATTCCTAGAGAATTCAAGCATTTTAAGACTATCAATAAAATGTATGGCCTCCACGGGCATCAATAACAGCTTGACATCTTCTTTGCATACTACACACGAGGTTTTTGAACATTTCTTGAGGAATTTGGTTCCATAAACGGGGTAGAACCTCTCAGGGCCGTCGCTACAGGGGGGGGAGGGAGGGGAGCCTCCCCCCCCAGAGCAGATTCTAAAGGGCGCAAAATTGATCTCTCATCATTGAATAACAACAGCAAAATGTCACAAGCAAATGTTACTTGCCAAATATGATTTATACATGAGCTGCTTGCAATGCCATCTAGACTATTCATTTGAACTACAGCGATGGCATTGTAGAAAGCCTCGTTTCGGAAAGATTGTTATGCTGTGAATCCCCGAATTGCTGACTATTCGTATTCGTCAAAATCATTCAATAGAAGGAAGAGAAACATAACTTTTTATTTATTGAATTATGATGTCTCAAGTAAAAAAACATTCGAACGAAATAACGGATTATGAATCCTCGCCAGAACAAATTCGAACCGTTTGGGGCGGAATTCAGAAAGAGGGCTAAAAAAAAACTTGATCAGGAAAAAAGGCGCAGATGTGATTAACATCTTGAATACACGGATCAAAGCCAGAAATATTGTCTCTGAAAATAACGAAAGATGTAAGTTCGAGCGATATAACGTTAGTTTGGAGACTATTCAAAAACTTGACTTTTCACCTGGTTATTCATTATCTACTCTTGTAATTTTTCAAGTAAAGACTTGATTTGTATTTAACTATAGGTTTTCCAATTCTTTATTTTTTTATTTTTTTGTTCAATAATTTTTTTAATTCGGAAAATAGGTTGAATTGCAGTGTCTATAAAACTTGAATGATATTATTCAACGGCTGTTCATTATATTTCCATAGAATTCTCGATGGGGTGTCATCAAAGTTTTTATGGTAATAGTTACAAACACCACGCTGAAATTTATTAATTCAATGATTCAATATTCCGATAATAGTTATTTATAATACAAGTGCAGAGGGCACCACCAAATATTTTTCCACGTTTCTAAAATTCAAATTTTTGAACGAACGAGTGTTAGAATAACCCTTTTGTACGAGTTTTATCCATTATTCTATTCAATTAATATTTAATTAATATTTCCATAAATATCGTTCAATGATTTTCCTTTTGACAAATATTGATTGGCTGAACTGTTTTCTCTTTCATAAATTTGACAGATAATCACTAAATCCATGTAGAGGGGGAATAAACATGTAATTATCAATATAACCATAAAAACTGTTCTAGAATGAGTTATTCCCTCACGATTTTGTTCTACAAGATGTGGCAGAATGAATGGATCTGACACAAAATTAGAAAAAAATAGTTATTTCTCTAGGTCTTTGTCAGATCCATTCATTCTGCCACATCTTGTAGAACAAAATCGTGAGAGAATAACTCTTTCTAGCACATGGTGATATTTATGATTACATGTTGGCCTCCTGCTACGAATTTATGCATTATCTGTCAAATTTATGAGAAAAAAAACACTTCTGAAAACCAATATTTTTCAATCCAAAAACACTAACTGTTTTTTATGGAAATATTCCATCAATTTCGATAAAAATTAAATCAATTGGCAGGTTTTTGCGGCTGAGGTTTTTTTCCCCTGGCTCTATAGTATCGTATGATACTAGTGATGATAGTATCGTATGATTCTATAGTATCATACGAAGAATGTTATGATACCCCGTTCTTTTTTTACCTCAGCTTAGGTACTTTTTGTTTCAACATTTATTGTATTATTTTAGCTCTCTATTTTCATGAGAACGACGTATAATACTCATACAGCGATGTAATATTCTAAAACTTTGAAATCGTGGAAGAATATCAATGCCTTCTGCATTTGTATTATAAAAATCTTTCAATTTTTGTACAATAATCTACAGTTTTTGTTAATAATGTTAATTTATAGGTAAGTCCTTGATGAACTGTATTATTAATTTCTACCAATATCAATTTTCTTTCATAAATTTGTATTTTTTGATAAGTTTTTGAATGAGGGGGCGCCAAAATCCATTTCTCCCCCCCTGGGAAAAGCTTTTAGCTACGGCCCTGGAACCTCTCTCAGATCATTTAAGGATTCTGGGGTAGGTTGAAGATTACATAGTCTTCTTTGGAGCATATCCCATGCATGTTATATGCAATTCAAATCTCAACTATGACTAGCGTTATCGTCTAGAAATTGAAAAGTTTCACCAATAGCAGCGTGAAAATTTGGCAATACATTGTCAATGACATGCTCCCTATAGTGTAAGGCAGTCATATTCCCAGGACAAATGTGTAGATATGTGCGCCCGTTGAAATATATCCCGGCCCATACCATAACACTTACCCCTCGGAACGGATGGACTTCTTGGACATAGCGACGATTACGGGGTATGCGTGAGATTGTTCATACCCTTATGCTTCGAGAATCTGAAAATCGTCCATATCTGGATTCATCAGTGAAAAGGAAACTACTCCATTGATCGTTCCAATTAATATGTTGCTTTGCCTATTCCAGTCTTTGACGCTTATGGTCAAGTGTAAATCGAACTCCTCTTAATGAACTACTAGAACCTAGATTCGCCTCTCTCAAACGTCGTCTGATGGTTTTGATGGAACCTTGGACCCCATCTGCATTTTGAAGAGTATTCCGTTGCATCGTTGCATTCTACACGTAGATGTAGGCTTTCTTTTCTCCGAAATGATGATGAATCGATCCTGAGCAGGTGTTGTTTTTCGTAGCCCATCAAGCCTTGGTCTTTCCAACACGGAATCTGCCTCCCTGAACCTATTCCAAAGTCGAGATATCGCACTTTTTCTGACTTGGAGCCTTTCCGATACAACAACCCAAGTTAGGCCACCCTGTATCATTTCGATAGCCCCATTAGCCTCAGCGTTTGTTGATTTACTTCTTGGCATTTTTAGAAAACTCGTTTCAAATCGAAGCCGTTGATAAAAAACTGACTCCATTTCAAAATAAGAACATTCACTAAACATATGCAAAGAACTAAACTTCAGAAAAAAGGCGACCAGATTGACGAAATGTCTTATACTGATTTTGGTTGGATCGATTCAAGTTGTTATGGAGTTTCAAATGATTTTACAGCGATTTTCCCGAAGAATACGTACTTTTCAAAACTATTGAATACGATATCCCTAACTCTTATGGACCAGTATATTTCTTTACTCGAAATGATGTCTCTTACCACTATCACAAGCAATTGTTTTTGGTTTGGGTAATTGATTTTGTGGATCAATTGATTCAAAATCTATGAAGAAAACAAACGGACATGAGTTCAAAGAGACAATAAGCATTTTCATATTTTTCAATAATCCCATAAGAACAATGTGTTTAGGAGAAGGTGGCATTTTCAGTTGCAGTTATAGGTATTTCTCAACATAAGCTACGATTGTCATTCAGATTAGTGTATCTTCATTTCGAATTGAATGAAATATTTCCTATAACCTATTCAATATTCGATAAGGCACTATACAACAGTTTTTTATGGTTCATTCACATCCCCGACTCTATTGTCGAACCAATTGAATTATATCAGGCGGGTAAGTACTCGCATGATCCGAGAATTAAATGAAAACACCATAAGACTAATAGATCCATTTTTTCGTAGCTGATATCAATCATCATTATGCCATTACCAGGCGAAATCGTACACACAAGAAGCTATAATCATGAATTAATGATGACGCAGCGTAATAACACAAATTGATATGTAAATCATCCGTGAAATTCGTAGAATCACCGATTGAACGTTTTATGAAATCGAAAATTACCGAAGCACCTACCGATGATTCGAGAGTACACATACGACCTCAGAATCGCAAGGGCATTCCTGACATGGCAATGCAAGATATTCGTGTAAAGACGAACAAGATTCACATAAATAACTATAAATAATTGTCACTATGAACAATTGTGTTTAGAATAATGAAAACCAAGAAAAATAGTGCAACACAATATTACTACCTCGTCCACGCACTTTCATCTGCCCAATCAGTTATTACCGTCACTAACTTCATTCAGAAACTTGAAAAAATTTTTAGGAAAACATTAAAACCGATTGCATCGCCAATTCCTTTCGATTTCGGGTCCAATTGTATTTCCAAACTATTAGTCCAATTTAGACATAAAAATAGTGGTCCCGGAGAGCCATATATTAATGAAGAGTTGGGGTTCACCATCACGAATATAGCTTTGAAAATCCAGATCGATTAACCTCCCCCTTCCAGGAAAATACTTACTCTTAAACAAAAGTCATACAATTATTCATTACATATTATTATGACGATATACTATATCCAAAATTTTTTTCACTCCCTCAGAAAAAATTTCCAGCGACGCCACAATAGTATACTCTAAAACAAGTTGCAGAATGGGCTCCTTATCCAACACGAATGCAAAATTTGAAAACGATAGATGAAGGAGCGAGTTTTCGAACGCATGAGTGAAAAAATTCAGATTATATATCCTAGGTGACTTTTGAATTGTATCTTGGCAGTTGCGGAAATTGAATTTATCTGATTTGAAAATTGATAGGATCGGAGGTCAGCACTGACAACCACAAAACGAAAAATATAACTGAAAACAATACTGTAATGAGTTCATTACTTCACTACTTTTAGTATTGGAATGAACTCATTACGATACTGAAAGGAAAAAAGTTATTCGGAGTCAAAATTTGAGGTTTTATGAATTTTTCTCGAAAACGACAGGTTTTCTCAAGAAAAACCTCAAACCAAATCATTAACTGTCATGACAATTTTAGTAGAATTTAATATACCCGTCAAGTTCGAGATATTACCTGATTATTGATATTGCTATTGATTTATTGAGTTAAATATTGTTTTGATTTCTTTAGTTATTCTAATCAGAATAATACTCTACTTCAACATTCAGGTCTTCTTCGAATTCTTGTTCTTCCTCTTCCTCTTGTTGGATTTTCATAAATTATTCATTGATCTCTTCCTTAAAATCAAAGGAATCTTCCCCTATTTTACTCAAATGGACATTTTACAAGACTGAACTTGTAAACTGGTACAAGCTGGAGAGCACACCAACCCAACTTTTTATAAGCACATCTGGCATAACAACCTATTTTGCAATTGCAAAAAATAGTGTTGAGCAGGTTTTCTGGAGCAGGCGGGAGTGAAGTTTGAATCGGTATTTTCTATAGAGTTCCACTCCTAATCTTCTGATTTCAGTGTGTAATAAGGAAACATCCTCCCCTTCTTTGTATAGGGTGGGCAAAATTATTGTTACCAGAACTACAACTTTTTAGCCCAAAGAGATAGGTAGAGGAAAATGAATGACAAATTAAGGTCGTAGAGAAACTGATAATGTCATCAATTGCATTCGTCTATTTTCTTCTATTTTTGAGTTATAAGCCAAAATTGAAATGTCGGTGATTCAAACTTTGGTCATTATCTCCGTTTGTGTTTGTGCTAGGATGTCGAAATGAAAACATTATAGAGACTTTCTTTTCATAGCGATCCAGTATACAACAAGTCAATCTTTTGACGCCTTCTGACTGCTAGGTCAGGGTTACAAGGTCATACCACTAATCAGGGTGGCAGTCTCTTTTTGCATTTCTATGCATGAATATACTGAACAATTGCTATTTGCTGTCAAAAAATTAACCTGTCGAAGGATTTTCTAGGAGCATACTCACAAAAATATGGGGTTGACCTCGGGGTTGACTTGTTTTACTTCCCCACCTTGTATGATGTGTTATATATTTTCGTAACGGAAGAAAAAGATGGTTCTTTCTAAATCATTTCAAACTATTGCTTCCATAACAAAAAAACACAACTTTACGTTATAGCTTTAGCAAGGAAACCTCTGGTGAAACCTCTATGAAAGAAGTGTCTGTACAACGTTTTAATTTTAATTTCAACATCCTAGCACATACAGCAACGGAGATAATTAGCCAAATTGAAATCGCCCAAATTTCAAGTTTGGCCTATAACTCGAGAACAAGATAAGATAGAGAAATGCAATAATTGACATTATCAGTTTCTCTAAAAAAGACAATGGTAATGTGTCTTTGTAAGTTGTACGGTAAAACAAGGAGACATGACGTTTTGGGATAGATGACGCACAATATTTTTTTATTTTCAGACCCATAATGCCTACTTGTTGCACTAGTCGAAAGAGTACAAGGGGGCAATGTGTCCATTGAGGACTTGACGAATCCATTTTTTTAAACGATTCCACACACGATGAAAGTTTTGTTGAGAATGAATGCATAGGGTGCTTGGAGCGCTACGAAAATACCAAATCGGAATGTCGCAGAGGGCTTCTTGACACGTGTACATCTTTCAAAATATCTTATATTTCCTGTGGGAAGAGAAGAATTTCCCAAAAGTGAACATATTATGTTGAACCCCTATTAACAATCTCTCCCAGACCCCATTCGTCGTCTCACCTATGGGGAACGGGAGAGATTGCCAAAATCAGAATGTTGTATTTTATTTTATTTTTGAATTTTTATGATTTTATTACCACGTTTAGTTCAAACCAGTGGATTTACGGCGCATTTTAAAAAAAGGTGCTTCATCTCTGACTCTCCTGTTTTACCCTAGTTCCGGTATCACTAATTTTGACCACCCTCTACAAGTCTACAGCAATTATAAAAACTTGATTCAAGTATTAAAAGTCAGTTTCTCACTTATAATAACATAAATATTTTAGCAGAGAATTTGAGGTATCTATGAATAAAGATTTTGGCTATCGATACCTTGCAAATGACATCATATATTTGGATTCCGAAAATCAGAAGAGAAGAATTCTTTTGAGAATGTCCATCAAAACTTCAACTTTGAAGTATGTACCAACTTTAGTCGAAAGAGCATAATTGTTCGAGCAATTCAGAATACTGCAGCACGCCACTGTGCCTCGACCCTCTTCATTTGTGATTAAAACAAAATGCTCAAGTTAGTTCGCCATCACTCCAGCCGTCAACATCGAATCCAATCTGACTCGAGTCGTGGTTTTCCTCTCTTTCGGCTTTTTTTTTTTCGTGGCGAGGCCCACAGGCGTTGATTTAATTGAACGAGAAATATATTCAGCATTCGAGATGAAAAATGATGATGCCATAACGGACGGACCTCTATACGCGCACAGAAGATCTTCTCCATTGTTCGACGTGGAGGAAATTGAGAGAATTAGAGGGCCTGGTCAATGGGAAGCAATCACGGTCGATATAAAAGTATCTATAGAAATTGATTCGGAATCCCCGTTACGATGGATTTTTTACCGAGGAAAAAAGGTGGCCGTTGATCCCTGTCAGATCTAAGATTCGTTGTGAAACGGATACCGTCCATCAACGCAGAGCAAATCTTCTTTATGTAACACGGTGAATTTCTAGAAAGTGAGAAAAATGGAAAATACTAGAACATTCACAATTAATTACACAGCAACGTTTCGAGAAAATTTTTTTTTCTTTTTTAGACCTATATGAGTCTTTTTTCAAGAAAAATTTAGAACATTCAAATTAGTGAGACTTTATTCTAAAGGAGAATTTTTGTCGAAAGTTCGCTGCTCCTCAAGATTGATAACTTCGTTATTCAAAATTTTGGGGAAATATACATCCTATATACAGGCACATCTAATGAAGCGTTTCACCTCGCAATTCTCTCCTCTAGCATGGATTTATTTGAAATCAAAATCTATATCGAACTGCAGAGCGCCAAAACCCTGCCACCCCTTTCTCAGAATGGATCATTGTAACCACAAAATTCAATCAAAATGGTGATTCTAAGCAAAAAATATTCCCAATATATTTTTTGAAATTTTTGAAGTTATCCGCGATTTAAGGTGACAATTTTCCGACGAAAAAATCGACGTTTCTAATGGATTTTTCGCAAATAACTAATATTATATATTTCATCAAAAAAACTGTAGAGGAATGTAAAAAATAAAACAAATAGTTATTTATGATATGAGTGTTAAAAGTGGCCTTTTATTTTGTGAGTGAAGAAGTTTGTGAAATGAGCGGAGCGAATTGAACAATTTCACGAACAAAATAAAATCACTTTTAACACAAATGCCATACAATGTTTTTTGTACAACTGCCCTATTTTGATAATGAAATGGGCGAATTTGCAATGACAATAAACTTCATAATGCATTTTAATATTCAAATAATCGAAAGGTTGTTGTGAATGGCAACCATTGCCAACGTTATGATTACTAACAAATGAGAAAAGACGCTGTCATTTGAATTTCGTTCCTTTCCAATTTTCGTCTTGGGTTTTTAACTGCTTAATATGTTTGTCGAGAGTCCAATTATTAATAAAAGTGACGATTTGGTTGTTCCTCTGGATATTGAAGTGTCTGCAAGAAGAGCAAATCTGGAACTCCTACCTGAAAAATCTGTTCAGCAGTACGATATTGCATATAACAATTTCTTGGCCTGGTGTAAATTGAAAAATGTAGAAGGGAACTTCAGTGAATCTCTTTTCCTGGCATACTTAGAAGAAAAATCAAAAATATGGAGTTCATCAACTTTGTGGAACAAATTTTCAATGATAAAGTCGAGCGCCCTTGTTAAAAATAGTGTGGATGTTAGTAAATATTTTAAGGTAATAGCATATTTAAAACGGAAAAGTGAAGGATATCGTCCCAAAAAATCGAAAATTCTCACTCGTGAACAAGTTGAAAAGTTTATAGAGTAGGCACCAGATGAGAAATACTTGATGGTTAAGGTTGCAACTATTTTCGGATTATTTGGAGCCTGTCGGCGTGAAGAATTGTATAATTTATCAGTGTCATCAAACATCGTCATTTTTTCTGAAATACATGAATAATAAATGCACTGCCAATCCAGTTGGTATTAATTCATTCGGGATAATTCCATCTATGGTTGCCGAATTCCTCAAACTGCCAGAACCAAAGCAATATACACGACACTGTTTTCGAAGATCCTCCGCTTCATTGCTAGCAAAATCAGGACCAAATATTACGGATATAAATGTCATTGCTGAAAAAATTCTCCTAACCTCAACAGATTTCGGATCATCATCCAATATTGTACTTCCGGTTTCTACAAGTACTGATGGTGCTGAGGATTCTAATTAACGACACAGGGCATTAATGTGAGTAATTGTTCTAGTTTTCCGATAAATATTAATGTTCATAAGTAATAATTGTTAAATATTGATAATAAAAATTTGCCATTGCTCATATGATTTCATCATAAAAAAATGGAGTGCTGAAAATATTTTTAACACTAATGTTGAAAATATTTTTAACACGCTTCCACGTAAACAATCAATTTTTACATTGTTTGCTATCATTAAAATTGTCACTTTCAATGGCAGTTGTTCAAAAACTCTTTTTTTTTATTTTTCTACGACGAATTGGTATACTAACCGAAATGCTGAGCCTTTTCGTCAAATGCTTAATTTAACAGAAATTTTCGAAAGTACATCACCAGACTTTTCTTGAAAACAACGTCTCTAGCATAAAAATTAAGCAAGTTATGATAAAAATAAGGTCATGACCTAACTTTTTATAGGACAAACTCAGTGAAAATCTTCCAACCACCGCCTTGATTGAAATTGATCTTCTCCTTTCTTCAGTTTTTTTATAAATGTATTGTTCATACGTCAAGAACGTTTGAATTATAATAATTATTCTTCAATTGAATCATAAATATATTGATTAATCATTTTTTCGAAATTTTTACACTACGCTCTAACGCGTTCTAAGGGTTCAAGAAGTAGAAAATTCTCTTTCATAGTATATAACAATCAAACCAAATTTCCGTCTGTCTTGAGATTTACAATGTTATTTTATAATTTTTGACAAATAGGGGTAGTTTTAACCCCCGAGAATTAATGGGCGCCCATCGGCATGAAAATATAATCAGAGGGTGAGTTCAGCATGATTGAATTTTTATGCCAATCGATGCAAGGCGAAATATTTTTTTTAGGATTGATAATATTTTTCACTTAACTTAACGAGATGAAATTGTATTCCTAGTGCAGGGAAGGTATGCAACTGCCCACAAGGTGTGGACATTTTAAAGAGGCAGAATGTTGGAAAGAAAGCTCTTTAAATTGTGGTTTTTCGACTATTCTTTCTGAAGCAAACGTCGATAAGTTTCTAAAGAATTAATGCGTTGTCTTATGCAGAAGATCAT
The DNA here is from genome assembly GCA_038502775.1 of Hippodamia convergens. Lineage (NCBI taxonomy): Eukaryota > Metazoa > Arthropoda > Insecta > Coleoptera > Coccinellidae > Hippodamia > Hippodamia convergens. The sequence continues at coordinate 26,279,444 of CM076607.1, read as the reverse complement.
GGAACGTCGGCAGCATCATCGAATTAACACTTAGCAACCAGGTCTTGTTTTTACTGTGAAAAGTTAATAATGATAATTCGAAATAGTGTTTTTAGTTTTTTCTTCATTATGGGTTAATTTTGGTTTATTTTGAAATCCTTTAGTCCGCAGAATACTAAACGAATGTGAGAGAAATTCTTCACAAGCAACTCATTTCGAAAAATGTCAAAAATAAGACATTATTGCATGAACTAGATAGTAATTCAGAAAGAGCTAGCGTTGCCACATAACCATGATGATAGAAAAGTAATTTGGCAATGATATGTGCAGGTAAGGAAAGTGACAACCGTAAGCCTGGAAAGTAAGACAGCTAGGAAAATGGTATTTGCCGGGAAAGTTTGTGATGACAGTCATCCCGACTGAAGTTTAGTAATACATATAGATTACCATAGATTGAGAAGAAACTCTATTATAGTTACTGAAATAGCGAGGGCTTGTGGTGGAGAAGTAACAGTTCAGGACAATGTTAATTTCTTTGGATGGACGATATTGTCTGCGATATTCATTTATCACCTGAGGAATACAGTTTTCCAGACCCCATATACTTATATACCAGTGCACCTTGTTTTTCATGTTTCTATCAAGACTTCTTCAAGACAAGTGAGTTTTGTGAGTCTTATTTGTGATCTGTCTGATAATGCCAATTCATTTTTCATTCAATTGAAAATATGAAAAAATTTGTTTGGATAGGAATATCGCCAGGAATTGATGATGAAACAAAGGAAACTTAAAGAGTCCACTTGTAATTTGTTGGATGATGATAATGATCTGGCAAATAGTTTTGTATAGGAAAGGATTGCATTCAGATTGTTTTATTGGAAATTAAACGCCATCATTATATTTTATAAGTCTCTGTATTAACAAAAAATAATAAGAGATCAGAATAAGAAAATTTTCATCCAAATTCTGTAACTTATTTTTCATTTGTAACAGTTTGTGGCCGTTGAGGATAATATAAAAAAATATAAAAGACGATCGGCAAGGCAGCATCGTTTATCTGCACGAAGAACTACAATTGCATAAATCAGTACAGGAAATAAGGCCCAAAAAAAAGTTTACCATTGCAATTTTTTCGTCCACCATAGATTTAGTTACTTTCAACAGAAGGTGAGTAATACCCCAAGGTTCTAACCTTGGGGTACATTCTATAGTGCGTACATTCTAACAGTGGTATATTTTTGGTTTTTGTTCATATTATCTAAAATCAGATTGTGCACAATGAAGAATCAGATTCAGACTATATTTGAATCAACTAAGTGTTGTTTGAATATAATTTGTAAAATTATCGTAGTGAGGAGAGTAGAGAATCAATGCAAGTAAAAGTATAATAATTGATGTGATAGGTTGTCAGTAAAATAGTATACAAACCTCAAACCTCGGAGAAAAATCTTTCAGCTTCGCGTCTTTATAGCATACCTCGGAGCTCTGTATGTGATATACTATTCCACTGTTTCCAATTCTACATAAAAATGTAAGGAAAAAAATTCAAATATCATTTGTCTCCGCGAACTTTTGCTCTAACTCCTGAAATTGCCGTCATTTTGCGCCGATAAATCGAATCCTACGCTGAAGACTTCATTGGCCATTCCAACCAATCGATTTATATTAGCAATTTGTTATACACTGTGAGACACGAACGATAAACGATGTAAATTGGGCTTAATTCGCGGATTTACATAGACTTTTAGATGGGTGTTCGTCGTACATCAGCAAGATTGCGTCTGATTGTTCTACGTTTAAGGCTTATTTATGCCGTTGACCATACAGGAGATCGTCGGAAAAAATTGAAGATTACTTTCATTATTTATCGAAGTAGCAATGTTTGCCTTAGAAGGTAGGTGGAGATAAATTCGCGTTATTATTTGCTCGATGGCTTATTTGTCTATGATTTCATTGATATTTTACGAGTTCAAGTATGGAAAATACATTGAATTTGTTTGCAAGTATGACTCACTGATGCTCATTATGACATCTTAAAATAAGAAGAACATAAACTACACTTAATCTGTGTTGTGTGAGAATCTGTGTCACAAACCTCCCTTAAATTTAAAGATGGCTTCGAGGCAGGTTTAGTTACGTGTTTATATCGTTTATCGCCTTATCAATCATCTTCGTTTTTTGCTAGATGTTTTCAGACCTGTGTTTTACGTTTTTTTTTCAAGTTGAAGGTCCCTGACATTGTACAGCTTTTTATATACATTTTCTGTTGTCCAAGTGAAATTTTACAAATAAGGCACAACTCAACTCTTGGAGTGGGAGCAATATCTCGTTGTTGGAATTTTTTTATAAATATGTAAATGTTGAAATGGTTCTATAAATATATTCTGTTGCTTTCTATTTATCCCTTTTCCCGAAAACTCAATATCCGTAATAAGAATCTGGAGATTTCAAATGTACTCCTCATTTAATCAGTCCTCTTATCTTTCGACATTTTTTGCATATCCATCTTAACGGGTCTACAATTCAATTTCTTTGTTGGAAACAATAAGATACCTACTTCTGACGACAGAAGCCTATTTTAAAAATATAAATACATGCTCAGTAATTTGTTCCTTCACATTTGAAATTGCTACTTCATAAAATCGAAATGAGATATTCGAAAAAAAATTTTTGTTCTGATATATGGTTCGTAAATAATAATGTCGTCCCAATAATAATCGTCCTAGCGGGTGATCCACACTGCACAGCATACCTGCGTAAATTCTTCGAGAATTTATGTTCGAAAACTTGGCTTCTCACAAAACTAACTGTAAAATACTCCGATTAGGGAAGAATCTCTAGTATAAGGGAAAATACCTTATTTTCACCTGAAATTCTCTTCTCTGACTATCAGACTATCACTTTCTATTATGAATTTCAAAACAAGTTTTTTTCCGAGCTTGAATGAGTCCTCAATGAATAACAGCATTTCAGGAGCTCTATAGAAGAGAATCAGATTCTATAAATAGGTTCTTCATAGGATATGCAGGCAGATTTGATTCATTCTGAATTAGAATTCAGGTATTGCCGATTTCAAGAAAGGGATATTTAAATAAACTTCCCTGACAGTGGAATGAAATCTGTCTTTAAAAATAATTTTCTCTATTTCAGTATTGTAATGGGTTCATTACAGTACTAAAAGTAGTGCTGTAATGAAACCCATTACAGCATTGTTTTCAGTTATATTTTTCGTTTTATGGTTGTCAGTACTGACCTCCGATCGAATTAAGTTTCGAATCAAAACAATTCAAATTCCGTGATCTGTCAAAATTCGTATGTCACTCCAACTGCCAAGATACAAACCAAAAGTCACTGATCTGAATTTTCATTCGAATTTCGAGAATATTTCACAAAAATTGACTGAAATAGAGAAAATACCGTCTAATACTCGTTGCAGAAGGCAATTCCAACACTCATGCTATCGAAAACTCGCTTGTTCGTCGCTCGTTTTCGAACTTCGCATTCGTGTTGGAATAGGAGCTCATTCTGCAACTTGTTTTAGAATATACTATTTTCTATTTCAGTATCGTAATGAGTTCATTACAGTACCGAAAGCAGTGCTTCAATGAATTCATTACAGCATTGTTTTCAGTCAATTTTTCGTTTTGTGGTTGTAATTTTTTTGTGTTAATCCTTTGTTCTGCCTTCCAAATGTTTCGAGAGTTTATTCTGTATCTGCTTACATTTGAGCAGATTCTTTTGGTTCACGTACTAATAAAGATATTTTCTCTATTTCAGTATCGTAAAGAGTTTCATTACAGTACTAAAAGTAGTACTGTAATGAAACTAATTACAGCATTGTTTTCGATAATATTTTTCGTTTTGTGGATGTCAGTACTGACCTCTGATCCTTTCAATTTTCAAATCAAATCAATTCAAATTTCGTAATCTGTCAAATTCCGCACCAACTGCCAAGATGCAATACAAAAGTCACCAATCTGAATTTTTATTTGAATATCGAGAGTTTTTCACAGATCTTGAATGAAATAGAGAAAGTATCGTCCAATACTTATTGCAGAAGCCAATTCCTACACTCATGATTTCGAAATCTTGCTCCTTCGTCGCTCGTTTTCGAATTTCGCATTCATGTTGGAATTAGAGCTCATTCTGCAACTTGTTTTAGAATATACGATTCTCTTTTTCAGTGTCGTAATGAGTTCATTGCTGTACTAAAAGTAGTGCTGTAATAAACACATTTTGCATTCTTGTTGGAATAGGAGATCATTTTGCAACTTGTTTTAAAATAAATACTATTCTCAGCTTCTGTATTAAATGAATTTCCGAATTTCTTCTGGAAATCATAGAATTCATGAGTGAACTGATAAGGAATATCAAATTAAAATTTATCTTTCATTTTTTTCCAGAGTAGAACAAATTAATGGGAACAGAATTCAACTATGTAGGTATTTCAACTCGAAGGCCAGCGGGCCTGGTCAATGATAGCGTTACCTCCGTGAGTTAATGCAAGCAGGCAACCCATAAAACACAGATTGACAGCGAAGTTGCATTCATTCATCACGATTTGTTATAATTTTATTGTGCAACGATTTTTTGTCGAAGTATCATGATAATGTGGATTGAAAAATTTTGTTCGCCAGTTCCTCAGCTGATATTTTAAGTTCAATTCAATCATTTTACCCTGACTATATACATACGAGATAATTCGGATTAGCAAGATGAAGAATCGCTAGGACCTAGTCGAATTATGATTTCTTGGTTTTCTTTTCAGTTACTGTAGTATACTTTCTTGACCTTTCACACTTTTTTTTCAAACTGAGAAAACTTCTGCAAAAAATAGTACTCGAATCGGAAATAGTATTTTATTTGTCTGTTCGAAAAGTTATTAATAGGTGTATCGGCCTAGAAGTCCACTATAATGGATAATCTCGAGTTTTGCAGAAAATATTATTGAACAGCCTCTCTGCTATGTATTCACAGTCAAGTCAATCGATAGGTGATTTGTAACTTGTGTTCACTTTTTACCAATTGTGTCCCTGAAGGCAGATACACAAACGAAATAGAGATTTTATAACTGCTTAGTATAACCTAATTACGGTAATTAAGGGTTTATTTATATTATAGAATCTTCGAGATTCTCTTACTAGTAATATAAACTTAATTTAGGATCACACAAAAAAAATAAAATAAACAGTATGATTTAGTATGAATGTTTTCTCTGTGATACATGGACAAATGGTCATTTTTCATAATATGAGTTTGTCATATTCTAAATTCTAATTCAAAAAAGGCTGGTAGTACCTAGTTCCTAGATTGTGCCCTTTGAATTTTCTTATTTTAAGAAGAGTGGAGAATGTTTAGCAAGTAGTATATCTTAGGAGAAGTCCATTCTAAGAACGATATTTTTCTGAGTGGTTACAAATCAATTGAGCAGTACTTATTGTAGATTAACAGCCCCATTTTGTTTTATGATTGACAATATTTATGTTTAGATGAATACATATATGTATAGGGACTCTAGGATTAATCCTTTTAATAGATGAAAGATTTTGAGATATTCGGACACAGTAATTTACATTACGAATTTTATTTATCTCAGAATAAAAATTACTAACGATTTGAATCATCACTTTTACAAATAGCATTCAATTGATGATATATGCCTTTGTAATTTTTATTTCATCTCGACAAATGTTCCACAAACCCAGATATGTATAAAGGTTCCAAAGTGATTGAGAGTGCACTGTATCTCAGCTATTATTGAATATGTAAAATTTTTGTGAAATACTTAAACCCACAAACAGAAATAATCCAACTTCTTTTTGTTTCTGAAATACAGAGTGAAAATGAAAAGTGTGCACTTCTGCGGATGTTATATTAATATTTATCAGGCTCTGTATAAGATAGAAAAAAATTAAAACGGCTCATAATGGAGCACTCTTTTTCAAATTGAGCACAACCTAGCCTTTGATGAATTTTAAAAATCAGAAACATCCATATTTATAAATAGTTTAAGGCTTTCACGACCGGATATACTTGTATTAACAAAATCTTCCGGCCGTGTGGTCCATTTACAATAATTTATTTCACCTTCTTTTTTTCTGTTTTTGCTATTTTTGTGTTAATAAATTTCAATATCTTCTATGTTCAGCCTGGGATAGTAACTTTTGATATTGGAAATAATCTCCGCCTTCGAGAAATCTATGATGTGTCCATCTGTTAGCGCATGTTCTGATAGTGGGGATTTTTCTATCTGATTCGGTCGACAGCATCGTTCGTACTCCTTAATTCTCGTATTGATACTTCGCTTTGGTGTGCCAATATAGACTTTGCCGCAGCCACAAGGTATCCTGTAAATACCGGCTTGTGAAAGTGGGTGGACTTTGTCGTTGGTTGTTTTGATCAAAACAACCAAAGGGGTGGACACAATATAGATTTCTCAAAGACGGAGATTATTTCTAATATCAAAAAGTACTATCCCAGGCTGAACATGGAAGCCATTGAAATTTATAAACACAAAAATAACATAAAAAGAAAAGAGGAGACCCCTTTCCTACATAGCGCCTGGTTGCCTGGTTACCGACCTTAGAAAAAACAAAGATCAAGTCGATACGAAGCGGGAGCGATGGGCCAATCAGCATCGCGCACGTAAACTCACCACCTTTTCCCGCCATAAACCGGGGTGAAGATGACTCTTCCGGTTCGAGCACGTCAGTGTCAGAAATTCAGCGTTCGAGGTATAATCTTAGACCGACAATCATCTGAAGATGCCTACCGAAGTTGTAGGCGAAACATTAGGTGAAATTATTCCTAATGGACCACGGCCAATAAGCCCGGAAAACTCTGTTAATACCATCCATATTTATGTTCGGTTGTTTCAATAGTAAAACATGTATTCCCCCACACATGCATGAAAGTTGGACATGCATAAAAAATTTCAATATTTATATCAAAATTTCTCCCGTTTATTTTGGGGAGTTATATTTTGAGTTTATGCTCTTTGAATATAATTAAACACAAGAGTGAGTAAGTTCATGGAATACTATTATCAAAACATACATAAAAATATATTCTTCTGATTTTTGAAGCTAAAATTTATTAAAGGTTAGGTTGTGATGCATCGATGTTTTCGGAAAAAAAATCTACAGGATGTTCCTTCCGAAATATACCAAGTTTGTGCTCAAATTAATTACGTCACTGATTTCTACGTAAAAATATCTATTATTAGCAGTTTTCTTTTTTTTTTTATTTAACATAGTGCCCGATAAATAATAACATCTCCAAAAGTGCACACATGTATTTTAGAAACGAAAGAAGTTGGAATATTTCTGTTTGTGGATTTAAAAGTTTTACAAAAAAGTGACACAATGTCGCGGAAATCGCATGGTCCTATCTACAATAATTGCTAACACGTACAGTCTCAACCAATTTGGGACACGGTGTACATCTTAAATTATTTCAGAGAATATTCATTCGTGTTTATTTGATACTTACCTACTGCCTGTCATAATTTAAATCGTGAATGATTTTCTTTCCAACAAGAATAAAATTCGAAATGTGAACGCGTATATATTGTTTTTTCTTAATATCTCAGAAAATATAAATTTTGAGGCATTTGTGTTATTTTCACAGCCACATTATTTTTCAATGTTAATTCTAATAAAGCTAAAAATAGTGTACTAATTCGTAAAGATGCAGTTTTCACGTTTTCGAGATTGCCAACTTTGACAACACTTTTGTCATCCCCTGTATAACTTTCAATTCTGACTGGAAAAGAATTTTCCGACAGAAATTCGAAAATTTTATATGAGAACTTGAAATTTCTTTTTTTATCATGAACTGTGAAAACGGAAATATCACCAGGTATATGCAAGAGTTACCAGACAAAACTCGAGGGAAGGTTCTGAGTTCTGACTCTTATTATTCAGTCCAATATTATGGACAGTTTTGCTTTTATCGAACTATTTTTTTCGTTCAGTGGACGATCAATGGTGAAGATCCAGATACCGAACGTCCTCGAAATGCACGATTTATATCCTGTCAATCGAAGGCATAAATGTTGCATGTTGAATATGCACATTGGATCCTTAATAACAATGATTTCCTGCTGTGCAGAACAGCAGCAAAGACCCCGAACCTGCATTTAATTCGAAACTCCCGAGAAAACTATAATGAGCCAGCGTATTACGGGAGAATTAATAATTAAATTTACGGTAATAACATATGCAAGATCCGGATAGATAGAAACAAATAATAAATTATTCAATGCCGCTAGAGCATTGATTGGCATGGACGGGAGGATGTTCTTCGTCTATTTTTCTAGGATGCCAACGTTATATTTATCCCAATGCAACCTCATTGAATGCGGAGGTTTTTTCTTAATCACATCTTCGATTTCGGATCAGACTTTTCTCTGATATTATTCAAATATTCTGTGGTTAGACGGTAGCTGAAGGTCGTCGGCAACGAAGAGGATGTCAGATTGTAAATATCGACCTAATTAGGGTGTTTCGAGCATTTTTTTCCATAAATTATGGAAATTGTGTATCGGGATGTGGAAAAGCCCAAAGCTGCATCGGGTTCCGGAATGCATTTTGTCTGTAGACGGAACAATTATACATTAATGTGGCACCAGAGTATAGGTACAGGGTGGTCAGATTTCGATGATAATAGATAGAAAAAAAGCAATATACATGTCTCGTTCCCTTTTTCGAGAAACATGAAATGCTGAACCCCTGCATACCTGCTAGGATCGGCCCTGCGAACATAACATGCATATTACATTTTTTTTATCTACCATCGACTTGATCATTGACAGAGAGACATATTTTTTCCGTGCAAATGAAGAAATTGAATAATCAGTGAACTGAGTACCAACGGAGAGCTTGAAGAGTGTCACAGTACAACAGGAAAGTTCATGAGAAGAAGGAAGCAAATATTGAAAACTAGAAGTGCGTCAATTTGGTGACTCACTAGTCAATTTTGATATGGAAATATTTTGGGTGCCTATTTTGTACCCATTTTGTGCCAATTTCTGCCGTAGGTTATGAATTTTATACCCATTCCGTTTTCAAGATATTCCGAGTTTTCATTATGAGTCACCAACTCAGGGCCGTAGCTAAAAGCTTTTCCCAGGGGGGGGGGAAATGGATTTTGGCTCCCCCTCATTCCAAAACATATCAAAAAATATAAATTTATGAAAGAAAATTGGTATTGGTAGAAATTAATACTGTATTATCAATTTATCGAGGACTCAGCTATAAATTAACATAATTTACAAAAATTGCAAACTATTGTCCAAAAATTAAAAGATATTTATAAAAAAAATGCAGAAGGCATTGATATTCTTCCACGAGTTCAAAGTGTTAAAATATCATTTCGCTGTACGAATATTATACGTCGTTTTCTACAATTTATTTAATTTTCATCGAAATTAATGGAATATTTCTATAAATAACAGTTAGTGATGTTGAATTGAAAATTATTGATTGGTAGAAGTGTTTTTTCTGTCATAAAATTGACAGATAATGAATAAATTCGTAGCAGGAGGCCAACATGTAATCATAAATCACCATGTGCTAGAATGAGTTATTCTCTCACGATTTTGTTCTACAAGATGTGGCAGTATGAATGGATCTGACACAGACCTAGAGAAATAACTATTTTTTCTAATTTTGTGTCAATTCCGTTCATTCTGCCACATCTTGTAGAACAAAACCGTGAGAGAATAACTCATTCTGGAACAGTTTTTATGTTTATATTGATGATTACATTTTTATTCTCCTTCCACATGAATTTAGTTATAATCTGTCAAATTTATGAAAGAGAAAAGAGTTCAGCCAATCAACATTTTTCAATAGGAAAATCATTGAACGATATTATTATATATTAATAAAAATTAAATAAAATCATGGATAAACCTCTACAGAAGGGTTATTCTAACACTCGTTCATTCAAAAATTTGAATTTAGGTAGTGCCTTCTGCACTTGTATTATAAATAACTATTATTGAAATATTGAATCATTGAATGAATAAATTTCAGCGTCGTGTTTGTAACTATTACCATAAAAACTTAATCTTGATGACACCCCATCGAGATATCTATGAACAGCCGTTGAATAATACCATTCAAGTTTTATAGACACTGCAATTCAACCTATTTTCCGAATTCAAAAAATTATTGAACAAAAAAAAATAAAAAAATAAAGAATTGGATTACCTATAATTAAAAACAAATCAAGTCTTTACGTAAAAAATTACAAGAGTAAATAATGAATAACCAGGTGAAAAGTGAAGTTTTTGTATAGTCTCCAAACTAATGTTATATCGCTTAAACTTACATCTTTCGTTATTTTCTGAGACAATTTCTTCTTTTCTAGAGTAACTGGCTTTGATCCATGTATTCAAGATATTAATCACATCAGCGCCTTTTTTCCCGATCAAGCTTTTTTTCCCCCCTCTTTCTGAATTCCGCCCCACACGGTTCGAATTTGTACTGGCGAGAATTCATAATTAATGCACAAAATTTGCAAATCTCTTTTGTTTTTTTTCTCGGCGTGTCCGACTAGCATAATATTCTCAGTGCTGGGGTCTTTTCATTTTCTTTGTATTTTTAGTTTTTGGGAGCTTACATATAAACAGTTTTACTGCCGTAAGTCTCCTTTTTGCAGATAATAGTTTGTGGGCTATATATACTTTTTCTGTTGTAAAATTTATTGTATTTTGTCTGCAAATAAAGTTTATTATTATTATTATTATTATGAATTTCCGCCAGAACAAATTGAGACATCATAATTCAATAAATAAGAGGTTATGTTTCCCTTCCTTCTATTATGAATGATTTTGACGAATACGAATCGTCAGCAATTCGGGGATTCACAGCATAACAATCATTCCGAAACGAGGCTTTCTACAATGCCATCGCTGTAGTTCAAATGAATAGTCTAGATGGCATTGCAAGCAGCTCATGTATAAATCTTATTTGGCAAGTTACATTTGCTTGTGACATTTTGCTTTAGTTATTCAATGATGAGAGATCAATTTTGCGCCCTTCAGAATCTGCTCTGGGGGGTGACAGGCTACCCTCCTCCCCCCCCCCCTGTAGCGACGGCCCTGCACCAACTCGACGCTGTGACTCATATATGGAATTTTCGAAACTTTCTATATTCGATAAATTGTGCCCATTTTGTGCCAATTTGTCCGTAAGTCACGAATTTTGTGTCTATTCAGTTTTCGAAATATTTCAAGTTTTCATTATGAGTCACCAACTTGACGCTTTGACTCATATATGTTTTCGAGATATTTCGAGTTTTCACTGAGTCAAGCGTCAAGTTTGTGACTCACATATTGTGAATTTTGGGAATTTTCTTTTTCGATAAATTGTGCTCATTTTGTGCTGTATGTAACGAATTTTGTGCCCATCCAGTTTTCGAGATATTTCGAGTTTTCACTGTGAGTCAACAACTCAACGCTGTGAGTCACAAATAGAATTTTTGAAATTTTTTCTTATGAATTGTGCTAATTTAGTACCAATTTGTACCCTATGTTGTAAATTTTGTACTCATTCAGTTTTCGAGATGTTTAGAGATTTTGATGTGAGTCAACAACTTGACGCTGTGACTCACATATGGAATTTTGTAAATTTTCTTTTTTCGATGAATTGTGCTCATTTTGTGCCAATTTATGCCATATGTCATAAATTTTGTGCCCATTCAATTTTCAAGATATTTCGAGTCACCATGTCAGTAATCAACTTGATGTGACACAAATGTGGAAAGTTTCTTTTTTTGATTAATTGCGTTCAATTTGTGCCGTATGTCATGAATTTTGAGCCTGTTCAGTTTTAGAAATATTTCGAGTTTTCACTGTAAGTAGATGAATTTTCAGGAATACGGTTGTCGTGCAGAAAAACTTGATAACAAGTTCCAGATTTTTCTAATCTTCAATAATACCCCGTCACTTACAAAGTTCAATTCAAATAATGTTTACGTAAATATACAAATCGATTCAATTTCATTCAAGACGTTGACACACATTAATATTATTACATATCATTTCAACAAACTGATATTCTACTTTTTGTTTCATGGTCAAGTATACCAGGATGAGAATATTCAACAAAACAGACACTATTAATGTATGTTAATTCATGAAACTTTCAGAACGAAACAAAACAAAAATTAAAAGGAACATAAAATAAGAATAATAATACTAAATATACTCGTGGGTTTCAGGATTCACATTGTACGTAACTTATAAAATTAACCGTGATACTTGAATTGGTTCACAGCATATTAGTTAATGATTTTACAATAATGGATTTCCCAGTGAAGTTTGTCACTTTTTCTTAGGTGCGTCAAGTTGGTGACCCACTTCTGAAATTTTAGTATCAGAATGTTTTGTGCCAATTTGTGCCGTATATTTTGAATTTTGTGCCTGTTCAGTTTTCGAGATATTTAAAGTTTTCATTGTGCGTCATTAACTTGACTCTGTGACTTACATATGGAAATTTAATTTTTTTTTCGATAACTTGTGCTCATTTTGTGCCAATTAATGCCGTATGAATTTCGTGCTCCTTCAGTTTTCGGGATATTACTAGATTCTCTTGTGGAGATGATGAATCTCTCAATGATGCACAGTGAAAACTCGAAATATTTCGAAAACTGAACAGGCTCAAAATTGATGACATACAGCTCAAATTGGCACAAACTGAGCACAATTTATCGAAAAAAAAAATTTCCAGAATTCCATATGAGACTCACAGCGTCAAATTATTATCTCACAGTGAAAAATCGAAACATAACAACATACCGTTCAAACTGAGCACAATTCATAGAAAAAATAAAATTTCGAAAATTCCATCTGTGAGTCACAGCGTCAAGTTGTTGACTCACAGTGAAAACTTGAAATATATCGAAAAAAGGATGGGCACGAAATTCCTAACATGCGGCACAAAATGAGCACAATTCATAGAAAAAAAAATTACAAAATTCCATAGGTGAGTCACCAACTTGATTGACACAGTGAAAACTCGAAATATCTCGAAAACTGAATGGGCACAAAATTCATAATATAAAGCACAAATTGACACAAAATGCACAATTTATCGGAAAAAAAATATTCACAATTCCATATATAAGTCACAGCGTCAAGTTGGTGACTCATAGTGAAAACTGGAAATATCTCGAAAACTGAATGGGTACAAAATTCGTGATTTACGGCACAAAATGGGCACAACTGATAGAAAAAAGAAAATTTCCAAAATTTCATATATGTGTCACAGCGTCAAGTTGTGTAAGAGAACTAGAAGCCGTTCTGTGCTCCCGAGTACTGTGCTCTCAAGCACTTTTTAAAAGCAGTGTTATTTTAACATAATATACTTCAATATTGAATGTAGAAATGAATCAAGATAAAGAGAATCAACCTGCAAAAATGCCGTAGAGAGTTCTTTTCTGCAGCTGCTTCTGTGCTTGGCAAACTTGCCAGGCTGAAGTTGGCCTGTCAGTCTTTTGTTGTTGGACCCTGAATAGACAGCAGCAATGAATTGCGCTCCGGCCTCGGCAACTTCATCAGCTGTGGGTTTGAGGCCCGAGAACATACAAAGAGAGTTCTGGAGGTCTGGGTTTCTTCCAATCGTCTTCATGAACTTAATTTTTCCCTGCTTGAAAAATTCTGAAGTGCTGTCACGACAACTGAAGGCTTGAAGAAATAATATTCGTGTTCTTGCAGCTCCAGACAAGTTGCAATCTTTCGGATTCTAAACATGTGTTCTGCTACCCTTTTCATGGCTTTATTCAAAAAGTTTGTTGATATTGATAGTTGATAGGGTTTGAATCCAGAAAATGATCTATTACGTGTGCTGTTAGGATAGTCTATTGACGACCCAACAATTAGAAAGTTGATTTTTCTCCATCATTTGCTATACCGCGGACTTCACAATTAAAAGCATCCTTAGTGACCTGTTATAGTGAACTTTCTAGTTCTAACAAGAAAGTTCTAGGACTCTAGGAATTAAAAACTGGGTAGGAAAAAATTACCAAATTTTCTTAATCGACTGTGACTGAACCACTTGAACGATTCGACTGAATTTGATGTCATTTGGATCTCTAACTCCTCTCCTACGAACCGAACATATTTTTTTTTCAAATACACTCTTCTGAGTGAAAATTACTAAAAAAAACGAAAGAAGTCCTAAAATTTTAACCTTTCTTCGTTCCCAAAAGTTAAGCCCTTGCATAAAATTGTCGCAAATCTAACTTCACACATGTGAAATAATTTCCAGGTAGTTAGAAATTTTCAGAAAGCACGGCATTTTTAAGATCTAATTTGCCTGGACTGTTAACTGATATGTGCACTCCAGAACCTATTTCAGGGAATGAGCACTGCAGATTTTTTTCAAATCGCACTGTTCTTACAGATATAAAAGTAACACACAATGAACCTTGTCGTTAACTTATATCGTCATTTCTAATGTCAACAATTAACTGGATAAACGCGCAGAAAAAATATCCAACACAGGAATGTTGAATAACAACTCAGGAGACAGTGGAATTAAGAGATATAAAATCTGTCCCTAATTGTTATTTCTTCTACAGGTCTAATATCTAAAATCTTCCAGAAAATTTGTGACAGCTGCAATAAGATGGGATTATCTACAAGATCATGCAGAAAGATGTACTCCTGGAAATAGCAGGAACAGTAGTACCCAAATACATCCGACATGCGAAATTGTGCAACATCGTCGGTTGCGACAGGACAAACAAACCATCAAGAAGCTGAGGAGCTGCTCAATCCTTCTTCTATCTGAGATATCTGGGATTAATGAATGAATGGAGATTAGTGTGAAAGCCCCCAGTCTGAAGTAATTATATTCATTTATTCGTCAACTATATTATTATACAGAACAAATATATTTATTTGTCTGATTGCATAAGACGATGATTATCTTTTGGTCTGCAGAGATAGAGAGTATGGTAAACGTGGTGGAGTATGCTTGTATTTCAGAGCAGAGATAATAATAATAATAATAATAATAATAATAATCTCTTTATTTCAATTCATTTCCTGCAGTGTGTACAACTAAAAGATACACATAAAATGAAACAGTGTCTAAAGAAAGAAGGGTATCACGAATGTTCCCAAATTTTGTCCACGGATAAGGTTCTAATTCCAGTAATTGCTTGTATAAATGCTCCTCCTGAAGATTTCTGTAGATTTTATTCTTTTAATTTTGTGGATCAAGAAAATCTTTCAATTTAAATTTTTTCCAAGGTGATGATATTTTGTTTTAATTTCTTTTGATCTTATCAATGGGGGCGGGGTTCGATCCCCAATAACCGCCCCCCCCCCCCCCTTGTTCCGACTAAGCTCTAGCTGTTGTTTGTTAGTTGTGTGGTTGCATTTAGGTTTTCTTGTATTATACATTGTGTACACAAAGTATGGAATAAATTAATTTTTTCGCACTGGGATTAAAAAAAAAGTAGGTATGGTGGAACACGTCGATCTATTTTTTCAAAAGGGGCACATTTCAGGCATATTACCTTGCCTCTAGCTTCACCCCCTAGTGCCACCACCACCCTTAGTTTTCGTCATGAGAAGGGGGTCGAGTGCTACCTCATTTAAAAGGTCTCTCGGTCCAGATTATAGCCCTAGAATTTGAAGTTGCTAGTGCTAACTTTGGTAACATGACAGCTTGTCAAAATTCCCACTTTATCGATCGGTTGGGATACTGCCAGGCACAAGAAGGGTTTCAGTTTGAATATTTAATTAAGTAAAGTAAGTTTTTGCATGATAGAACGAATTTTGTTAGTTACCGCGTTTGTTGTTAGACCGGTAGATCATTTTTACTGCTTGCTAAAGTAAACAGAACGGTAAAGTGAATCACTTTCCGTTCAGCGAATGGTAAGTGAAAATGACTGAATATTCTTTGAAATAATGAAATAACACAAACAATTTGAATTCAGTTCATTTAATATTGAAAGTGAAAGTACAATTTTTACAATTGCTGATGGAAAAACCACTGGATTGAGTAGTAGCCGAATTCACAGAAACCTCTGCTGAATTCAACATTCAACATGTTGTAACTCGCTGCGTTCCGTAGTATGCCAAATTTTTTCAGCAAAGTCTACCTAGTTTATTTTCAAGGGAATCCTCAAGGTAACATTCAGCCACAGTAGAAGACCGCCATCAAACGTGTCGTTTTAGTCCTAATACATCACCTCCCTCATTAGCTAAAAATGTGGCCGAAGTGCGTCTAAAAGAATGGCTAGTATAGACATTTGTAGTTTCGTAATTCAAAAAGGTTGCAGTTTTGAAGGCCAACTTCCAATTGTCCAATTGCCTATTACTTGATTACTGCATTTTCCGTTTTGATATTTCAAAAATAACTTCTCGCTCCTCGCATTTTGTGGATGCAGACGGAAATATTTTCTATATATTTCCAGGTAATTGATATCATTATCTCGATCGATGACTGTGGATGTTCTCTGAATGTTGGTTTTTGTGTTGGGAATTTTCACGATTAAAAATGATTCCCAATCTTCTATGTCCCTGACGCTCATGTTGTACAACTCTACACGCCCCTGATATATCATTGCAGCAGATTTTTTGGGTTTGTAACCAATAAATTTTCTTTTGAGGAATGCTATAAGCGTTGCAAACTTGGATTTGTCAATACCGTCGTTCAAAAATATTGTGGTCTTCAGCATTGAATATCCCGCCCAAAGACATCCAGGCGATCTCAGCTTTTCTATTCTTCGAACAAAATAGACCAGTAACACTTTTTCATTGATTTGGCTGCTTTTAGTCTGAATCCATTCCTTGAAAGTATTATATGCACTCTCGTAGTACTTTGAGTAAAAATTTTTTCTCTCCTGCAAAAAACGCTATAAGTATCTCAAACGTTAAGTACTACCGATCTCAGACATGACTATTGTCTTCCATCGGTAAAATGCCCTTACTGTTCTCTATACTTAATATACTATATTGCTCATTATTTAAGTAGGTTCAAACTCTAGAGAAGTTGCTACTGTAACACTAATAAAATTAGGAATTTTGACAAGCTGTCATGTTAACAAAGATAACACTAGCAACTTATCCCTTCCCATTACAAAAACTAAGAGTGGCACTCACCCCTGCTCAGGGGTGGAACTATAGAGGCGAGGTAATACCTAGATATGCCCAAAATGTGCCTCTCTTGAAAAGTAGATCGGAGTTTTGGAAAGAGTGGTTTCCCTTGTTTGAGAACTCTTGGAGTACAAAATTTAGCTTTAAGTCGAACAAATGATACTGTG
This sequence comes from Hippodamia convergens, assembly GCA_038502775.1. Classification (NCBI taxonomy): domain Eukaryota; kingdom Metazoa; phylum Arthropoda; class Insecta; order Coleoptera; family Coccinellidae; genus Hippodamia; species Hippodamia convergens. The sequence goes on along the minus strand of CM076607.1, from coordinate 26,262,176 downwards.
TTTGCTGTAGTGAAAACTTGGATTATCGAATATTCAATTTTTGCATTGTTCAGAAATGAATTTTGTTGGGGCGGTAAAATGAGCCCAAGGACGGGCCAAATTTTTGGGGGGGGGGAAATCCATCGAAAATTTTACAACTGTAAATTGAATTAACAGGAAACTGTTATACATATTATAGTATAATATTTGCTTCGGTAAAAAATTCTAAATGATGAATTTCAACAGAATGAGGATTAATTAGCTTTTTTTCCATCTACCGAACATTCACTTAAGAAGATTTTATGGGGTCGGTTTTTTTCATGAAGGGCATCTTGATGTTGCTTGAAACTTTGAGCAACCCTACTTGTTTGAATATTTTTTTTTGAAATTTTTTTTTATTCTGTGAAAGGAGTATATATTGAGAATCAAAGTGATGAGAAATTAACGTTGATTTTCCAATTACCCAATATTCAATAATGTGAGTTTTTTTTTGTGAGGAGTACCTTGAAGTATGTTTGAAATTTTGAGACACACTTTTTGTTTCATTCTTTAATTACGTTCAGTTTCATTCTTTCGTGTATCTCAAAATTTCAGGCATCATGAAACAAGATATTTTTCACAAAAAAGTAGATTCTGTAAAATAAAGAAATATACATGATTGAATGTTGGGTAGAGGAAAAATCAAAGTTAACTACTTACCACTTTGATGAGATTCATAATATTGAAACTGCTCATCCCTAACATGGGTCCATTTAACAGAATAATAGGAACAAAACTTTCAGAAAATACATTTCATGTGATGAAAAATGAGCATTACTTTTGCTTACAGATTCCATGAAATAAAGAAAAACAACATAACTAAGGAATAAAACAGAAAATGTGTGTCAAAGGGTTTGTCATAAATCAAGATACTCCTTAAAAAAAACAGATTTTCAATTCAGTACGGAAACGGTTTTGCAGTAAATCAGTCATATTGAAGAAACAATTCTGAACATAATTTTCTAATTTGAGTTGGCGATTTCGAACTATTTGCAGCATTTATCGCAATTAGTGTTTGAAATTGAGGATATATTTAGTGTTTTGAATGATTTTTGTTGTGTTGGATTTGTTTCGTAGCTAATTTCAGTTCTTATTGTTAAAAAAAATAAAACAAATTAAAAACAAATTGCCTTCCGATATTCTGTGGTGACTGCCCATAATTTTCTTTCAAACTTGTCCTTCGTGCATTTTCTGTTCATAATTTTTTTTTTTCATAAGGCACCACATAACTCAAAATTCACTTTTCTTCTTCTTTTTCGGTTCATTAGTTGAATTTATATACACATATTGTTTATTTGCAAAAATATAACACAATTATGAATGAATGTTAACGTCTGAAAATTATATAGAAAAAATGAATCCTGCTCGGGCTGGTCATTTTTCCAGAATTCAATTCCGTCTGTAAAAGCCATTAATTTTCAATTTTTTTATACCACAATGTACGAAGAGCGTACCTAATGATGGTTCTGCTCATCTGAAAGTAACAGCTTGAAATTATGATACCAGATGGTTTTTTTATGACACAGTCCATGCGACGTAACTCAAAAATTTACAACTAGGTACCTGCTTCTTGAGGCCGCATCTTTCAAACATTTGATGGTAAAAAATTTGGGTTAAATACCATTTAATGTCGGCGATACATATATTGTACTGATTGCTAACTTGTTTTTTCTAATTCAGATTCCTTCGTATTTCATAACTCTCCTGGAATTATGTATTTCAACTGCTTCGAAATTTCACCAACTGCTTTGAACCTTTTCCAACTGCTTAGGAATTTTTTTTAACTGCTTTGAAATTTGGTCAACTACTTTGAAATTTTTTCAACCGTTTTGAAATTTTTTCCAACTGCTTCGAAATTTTTCCAACCGGCTTGAAATTTTTCCAACTGCTTTGAAATCTTTCCAACTCCTTTGAAAATTTTCCAACTGCTTTGAAAATTTGCCAACTTCGTTTAACATTGGGGTGGATCATCCCCTCCCCCCCTTGGTCCCTTCCCTGATATGATCGGAATGAGCCTATGCCTATAGTGGCAGAACATAATGCCTGATAAATATCGATCCAATTTCGATTTATTGGAGTAGACATGAAAAATCAATTTTTTTAACTGAACTTTTTCAAAGAGTTATTCGTTCAAGTAATCATTGAAAAACACTGTTACACTGTCGATTGGAAATCATTTCTCGAATTAGCAAAGCGAGCAAGGTGAAAGAAAAGGTTTACGATTTCGTGCAGCTGCAATCCGAAAATATAAAATTCATTTATTCTCCCGATTTCATGGAAATCCGACTCATACGTAACCACGAAGCCGAGTAATCAGGAAGACGAAGAGAGCGCTGCAATTACTCAGATCACTTGGCCGTGAAATTGTACAGTACTTAGTATACCTGGTGTGTCACACGACCGTGTCATCATGCGAGTTATCTAACAAAGAAGAAAAAATTACATCTCAGGCGGAATCTGTCCCGTAATGGGGTCCTTCCGTCGCGGTCGGGACTCAATGACATCCACGAAAATTAAAAAAGATTTAAGGTACGCGAAGGTCTGCCCCGGGTATCTGGGTGAACGCGAAGGTGATATCGGACAGCGACGTCGTCGTGCATCTCCTAATGATGATTGCTGTTTATCAAAATTACCATCGTCGTGGCGTTCTTTCAATTGTTCCTAGGCACGTCAACGATTGTTCTTCGTGAGAATTCATTTCGGATCGGGCTTCACACGGACGCTGACTGTCGATTTTGACGTTTATCTGTGGGAATTGTCACTTACCGGGACGCCGAGTAACATATACAGGGTGTCCCACGAGGAAATTTCCATATTCCCACCATATACAGTCTCAACCATCAGCATTACGAAAGGGCCACTTAGAAATGTCTACTATCTTTCTTTTCTTTCCTTGCCAATATACAGGATGCTTTATTCATTCTGACCGACATTTCATTTGACTATTTTTCTGGTACTGATGTATATAAGAATTGAATGATTTTTTCAGAATTTCTTACACTTTATAGCATTTGTTGGATTATGTATACCTTGAATCATATTTCCAGGGCCTTACTCAGAAAAATCAATTTTGATTTCTGATGTGAAAATAACCCTAATTCATTTGAAATGCATGAATATAGGAATAGAATTCAACTATTGAAATTTTTGTCACATGTTTAAACCTTTGAACGTGTTGTGATGATCAAACAAATCTGAAGATACAGGAACATTATAATTATTTATTGTCTTGCCAACCTGGGAATTAAACATCTCATAATGATCGAGCAAATCATATTACCTACATCAGGACAATAATGACAATAATTCATGGTATGTTGTAGATTCTTAATATATACCTATACGTAACTTTCAACAGATTCGGAAAGGGGAAATTGATGAAGTTCTTTTTTTCATTTCTTTCAAATTTTGTGACATTTCTGTCATAAATATTTATAAATCTCCGAACATTATTTGGCCAAGAAATCTTAATGCTGATGTTTTTTAAAGTAGCAAATGCATTTCCAAAATGCCTTCGATTTATTCTGAATAATCGGTTTCTTTTCTGCTTTTGTCTTTTTTCATTTCAGATTAAGAATTACGAGTCGTTTTGGGAAGAATCTGTGTATCCGAGACCATCGACCGATATCATGAAGATGATCACACTGATGTCTTTCAAGATTTTCCTGATATTTTATGTTATTTTGTTTACGGGGAGGCAGGTTTTTTCGGCTGAGGTTTTTTCCCCTGGCTGTATAGTATCGTATGATACAAGTGTTGATAGTATCGTATGATTCTATAGTATCATACAAAGAATGTTATGATACCCCGTTCTTTTTTTACCTCAGCTTAGGTACTTTTTGTTTCAACATTTATTGTATTATTTTAGCTCTCTTTTTCATAAGAATATATATACATTCAAGAAAACTCGGTTTAACAAAAATTGTAGAAAAATCAAAATATACATAAAATAGGTAATAATGTATAATGCGTAAAGTTTACAAGCAGCACACAACATACCCTTTACTCACAGAAGATGCTCGAAGTGGAAACTTCCAGTTTCCCCTTGGTAAACATACATTAAATATGGAGCTCTGAAAATACGTAGATTAGTGACAAATTGAATTTCTCACTGCCATAAATTCAAAATTTCGTAATTCAATTCAGTGTACATGAGATCTCCCGCATCGAGATGGAAGTTTCCATCTTAGATGAATTCACTACTTTTTTAGATTTGTTAGATCATTATGAAAAGTTCAGGGGTGTGACAAAGATTTGAATAATTGAATTATATTTCTGTGTTTATGCATCTCGAATGAATGAAAAAAATTTGGAGAGTGGCCTATAAGGTGGTAATTTTCACATCAGCAATCAAAATTGATTTTTCTGAAAACAGCCCTAGCAATATGATATTCGGTATACAGAATGCAACATATGCTGAACAGTATAAGAATATCTGAAAAAATCATTCAATTCTGATACACCTTCAGAGTACCAGAAATATAGTCGAATGAAATTTCGGTCAGAATAAGTTAATCATCCTGTACATTGACAAGGAAAGATGTATTCCGCTAACCTGATATTTGCAAGATGAAAACTGCCTTTGAGAGATATTTTTACGTAGAATTCATTAGCGTACAATGAAAAATTTTCTTGGTGATCGTTTTCGAGTTATAACTCAAACTAGTTTCTTCGATGGGACACCCAATAATTGATTTCATCATTAATTTGCATACAGATATTTTTTAGTTAACTTGACTTTCTTTGCTCTTATGCAATCATGTTTACTTCCGTGATGCCAATAAGCCATACGTTAAATAAATTTTCAAAAATGCAAAATTATTTCTGATTGAAAAAACATCAATGTTATGAGTTTCATTACAGCACTACTTTACGAACTGTTATGAACGCATTACGATACTGAAATAGAGAATAGTATATTCTAAAACAAGTTGCAGAATAAGCTCCTATTCCAACACGAATGCGAAATTCGAAAACGAGCGACGAAGGAGCGAGAAATTTTTACTTACAGAAGATGCTCGAAGTGGAAACCTCCAGTTTTTCATTGGCCAACTTACATTAAATGTGGACCTCTACCATAAATTCAAAATGTTGTAATTCAATTCAATGTACAGTGTGATTGTTTATATTTTACTCAATAGCTATCTCAGTTAATATTGGTCATACAAAAACGTTTGAATGGGCAAATTTGAAGTATTTTTCATCAGCATTCAGAATTCAGTACTAAGAAATTCATAAAGGCATCGAAATCCTGAAAATTTGTAGTTTTTTGAATGGAACACCCTGTATTTTATTTTTCTAATCGGTAGAACTCTTTCTTCTGATTTCAAATATATATACTTCATTGAGGTCAATTTCGGTAGTGTTTGAAAAATATAGGTTTTTTCGTCTTAATCTAAGGCAGCTGTGTAACGCTACTCGGGAATGCTGTGATTTCTTTATATCGAAGTTCTATTTTATGGCCTCCTGATAGGCCCTACTTAACCTCCTTGGACCTTTTTTATGGGGATATTTGAAATATAAAGTGTATATGGCTCCTCCGCAAAATATTGAAGAGATTAATTTCAGAATAGAGGAAAAAAAATTTAAAACCTCAATATATTCCATAAATGGTAAGGAAACCCCTTAAAAAATAAATTAAAAGATATCGACTGTGTGTGTGAGGGTCATTTGAACACTTAATTCAACTTTAGAATGATTTAGAATGAACTATCTTTATTTTTCAAAAACTGCCGAAATTGACCTGAATAAAGTATATATATTTGAAATCCGAAGAAAGAGCTCTACCGATTAGAAGAAAAAAATACAGGGTGTTCCATTTGAAAAACAATAGTTCACAACAAATTTTCAGGTTTTCGATGCCTTTACTTAGTACTGAATTCTGAATGCCCATTAAGAATACTTCAAATTTGCCCATTCAAACGTTTTTGTACGACCAATATTAACTGAGATAGCTATTGAGTAAAATATAAACAATCAGCCTGTACATGATCTCCTGCATCGAGATGGAAGTTTTCATCTCAGATGAATTCACTACTTTTTTAGATTTGTTAGATCATTACGAAAAGTTCAGGGGTGTGACAAATATTTGAATGATTGAATTATATTTCTATGTTTTTGCATCTCGAATGAATGTGGAAAATTTTGGAGAGTAGCCTATAAGGTGGTCATTTTCACATCAGCAATCAAAATTGATTTTTCTGAGAACAGCACTAGCAATAAGATATTCGGTATACATAATCCAATAGATGCTGAAAAGTATGAGAAAATCTGAAAAAATCATTCAATTCTGATATACAGGGTATCAGAAATACAGTCGAATGAAATTTCGGTCAGAATGAGTGAATCATCCTGTATATTGACAAGGAAAGATGTATTACGCTAACCTCTTATGATATTTTCAAGAAGAAAAGTGCCTTTGAGAGATATTGTTATGTTAAATTCATTAGCGTTTTCGAGTTATAACTCAAACTAGTTTTTTCGATGGGACACCCAATAATTGATTCCACCAATAATTTATAAAGAGATATTTTTTAGTTAACTTAATTTACTTTGCTCTCATACTATACAATCATGTTCCTTATGTTTATTTTCGTGATGCCAATAAGTCATAAGTTAAATTAATTTTAAAAATGCAAAATTATTTCTGATTGAAATAACATCGTATCTAGAAATGATTTTCATAATAATTAAGATTAGAATTTTATAGCTGAATTCATTTCATATAAAGAAGAACAATATCAATAATGATTCTAGAAATCCCAAACTACAGATATTGTAAAAAACATCCAAGTAAATTGTTCGAAATTATGTCCATTATTTTCTAAACATAATTCGCACGTTCTTCTTCAACTTTTACACCGTGTTATAGTTTTGCTGGTATATTTTATCCTTTAAAAATACCCACAGACAAAAATTCAAGATTCATTCTTATGACCTCTAAATATCTTTGAGCGTTCAGACCTTCCTAGTAAATAGCGAATAAAGCTTTTAAATTCTCAACAAAGCAAAAAACAATTTAGGTATACAATTGTCCTATTGAAGAAATTAAAAGTTTATGACCTCTAAATATCTTTGAGCGTTCAGACCTTCCTAGTAAATAGCGAATAAAGCTTTTAAATTCTCAACAAAGCAAAAAACAATTTAGGTATACAATTGTCCCATTGAAGAAATTAAAAGTTTGTGTTATAAATCGAGAGTTCCACATATATCAAAAAACTTAAGGCCCTTTTGAATTTGTCATAAAAAATGGGACCATAAACTCCATAGTTGAAATTTTATATCTAAAATGGTAATAAAATTCCATAGTTAGGCTTTGTGCTAGAATCAAAATGTATTTTCTCTATTTCAGTATCGCAATGAGTTCAATACAGTACGAAAATTAGTGCTGTATAATGAAACTCATAACAGCGTTGTTTTCAGTTATATTATTCGTTTTGTGGTTATCAGTACTGAACTCAGATCCTCTCAATTTTCAAATCAATTCAATTCAAATCATGTCAAATTTCGTAAGTCACACCAACTGCCAAGATACAATGCACGAGTCACTAGAATGCATTTTTATTCGAATTTCGAGAGTATTTCACAAAACTTGACTCAAATAGAGCAAATATCGTCTAATACTCGTTGCAGAAGGCAATTCCAACTCATGCTTACGCAAACTCGCTCTTTTTCGAATTTCGCATTCGTGTTGGAAGAGGAGCCCATTCTGCAATTTGTTCTTGAAAAATGTCACCGTTCCTGGACAAAAAAAGTTTTATTTAAAAATGAGGATGTGTTTGCAAACAAGTTTTTTCGACAACTAAAAAATGTTTTATTCTCGTGATTGGTACATTTAAAAGAAAAAATTTATTAATGAATGTTGTATACATCTTTCATTCAATGTACCAATCACGAGAAAAAACAGAAACAAGTCGCTCTGAATCATCAAAAATATTTTGAATGAAAACTTCAGTGTGTTTGTTTCATGATAGAATAGGTAAGTTTTAATCAAATTTCGTGAGAAAAAAACTCTTTCTGTTATTGATGAAAATAAAGAACTATAAACAAGGTAACTTGAATTTTTCACAAAAATTTGAGGTTATGTGAAAAAGGGGAGAATTAATAGAAAAGTGATAGACCTTTTCATTAACTACAAATCTGCCATTTGAATTTATTTCCATAGGACTTGTAGTTTTGTCTAAATCGACATTAACTGTTTACTCCGTTATTCATTTTACATTTCATTTTTCTCATATTCTCTTGCTTTCACATCTTACTTTTTTGTTTTGTTTAGTGTTGAGGAAGTTTTTTTTTAGTTTTCGTCACCTTGTTTTCTGTTTTGCGTATTTTATCAAAAGTTAAGTATCCGCATTTATCAATGCCAGTAATTTGTTTGGAGCTCCATAAACCGCAAGAAGAAAGCAAATTCCTTCCGTAATTATCGATTTAGGTGTAGAATCGATTTCTCTAAATACTTCATTGCGGTCCGTTAAATTTTTTTTAGAATTATTCGAATACTGGCGTTTAGCCCCTTCTGTACATGGCTGATGAAGTGTTGCAACCACTTATTGCATAAAATATGTGTCCATTTGGGATGAGCAGATGAACTATGTATTTGGAAAATATATTTCTCTTCGCTGTTGAACCCTTCGAGGTTTCATAAAATAAATAATTTAATTCATTGGAGTCCTTTCAGTTAGTAGTTCTACATTAAAGAAATCAACATCTTCACCAACTACAACTTTTGTGTTTGTTGCATCAAATTAGTGGCTTATATGTGCATAGTGCATATCGCGTTTAATGACTCTCAGTGTAGATAGCTTAAGATCTACAACATTCGTTAGTTTTTTTTTTATTCTATTCAAGAATAATCTGAAAAACCTAAAATTTTCAAGTTTGACCTCGAAAAACTTTTGTCGTACACATTAGTATCGATGGGGATTTAAAAAACTTCTTTTTAAATGGGCAAACCTGGACCTCCACCAAAATTTGTCTCCCCGGCAATTTTTCTTATTTGAACACTAATATGATAATATGGTTCTCTTCTCTTATATTGTTTTCGTTGATTTTTAGAATTGGAGAAGAGATCTTTCTTGAGACGTCGGCATGGTTACTGAATGAAAGGTTGCCAAAAATCCCATTAGCTAATATTGTTTTAATTATTTCTATCAACGTGACTGATTCACAGAATTCCAAAATAATGATAGGACAGGCTGCTGTTCTGGGTAATATAGGGTGAACCCATCACAACCTGAAAAACAATAAAGGTTATCAAGTAAATCTTCGCAAACGTCCCAATCAAGCGATCAATTATTAACTCAAACCAATCTTGTACGACCGATAACCAACCGGCCGAGGCCAGAAAATGCAAATAACTACCGCCAATCCCAAAAAGCCAGCACGTAATAAAAATATCGACAGCCAATCGTGTGGCCCGATTAAATTAAGCAAGGAAAACAGCCAGTCATGCCGTGTTCTTTTTTCAAACTTGTTCGCTGAGGCAACGTGCAGTGGCCCAGAGAACTCATCGCGGATTTCATCTGGGTCGACTGGCCCGCGCTCTGATGGGCCACTGGATCGAGTACGGAGCTGCTATGTAATTTTCGATAAACATGCACACCCACTCTCATGTATGAAACGACGAAAGTTCGAAAGGTGCATGTTGGTCGGATATGCTTTATCGATGGTGAGACTCGACAAATGGCGGATTGAATGGGCCAACCCTGTACCTATTCGATACGAGTTGTACTCGTGGTTCAACAAAAGTCACTTGACGAGCGCATAAAAAATATTGCATTCAAAAAATATTTTCATCGAGTGCGGCTGTGAAAAATCGAAATTAAGTTGGTAATATCCCATCAGTTACTTTTGAGTTGCAGGTTTTAGGTTGATGATTCATGACGTTTTTTAAAGTTATTCATCGGATGGAAAGTTGTTTGTAATTGGAAATTTAGTTCTGTCTGTATATTATGTCAATTGGATTTATTGATTCATTCAATCTGGATTTAAAAATTTTTTCAGTCTTTACAATCGAAAATGGCTGAAAATGATCTTCAGATGCAGTGATAAATCACAGAACAATGTAGCTGATGGAACACTTTTTATAATACACTGCGCGAAAAAATTAACGCACATTCTGAAAATTTCAATTTTTATGAAAGTTAACTCTACATTGACTTTATAACTTATTTTTTATGTTCTCTCGGGAAGGTTTTGAACGAAAAAGGACACATTAAATGGAAGAAAAATTCAGGATTTCACCGAATCTTATGTGAAAGAAGAGAAATGAACAATTTTCAAAATACTGAAATGCTGATAAGTGATTTAATACTTAGTATTTCTACCCCTTGCGTTAATTACAGCTCAGCAACGACAATTCATACTCAAAATGAGTGATCTTAAAATGTTCTGATCTAATCCTTCCCAGGTTTCCCCGACTTGGATTCCTAAGTCATTAAGAGTAGCTGGATGATTTTCTGAACTTCTCAGCCTTCTATTGAGGTTGTCCCAAATCTGCTCAATCGGATTGAGATCTGGACTTCTTGCTGGCCATTCCATTCGAGAGACTTCAACCTCTTCAAGGTACTCCTGAACGATGCGCGCACGATGGGGTCTGGCATTATCGTCCATAAAAATGAAATTTTCACCAATGTATGGGGCAAATGGCACTACATGCTCTTCAAGAATGTTCCTTATATATTTCAGCATTCATAGCAACGACCACTAGGCACTAGGTCTGTGCGAGCAGTCAAAGATATTCCACCTCATACCATAATCGATCCTTCCCCGAAACCAGTAGTATTCACGCACTGGCGTCGATACGGGGGGGGTAATGGGGGTAATTACCCCCCCCCAGGAAAATATTTACTTTCGAAAAATAGTCGTACAATCATTACATAGGAAAATATCATGACAATATACTACATTCTAAGTTTTTTTACCCCCCCCAGAAAAAATGTCTAGCGACGCCCTTGTATTCACGTATTCAGGAAATTGCACTGAGCATAGCTTTCATGTGGACGTCATATGGCCATGTGGACATCTGTATACAAGGGAACGTCGATCACAATGGTAGAGGCAGAATCTAGATTCATCTGAGAAGAGAACTTTTTCCCAATCGGCCTCTTCCTATTGGATATGCTCTCTCGCAAAATCCAAACGCACCCTTCGATGGGCTGGGGTAAGAGCTGGGCCTCTTGCCGCGACACGAGGCCTTAAATCATATTCTCTGAGGGGATTTCTTATTGTCTGATTGCTAATTTGCACTCCATGAGTTTGCTCAAGCTGATTTTGAAGGAGGCGAGCGGTTGCAAACCGTTGTCTCAACGAAGAAACTCTCAAGTAACATTCTTGAATGGCAGTTGTTACCGGTGGTCTACCCTGTCCTGATCTTCCGACATTCATACCTGTCTCCCTGAATCGCTGCAACATTCTAGACACACTTGTATGAGAAACTCCAAAACTTTCTGCAATTCTTGTGCATGTCCACCCTTCTTCTCCCAAAACTTCCCCTTGGCTACATTCCTCTTGGGTAAAATTGCGTGTTTGGCGTTGCATAGCGATCGAGTGTAGAAAATAAAACGAAAGAGAAACCATTGATCACAAGAATTGATCGAGAACAACTGATTTTAGAATGGACCCAATACATTCAAAATCTGATATCATCTTTTTTTATTCCTGCTGGGAAAAAACATCTGTATTGAAGAAAAACGTTGAAAGTGGATAACATATGCATGCATAATTCTAATAAAAATCTAATAAAAATAATTACCATTGAGAACACCTTCAGTTATAGAATAAATTTGAGATTTCAATAATGTGCGTTAATTTTTTTGCGCAGTGTATGTTAATCATGTTTGTTCAAAACAGATTACAAGCGGAAACTTTCATTATAAGCTAGAAGAGGATGTAAGTTAGATCAGGTCGAAGTTAAGGACCACACAGAAGAAGAGGAACATAACTAAGGGCCAGTTTCATAATAAAGTCCCTTTAATGTTAAAGCTCCTTTAAGTCCAACATTTCGGTTTCATAACACATTTCAGGTTCTTAAAGCCACTTTATATTTAAAGGCCCAATCTCGGGACTTTAGTAGCTAGAGTATCCTTTAGCCCTTAATATATAACCTTTCGTGTCCGAACTGTCAACTCATTTGAGGTTAGTTTCATGTTTTTCATATTGTTTTATGGAAACGTAGAATTCCAATTTCGAAATTTGGAATGAGACTACAATTAGACCATACGGCTCATTATAGTTGCAACTGCAGTGTTTCCTATCAATAATTTTGAAAAGGAATTAGGTGATAATCAGCAAATTATTTGCTAATGCAGTTAATGGAAAACATGTTAGAAATCATAACAGGTCATTTTACTATATCAAGCTGATGTAATTGGTGAAAATGAATGCTTATTGAAAGATTATGTTTATTCAATTCTTTGGGATTGGTCTTTTCCCCCAAATTTCTAGGTGTATATTTTAAATTTGAACCTGAACGTTAAATCCACAAGACATGAAAATAACATAACCTCCTTCAATTTTAAAATGGCTGTGGTTAAATACAGCTGCAACTGTCTATTTTGGGTGAAATGAAACGATTTCAGTTATTCCAACATATAACATTTCACCTAAAGTCTTCTTTACGTAAAGTCCCATTTAATTTCATTATGAAATCAGGTGGACTTTTAAAGTGAGCTTCAGCTCAAAGTGCACTTTAACTAAAGTGTACTTTAGGGGTTTATTATGAATCTCACCCTAAATTCTAATTTTCAATATTCTCTATGAGAGAATATTATCATTAGCGGAGAGATTGAAAGCTGATCTAATAAAGATTTTTCTTCTTTTATGTTGTGAAGAATTGTTTTTCTATTTCAGTTTCATAATGAGTTCATTACAGTACTAGAAGCAGTGCTGTAATGAGTTCATCACAGTACTAGAAGCAGTGCTGTAAGGAACTGATTTTAACATTGTTTTCAGTAATCTTTTTCGTTTTGTGGTTGACAACACAGATATCCAATCCTAATGTATCATCTAAATTTTTCATTGAATTTCGACATTATTTCACGAAACTTGACTGATTTAGAGAAAACATCGTTGCTGAAGGCAGTTTAAACACGTCGCTCGTTTTCGAATGTAGCATTCGTGTTGGAATAGGAGCCCATTCTGCAACTTGTTTCAGAATATAATATTAACGCATCAATAAATAATTGAAATTGAAGTTTCCAATAGAAGAGGCACAATATAGAGACCGTCTATAAGCAAACTCAAAAACTTGGCCAAATGATCAGAACTACCAAAGACAAAGTCGACCTACTCTCTCAACACGGTATTTACAGGATACCTTGTGACTGTGGCAAAGTTTACATTGATACGATGAAACAGAGTATGAATACGAGAATTAAGGAGCATGAACGATGCTGTCGACTCAATCAGACAGAGAAATCCGCACTGAAGGACATGCTCTAATAGATGGACACAATATTGTTTTCTCAAAGGCAGGGGCTATTTCGAACATCAAAAGTTTCTATCCTAGCATGACTATGGAAGCCATTGAGATATATAAACATAAGAACAACATGAACAGAAGAGAAGAAACGCCATTGATGAGCGAATAAGTAAGGTCAACGGATCGAACCTAGCATCACTTTCGGAAATTCAGCGGTCGAGTTACAACCTCAGACCAAGAATCCTCTGAAGATGCCTACCGCAGTTGTAGGTGAAACGTTAGGTGAAATAATTCCAAATAGACCACGGCCAATAAGCCCGGAAGACTCTCTTAATGTCACTATTTCATATTGTTTCTTATCTCATTCAAAATTGCTTTGTTCAGTTTTCCGAGGAAGCAACGCTTCAAGCATACATTACATTTTTCATTACCACGCACCTTTCATAATTTTTATCAACACTCCGAGAATCGATGAAAGGGGAATTTTTTTATCTCTATTATCAGAAGGCGGATACCCAAAGAACTATTAATTCCGATGGTGAAATCGAATCATGAATGATACAACGACGTTTAAGTCTACCTTTTCCCCAGTGTTTTTCATCTTTTTTCCTCCATGGCGTTCATTTCTTGATATTTAATTCAGTACCGAAATCGGCTGCATAATTCCCTATATTCCCTGCAATGAATTTGGAGGACAGAAATGTTCGAATTGTCCTATTGGCTATCTATAATGTACGACACCGTTTTCGTTCGTGGAAACTTTAACGCGACATTTTCAATTCGACAGTCCAACATGCGACTATTCGTTTCAGGCAAAAATAAAAATATGAAATGCTATATAGTGACATCGACAACAGAATTGATGCTTCGGATTTTTGATTTTCCAGCAAGAGCCAATGTGATCACGCTTAATGTTGAGTTTCGTCGTTCAGATGAACATTCGCAGTTTTACAGGTTCACAGGTTATTTCAAAAAAAGATAATCCCGTCTCTAGGATAGATAAAAAACTGAAAAATAATTGGCGTTTGTTCAGTAAAAATTTTTCGTATCACCATCCGCATTCATAATAAAGGACTTCAAATAAAAAACATTGTACACATTTTTTACACTCTCGAAAACTCCCAAACGAACTGTTATTTGATGATCTCCCATAGCTGTATTTATCCAGGACAAATGAGGTGTCACCATAGAGATCAAAATTTCAAAAAGATTTTCAATTATAGTAATTTTCATAATGGCCAGCATTGAACTGGTAACGTTTTTAACCTTCCTTCAACTACACTCTGAGTTCACTGTTTTTCTAATGCCAAAGTCAAGGATAAAGGCCAAGCAAGATTTATATATACTGATTTTATTGAGAGCCCTAGTACATTAAACCTCGTAAATCGTATTGACATCCATATGGGATACTGATGGTTCAAAATCAGAAAGTCCTAAATTAAGGTTATCCAAGCCACCTGGAAGTGAACCTTCTATTCTATCAGGAAGAGGCACTAGTTGTCTATGCTTGCGCTCGAGAGTGTCTCAAAGTGGCGCATATATAGTTATATCATCAAGGACAGAAGTCTCGGCTGACATGGAAAATCCAAAATACCATGGAGCAACTGACCAGAGGCCAGGTACCAGGGTGTTGTGGTTTTGAAGAAAATGAAAAAAGCCGTTGAACTTGCGAGGACACTATCAAGGCTGATGCCTGCAGGACCTAAACCTTTCTGTATGCTGGGAAAGGATAACATAAGAAAACGGTCTATTAATTTGAAGCGGGGAATAGAACAACGCACTAGAGGAATACTCCTAGACTTGCACAAGCAAAGAAATTTGTGGAATTCTCACCTAATTACTCAAGAAAACTCATAGAAATGTCACGGGCTGAGCTTCGGGTGATGGTAGGTCTGCTGAGCGGATAAAAACATCTTTTGTACCCCTTGGGAGAGTCAGCAGATGAAATATGTATCAGAGGAAGAAACGGCTGAATACATGGTATGCCAGTGTCCAAAGCTGGCAGAACTAAGAACCATAATTCACAAGGAGAACTCGGTTCTGGATCAGCATGAAGTAACAGGCTATCAGGTACAGAACAAAAGATCCTTGTGGATTGAATTTGATTGTTCCCTCAGGATTCATGGTTGTTCTCCTAGGATAAGTGGGTCAATGCATTTTAAGGGATTCGAATGCAAAATAATAATCGAAATAGCACGAAAAAACTTGAACATTCTGGGAAAAAAATGTTTTCATCAACTTGTCAAGGAGCAGCGTTTTTCTTCTGAAGAGTTTTTGCTTCGGTAAGGTTGGTAGGTTCTAATAAAGACGCCATTTTCAGGGTTGGCGGTTTGGATAACGCTAAGCGTAAATTTTTTTATCACCACCAGACTTTTCAATACCTAACGATTGGACAATCAACTGTGGATAAGGAACTGGCATTTACTTGGATTCTGATCAATTGTGTGTGAGATTAGTGTTTATGAGCAATGGAGCCAGTGATTTCCACTGCAAAAGAGTATGCAGATATGCATCACATTCAGGGAGGAACCTTTTTCGAGCCGAAAAGAGGAAGAAGCCTACAACGAAAGGGTAGCAGCAAGGATTTTTGCTCAGCGCTATCTAAACCGCCAACATCTTTCTTAGGGCGTCTTCATTAGAACCCGCCATCTTTGTACAGAGGATTGTTATTGACTTACTAATAATGCACCATTCTTTCAAGAGCTGCTAAGCCTAGCCTCATTTTCACGCAGATTTTCTGTAACCTCTAAGACATCTTGCGCAAACAATACCGCCTAGCCTCTCAATACATATTGTCCAAACACACCCCCCCAATTTGATAATTTTTACAAATGGAATGATACGCTAAATTAATTCCTATTCGAGCTATGACAATTTCGTAATATTTAACTACTGGAATAGGTCCTGGATCCAGATTATTCCAGTATGATTTGATCAGACTGGAATGATCTAGGGAGGCGATGAAAAAGTTCAATGTTCCACTTCTACAACAAGCGAAATAGGCGGATTTAGTAATCATCAACGCAAGAACAGACCTTCATGAAACTCTCCGAAACAATGGGATATTCAATGGCATCCAATTTTCGAAAAACGAGACATCGGTTGTGCAATACCGCCCCGATGATTGCTCGTTTAAATGCAAATCACTCCTTCGGCAAGAACTGCCCAATTTTGTTCCTACACTTAATTCCTATAATCCAGTAACCGTGGCAGTCTCGCGAAATCAAAATGAGGAAAACAATACCCCTAAAATTTTTGGTACCTTACTTATATAGATTAATCGGAAATTATTGGGTTCATGATTGGATTTCCCCCCATTACCATACCTCGGGTCTTTTGGCGAACCTTTGACAACATGGTTTATCACCGGTTCGAGACTTTTTTTTCCTGAACGTTAGTGCCGAAAATTATGCGATCTCGAAAATTTGAAAAATTCTTTCCGAAAATAATAATTTTCTAGGTAAGGCGATTATAGCAGAAATATGCTCCATCACATAGTTATATGATGAATCCCGACAGAATGCAAATTTTCTTATGCTAAGCAGCTGAATGGAACACGCAGGGGTGTACTCGAGGATTTTCTAAACTGGGTTATATTGAATTAACGATCTATAATATCAGAAAGTAATCAATAAAATATTATTTTTTAGGTTTTCTTAAAAAAAATAGGTTTATTCTTCACAGACAAAGGCATAACAAACTCGTTTTCGTTAAATATTTTAAG
Organism: Hippodamia convergens; assembly: GCA_038502775.1. Classification (NCBI taxonomy): domain Eukaryota; kingdom Metazoa; phylum Arthropoda; class Insecta; order Coleoptera; family Coccinellidae; genus Hippodamia; species Hippodamia convergens. The sequence continues at coordinate 26,245,014 of CM076607.1, read as the reverse complement.
TTCGAATTTTTTTAATTATATTCGAATATATTTGACATTCTTATTGAGGAATTTTATCACACATAACAATAATTTATGTGACGTACCAATAGTTTTGATGGTCATCTCGTTGAGATATTTGAAATTATGTATACTATTCTATACCTTTTGTTGTTATGCAGCAACCCTTTCTTCTTGAGGTAATTCCTACCAATAAAATAGTACAAAAGTTCGAGACCACAAAACAATGATCTCAAAATTCATGCTGTAAAATTTGCAGAAATTATTCTATTCCATTGAAGAAATGTTGTGCTTCGGATTGCCTCGTTGATAATTTTCCAGTACCTTCGTTACTGAAATATGAATTATCTTCATAATTTCAGTCGTTTGCTCTTGAAGTGAGACAACATTTTCTGATAAGTACCTAGTTATAGTTATGACTGAACCTCCTTCTAATGTGAGTTTTATGCACAGTTTGCTTCAGTTGTTATTTGCCTTAAGTCAGCTACAATAATCAAGATTAGTTTTATGAACTTTTTTTCGGGTTTTCTCTCTCATTGATATTAAGTGTTATTTCTTTTTTCATTTTAGTGCACAAGTTTTACGCAGGGGCCTTTATTTTATTATTACAACAAACTTCCTGATTTTTGTTTCAAAAACTGGGGGAAAACCCTGAAAATTTTCAAGAAAATGTAGAGTCCTCCCATAATAATGATCCAATAGCCATCTATATAGTTAAGATTATGATTCTCTCAATCGGGACACAAAAAAATGAAAATATTAAAATTTAACATATCATCATAAAAGTGAATTGATTTGAACAGACTAACTATAAAGATTCGTTGAAATAACCTTGAAAAACGTAGGAACTTTTCCGATTAATCTTTTGTGACACCCCTTGGGGTAGAGATGCCTGAAAATAGCACCCTTTCTCAAATACCTTGTTTCTTCTAAGACAACAACTTCAAAATTCTTTTTATGAGCTTTCAGAATATTGTTATTTTTAATGAAACAACAAATTGTTGGAAAATCCAAAAATTATCTGAGGCCAATAACATATTTTTTTGGTAAAAACTCAAAATGGTGTCTTCATTTCGCATAGGTCAGATTTGGGTAATAGGAATTTTTTCAGCTTGATGGAAAACATCGATGAGTAGAAAGATGCAGAAAAGAAATAGACAAAATCTAATGATCTTTAGTGGGAAAAAAACATAAAATACTTTTCAATATATAGGACGATTCTATTTTATATAGGGTGTCCCATAATTAAACCGACAAACTTCTAGTGGATGTTCTAGATTATTTGAGACACTTCCGACGGAAATCATATAGTACAAAAATGCTTCGTTAAATTGCTCCGAAGGCCAACACTTTTTGTCACATATCTTCAAAACTGCTTCACCTAAAGTGTTGAAAGTTTTACATCAAATTAATAAACTTCGATATTTTTTCTTGAAAAAAGGTGCTCTTGTTTGACATCGCCTAGTGGAGCTGGTTTTAAGAAAAATTGATTTGGAATTTTCATTCAATCACTAGAAATATAATTTATGAAAAATGAATAAATTGAATGGAGCAAAGTTTATATTATAGTTTCTTGAGAAAGATAAATTTTTCGACTATCAAACCCTCGTGAGAAACTAAAATTCTTATTTGGACAAACTGTTCTTGTGAAAATTGGAGCAGACATGAGATTTAGGTATACGAAAGTTTATTTTATAGTTTCTCAGGACGTTCTAGTTATCTCTCAAGCTCAAGTCAATTTTTCGGAAGTCGACACAGATATATGTACATAGTTTCCTGATTTGAGTGGCTCAGAGGAAAAATGTCATAACTCCCATTGAGTGAAATGTTGGAAATTAAGGTTTCACGTTGCAAATGATTGAAAGTCGCATTGATAGGTATAGAAAATATTGTTACATACTCGGTCAAAACGATGATTCAACTTTTACCACTTATTAGAAGAATGATATGCAATCTCATGTACCCAAATATCGGTATAACTCAAAAATTCAGAATTTGTGACTTATACCACTTTACCTCTGACCGGGGCTTATTTATTGCTTGAAACCGATGCAAGTGCATGCGATCGCAGCTTCTGAGCCAGTCCGTACCTGACGAACTCAGCGTGTCGTTCTATCCGAGATATAAAATCGTAAACGGCAAAAATTGGAATCGAGCGCACGTTTAAACATCAGAATCACCATAATTTGGTCAAAATCGATCACAAAACACAGTGTTTGATATCGAATCGCAATTAATACGAAACGTGTGGTTAAACTCAGCCAGACAATGGCCGACTGCGATACCAGCGAGCGATACTTTGCCGTTGTTGATGGAAATTACAACGTTGTTTATACTTTATTATGATGATATCGAGAGGTTTTTGTTAGCGACCCATTGCCTTCGATTTTTTCTACTTTTCTTCATGCCGAATGGCCGCGGAGAATCGGTTGATTTTCGAGATAGCGAAGTGGATTCCAATATGGAGTCCACGAGCTTATTGACTGAATGAAGTGCCAGAGCGAATTTCGGACTCCTAACAATAACATAAATACATAACTAATATGAAAATATGATGTATAAAATCAGTAGGAATTCAGGAAATATCAATAGGTACATACATCAATACATATTGAAACCAAAAAGTACCTTGCTGGGGTTAGTGCAACACAGGAAAACCATAAAGATCTGTTGTATTATTTTCGATTCTTTTTAGTATTAGTTTATACACCTGTGATTGGGCCTCGGCCTGTTGGATGTACATATTTCTGATAACCTAAGTAAATGAATAAGTATTAAAATGAGGAAAAGGAAAAAACCTAGCAGAAAAATTAACTGACGGTTAACTTAACGGTTAAAAAGTTGTAGTATCACCAATTTTGCCCACCCTGTACAAGTCAAAGACTCTCCCTGTAAATGCATCCATTATCCATTGCAATTCTTCCAGGTAACGGAGGTATCATATATCCTTCTCAATGATATATTCATTGAAATACATACAGGGTGTTTCGAAAAAAGAAGCTGATACATTTAATGAATGTGTTTCGATTTCTGACTCTCATAGAGGGCGCTAGTTACACGGTTCGTACCAAGTTGTTTTGAACATGACTTTCTTGATATTAGATTTATTAAGCTGAATTTTGAGCGATATTAAACACCATTCAATTTTACACCAGAAAGGTACTGATGAAACTTGCTACTATGCACCTTTTTCGGAATATTTCGATTTGAAAATTATGAAGAAATAATCGATGCTGATATGAAATATTGATAAAGTCATTAATTATTGTTATTATTAATTAGTAATCACGATGGAGGTCCACCCCACATTGAAAGAAGTTATGTCGAAATCGGTTTAGTAATTATTTTCCGAATCGATGGATTGTTTGAGGTGTAGAAGCTCCGATTCATTGGCCACCTCGGTCTTGAGATTTCAATCCGTTGGATTGCATTGCACAGTTTGATCGTACCTTGAAGAAAAAATTTATCCAATAGAGGCAATTTCACCTCAAGAATTGAAGAAGAAAATTCAACGTCACTTCAATGACCTCATAGCTGAATCCCAAGCGTTAAAAAGATTAATAGATTTTTTATAAAAAACGATAGATTCCTGGAATAAAGGACATTCTGAACATCTACCTTGATTGAATTCTTTTGTATGTTTTCTGATTTTTTTTATAATTTTCTTGTGATTTTTTGTTGAATCAATAAGCATCGATCATTACTTCAAAATTTTCAAATCAAAATATTCTGAAAACGGTGCACAATATCGAGTTTCATCAGGAGTACCTCATTGGTGTGAAATTGAATGATGTTCATGATCACTCAAAATTTTGCTTGATATATCTAATATGAAAAATGTTAAAAAAAACTCGGTACGATCCGTGTAACAAGCGCCCTCTATAAGAGTCAGACATCAAAACACATTCATGCTTCCAAAACAGATTCGTATGAAATTTCATTACAATGTTGCCAGTATTTTCGGCAAAATAGTAAAAAATGTTTATAATTTTTCCCTTTTTCAACGCCCTTTATCTTGAATATGGATGATATTAAGAAAATTTTTTAATGAACAAGCCTCAATTAGTTTTCAGTTTTCTATCTTTCCTAGAGAGGGGATCACAGTTTGAAACAATAACAATTTATAGTAGGATGTTGTATGTAATGAAAGTGAAATATCCCTTCGTGCTTCTGTTATTTATGGGTAAACCTTCGTCTTCATGACTTTGTTTAGCCTCATGACATGCAGATAGCGATCATCCATAAATTTAACGAATGAATTTAGAGATTTGTTCCACGAATATATTGTGTCATAACCTGCAGCATTTCCATCATAAAGTCATTAGACACAGAATTTCCCCATTCTCGTGTCAGAGAATCGTTTGGTGAAGGCGTCAGGGGCTCTATCGACATCACGAGCAGGTCGAATGAGAAAAACTGGTTCGACGATGGAACAAAATGCGGAAACAGTAAAATTCTAGAAGTTCAAACGACTATTGTAGTGTTTCATTCCCCCATAATGACCAAGGTATAATACTACTGGGAGGAAAGCGGTTACTGTAATTATATGGGAATTCACTACCCATTTCGAGCGCAAACATCGTGGTTTTTCCTCCTTTTTCGCACCGAGAGGAATAATATTGACGATTTATGATTCTTTCATTTCATCGTCACATTAATCGAGACGGCTCAGATGAGTTTTATGTCAGTTCTACTGTAATGGAATGAATTAAACGAGAACACTTCTTCGATAGCGGCCGCCTTAGATGTAATAAAGTTGAGAGTTGATTAAATCTGAAGGCATTGATTTCCCAAGTTCAAGAACCGAATAGATAAGATAATTTCCATTTATACAGGGTGTCCGGGGAATAACTGAACATACTCTTACCAGAGGTAGAGTTGGACTAGGTGATTACTGATTGACTATAAAAAATTAATTTCTGGATTTCCCTAGAAAGCTACAGGGTGATTTTCCAACTTCATGGAAATACTTAGACTATCATAAAATCCAAACTTATTGACGGATATTATTGAAATATGGGAGGTTATTGGCACATGCTAAGGTCGAGTCAGAAAGATATCAATTATTTCATTATTCCAGGGCCGGACTCATTAATCTTCATTTAAACTGTTCAGGGTAAAACAAACACTTTGTATTTCGAATTACAAATAATTGATTCGCTTTTTAGAAGGGAGCTGAATTATGCTTCAATTTGTGATATCGCTTAAAGTTGTCACATCAACAATTATTTTTTTATTAATTTTTGAATTTGGATAAAGTTCGAAAAATTGAATTTATTTACCTGAACAGGACTTAGTCATCTTGTGGAGGTCGAAAATAAATAATAAGTTTTCTTTAAAAAGTTACTGAAGGTGAGGAAGACTATAATAATTTGTTGATATACTGGGTGGCCACCCCAGACGCGGATCTCACTGCGATGAAGTAAATGAAGGTATATTTCGAAAAAAAAATGGTGAAGTGTATAGGGTATACATAAGCATAATTCAAAATCATTCGTATGTATACCGGGTGTTCGACAACAAAGATATAGAACAAAGTGACACTTCTTCCAATGTGAACACCTCTAACTGAATTAGTAAATCTAGGAGTATCTCCAGATTTCAGCCCGCTAGATTATTTTTTGTGGGGCCAATTGAAGGATATGGTATATTCTGAAGAAATCCAGTCAAGAGAACAGCTGTTGAACAGAATTATCAACTGTTGCGCTATTTCAAGAAATAATGACGATATGATTCGCAAGCCTGTATCCAATTTGAACATTCGGCAAGAGAAATGTATACAAGCTAATTATTTTCATTTCGAACCACTTCTGAAATAACGTTTACTCAGCAATTCATTCGTTCCTATTTTCATACTTATTAGGTACTTTTTACTGTATTTTAGTTTTTTTCATTTGTTATTGTTTCGTAATGGAATATGCTTATTAAAGCTTTGAACTGTTTCGAAAATTTCGTACTAATACTTTCGCATTTTATATTCAAACATAAGATTTTCAGTTCTCTCCATGGTGAAAAATTCAATTTTTCGAACTAAATCCAAATTCAAAAATTCATAAAAAAATAATTGTTAATGTGACAACTTTAAACGATATCACAAATTGAAGCATAATCAAGCTTCTTTCTAAAAAGCGAATCAATTATTTATAATTTGAAATACAAAGTGTTTGTTTCACCCTGAACAGTTTAAATGAAGATTAATGAGTCCGGCCCTGGAATAATGAAATAATTGATATCTTTCTGACTTGACCTTAGCATGAGCCAATAACCTCCCACGTTTCAATAATATCCGTCAATAAATTTGAATTTTATGATGGTCTAAGTATTTCCATGAAGTTGGAAAATCAGCCTGTAGCTTTCTAGAGAAGTCCAGAACTTAATTTTTTATAGTCAATCAGTAATCACCTAGTCCAACTCTATCTCTGGTAAGAATATGTACAGTTATTCCCCGGACACCCTGTAGGCTCACAAAAAAAGACCGAAAAAAATAAATCAAATTCTATCACTGAAAGGAGAGACAGAATGGTTTCGGCCTTATCAAGTCTTCATAAAAAAATTTTTATCTTCAAACCTACTAGTAATGGGTTTCTGAATAACTTAATACAAATGGCGACATCTAGCAGGGTCGAAAGAGAAATTCAATTTCTCCAGTTCGTATGATGAAAAAGCACTGCTTACATCTTCTTTCACTTTTTGATGTTTTAGTAGTGCCCTAAATCAGAGCTTCATGCACAGGGCCGGGTCCAAGGGAGGGATGTTGAATGAAGTCGGCAAATTTTCAAACCAATCGGAAGATTTTCAAAGCAGTTGGAAAAATTTCAAAAGAGTTGGAAAAATTTCAAAGCAGTTGGTAAACTTTCAAAGCAAGTGGAAAAAATTTCAAAAGGGTTGAATAAATTTCAAGCTAGTTGGCAAAATTTCAGCAGTTGAACTTCATCATTCCGACAGAGTTATCAAATACGAAAAAAATCTGAATTAGAAAAAACAAGTTTGCAATCAGTAGGTACTTGACAATATATTTATCGCCATCAATAAATGGTATTTAACCGAAAATTTTTACCATCAAGTGTTTGAAGAGATGCGGCCTCAAGAAATAGGTACCATTCTGGTATCATAAATTTTAGCTGTTACTATCAGATAAGCAGAGTCGTCATTAGATACGCTCTTCGTACATTGTGTTGTTATAGTTTTGCGAATAAACAATATGTGTAAATAAATTCAAATAATTAACCGAGAAAGATTAAAAGTGAAGTTTGAGTTATGTGGTGCTTAAAAAAAAATAACAAAAAAAATTATGAACAGAAAGTGCACGAAGGACCACAATTGTGAAAGAAAATTATGGGCAGTGACCACAGAATATCGGAAGGCAATTTGTATTATTTTTTTCTAACATTAAAAACTGAAATTAGCTACGAATTACAACAAAAATCATTCAAAATACTAAATATATCCTTAATTCCCAACACTAATTGCAATAAACGCTGCAAAGAGTTCGAAATAGCCAACTCAAATTAGAAAATTATGTTCAACATTGTTTCTTCAATATGACTGATTTAGGGCAAAACCGTTTCCCTTCTAAATTGGGAATCTGTTTTTTTTTAAGTATATTGATATTGATTTATGACACACATTTCGACCCACATTTTCTGTTTTATTAATTAGTTATGTTGCTTTTCTTTATTTCATGGAACCTGTAAGCAAAAGTAAAGTTCATTTTTCATCAAACGAAATATATTTTCTGAAAATTTTGTTCCTATTATTCTGTGAAATGGACCCATGTTAGGGATGAGCAGTTTCAATATTATGAATCTCACCAAAGTGGTAGGTAATTAATTTTGTTTTTTCATCCACCCAACATTCAATCATGTTCATTTCTTTATTTTATGGAATCTGCCTTTGTGAAAAATATCTTGTTTTATGATGCTTGAAATTTTGAGATACAGCAAAGAATGAAACTGAACCTAATTAAAGAATGAAACAAAAAGTGTGTCTCAAAGTTTCAAACATACTTCAAGGTACTCCTCACAAAAAAAAAAATTCCATGAAATAAAATAACTCACATTATTGAATCTACGTTAATTTCTCATCACTTTGAGTCCCAATATTTACTCCTTTCACAGAATAAAAAAGAATAGATTTTTCAGAAAAATTTTTTCTGAGCCTTGCCTTCGCTCTCAGATTCCATGAAATGAAGAGAAGCTACAAAACTAAAGAAACAAATAAGTAGGGTTTCTCAAAGTTTTAAGCAACATTAAGATACTTTTCATGATAAAAAACAGACTCCATAAAACCTACTTAATTCAATGATCGGTAGATGGAAAAAAAATTAATTACTTCTCACTCTGTTGGAATTCATCATTTTGAATTTTTTTACCGAAACAAATATTATACCATAATATGTAATACGGTTTCCTGTTAATTCAATGTACAGTTGGAAAATTTTCGATGGATTTCCCTCCCCAAAAATTTGGCTTCGGCCCGTCCCTGCTCATGCAAGTTTCTCTGAGTAATGGAGACGCCGAATTTTTTGCAATTGCGATGGCAGGATCTTTTTTTAAATTTTTTTGTCTTAAAGTTTTGCACATTCGATATTCACCCCTTCTTTTGAAAAGCTCCGTCCAGTACATATAACCGTCGACAACTTTGTGTTTAAGTCAGATTTCATCAATAGATCGCTATCAATAACTATTCTAAACAATTTCTATTGTTGTTCCTCTGCATAACCAAAGCCCGAACCTATGATGAGTCTTTTTAATGTATTTGATTTAAATTCTCTGTGACCAATCCTATCCCCTATATAGATGAATATTAAAAAAAATTTAAATCATCAATAGAACTTGTCTCTTGCCTTGTATAGAAATTTAGTATTGTTTCACACCACGACATATTTATACACTTGACGAATTATCGTAAGCCCAGTACGGAGCCCTGGAGTTAGACCCCCATTGGACCCATTTCCAATCCAATGTATCCTCTTGGATCTTTCGTCTAGGATTCAAATATGGAAAGGGCTTTTGGATGGTTGCAAATTAATACCTATTACAATGTTGATTTCAATATAAGAATACTCAGTTGATTATGCTATAGTTTATCATTAGAACTGTCTCCTCTCGAGTTTTAAAGAACGGCGATGTGAAAAAATTAAATCCATACAAATATAAAGAATGTGAAAGTCCGTGTGGTTGTGTGTTTGTTTGTCTTCATACAGAACTCTGGAATCAGATCACCGATTTTGATGAAAATTTTTATCATCTATCGAATTTGACATTTCAACAATAATCCGACTATTTTGTTTTAGCCGATTAGCATGCAATTAGGTGAAAATTTTGCACTAGTGCTCGGTGAGAATGGTTTGTAAATTTGAACCTATTGAGACCTGCTTTTTGGGCAGACAGCTTTGACCGTTTTACGATCTCGTTTCTGCCAACTGGAATGTTCTTGAACCATAAACCATTATTTTGCCATTCTCGATTCGGTATAAGAAACAGACGGTTTGTATTCACGTTAGATCCTCATTTTGTCGAAAGTTTTCTGTATAATCTTGAAGAAAAGAAAAAGGTTTGTTAAAAAAATTAAATAAAAAACGGTTAATTTGACCTACCTAATGGGGCAGATGTCTTCATTAGTAGTGTTCCTGATTAACCATTTACTGTCTGTTAATCTGCGGCCTCCTCCTTGGCCAGTTTTTGGAAACACTGGATCATATTCAATTCCATTTGTGCTTTTCTTCTCGAAAGAAATCTGTCAAACAGTTGCCTCACCTCTTCGAAACGCTAGCTCATAATATATGAGATGACAAATTTTTTTCTGAAGATCCTCCGGCTTGTTTTCGTCGTGAAGCTTCAAAATTTGCAGCAATTCTTTGTGAGTAAAAGCCGATAAGCTTTCTTTTCCCTTTTCCGGGTTCGTTTGTAATATTTTGCGCTCAGCATTTCTTGCACCCTTAGCAGATTCAAATCTAACGTCAATAAATGGGTCTCTTGCAATGCCGAAATTGTCGTAACATTTTTCCTGAACAAGTTTTGTTGTCACGTTCCACATTGTTTTCACCACACATTCTTTATAAAGGGATTCATCCTTCTTGCGCATGTTGCTTGCCCAGTCCTTTAGAATGAAGGCAATTGTTTTCACCAATGTTCCTTGTTATAATGACAGTGACACAATAGGATTTGATTGATTCATAAAATTTTCTTATAAAATTTAGCTCTTGCAATGAAAATGAATCGATAATTTTCATTGCACAAGTTAAATTACTACTGAAAATTTCATTATAGTGTAGAAAATTTATTTCAGTAGAATTCCATGTGGAATTCATTCCTATAAACGAAGAAATGAAGAAAAAAATCAATTTTTCATGAAGAAGTCGTTAATGAACAAGCTGATTTTAGGCTTTTACGGCCGAGGCCGACGTAAACTATAAGAGATAGAGGAGCGTGATCAATAATTTCGTAGATCACGAAAAGTTCTATGAAAAAGTCAGCGACGGCAAATGTCTACCTACCCAGGAGTTTGTTTTCAGTTTTCTTCATCGTGAGAATTTTAAATATATACTTATTAACATTCAGATGTTGAATATTAATTGTAATAAATTTTTCGTACTGAGATTTTTTTGATTTTCTGCTCTCACCTTCATCTGATGCACAGAATCTGCATATTATGACACCGAATGAAAAAACATATAATAAAGCCAGTTCACAGTAGCGTTTTACGTTGAAATATTACGCGAGCTGAACAGCGGGTTTGAACTAGCTAATATTTTCGATAAATATCTCCATCAAGAAAAAATCTGTCAATCCCTCGTCTGTCCCTGACCATATACAGAAATATGCTCAATATATCTTCTGAATGGAAAAGCAATTATCCTAAATGACCAGAAGAAAATGGAAATGAGCGACAGGTTTAAAGATCAATAAACCGCTTGGAACGTATTCCAGTAGTCAGAGTGTACGCCTTTTATTACCAATTACTCTGTCCTCAGGTGTTACAGACTGTTTATGCAAATGTTCCCGAAAACTAGCCATCGATGATAGCATCCGATTCTACGCGTCTGTGACATTCGATTCACATTAGGAGCCGTTATTCGTTATGACCCGTCATTACCATAATTCGGCTCCTACTAATTGATAGATCCGAGCGCACGGAGCCTCAAAAAACTACCGAAAACCGCGGAGTTTTCGGAAGCCCGATCTTAATGATAGACGAATGGACGGCCGATCGAACCCTAGTTTCGAGATAAGCCGTTCGAAAATTCGAAATTATGATAATGCATGTAAATGCGCGACTCAGAAGAATCGAGAGGAAGATTTTAATATACATGAGTACGAATTTAAGTACGGGTTACGGAACAATAAAAAAAATTAACTTTGTTTTCGAAATTTTTGTATATATTATATTAGCATGAGGGTAATCGTTATGCTCTGGCGCCTTGAAGATGGGCTTTTCTAGCTATCGGTTGATTCACTGTCTGTCTTTTCGTCATGTCAATCGGTCAGTGACATGTCTTCCTTATCACCATTACGGTAGCGGTGCCACTCCACGTGCAATCGGTACAACCTATTCCTTGTGGTGAAGCGCAAAGTGCTGTTGATTTTTTGGGTTGTTCTTATTGTATAGGACTTCTAAAAGCAAGATTTGAATGTTCAAGGACCCAAAACTATAGGCCAAAATAAACAAAAATGCTTCATAAACATGTTCAGCAAAGAGAGAATGTTTCAAATATGTGGAATTCAATTTATTTACCTTTACCTCGTCCTTTCTTCATTTGCCAAATCTTCATTTATACTGCAGTTGACTGACACCCAGAGGAAAATTGAAGCTTAACCCAGTACTTCAGATCCTATGTCTGGGAGAATTCACCAAAGATACCATTTCGAGAGAGTCCTTTGGTGTGAAGAAGCAATTCTAGCAAGGACAGAACAGGGTGCAGTCAGTATCAGCTAAAGTACGTATTAGTGCTCATCTTGTTTGGAAAAACCCCAACTAACAGCATGTAAAACACAGAGCTCTGCTTGATCCAAAACTAACGTATGTCTTCGCAGCAGTTTTTGGAGCAAGGATTCCGAAGACCAAATTTTTTTTTTAACTTCTGGAAGAAGTCTGAATCATACGACTTGGAGTTGTTAAATTTAATAATAAGCATGTTTGGGACAACGAAAATATCATGCTCTAATGGTTGAATCTTGATATCTGATACCTTTTTTATTTATCTAACATCCTAAAAGTTTTGCAGAAAGAATGTGTGATATTTGTGATGACATTCATTTGAATCAAAAGCAAAAAATTTGTTCTAGCATTATGGCGCTCCAGATCATTTTTCGTTAGTATGTGATTAGTGACTGCCAGATGAATGTTCCAAGAATCAATGATGATAATTGGGCACAGGCAAAGCTTCTCGTCAAGCAGTAACCATTAGATAATTCTAAACGATTACACCGAAAAGAAATAATAAAATCGGTGATTATAAGGAAAGAGTTCTTCCAACCTTTGAATTATTTCATAATAATAAATCATTGAGAGAAAACAAATTTGTCTTGGTGCCCCCAAGTTGGGGGACGATCGTCCACTGTCGACTTACACCTTGTTTTTCACTGATTTAATACTCATAGAATGAGGTGCATCGAATCATTATATAAGCTTGTGTAAGTGTATATTTAAAAATGTAGAAGGGAACTTCAGTGAAACTGTTTTCTGGCATACTTCGAAGAAAAATGAAGAATATGGAGTTCATCAACTTTGTGGAGCAAATTTTCAATGATAAAGTCAAGCGCCCTTGTGAAAAATGGTGTGGATATTAGTTAATATTTTAAGGTAATAGTATATTTAAAACGGAAAAGTGAAGGATATCGTCCCATAAAATCGAAATTTCACATTCGTGAACAAATTGAAAACATTATAAAGGAGGCACCAGATAGGAAACACTTGATGGTTAAGGTTGCAACTATTTTCGCATTATTTGGAGCCTGTCGGCGTGAAGAATTGTGAATTTTATTAGTGGAAGATATCGAAATAACAAATAAATCATTGGTTATACAACTTCCAAATACAAAAACGAAAGTCAGTCGTTCTTTCAGTATTATTGGGAAGTATGTAGACTATTTTCATAAGTACTTTGCACTGCGCCTTTCTGTCATCAAACATCATCGTTTTTCCCTGAATTACATGAATAATAAATGTACTGCCAATCCAGTTGGTAGTAATACATTTGGCAAAATTTAATCTATTGTTGCCGAATTCCTCAAACTTCCAGAACCAAAAAAATATACAGGAACTGTTTTCGAAGATCCTCCGCTTCATTGCTAGCAGAATCAGGAGCAAATATTACGGATATAAAAAGCATGGTGGATGGAATTCTAGGACGGTAGTCGAGAGCTATGTTGATCATCCAATTGCATATAGAAATGTCATTGCTGAAAAAATTTTCCCAACATCAACAGATTTTTGATCATCATCATCCAATATTGTACTTCTGGTTTCTACAAGTACTGATGGTGCTGAGGATTCTAATAATGTGTTGCGAAGCTCCCTAACGTCTCAGGGCATCAATGTCCCCCCCCGTTCATAAGTAATGATTGCTGACTATTGATAATAAAAATTTGCAATTGCTGAATTTTTCTCATCTGATTTCATCATGAGAAAATTGAGTGCTAAAAATATTTTCAACACTAATGTTAAAAGTATTTCTAACAAGCTTCCACGTAAACAATCAATTTTAACATTGTTTGCTGTCATTAAAAGTATCACTTTTAATTCAGTTGTACAAAAAAGACAATGTAGAGAAAAACTGAGAATATAGCTCGGAGAGCAGACCGTATTAAAAAAATATTATATATTAATGATGAGTTTTCGATAAAGATAATGTGATTAGACTAAGGATGTGACTATATTTCATTATATAAAACGAATGGAATAAATGATTGTTGTTATAGCTGTTTGTCATCATCGTTCTGTTAAGCGTACTTGATGTAAGGACCTGATGATGTCAATGTTACCACGAAGTAGGTTTTCGAACCTATTCAAGTGACGAAAACGAGAATGAAACACAACTAATGTAAATGATGATCCACATGATTAAGCAGACCTATATAAGAATCTATTTATTTCAAGCAGAACAATGATAATTTGCACAAATATATGTAGGTACCTATATATTATCAAGTATTCCGAAAATTGCTGTGTATTCTAGTGTAGGGTCGTGCATTAATGAATTTTCGATGGCTTCCACATGGAGTTCATACCCAACTAGGTAATGATACATTTCGTACTGCGAACGTACGATTTTTCTTCTTCAGGCGGACAGCCTATATTTGTATTGGAGCCCTCCCAGAAATATTACTATATCAGTGGTAAATTATCCCTATAATTGGGGCCCATTATCTGCGATACTCCTGGTATTCCACAGTTTTGCCTTATCATTATTTCAAGTTAAACGTTTTTCTATGAAAAGGCCACAAGTAATAGTTGAGGTAATGCCGGATATTTGCTGCGCCATAAATAATAATCTCTACTCTAATGAAGCTACCATACAGCGATTTAAACTTTCATTATAATCACTGGGTCTTTTTACCCACCGTATGTATTGTTTCACACACATGGGCGTCGTGGATGGGTGTGAAGGTACATCGTTTCTATGAAAATTAAGTCATAAGAATGCTGGTAGTGCCTCATTTCTTGCTCGCATATTACTACCATTAAACGAGAGGATCTTTCGTATTTTTAGGTAGGTATTAATGAACGTTGGATGGACTCACGAAAGGGTTGAATGTTCTAGAGGCCTGAGGAAGCATGCAGATGAGAAAGAAAAGAAATCAGGAACAGATTTTTATAATATACAAAGTGACAAAGAAACTGCAATTTCCAGAAGGAGATGTTTAGATTTTTTTTGTAAAACATAGGTGGTAAATGATTGAAATAAGGAGAAAAAAACAAAGGCTTCACAACTTTCTTAATTAAATTTGTTAAAAATGTGATTATCCACCGCAATTATCTATACAATTCCCAACACGTCTTGGCATTGCTGAAAGAAGTTGTTCTATTATTTCTCATAAAAGTAGTTGGATTTCTTCCACGCTTCCCGTAGACCAAATTTCAACCTCTTTCAAATTCACTTATGAGAGTATGCCGGGTTTATTGGCTGTGGTCTATTGAAAATTATTTCGCCCAACGTATCGCCTACATCTGCGCTAGAGTTGATGGTCTCAGATTCTTGATTCAATTGTATTTTCAAAGTTCCGAATATATACGTCCAACCTAAGTATTTGAAATATAAACCTATAATACAATAACCAAAAAAATCAATTTTGATACGATTGAAATCCAAATCGAAAGTAATCCAACTGAAATAGTAGTTACGGCTACTTAACTTAGCTTCGAAAATTGAATCAGCTGTGAGAAAAAAAGCAAAATGAACATCATCGTCAATGATGCACCGTCAAATTGGCGTGGGATTGTTCTTAGTTCAGATCAATCTTATATCGTGATAACTTTTGAACCATTTCTCCAAATTAAGTTGTGGGAAAGAAAAAGATCATCAAGGTACATTAAATACCGAAAGCGCCAAAAGTATCTTATTCTACAGAAATTCGGTAAGTCTTATAAAATGTGTATTGTGAAAAGGGTATCCAATTCAACTCACTTTATGGCTCACTATTTTTGATAAAGTGGCTTGGATACAAAAGATATCATCCATAGAATGAACTGCCTAGCAGACTCATCGGACATGAATCCAATTGAGCACGTATGGCATTCCTTAGGAATAGCAATATCCAATCGCTAAAACACACCTTCAACTTTGCAGGAATGGAGTTCAGCCCTCCAAATTGAAAGAAGTAATGGAAATACGGACTATTAAATTTGGATTCAATTGTGGAATAACTATAATTAATCAATGATAAATAATCGATAATTTAAGAAGTATTATCATTTTCCCTATTTTGTCTCATCCTGTATAAAGCAAAGAGTACCTAACAAACAAAATTTTTCCATTAAAGATACTCATCCACAAAAGTTAAGGATATCTCATTCAATCATTTTGAAAAGTATGTTATCTTTGAGAAAATCGCTGTAAAATCATTTAAAACCCAATAAAAACTTGAATCGTTCCAATAAAAATCAGTATGAGACATTTCGTCAATCTGGTCGCCTTTTTTCTGAAGTTTGGTTCTTTGCTTATGCTTCATGAATGTTTTTTTTTTTTTAATGGAATCATTTTATCAACGGCTTCGATTTGAAACAAGTTTTCTGAAAATGCAAAGACAAAAATTAACAAACGCGGGACTACTAAGGCTATCGGAATGCTACAGAGTTACCTAACTCAGGTTGTTGTAGCGGAAAGGCTCCAAGTCAGCCAAAGTGTGATATCTAGACTTTGGAATAGGTTCAGGAAGAAAGGTTCCGTATTGGAAAGACCAAGGCTTGGTGGGCGACGAAAAACAACACCTGCTCAAGATTGTTTCAGCAGCGTTTCCGCAAGAAGAAAGCCTACATCTACGTGTAGAATGGTACAGAATACTCTTCTAAATGCAGATGGGATCCAAGTTTCCATGGAAACCATCAGACGATGTTTGAGAGAGGTGAATCTAGGTTATAGACGTCCATTAAGAGGAGTTCCATTAAAACGTGACCATAAGCGTCAAAGACTGGAAAGGGTAAGGCAACATATCAATTAGAACGATCAATGGCGTAGTGTCCTTTTCACTGATGACTCCAGATATGGACGATTCTCAGATTCTCGAAGAATGTAGGTATGGACAATCCCACGCTTACCCCGTAATCGTCGCTAGGTCCAAGAAGTCCATCTATTCCGAGGGGGTAGTGTTATGGTATGGGCCGGGATATGTTCCAACGGGTGCACAGATCTACACATTTGTCCTGGGAATATGACCGCCTTACACTATAGGGAGCATGACATTGACAATGTTTTTCCTAATTTTCGCGCTGCTATTGGTGAAACTTTTCAATTTCTAGACGATAATGCTAGACCGCACCCTGCAGCCGTTGTTCAGAATGCGCGCGAGGAGCTTTTTATTTCATATTTACGAGCATATTTATCAATACCTCCGCTCTCGCCAGGTTTGAATTGCATAGAACATGCATGGGATATGCTCCGTAGAAGATTAGATAATCATCTGAGAGAGCTTCTGCCCCATTTATGGAACCAAATTCCTCATGAAATGTAGTGTAGTATGCAAAGAAGATGTCAAGCTGTTATTGATGCCCGTGGAGGCCATATATTGTATTGATAGTATTAAAATTGCATTCTCTGGGAATAAAATTTCCCTATTTCACTCGATTTTTCTTAACCACCTGCATACGCTGCAGACCCACAGGCTGAAATTAATTTTATTTCCTGCAACTTGAAATCATATCAATATAAATTTTCATCACAAAGTCTCATTTAAACCATATATTTTTGCAATTTAAGTCAATATCCCTAACTCATGTGGAGCAGTTTAT
Source organism: Hippodamia convergens (assembly GCA_038502775.1). Classification (NCBI taxonomy): domain Eukaryota; kingdom Metazoa; phylum Arthropoda; class Insecta; order Coleoptera; family Coccinellidae; genus Hippodamia; species Hippodamia convergens. The sequence continues at coordinate 26,227,566 of CM076607.1, read as the reverse complement.
ATTGCAGTATGTTGAAATAGTGTGAAATATTCATTTCCAGAACAAAGATTGTTTATTTCTTGAGAAATCTAGTTAGGCCAAGACTTTTGATGATGTGAGACTACTATAGACAGAGTTTTCGAAGTGATCAAAGTTTTTTTTCGACCAAATGGTAACGAAAGCCTAAGGAAACGACTCAAACTATTCTAAACACGGAAATTATTATGGAAATATATAAAATTTCAATCAGCTCTGAAAATGAGTGGAAAATTATATCTCAGTCAATTCTAATTGCTCTGCTCCCACCTGCAACCGCTATTTTTCAATCACCTGGATTCCATGTCGCCTCTTCATTATTGATGCATCGTTGAAACACTGTGATCTCTGGTCATTTGGAAGCCCGATTCAATTAATCACCGGAAAAAATCTTTTACAGTATTCAGATCAGGATTTGCACATCAAGGTGTCTCTGGCGATGGCAGGATATCAGGAGCTTACCGTAATGAACCAAAATTACACTGATACCCAACTTCCACTAGAATCAGGTTGGTTTTTTCGATTACAAATTGATTCTCCATTATTGCAGTTAATTCAAGATGTGCAGATTGAGCATCATCATCGTGAACACCGTGCTTTGAATAATGAAAAGGGCATTAGTTGACAGCAATCGACTTGACTTGCCTACATAGAAATTGTTCAGAAAGCTGTGCTCGAATACCTACGTATATTTTCAGTGGGACGAATCGAAATTTAAAGTCTCGTGAAACTTGAATTCCTTTTTTTCAGCTGATGGATCTTAAATTGTTTATGAAAATTCATGAATAGAAAAAATGAATGACCTCTTCAAATATAACGTGTTCGTTAATGTTTTCATTTACATGAATTTTCATAAGGACATTTTTAATGGCCTCGTATGACATAAAATGTAATGAATGGAAGAAACAGACAATGTTGAAGAATTGTCCTTGACCCAAAACTGCGGTCGAATCTTAAAATTGATTATATATTCTTATCCAGTAGACTAAGTATAGGTTTTATTGTGAGAGTGTGTGATCATTTTAGGTCAGTCCGTTCAATCAAATATATATGTTGTGACTATTAGTTTCACGTCGACTCTGTTCCCCTTCATCTTTGTATTTGGAATGCACAAAGTATAAGATACAAAGATAACAATTAGGTACACATGCCTACTCTTATACTATAATATAGAACGAAAATACCTTAGTGACTTGTTTGTCATCAAGAAATGTAAGGAATATTACTCTTTTTCGATTTCAACAGAGAGGAACAAGCCTTCGATTATGAATGAATTCACCATTGTACAGGATGCCACGAATTATACCGGTTGAAATATTCACAAAAAGGACTCGGAATTTTGAAATAAAATTTCATTTACAAGTTTTGATCTAATGAGATTATTTTTTTACGTTCGTCACACTTCCAGTTCAACAGGAAATGACGTAAACTTCCGTTTTTCAAATAGAATGCTCCATTTTTATCCCCATTATCAGATGCATTCAGAGAAAACCATCCGAAAATTCTGGGAAAATTCGAAAATTCTGAAAATAAAGAAGAAATTGGCCTCATTTTGAACGAGCTCATCTCTGCAATTTCTTCATTGAAATTGTCGAAGTTGCAATTTCTATCAAGAAAAAACTATACTATTATCTTTCGCTGAAGTCAAAAATTAATTTCATATGCAGGTAGTCTAATATTCAGTGTCAAAATTGGTTATGACGAAAATGTGAAAACTCGATTTGTTAAATTGCAATCCCAGTTTTTTTTTATGATATATATTGAATCCACGTTCAAAAATAATATGAGCGTATGGGCTAATTGGTAATTATAATAAAATTCACGATATGCTAGATCTTATAGTTTTTTATGATACAAGTTCAGAAGACACTGATATTCTTACACGAGTGCAAAATTCAAAATCGAGCAACGAAATAGAGAGTTTTTGAATGAACGAGTGTTAGAATGAGCATTCTGTATGAGTATCATACATTATGTTCTCTAATTCGTTGAATTTTTATTGAATTTTTTGAAATATTTCCATAAATATAGTTCAGTGATTTTTCTATTGAAAAATATTGATTGGCAGAACTGCTTCCTCTCTCACAAACGTGTAATTAATAAATATTAACATGAGAAAATTATCACTGAGATTCTCGGGAATTTCTTCCAACAATTAAGACAGATTATTGGAAAACAGTAAATTATAATTATTACAGGGGCATTCGACAATCTCGATCCAAATGGAATTCCTGGAGCAACGCAATTTGTAGAGAAACGTCTTGAAAAATACATAAATTCTCAAGAATTTCAATGTATTTGTTCAAGACCACTACGTATATTATAGCACATATGCTAATAGTATATGTACTTGACTGTAGATTTCATAGATGCCATAAAAAAAAAATGTTGTAATTTGAAAAGAATGATTTTTCACATATTCGTCATGAGTAACTTTGAAACTGAATATTAGACCATCTGAATATGAAATTTTATTTTTAATTTCAGCGGAAGATGCTATAAAATATTTCTTGATATAAACTGAAAATTTCTATCAGGAAATTCCAATTCAAACTATGCCAATTTTCAGTTTGATTTTAGAATTTGCGAATATTTCCAGAATTTCCCCGAAAAAATTCGAAAATTCCTCCTAGGCATTCCTTTTGAAGAACGAAAGTTCAGTGTCATTTCCGGCAGAACCGGAACATGTGTCGAACATGACAAAAATTACAGAAAAATATCTCAGTAAATCAAAACTCACATACAAATTTTTTTTTATTCTGAACCCTTCTAGACAATTTTTTAACCGTGAAAATTCTTGGTAATTAGGGGAGACCGTGGATGGTTGAGCAAGTTTCAGCTTGATATGGTTTATATTTTCATTTCTTTAGAGTATATTGATTCCAAAATAGGTTCAGTACATATATTTACTTTTGAACTTTGGAAGAAAAAGGTAAAAGCACATTGGTTTTAGTGATACAGAGTACAGACGTTCTTGTATGATAGGTAGCAAAACTTGCTCAACCTAACCCGGGCCTTGGGTAGGTTGATTATTCACCTGAAGTAGGTTGACCATTCATTTGGGGTAGCTCACCTCTATGAAGTTGTAAGCCAAAATCTACGATAAATGGGATGAAGGATAAAACATTTATTTTTTCATTGAAAACAATAGGCGAACTTCCTCTACTTCACTAAGACACAAAATTCCCATTATATTCCTGAAATAACAGACCTAGAGTAGATCAGTGAGACACGACGCGGCGGGAGAGACGACGCAATCCGATAATTCGCGATTTCGGTGCACACAGCGCTATTTGTCTAAGGTAGGTGTATGCAAACCTTTTACTCTAGCCATTCTTGAAAAATCATGTTCAAAATGCGATGAAGTTACAAGATATTTGGTGATATGTATTTGGTGAGAACTGAAAAGTTTAGTTTGATCCATTGCTTATTAGAAATTTGCTGAAAGTCGACGTTCTGTCGATGACAGTTGGAAGTTGGGTTTTTATAGAAGCTATAAGCACTAAGCTAACGGCGCCTTTAGAAATTTCTTGTAACCTAAACAGGTGCGTCATCTATCCCTTGGGTTTGGGATAGATGACGTATGACATTTCGGGATAGATGACGCACAATATTTTTTTTATATTCAGACCCAAAATGCCTACTTTCACACTAGTCTTAAAAGTACAAGAGGGAAATGGCACAGGAAGACTTGACGAGTGAGTTTTCTACAAACTATTCACAGACGACGAAACTTTTGATGAGAATGAATTCGTAGGATGCTTGGTGCGCTACGAAAATACCAAATCGACAGCGGAATGTCGCAGCTGGCTTCACGACACGTGCACATCCTTCAAAAACTATTGTTTGCCGTGAGGGAAAAAAAGGTTGCCCAAAAGTGAACATGTTAAGTTGAACTAATTTTAGCATTCCCATTATACCCAATGCATCGTCTGAGCCATGGGGTGAGGAAGGGATTGCCAAAATCAGAATTTTGTATTTTGTTTTTTGAAATGGTTCGAGTTTATAATATGCAAAAAAGTTTAATACCTAGAGAATTATTTATGATTGTATGACCACGTTAATTCAAATTTTGTTGAAGAGGTGACAAATAAGGGTGATCGAATGAGTTTGATATCACTACCCCTCTAGCCGCAACCCCTAACACTAACAGCTCTCATTTTTGAATAGAGAAAAGGGGTCGAGCAGCACCTTGTTGGAAAAACAATTCAATTTCCTTAATGAGTGTATATTTTTTTTCATCGCTTTATTATTATACAGAGTGACTCAGTATTCCGTCAATGACTTTCACACGCTGAATTTGGTTATTTGAGATGGAAAAAACGCTCGGACGGGTCAAAAAATGACTTCGATATCACTACCCCTCTAGTCGCCACCCTAACAGCAAGTGATATCGAAATCATTTTTTGACCCGTTGGAGCGCTTTTTCGATCTCAAAGATCCAAATGATGAAAAAAAAATACACTCATGCATGAAATTGAATTGCCTTTCCAACAAGGTGCTGCTCGACCCCTTTTCTCTATTCAAAAATGAGAGCTGTTAGGGGTTGCGGCTAGAGGAGTAGTGATATCAAACTCATTTGAACACCATTATTTGTCCCCCTTTCAACAAAATTCTAGGGTTTTTTCGTTATTCCATCCCAAAGCTCAAAATTCGAGGTCGAAAGTTATGGATAGCCCACTCTGTATACTCATCAAATAATAATAATAATAATAGATGTTTATTTGAAAAAAAAAGTTCATACAAAATGAACAAGAAAACAATTATTTTCAATTTAGAAAAACAAAAGGTTTCACAAACAAACATGAGTTCCCCACTAAAACCGAAGTTGTGCACAAATAGATGGGAATCTTTACAATTAACATTAAAATAATTGACGGACTCTTGTGCCTTTCAAGTTGGCTTAAGGCTATTGTGTCCCTTAGAATATAGAAAACCAGGAAGGAGCATATCATGCATTCTGGTGCGACGAGAATGGTGCACTCAATATGGCCGATACTCGTTTCCGTTTCGCAGTGGCGTAGGACATTTGAATTTTCAATTACATTTTATTAACGAAATGGCATATTCCAAATCGGTCTAAAAAATCTTAACGAAGTAGGCAAGCAATTTTATATTGTTTTTATTGATTCCTTAACAAAATTAATCTGTTATACAGTTCTAATTCTTTCATCATCAACCGTATTTTTACAAATATAATTCAACCTGGTGATGAAAAAACAATTAGTTGTACTTTTTATCAAAAGTATCAGACGATATATTTATTTCATGGTCCTTTATTCTTTACTTACATATTCCAACTTATCGATTTCAATTGTTGGAAAGCTGCTGGAAATAACCTAATAAAGGCCACAGATGACCGATTAAAACAATCGCCTGGAACATAAAAGGCTTCTGTCGTTAGGACAAAACCCAGGTTTCTTTACGAAACTCATCCATATCACTCTCTGTTTTTCATCTCTGGGAAATCTGGAAAAATAATTGAACTTATAAATTGTGAAGAACTGAATTAGAGATAATTCAACGATACAATCATGGTTTTACTTCCGAAATGTCCCTTGAAACGAAATTAATAGCGCTACCAACTATCAATGTCAGTTGGTTCAATGAAATTGATTTCCGAACATCACCTACGCCCATGGTTTGTTACGGATAACCTCCAAATTCAGCAAAATTGAAATCCCGTGTTTTTCAGGAAAAAATGAATCATTTCAATACCAATATCATTTACCTGTGAAATGTTACACCAAATTCTTGTTTTTTTGTGTTTTGAAATTGCCACACTCTGCACAACTAATCATTTCATCGAAAATGTTCTAAACTTGGAAAACGTCTTATAGCGCCAAATTACGTGTATAAAATAGTTAGAAATTCACGGACGCACCTTTAAACCTCGCCTAAAACTTAATTCAATACAGTTAAACTGCGAAAATATCACAAAAACCAAATAAAAGTACAATTTGCTGAGAGCACCACTTTCTTATTTCAAATTCAAACCAAACGATGACTCATTCGTGGTGCACTCTTGTCGCAATTTCGCTCTTGCACTAGGTGCGCATAGACTCCTTCCTGGTATTTTATATTCTAAGTTGTGTCCTTATAGTTTAGTCAACCTACCCCTAGTCTATAGTCAACCATCCCCAGTCTTCGTTTCACCCTGTATAGAAAAATGTGTCATGCTCATAATAGACTCAATTAAATACATCACTCTGAATGTTATGGAGAGTGCAGAAAAATTTTGCAATAGATTACCTAAATATCTGAAAACAAATGTACTTATATGAATAAATAAATTTGATTTCTTCATTCTAGCAGCACATATTTGAGCCTCCTCTCTCATTTCCACAATCGATAAAAAAAGAACACACATTATACGTCCACCTTTCTCTTCCTTGCCCAAAAATAACTGGAATTGGTATATTCCTCTTAAATTATTCATAGACCACTCGATAAGGTTGCAGCAAGCCGTCAACACCATTTCTCGGTACAGAAAGCGGCAGATCGTGAATGTATAATGCATATTGTATAGCGTGTTCCTTTCAGGATCATACATATTCATAGACCCATCCGAACCTATAATAACGCCGTCTGAACCCCGCTTCACGCCACGACGTCCCATTGGTGCCTGTTCCCATGGATGGGTGGGGCATCTCCGTATTTTAATACATTAATTCTTCAGAGGTTTTCTCAAGGACCTGATATCCTTTTTGTCCGGATGGGCTGTTGCCATTTTGAAGAGCATGTGGGACTTTTATGGATTCTTCATAAAGAGGGTCCCATAAAAACGAGGTCATTTTGAGGTCGTATTCATGCGATGGGCTTCTAAGAGTTGTGCTCTCTTTGAATCAGATGAAAGTTTCAAGTTCTTTTCTTTCTGAGTCACTTTTGTCGCTAAACATTCATTTTACATTCATTTTGAGAGATAATCAGCGACAACGTCAATATTCATACAAAAGATTGAAGGTAAATGAAGAGATTTCGTTAAAAAGAGTCACCAAAATTCAGGATATATACCCAAATATTTCTATTGGAAACTAAAATTTTGGAAACGGTTTTTCGCTTCGCGTTTATCTTCATTGTTATTGAACAGGAAGAATCGAAAGAACAGTCAAAAGTGGTTGATTGATGAAAACATAAAAAGATTTCACACAAAAAAATGGATAATCACTCGATATGAATTGAGTGAATCAATAGAATATTTTCCTACGTTAGATAGATTCTTGTTCCTGCATAGTGTTTGCCATCGGGTCAGAGTGATGTGTAACTGAAGAGTTCTAAGAAGATCGAAACTGGTCTGTCGATACTCTGCTTCGATGACGTCATGTTGTCGCTTTGGTTTAATCTGAAAACTTGGTCTCCACAATTTGGTTCCCGATTCTTTTTGCTCATATCCAGAGTGGGATGTTTATGTTCACCCTTTTTTTATAATATGGAAGAGGATGAATCTTTTGAAATAAGATTGAGGTCATTTATTGAATTGAAAACCACTTATAAAAACAAAGTCGAAACGTTATAGTTTAATTCTGAAACATAGAGTATTTGGGGATCTACAATGAAAACAAAATTTCTACTATAGTACAGGGTGGTCAGATTTCGATGATTTTGTACTACTCTTGAATCAAAAGAGAAAAAAAGTAATGTACATTCATGTTCTCTTTTTTCGAGAAACATAAATTGCAAAATACCGCAAGTCGCTGCAGTGTCTAGTTTTCATACTACAGACTACAGGGTGATTTTCGAATTTGGCCAATTATGATAACTTCTGCAGTATTGTGACTATGCTCTTGAAATGAAAACATCTTTAAGGCCGCTTCCTCATTACTTTATACCGGTGCTACCGGAATTTCAGTGCTGCTTCAAATTTTAGAGCATTGAAAATTTGTTTTTCAAATTTAAACCATAGTGTGTTTTTTTTTTTTAATAGATCCTGAAATTTGTAGCGGCACCAAAATTCCGATAGCACCTGCGAAAAATTCTGAAAAAACTGTCCTAAATATGTTTTCATTACGAGAGCATAGTCACAATACTGTGGAATTTATATAATAATTGGCCAAATTCCGAAATCACCCTGTAGCATAGAAACTATGCTCCGTAGGCATTCAGACATTTCGTACATGCATTTGGCACCTTGCGCGAATAGCGCTGCTCCATTGGTAGACTCGAAACCTTCTCTGTTCTAGCTCGAGTGGGTTCATTGCTCATTGAAATAAACGTATCTGTCTGTAGCAACCTGCTAAACCTTGTACGTGTTTATCCCCCCAAGTCGTAGTTTAGCCTATATTAACTGAAATAATCATTTGAGAATTGATAACACATATTTGGACCTGCACATAGGTACAACAAGGAAAGAATAGAAAAAAAATGTTCGCATTAAAATTCGAAATTATGTTCTGCTAAAATAAAAATAATTTCAAAAGCAAGATCAGAGAAATCTCTTGAAAAATATTGAAAATTTTCAATAAAATTATATGGGAAAAGGTAAAGGATCTGTGGAAGATTTTGTTTTCTTCAGTATCATTGATGTTTCCCTTCAAATGTATGTTAAATTAAAAAAACTCTTCTCTCCAGACTTAGTGCGATTTAATATGAATACAACTGAAACTTTCCGCACAAATTCAATGGTAATCAGAGCCAACTCCTGGACGGGCTCAATTTTATTCTAATAAATGGGGGGGGGTTACGTCCCCAATAACTCCCTTCCCTTCGTTACGTCTATATGGCCTCTTTTGTGTTCACGCAATTGATGAATGTTCTTTAATACAATAACTGCAACACTCAAGTACCTAACTATGCTGTAGTATCAATTCACGATAGTGCTGATGATGAATATTGTTATAATGGGTGCGTTTTATTTTCTCATCAAATCAGCTAATATTAATCAAAAATTAATTTTTTCCATCGACCTCGAAATAATAGTCAAGTTTAACGCACACGAAATCTCTCATTGATTACCCCAATAGATGATTTATTTCGCGTTTTAATGCGTAATTGTCATGGGCAACCAAATATAGAAAAATCAGAAATCACAAATATAAATGTATTTCTGAAACAGGTTATAATATTCAGGTGAGATACGTAAATCGAATCGTTCCAATTCAATTTGGTTACACTTAATTCATAAATCATGTTTCGAAGAATGGAATACTTCTTATATTAGAATTTCCATATTTGATTATTTTTGATGGATGGAGAAATTTTGCAATCCACTCGTTTATTAATCTAGCGATTAATGATCTTGACTCTCAATACGCTCGTTCCATTCACACGTTAAGAAACTAGTTGATTGAATTACTATAATTCGGTTATTATTATCTTCATTCCATCTTTCAATTAGGTAGAGATGTTTTCAGTCTGAACTGAAACCCAACAATCTCAACCCGATAAACTGAACAAGTGTATATCCTGATTTTTTCTGGAAAGTGAATTAATCGAATTTTCATGTTCAGAAAACGTACGAAATGACTGTAAGTTCATTCATCAAACTAGACATATTCAGTTCATTGCTTCAAAATTGAACAGTTCTTTTCCAAAACTTGGTACCATGTCTCGATCCAAAAATATTTCATTTGGATGCTGCGGAATATGAATTACCTATATTATAGTATGGGTAAGCCGAAAAAATCTGTCTGAAAACTATATCTAGGCACTGAAAAACGTCATGCTAGGCTCAAAACATTTACAATTTGAAGTGGCTGAATGAAGCAACCAGTAAGGATTCATTCATCAATTAGAAAAATCGCACTTTCAATTAGCTGATAAGTAATTGCTGAATAAAATGATGAATGAAGCTGAACTCGCCCTTATTGTACGTATTATAGATTTTGCATTGGAAATGTGATTGGTTTCTCAATTCGTGCTCCTCTGACCAATGGCATAGAGCCCATTCGCGTAAGGTGCCAAATACGGGTACGGAATGTCTAAATGCGCGCACTGTAATGACTTGCGGTGTTTCCCGAAAAAAGAGGACAATTAAGGATTTAATCATCGAATCTGACTACCTCTTACCTACATACACATCATCAAAATGAAAACCAGGGAATCAGAAATGGTAGGTATAGCTGTAAAAACACATAAAAGAATCAACCTCGAGAAGCTCCAAGAACTAATTCATTTCAGCAACTAATTTTTCATCATTCATACTTCTTCATCTTGTATTTTCTTAAAATTTTTGTAGGGTTTTCTCTTCCAGTATCTTCAAACAAGAATCAATTAGAGAAATTTTAAATAATAGAAGAAAAGCCTCTTCGTAAAACTTGTGCACTAATTTTTCAAGAGCCAAATATTGTTACCTAACCATGAAAACAGAAATAACACTTCGAACTTTTTAAATTTTCAACGTTTCATAGTATATATCAGACCCCATGACAAGTTTCATGATTCTGAAGAGTTGCAATGTTGCCAGTTAATAGTAACGCCCACAACTAGGATTTATCAATTTTTTCATACTTGCACACTAATCTCTTGTGTTCTTCATGCAAAGGGTGGAAAATGTGAAAATTCCAAGTCTAACCGAATTATTTCATATAAGTAATGAAGTATAGATGCATGAAGGGTGGTTAAACACCTCGAAATGAAAGAATCTTAGCTTCAATCTTATTTATTTCTGTCATTATTTTTTATTATATTTATATATCAAGGCTTAATGATTCATTTCAATGTGTTTGATCAACTTTCAGGTACCCATACATCTGTGTCACATAATTTCAGATTGATGATATTATTTTGTTCATATTAGAGTTATGAATCCGCTTGTTCATGGCATTAACACTCCATTTGCAATTTGTTATTGGTTAATTCGAATGAAGCAAAATGTGCTGAGGAATACAAACAGTGAGAAAAATCTATGAGTGAAATTTTTCATGTCTCCTGTTAGAAAATTTTAAAACACACAGGGACATCATGTAAATTTTTATATTTTTTTAGAGCTCCTAAGCTCTTTTTTATTGCAGGAAATTTTTCATCCGAATTGTTTGAAGCCAACAAATTTTTGTTCAAGAATCTGGGGGCGTTCGTTGAGATCAGGATGCAAAAATTAATATTCTGATAATGAGGTTCGGATTTTAGGCCCGATGAGGCTTTATGCGAGATATGAGTTCTTATATACCTTAACTGTGCAAATTTTATAGAAGTCATGTTCAATTTATAATAAAATTTATCCTTGAACACATAGAAACAAACAGAGATTTCTCGTTGAATAAAATTTCACCACATTCATGTTGTTTCCGCTAAAACCTCGGTTCAGAGGAATACCTTCATGTATAAATGTAAAAATTTTGATAGGGCATAAGTACGGAAGTCGTAGAATTATTTTATTGAGTGGAAGGCGTGATGACTGAAAAGCCTGGTTACACCCATTCTTAATAAGGGAGACAAAATACGCAATATCCATATTTTTTCGCTTAAATACCGTGTCCCAGTAATGAAGTGCTATTTTGTTAACATTAGAATGTCATACGGCGTAACAATATATCCAGTTCTTCAAGCAACAAGCCTTTTTATCGAGGTAATTGAAGATGATTGACGATCATTTCACCGAATGAAGTCTGTTGTAAGAACTTGCAGTTACGTTTTAGGTGCAATATGAATGAAGATAACTGAAGGAAAGAAGGTCATCAAATTACATCCAACGGGATGAAAAAATTTAAAATACTATCAAGTTGTAAGAATCATAGAAAATATGAGACTTGTTTCATCAATGTACATTATTATCTTTATATTCAGAATATTGGCAAAATTATCATATCCGATCGATTAGAAATCAAGGAAGATTTGTGCTAAATATCAACTTAACTGCCCCCTGTTTGACAAATTTCGGAATTTGAATTGATTCGATTTGAAAATTGATAGGATCGGAGGTCAGTACTGACAACCACAAAACGAAAAATATAACTGAAAACAATGCTGCAATGAGTTCATGACAGCACTTTAAGTACTGTAATGAACTCCTTACGATACTGAAATAGTGAATAGAATATTCTAAAAGTTGCAGAATGAGCTCCTATTCGAACACGAATGCGAAATTCGAAAACGAGCGAGGAAGGAGCGAGTTTACGAAAGCATGAGTGTTGGAATTGCCTTCTGCATTGAGTATAGTATTATCTATTTCAGTCAGTTTTGTGGAATACTCTCGAAATTCAAATAAAAATGCAGATTAGTGACTTTTGTATTGTATCTTGGCAGTTGGTGTGACTTACGAAATTTGAATTAATTTTATTTGAAAATTGAGAGGATCTGAGGTCAGTACTGACAACCTCGAGACGAAAAATATAACTGAAAACAATGCTGTTAAGAGTTTCATCACAGCACTACTTTTTGTACTATAATGAACTCAATACGATAAAAAATAGAGAAAAGATTGTACCATTCAGGTCTGAACCATACCATGCGTTCTATGAGAGATCGCCTCTTATATCCAGGGTTCAAATTTATAATGTTCTGCCGAGATATTTAGTTGTGATGCGCACAACTGAGTTTAGGCGTAAGTTTAGGTCCATTTTTAGTCGTTGCCTATTACAGTATTGATGGAATTGTCTCAGGGATGAGAGTTCTAGGAATTGCTATTTTTAAGTATTCATATTTGTGTGACATGTTCTTTCGAGCATTTAGGCCGTCGCCGTAGAACTAATCTACGACTACGGCCTAAATGCTCGAAAGAACATGTCACATTGAACGATGGCCGCGAAAGCCTCAACTAATTCATTATTCATATTTGTGTTTTATTGAAATTTTCATATATTTAAGCTTCTTCTCTTATGTGTGTTTTCATATTTTTCTGATCTCACTGTATTATCTGTGTATAAAATCATTATCATTAACGAACTAGACTCTCACGAGACTATAGGTACAGGGTGGGCAAAATTGGTGATACATTAACTACAACTTTTCAACCCAACGAGATAGAGGAAAATGAATGGCACATTACGGTAGTCTTCTTTAAGAAAACGGATAATGCCATCAACTGAATTCCTCTATCTTCTTTTGTTTTCGAGTTCTAGGCAAAAATTGAACTTTAGGCGATTTCAACTTTGGTCATTATCTCCGTTTCTGTTTGTGCTAGAATGTTTAAATGAAAATATTATACAGACACTTTTTCGTAGCAATCCCAGTAGCGTACTATGATTTTCCCCAAGAAGTTTCTTTGCTGAGCTATAACATAAAGTTTTATTTTTTTTCATGGAAACAATAGTTCATTATGACTCAGAAAAAATCATAATTTTTTTCCGTTTCAACAATATATACATTATACAGGGTGTCGCACTTGAAAAAATACGTATGTTATAGAAATGTTATAGAGTTAATCTTTCGACGCCTTTCGACTTCAAGGTCAGTGGTCTATGATCATACCCCTAATCAGGGTGGCAGACTCTTCAAGATTCAAAACTCCATTGGGTCCGAGTGACACATCATTGCAAAGGTTTTGCAATTCTATTCATGAATATACTCTATTTGGTGTCAAAAGATTAACCTGTCGAAGCATTTTCTGGATCATACATAGAAAAATGGAGGCTGAACTGTTTAACGTAGCCCATCCTGAATAATCTGTTATATATTTTTGAAACGGAAACAAATTATGAATCTTACTGAGCCATAATGAACTATTGTTTCCACAAGAGAAATCTAAACTTCATGTTATAGCTCAGCAAGGAAACCTCTAGGGAAAATACAAAGTAGGCTACTGGATTGTTACGAAAAAAGTGTCCGTATAAGGTTCTAATTTCAACATTCTAGCACGAACATAAACGGAGATAAATACCAAAAATGAAATCGCCCAAATCTCAATTTAAGCCTATAACTCGAAAACAAAAGAAGAATACAGTTGACGGCATTAACAGTTTCTCTGAAAAAGACGACCGTAATGTGCCATTCATTTTTCTCTATCTCGTTGGATTAAAAAGTTATAGTTCATGTATCACCAATTTTGTCCACCCTGTACATGGTTCAACAAACATGCATGAGCTTCGACCTTCCTGTGGCATATAGGATAATAAACCTACACAAAGGAGTTTCTGGAGAAGTAGAAAGCCGAAAGGAAAACACGGAATCTCCTAGGAATGGATCACTTCAAAATGTTTCTTTGGAATTTTGAAACTACAAGATCCAAAAACAATCTGTAAGTGAGAATCAGCTATATCTCCTCAGCGGGGGATTGCCGTCTCAGAAAGCATCTGTTGAGAATAGGCTTTTCTGACACTAACGAGTGTAAATTCTGTGGGGGGTAGGAAGAAACTCCTATTCACCTACTAGTAATGTTTGCCATTTTAAGCCAAAGTAAACTATAGGTATCTTGGTCAAGAAACTTGTAGGAGTAGGAGAATAGCCTTGCTGAAGCGGCTGCAAAGGATGTGGTAAGAACAGCTTCATCAGGGGGCTCAATAGACCGTATAAGGTCGCAGTGGACTGTAACCCCTTTTTAAAATAACTGACTGGAAACACCATCGAAATTCACCAAAATAGCTTCACTTTATAACTAACCCAACGGAAAAATATGAAATAAGTCACCCGATGACGTCACATCTATGTGAGAGACAGAAGACTGATGCGCGTGGGTTTACCTTGTAGTATTAGTATCATGGCCATCGTTGTGTGTTCTACCAAGGTTCTAATGGAGTCAAGTTCATAATTTGTTTGGCAAATAGGTGTCCAAGTCTTCCGAAATAAAACCGAAATAGTCGATATCGTCCGAACTGCGTTAGCTGGTTGCGTCAACCTCTTGTCCCTTTTTGTTCTTGCAGCTTTCTCACTTTGTTGGCGACTCCAGCGAAAACTTCAATGAAAAGTCCTCACAGCCCCCTCGCTTCAACTCCAACACAAGGCACTCGGTATTTTGGTCAACTCGCAATTCATACGAAAGTGTAACAGTTGGTGTACCTTCAGTCGTGATATTCACAAGTGCACTTGTCGCATTCTTTCATGTCCCTCTATTGTACTTCACATAATCTGCCCTCATAACATTCTATACCACACTTCTGACGACCGCTAAACTGAAAACAATAGCGGCCTCAAAGAAATTCGCCCAATGCCAAGTGGAACAGTTGTATCCCTTCTTCGTTTGAAACTGAGATTTTTCGAAACGATGTTATGGCCGTGCACAGGGCTGGTCATTTTGAAATTTCGTTGATTTCGTTGGAATCTTGGTTTTTCTGTAATCGAGCTATCAGTTTGCAAGATGAACTGAGTATCTGACCGTCATTCTCACGAATGTACACTGTGTCCCAAATTGGGTGAGACTCAGCTATATATTATTGAATGGACATGCAGTTTTCGCGACCCTGTGTCACTTTTTTTTTAAACTTTCAAATCCACAAACAGAAATATTACAACTATACTCCATTCACTTTCATAAAATCACATAGGAGGTGATGGTATCGTTTTCAGGAGTTGGTGCACCTGATTAAAAGTCAGTGTGCACACAGAAAATATTGTTAATGACAAAATGACGTTTCCAGTCTGTTTGTTTACATATTGTTCGAAATCTAAAAATTGCAAATAACTAGAAAATGAATCCCTTTCAATTTATATAATAATTGCTAAGACTGCAAAAAGGGCAACATAGTGTTGACTTGGAACAAAAATATTTTGACAAGCGTCATAACCTGCATGTTTGTTCGATACCAAGTGGAATATGTCAAATTTCCAAGGCCATGAAGTATTCCTACTTTTGTTCCTGAACTACAAGGCGATAACGAAAATGTGTACCTTTTGGAGATGTTATTATTTCTCGGGCCCTGTATAAGATAGAGCAAAGATGAAAACTGCTTTTAATAGATATATTTACATAGAAGTACGTGGCTTAGTTGAAAGAATTTTCAGAGCACCGTTTCTGAGATTGAGCACAAACTTTTTGATTTTCAAATGGAGCACCCTGTAAATTTCAAGGTCAAATTTTTGCAATTATTTTTCTGAATACATTGATGTATCATAATCTATTCAAACATAAACTCAAAATATCACTCTTCAACATAAACTTAAAAATGTTGTAAATATGGATTCAGAAAAATAATATGCGAAAATTTGACATTAAAATATACAGGGAGTTTTATATGAAATTTGAAAAGATTGTGTTCAATCTCAAAAGCAGTTTTCATTTTTTTTCTTATACAGGGCTCGAGGAATAATGTCATTTCCAAGAATGCACATTTTCGCCCTGTATTTCAGAAACAAAAGTAGTTAGAATATTTCTGTTTGTGGATTCAAAAGCTTTACAAAGAAGTGACACATGTCTCTATCTTCCATAATAGCTGAGATACAGTGCAGCAGTCTCACCACAGTGTACACTAAAATGATTATGATTCATAATATTTTAATAGACATTCGTGAAACTGACCATAACAGAGTTCTAACATGAGCGGGTTTCATAAAGCTTTAATTGTACGATTAAAAACCTCACCTAAATTTGAACCAATCGAATCACTCGTTTTGAAATTTCAACGAATCGCTGTGTCTCCAATTAATTTAACAGTACAATCAAAGTTTTGTGAAACCGACCCTATGCTACACAAAAATGCAAACTGGGTAGATAGGCATTTGACATTTCTCAAGCAATTTGACAATTAAATGAGACTAAGTTTGATTAGGTTATGTAGTTTGATCTAACACAATAATCACAGAACATCAACAATGATAACGCTGCCTTCACAGAGTTGAACAGAGATCAACAAATCTCTTCAGTTTCAGTATTTGTAATTAGCTCGGTGGTTTAACATTTCGGTTGAACTTTTTCAAATCGAAAGTTCAAACTTTTATCGATCTTACGGGCCTTAGGGAGTATAATCCTTTTCAAAATTATCGTCATAAGAGCAAGCCATAAAATTCCAGTCGAGGCTTTATTTCTAGTTACGAAAAGCAACTAAAAATTTCTAGTTGTTCATCATAGCTTGAAACATATTAAGAAAACCTATACAATTATTGAATATATTTTTCAAGCCAATTTGAAATGTTTGAGAATATTTTATAATACTCATATGATGCTCATGATCAGAACAGAAACAGTGTACCCATGTATTATCACTGCTAAAGAATTATATATGTAGGTATACAATGTTATTAATTTCATCATTGTTGCATGTATATTGACAAATTTTCGAACCTCGCTTCAATTGCAGAAAGCCATACAGCTAAGATGACGACTTATAATAATAATAATAATAATAATAATAATAGTTTATTCATGCTAGTACATACAGAATGTTTACATACGTCAATCATAAACAAAGAAAAATAACTAGGAAAGTACTAAAGGAAAAAATATCTATAACTACTGAAAATCCGAAAAATCACAAGCAAAGTATTCATCCAGGGAGTAAAAACATTTTTGCAGAAAATAGTTTTTCATTACACTTTTGAGCTGTTTAAGAGTCATCATCTTCACCGTGGTCGGCAGCTTATTGTAAAGTTTCGGCCCATAATATGTAATTCCACATTTCATTTTATTGATTCGATGAAAATCGGTATAAATATGCGCTTTTTGCCGAGTGCTATGTTTATGTACGTCCTGGTTTGTTCGATATTCATCAAGATGAGACTTCACATATATCAGACATTGTAACATGTACAAGCATGGAACGGTAAGTATTTTGTTTTCTTTAAACGCTGTTTTACAGTCATCTCTAAAACCGAGTTGGCTTATTACCCTAATGGCTCTCCTCTGTAAACCGAACAGTCGCTTTACGTTTGCATCATGACCCCAACACAGTATCCCGTACGACATCCTAGATGCAACAAAAGCATGATAAACATTCCTCAACACCGGAATCGAAACCACACCAACCAAGGTTCTCAGTGCATAAATGCAAGATGATACATGCGGACAGACAGTGTCCAAGTGAGCATTCCAAGATAATTTACTATCTAACTGAACACCCAAAAACTTTACCCCTTCAGTTGTAGCAATTCCCTCCAAATCTCTCATTGAGAAATACATAAATTTCGTTTTGGTTAAATTTAAATTTAGCTGATTGCTGTGAAACCACTCCGAAACAACACAAAGTTCTTCTGTCATTATATTGATTAATGGCTCCTTAGATTTTGACTTCTTCAACACCGTCGTATCATCGGCAAAAATAACGAAGTCAGCGCCATCATCACTGCTCACGAGATCATTAATATAGATAATAAAGAGTAGTGGCCCAAGGACCGATCCCTGAGGCACACCATACTTTATATCAAGCATATTAGACATATTCCCACTGCAGTCTACACACTGCATCCTATTTGTTAAAAAGGAGCCAATAAGATTAATTGCGCTTTGATCGACATTGTAGAATTTTAATTTATTGAGAAGTTTTCCCTTGGAAATACAGTCAAACGCCTTGCTTAGATCGCAAAACAGTGCCCCTATATATTCACCCTCACCATATCCCTCATTTATTATCCTCATCAATTCGGCAAGAGCGGCTGTTGTGGAGAGGGAATTTCTAAAACCGAATTGAGACTTGTTGAAAAGGTGGTTATCTTCAAAAAATGCTGTTAGTTGTTGTTGCATTACTTTTTCCATAACTTTCGAGAACACTGAAATAATCGATACTGGTCTGTAGTTATCTACTGCGTCATATGAACCGCTCTTGTGTACAGGTACTACTCTGGATAATTTAAGTATGTTGGGAAAAATGCTATCTCTTATGCAATAATTGATTAATTTTGTCAATGGACTAATGATCTCATGAACTATGCTCTTGAGTATTTTGCAGTTAAATCCGTGTATGTCTCGACTACTTTTATTTTTAAGTGCCATAATTATATCCCTGATTTTAACCTCCGACACAGGAGCAAATGAAAATTGAATTCCATCCAACCTGGATCCAGAATCGCAGTAATCCCGAATGAAATCGTCCGATGACCTAGCAGACTGAGGGATGTTACCAATAATTTCTTCTGGGACTTTAACGAAAAAATTATTGAATTCATAAGGAGTTAAGTTACTATCACAACCATCACGTTTTTTTGACAAGTTAGTACTATTTCTTACTACACTCCAAATCGCTTTTGGACTATAGTTCTGATTCCGAAGGTAGTTATCGTTGTGTCTCTTTTTTGCATTCTTGAGTTCAGATCGATATAGCTTCAGACATTTTTTATAAATTTCCCTAGCACTTGGTGAACCATCTATTGAAGCAATATCTCTATAGAAATGCAAATTTTCTCTCATTCTCCTCAAATCATTATTGAACCAACAAATTGGCAACGTATCCACTCGATGCTTATACCTTTTTTGAGGAAATGCTAAATCTGCATGATTGTTCAAGAAGGTGATGAACATTTTGAATTTATCGTCAGTGCAGATGTCGTTTCTATCGACGAAACCCCAGCTTATATTTCGTATTGAGAGCTTAAGTACATCTAACCCGACCTGAGTTATGGGTTTACAGAGTGTAATCTTACTGGCAGTATTTACTTTTTCACTGTAGGTGTAATTTGTTTCCACAGCAAGATGGTCCGATAAACCAAGATCTACTACATTTCCCGAGCACTCTATAACGTTGGTGAAAATATTATCCAAGCATGAACTCCCCCTAGTTGGTGACGTCACAATGCTGTGAAGGCCATATGCGGAGAAAAGGTCAAAAGTTGCATATCTGCTTGGACTGCTTGTTAGAAAGTTGATGTTAAAGTCTCCCAAAACAAAAACACGAAAATCATTTGCCTTTACCGTCTCTAATATATTCGCAGCAATATCAAGAAATTTTTCGGTACTACCCTGTGGTGGACGATATATTGTTACAATAATCAGTCTCAACTTTTTGGACTGTATTGCGCAAACCTCGAGTTCCATTTCTACAGACAGTGAATTTATATCATTTCTAGATGTGAAAAGACCCACATGAAAATCTTTAACAGCGGCTGCGACACCACCATGAATATAATTATTACGAGAATAATGAGAAATAATGTTGTAACCACTTATTCTGATTTGCTCCAATTCATTTTTACACAACCAATGCTCACTGAATAAAAGGATATCATTATTGATATTTGAGGTTTCAATCTGTTCAATTTTATTACGGAGGCATTGCACATTAATATGTAGAATACTGAATTTAATACTTTTTTCATTTAACTCTTTACAGCCCTTTCCCTCCTCTGAAAAAAATTTCGAAAATTAAAAGGTCTGATTATTGCATCAGTCGGCCAGAAATCTTTATCATTCAATAAGTTATACACTTCAGCATTTGGGGCGCCAATACTAAAAGCCGAGTTTGAACCTACCGTGTTTAATTTTTTAACAATAATTTTATCTGTAGTTTCCACATTGCTGAGGTATTCCGAAACCGCTTCCTCTGAGATGTTCCCTGCAATTTTACCAAGATACAACCACTGTTTTCTAGGTGCACCAGTAATTATAGGTGTATTTCCTGATTTTGGGGCATTCAATCCTGTGCAAATCATACCCTTTCGAGGTTTCCGTTTTCGTTTATCATTCACTAATGTCCATTCGTCTTGAGCGGTAGATATTAATCTATTTTCACCAACTTCTTCGGAAATATTGGAAGATAAACTTTGTTTATGTTTATGCATGTTATCTGATTGTTTATCGGTGAGTCTATCTTCCGCGAGAGTATCCTCCTGTGCGCATCTCGATCTGTCATCTGGGTATTTGCCACCGTCTTTCCGCAGTACAATATCACTCCATGAGTTGCCAGACTGGTTTCCTTTAACTGGAATATTTCCCTTTATATGTGATGGATCTTCAATATTATTTGCTAGACTCTTCTTTGAATAATTCGATTTGCCGGGAAGAATGGCAATGTCGCAACTTTTAATGTTTACACTTTCTTTGAGGGTTTTAATTATATATTCCTGTGATGTTATTGCTATTTGTTGGTTATTAATTGATCTCTCCATTTCAGTAATTAATCGTTTCTGATATTCGATCTCAGAATTTGCACATTTGAGATCCTTTTCAGTGCAAAGTAACTTATAGGTTACCCTTTGCTGTTCTTGATCAATTTCACCTGATTCAACCCGGGAAGCATCTGAAGACGATTCAATTATACTTCTGGTTGACTCACTAACTTTTATATCGTCAGGTAACTTCTTGTTCAATATAATCTCTATTAGTTTGCTCTTTGTTAGTAAATTTAACTCTCGTATAGCTAGCTCATTGGCGGCCATGATGATAGACTTGAAATAGAGAGCCACATTATTTCACTATAGATCAAGCATGAAAATTCAGGATTGATGATGAAATGCTTCAACATGAATGCATCCAATCCAAGCTTTCGAGGAAATACATTACAGAGATGTCATGTATTAAATAATGAGAGCTTCATCTCTGAAATTTCCTTCTGGCCGCCTTATAGAAACTCTTCAGCACGCTTTAAAATTCAGCCAAGATCTAAAGCTGTGCTATTTTTCTCAGTATTCACGAATTTTACGAATAAGGCAGATATGACTTTACACTTACACATCCCAAGATGTCGAAACAAATACAAAATATTTTTTTTAAGTTAATTCATTTGGAACATCATATACTTATATAATGAGAAATGAAAACAAATTATTGAAGCTATTTAGTACATGAAGAACTTTAATATGAAAATAATAACACTTATGGGTGGCTAAGTTGTGAAGTATGAAATGCTATAATGATTTTATATTTGAAGGTTGTAGGTCTTTGAAGGTTCAATTAATCAGGTGAAATAAGTTTCCTTCCACTGCTTATTAATGGCTCTACTAAATTGTCTTCTTCATTTTTTCCCCAAAATTTTTCGGGCAGTTCTAGGAGAAATCTGAAATTTTAAGACTCGTTCATTAATCAGAAAACACCTAGAATAGATGAATGATTGTTTACCTGGAAAACTCGAGAAATTTCTGCTGAATCCCTGAAAAAATCTCAATAAACTTGATACTCTAACTCACATTCCCTTGTGGTTTGGCGAGAGGTATCTTGATGAATTTCAGCCATTTTCAATTCGAAAAATACTCAAATATAAAACTGATTTGTCGATTAGATTAAGAACATACACATACAGTACAGAAATAAATCCGTGACATATTTAGTAGGTTGCCTCAAACATGAAAAGTCATAAGTTATTGTTTTTCATAAACACCAACCTGAATCAGGCAACTTCAAAAGTTACTGATGGAATATTACCAACATTAATTCGTGTTTTTATAGTCGCCCGAGATTCTGAAACAGACATAACATTATGTCAACGATTTAAATCTATGTCAAATTCGACAAGAACTTACAATGCATTTCGCTTGGATCAAAAACGATATTTAATTTTACAATGAACAACAAATTGTTACCGGGTAATTTAAAATTTATACTTGTATTGAACCATGTTATGTAAGATACAATATACTTACATGTAAATAAACAATTTTGTAGTGAACTGAATTCTCCAAAAAATATTTTCAACAACCATTAGAGATCAATAGGAACAAAATTCATTCAACTTCATTATTTGCTGAAATATGTAGGTGCAAAGGGCATTTCTGAATCGAAAGTGTATCAAAGAGCCCGCGAAATGAGATAATTGAGACGAGAAAAAGACTTAACGGGCCCGTACTCGTTTCAGCGCATAAATCTCTATTTTCCGCGATTAAAGAGTGGTCAATGGAGTAGGTAATGATCGCGTCTTCAGCAAATCGAGACATAATGATAGTTACAGTATTTCAGCATATTTCAAACGTAGCTAGATTACTTCTGACCGCATTTTTAGTCACGCCAATTTGTGAGCCTAACGAGTGTATCTAACCGCCACTTTGGCGCTGCGCTTACGTCAATTCAAATTTTTTTTTCATTTTTTCGCTATGGCCCCCAAGAGAAGTGAAGTGAAATAGGGAACTGCTGTTGAAGTTTTCTGAACCTTTTTCATGTTATCTTGTCTGATTTTGCTTACATGTATACTACCCCACAAAATTTAGGGGAGTCCGATATAAATGGGTTTTTAAATTCGAATAATATTCATATCCAATAAGAATTTTTTAATTTTGATCATTGATTTTATGAGAAAATTATGAAGTGATAACCGAAGCTGGTATGCAGTATCGATAAAGTAATTATTAATTAGTAAACACGATGGAGTTTCACCGCACTTTGAAAGGTGTCGTAATCAGTTGAGTTACCATTTTCCGAATCGATGGATTGGTAGAGGTGCAGAAGCCATGCGATTTTAATCTCTTATATTACACAGTTTGGTCCATGTTAAGGCGGAAAATTCACCTCAAAAATTGAAAAACAGAATTCAACGTCACTATAGTGAACTCACATAGCTGACTCCCAAAGTGTGGAAGATTAATATATTCTTTAGAAAGAAGTGTAGACTTGTATATTAATAAAAACAGAGGAACTACTCTAAGCGAGTTTTTTAATGTTATTTGCATATTTTTAAATTTTCATCTTGTGATTTTTTGTTCAATTAATAAATTTACCATTACTTCATACCAGCATCGAATAATATTTCGTATTATTCGAATCGGAATATGTAATTGTATATGTATCGAGTTTTATCAAGAGTACCTTTTTGATGTAAAATGAAATAATACTTTAGTTCACTTGAAATTCTTGTTCATAAACCTAATAGTAAAAAAGTTATGTTGAATACGACTTGGTACGAACCGAATAACTAGCTCCCTCTATGAGAGTCAAACGTGAAAACAAATTCATTGGATGTATCAGCTACAACAAAATATTCATATAAAAGTTTTTGTCCTTTTGGAATATCCACGAATAACACAAATTTATTTTAGACATAAGTAGTTATAAGCAATTCAAAAAAATCTCACAGATTTAATCATTTACATCGAACCTCACTCTAATTGAGAATTCTTGAGTTAATTCTGTATGAATTCTGGAAAGTAATTTGTTTGTATTTTCTTCTTGACTTTTTCCCATTTCGTTGCATTTCTGTATCAAGGATTTTGAGAATAAAGATATTGTTATTGTTATTATTCACCAACTTGCGCTTGAGGACAATCCTAGTTTCGTAAGCATTTTGACTGAATTCCGAAAATGAAATCTATCTATGAGTTGCTCTGAGTGTCATCGCATTTTTTGAAACGTCGTAATCATTTCGAATCGATTTTTATTCATATTTTTGAGTTTTTCCCGGATCTGAAACCTTGATAAATCGATTTCTTTCATGAAAATAGTTGGAGCCGTTTCCGAGATACTAATTATATATGAATATACACGAATTGCTCGTTTAAATAAACTGAAAAACTTAATTTGGGTTTTCCCTCCCAGTCTCTGAACCAAGAAACAATTAGAAAAAAAAATTTTCAAGTAATAGAAGAAAGGCCCCTGCTTAAAAATTTGAGCACTAATTTGTCATGGGACAAAACTTCACAAGAAGAAATTGTTGCCTTACAATGAACAAAAAGAAAACACTTTGAACTCTGAAGCGTAACGTTTCGGAGTCTAAATCGGACTCCTTCGTCAGATAATTACTAGTTTTCATTCAACTTCGTAGAATCGTGACAATATATATTTTCTAATTGTTTCTTGTTTCATTTCAGAGATTGGGAGAGAAACCCCAAACTAAGTTTTCAGGAATATGCAAAGACCCCCAGACATTATTTCAATAGATATCTTAAATAAACTGGTCCACATGAGTAAAGGATATTGACTCAAATTGATAAAAATTATACTGATAAAAATTCATATTAATATGATTTCAAGTTGCGGGAAATAAAATTAATTTTAGCCTGTAGGTCTGCAGCGTATACAGGAGGGTGGTTAAGTAAATCAAGTAAAATATCGAAATTTTATTCCCAGAGAATTCAATTTTGAGACTATCAGTACAATGTATGGCCTCCCCGGCCAGTTTGACATCTTTTTTTCATACTCCACACGAGGTTGTTGACCATTTCTTGAGGAATTTGGTGCCATAAACAGAGCAGAAGCTCCCTCAGATCAATTTAAGGATTATGGGGTAGGTTGATGATTATCTAATATTCTTTGGAGCATATCCCATACATGTTTTATGCAATTCAAATCTGGTGAGTGCGGAGGTATTGGTCAATGTGGAATACCAAGCTCCTCGGGCGCATTCTCAACTATGGCTGCACGGTGCGGTCTAGTGTTATCGTCTAGAAATTGAAAAGTTTCAGCAATCGCAGCGTGAAAATTTGGCAAAACATTGTCAATGGCATGCTTCCTATACTGTAAGGCGGTCATATTCTCAGGACAAACACTACCCCCTCACAATGGATGGACTTCTTGGATTACGCG
The DNA here is from genome assembly GCA_038502775.1 of Hippodamia convergens. Classification (NCBI taxonomy): domain Eukaryota; kingdom Metazoa; phylum Arthropoda; class Insecta; order Coleoptera; family Coccinellidae; genus Hippodamia; species Hippodamia convergens. The sequence continues at coordinate 26,202,374 of CM076607.1, read as the reverse complement.
GTATCTGTGGGATTGACCAACCCTTATTCTCAGAAAATCTGAAAATCGTCCATATCTGGATTCATCAGTGAAAAGGACACTACGCCAATGATTGTTCCAATTGATATGTTGCCTTGCCCCTTCCAGTCTTTGACCCCTTATGGTCACGTGACGACTCGAACCTAGATTCACCTCTCTCTAACGTCGTCTGATAGTTTCGATGGAATATGGAATCTTGGACCCTACTGCATTTTGAAGAGTATTCCGTAGCATTCTACACGTAGATGTAGGCTTTCTTCTCGCCGAAACGGTGATGAAACGATCCAGAGCAGGTGTTGTTTTTCGTCGCCTCCCCTGAACCTATTCCAAAGTCGAGTTATCACACTTTGGCTGACATGAAGCCTTTCCGCTACAACAACCTGAATTAGGCCATCCTTTAGCATTCCGATAGCCCTGTTAGCCTCAGCATTTGTTAATTTACATCTTGGCATTTTCAGAAAACTCGTTTCAAATCGAAGCCGTTGATAAACTGACTCCATTTCAAAATAAGAACATTCATGAAGCATATGCAAAGAAACAAACTTCAGAAATGTCTCATCCTGATTTTTATCGGATCGATTCAAGTTGTTATTGAGTTTTCAATGATTTCACAGCGATTTTCTCGAAGATTACATACTTTTCAAAACGATTGAATACGATACCCCTAAATCTTCTGGAGCAGTATATCAGAAGATTATGGGTGAATGAAGGTAAGCTAGTTTTTGACTTTTATCAACCCACTGTACTTAAGAAATCATCATCATTTTCAGACGTTGGCGGAGACAAGATTGAGTTATTCTCAAGTGAAAGTATCGTCCCCCGAATCGAAATAGGATAATCGGATACCGTCTGCAGCGCCCTAGTCCGCGAAAGCCGAGAGATCAATAGCTAATCCGCATAACAATAACCATTAACAAGTCCGCGCGGAGGGTGCATCGTGACGTACAACATCCCCCGCAGCCGCTACCACTCAATTTGCGCCCATTCAGCGGCATCCCGATTCATTCAGCCCGCTCCCCGACAGACGCGGCGCCAGAGGCGGCGACCGCCGTCTTTCCCGGTCCCAATAATTACAATCATTTGCGGCCTGGTCCTTCGAGCCGAATGATACGAAATGCACGTCCCGGACCGACCGGTGATATTTTCTAATGACACCGTCTCGGGGAGGCTGAGCGGCCCGGCTGAAGACCTGTTTCGCCGAAACTTAACGACGATATATCCTGTATTATTAGCTGTTATTATTAGGTAGTGGACCGGGGTCCTCGTTTCTTCGGCGCCGAAATTGCTCGACGGCACGACATCCTTCGCCTTTTGGGGCATGTGCACGCCTGAATTCGGGAGACATGGATTTCTGCTTCGTGGACGGACATATTTGTCCGAATGCACCTTGTGGATGACATTTGGTGAGCAACCACTGTCAGCAGAAAGGTACGAAAGCTGGGACATGCGACCATTTTCCCACGAATAGGAAAAGGAATGGAGAAAAGGATAAGACCAACTGAGTAGTTCAATGGGATTTTATCAAGATAAAATCAAATCAAAGTCACAAAAGATCACCACAATTATGATGAGCATTTATCATTTATCACAAAATCAATTAGAATGACATCTAGCTTCAAGCTACTCTACAGAACTACACCAAGATGCTCAATCACGAGAAAAAAAAAGTACAAAGTATAATATTACAAAGAATCATTCAAGTATTCGCGCAGACTATAATAACCTTTCCCCCACAACAAAGATTTTGTTTTCCTCTTGAAACAGACGAGATTCGTATTTTTGAAACATTTTGGTAATTTGTTGTATAATTCAATTCCTTGGTAGGTTGGTGAACGTTCGAATTCAGTGGTTCGATACTTGGGCAGTGACAATATTTCCGTATTTCTTGTGGCATAAGAGTGATGACTAGACAATTTTTCCATTGATTCCAAATTTCGTTTGACCAATAATAATGATTTGTAAATGTAAATACATGGAACTTTTAGTATTTTGCTCTCTACAAAAACAGGTCTGCACGAAGATCAAGCGCAGAACCCTCTTCTGAGCAACAAATATTCTATTTATATCATTTGAGTTACCCCACAACAAAATATTATAAAATATGTGACTGTAAACTAAACAGTTAGTATGAGTTAAGGAGACATTCAGTGCCAGTGGAGAAACAATTTTTCACTCGATATATTGCATACTAAGATGAGTTCAATTTCTCACTCAACATGTCATTGAGGTAATTCCATCTAAGGTATTCATCAATATATATGCCTAAACACTTTATACATTCATCAGACTTTATCACAACATCAGAACAGATGATAGTTAGAGGATCATGCCCAATATTTTTGTTACCGAAATAAATACATTTGGTTTTTTCGACATTTAACAAAAGTGCATTTTTCTGACACCATTCGATGAAAGACTGAATAAGACATTTACAGGCATTAATGAGTTCGGAAACATTCGAGGCAGTGACTGCAACAGAAAAGTAATCTGCAAAAATAAGCACTAATACTGATTTCAGGTATTCAGGCAGATCATTGATAAAAAGTAAGAACAAAAATGGGCCCAGGACTGAACCTTGAGGCACTCCAGACGTGATGTCATACTTTTTACTAAAAACATTCTTAACTTTAACTGTCATAGACCTACCAGAAATGAAACTGCATAACCTCTAAATCCTAACTGATAACATTTATCCTTCAGAAACTTGAACGAAAGAACATCGAATGCACAAGAAAGGTCGAAAAATATTCTTGCTACAAATCGACCCTCATCCAGTCTTTTGTAAACTCAAATGCAGCTGTCTCAACATTGACAGTACTTAGACAATAAAATACTACAACATGTAACTTCTTCCCAATCAAAATACCTACACACAGAGTCAAAAGTCTTGGCAAGTACTGGAAATTTGTTAATCAAAACGCCCGCGCTGAAGGGATTCTGATTTTTTTTCTAAGGTTAGAAGAAGTGTCTTTCATTATTATGCCAGTTTGAGCGGGATCTGTTAACTAGTTTCTTCACGGCAGCTTCACGAGTTAACCTCATTAGTGCGAGCCGATTTTTAACATGAACGAAATTATTAAAAAAAAAATTTGGCTTAAATTTTGTGTCAAAACGAAATTTCTTGTGCTGACGCGTGGAAAATGTTAGAAAAGGCTTTATGGTGATTCAGCTCCAAATTCCGTGCGCATATGAGTGGTACAAAGCGTTCAAAGAAGGCTGTGAAAGACATGTTTCTTTCTGGACGACCTTCGTACTTCTATAATCGAAATTATTGTCGATGCAGTGAAGGGAATTGTAAACGAAAATCTTCATACCAACTCAAAACATCTCTCAAGAGTCTTCTCGTATACCATTTTGATTGAGCATTTGGCAATCAACTCGTGGATTTTTCAGGACGATAACGCGCCGTCGCGCCGAGCTACAATTGTGAACAAATACCAGGCAAAAAATTTGACAAACACCATCGATCAACCACCGTTTTTGCCTGATTTAGTTCCGTGCGACTTTTTTCTATTTCCGAAACTAAAATTGCGCCTCCGTGGGACACGTTTTGATTAAATTGAAACTATCGAACAGAATTCGGCTCGTGAATTGAATGCAATGGCTATGCCAGAAAGTGCTTATAAAAGCACTTATGCGAGAAACATCAAGACCATTAGGAATCAGAAAACGTGAACATAAGAATAACAAAAAAAAAAATATTGGTAGATCGCAGATAGCATGTCATGTCTGTTCCAATACCGGCAATCACATGATGGATTGGAATGGCACAAAAATTCTATTGACGGAACCTGATGGTTGCAAAAAAAAAAATTAGGAGTCGGCTTGTATTTTGTTGGATGAGGCTAATAATCTCGCCAATTGTTCAGTAGGAATAGATCGAATTTGGATGGATTTATTGAAAAAATAACTGGTTTCAGGGAAGTTTGAAATAAAATAACGATATAAACATCTAGTAATCAATATAATATATTGACAAATGTCAATCAAAAAATCCAAATATTGTCACGATTCTACGAAGTTGCATGAAAATTAGTAATTGTCTGAAGGAGTCTGATTACGACTCCGAAACGTTACGCTTCAGAGTTCAAAGTGTTTTCTTTTTGTTCATTGTTAGGCAACAATTTCTTCTTGTAAAGTTTTGGTCCCTGACAAATTAGTGCTCAAATTTTTAGGCAAGGGCCTTTCTTCTAATATTTGAAAAAAATGTTCTAATTGTTTCTTGCTTCAGAGAATCGGAGAGAAAACCCAAATTAAGTTTTTCAGGAAAATGCAAAGACCTCCCAGACAATAATAATAATAATAATATGTTTATTAACTAGTGTAAATACAATATTTCAATAGATATCTGAAAAATCAAGACCTTCAGAAATAGGAAAACTTGAACAAACATAACGAAAAACTACAGAAATTGGTACATTACAAATTAATTATCCGGCCAATTGTTCGGTGGCAATGGATCGTATTTGAATCGACTTGTTTAGGAAGGAGCTGACATCAGAAACTTTCAGAATAAACTAAATGAATTGACAAATGTCAAATGGCGACTAAAAAATAACGACTTTGTCTGATGAAAGAGTCTAATATTGTCTTCGAATGGTTACAAAGTTTACTAGTTCCAAGTGTTATTTTTTGTTTCATTCAAGCAATTACTTGATGAGTTTTGACCCCTGACAAATAAGAGCAAGTTGTTTCTTTTCCAGAGAATATGAAAGAAAACTCTGCCGAACTTTCAGAAAAATGCTTCATCAGTATATTTCAATCGATATCTTGAAAAACATTTCACATTTGATTAGAGTTGACAATAATAATTCAATAAAATCATTTGAAAACTCAATGAACAAGTCAAAACTTGAAGAATGCTTTTTTCAATTATGATCCAGTTTCGCAACGGCTTGACGTTTGACTCTGGATTTGCTACAAGAAACGAAACAGTACCTACATAATACCAAATGCGTCCAATTAATGCGGGACTTCATTAAATAGAGATTTGGAAAGTCGAAATGAAAATGGAGGATCGAAAAATTGAATAATACCTGGAAGCACATAAAATTATATGTTCATTGAATTTCCCTTTACATAGAATCACTTGATTCAAAATTTCTGAATATTCCTCATGAATATTCAAAGTTGCATGATTCATTCCTCTAGTCCGGTTCACCATTCAAATTAAAGCGGCTTATTGCTTCATCTTCAATTTCCTAAATATATTTCATCTTTACCCGCATTTTCCTCCAGTAAATTCGTACATTTCCTTTCAAGATCCATAAATTCCGACTGCAAGAAGACGCTGCGACGCATTGAAGAAGTTCTGAAGTGAATCCTAAGTAGAAAGCGACGAAATTCGGAAACTTCTTCCATTTTAACGGAAGCACTAAGCAAGGGAAGTTTTCTCCGGTGCTTTCTCGCCCCTCGCACGATATCTCCCTCATTGGAAGAGGCGGCGCATGCGCGCCATCTTGAAGGGGGTGAGGATTGGCACCCTCGTATCTCGATCTTGTGTGCAATGAATCAATAATGAGGGTCATGCGCCATTCCGATATCTATTTTGGGTGTTGAAGAGTTGGACTACTGGCGTGCAATGTGAACATTTCCAATTTGAAATTATCAGGGTAATTTGATTGTTTTACGCGATGATCTCGCCTGATCAATGTGATCAGTCCGTTTCAGAATTATTGGCATCAGTAACTTTTGAGTTGCAGGATTTAGGTTGGTGATGATGAAAAACACTAAATTATGACATATTTAAGTTTGAATTCATCGACTGAATATATATTTCGAATTTATTTCTGTATGTGTATGTTCTTGATAAAATATTAAATCGACAAATTAGTTTTGCACTTCAATATTTCTTAAGTCTTACCGAATTGAAGACACCCTTCGCCTCGCATAAGTACCTGAGGCAGTTTATCTTCGTTACTGCAAATTTCTTGAGGTTTCATCAGATATTTCTGCCAGTATTAATCGTGTTTCGCTTAGTTATTCAGATAAACAATCACTTATTTTTTTGTTTTCTGATAATGAAAAACGAATCTGAAAATTTCAGTCTTGTCCTAGAACTGTCAGAAGAATTTTGGAGAAAAAAAGGCAAGGCAAGTCATTACAACAAGGAGTGAGCAGTGAAAAGATACCTAAATCACATGATTATATCTTCAAAGGAACGCGAACGTTAAACGAAGTTATTTATTCTGAAATCCTGAACAATATTTCTGTTTGTACGTCTTTTTTGCACTGATTGAAAAGTATCCGAATTTCACTCAAAATCAACATTTGATATATTATCCAATGAATCAGCAAATGGACAGTTTTGATAATTACAAATGAAAAGTGATCTATTAATTCTAGCATTTCACACTTCCCAAGGATTCACAATTTGTCAACGAATATTTTCTATTTGTTCCACAAATTAGTTATGAAATTGTAAAACCGTTTTGGCTTTATACTTAGATAGAATAGCACATGGCCAAAACTTGGATGAATTTTCAATAGTCATCAAGAATTTCCGAGGAGTCTTTATAGAGAACGAACTTTTAGTGATCTTCGATGAAGTCTTGATTATTTAATGAAAGATATCTTCACATTATAGTTCCTCGGAAGCCTGGATGATCCTGAATTTCCAGGCTTGATTTGCAGTGAAATAATGTGGCTGTGTATATTTTAGTCAGCTGTGTGCTCCTTTACAATTTAAGGTGAGTTCGAGAATTTGTCAATACAACAATGATGAAAATTACAAAATTGTACAAAGAATTCTTCAGCAATGATAATATAACCTGCTGTACAGGTTATGAGAATAATAATAATAAATATTTTCAACAATTCCAAATTGATTTGCTTCGAGAAATATATTCAATGATTTCATAGGTCATATTGATATATGATATGTTCTGTGATGAACACAGTTAGTAACTTTTTGTAGAAATAAAGACTCGACTGAAATTCCATGGCTTGCTCTGTTAAAAATAATTTTGAAACGGGGTATAATTAGGTCAGTATTCTTTCATTATAGTGAACGAATAGTTCAATGGATTCGATTCTTCAATAACTGCTTGAAGTTCCAATATTCGGGAAAATTACAAGATACGGGAATATGGAATATCAAAGTATAATTATTTATAATTTATAAAACAAGTGCAGAAATGTATCGATTTTATTCTTTGACGAGTTCACAATTCAAAAACGAGCCACGACATGGCCAGTTTTTGAAAGAACTAGTGTTAAAATGAGCCTCCTGAATATTATATTATATTATTTTTTCTGATTCAGTCAACTTTCAATGAAATTAATGGAATATCTCCATAAATATTGTTAAGTGATTTTTTATTTTAAAAATATTGAGTGGCAGAACTGTTTTTTCTCTCATAAATTTGACAGATAATGAATGAATATCTTTCAGGAGATATTCCAGCACGATTTTATTTCATAAGATGAGACAGAATGAACAGATTTGATGTTGATTAGGGTAATTCACCCTCAGACCTCATTAGAGAAATATACTGCTGAGTTAGGGATATCGTATTCAATCGTTTTGAAAAGTATGTAATCTTCGAGAAAATCACTGTAAAATCATTTAAAAGTCAATAACAACTTGAATCGATTCAATAAAAAATCAGTATGAACCATATCGTCAATCTGGTTGCTTTTTTTCTGAAGTTTGGTTCTTTGCGTATGTTTCATCAATGTTCTTATTTTCAAATGGAGTCAGTTTATCAACGACCTCGATTTGAAAGGAGTTTTCTGAATTAACGAACGCTGAGGCTAATAGGACTATCGGAATTCTACAGGGTGGCTAACTCCAAGTAAGCCAAAGTGTGATATCTCGACTTTGGAATACGGTCAGGGAGATAGGTTTCGTGTTGGAAAGACCAGAGCTTGGTGGGTGACGTAAAACAACTCCTAGTCAGGAACGTTTCATCGCCGTTTCTGCAAGAAGAAAGACTACACCTACGTGTAGAATGCTACGGAATACTCTTCAAAATGCAGATGGGTCCAAGTTTCCATCGAAACCATCAGACGACGTTTGAGAGAGGTGAATCTAGGCGTTCTTTAAGAGGAGTTTCATTAACACGGGACCATAAGCGTCAAAGACTGGAATGGGCAAACCAACATATAAATTGGAACGATCAATGGCGTAGTGTCCTTTTTACTGATGAAGTCAGATATGGACGATGTTCAGATTCTCGAAGAATAAGGGTATGGACAATACCACGCATTCAACGTAATCGTCGCTATGTCCAAGAAGTCCCTCCATTCCGGGGAGGTAGTGTATTGGTATGGGCCAGGATACGTTTCAACTGGCGCACACATCTACACATTTGTCCTGGGAATATGACCACCTCACACTATAGGGAGCATGTCATTGACAATTTTTTGCCAAATTTTCACGCTGCTATCGCTGAACTTTTCAATTTCTAGACGATAACGTTAGACCGCGCCGTGCAGCCATAGTTGAGAATGCGCTTGTAGAGCTTGGTATTCCACCTTAACCAATACCTCCGCACTCAAGGGATTTGAATTGCGCATAAAAAATGCATTTGATATGCTTCAAAGAAGATCAATTTCCTGTAACTTGAAAATATATTAAAATGAATTTTCATCACTAAATCTCATTTAAACTATATTGTTTTGCAATTTAAGTCAATATCCCTAACTCATGTGGAGCAGTTTATAAAGTGAACATACACGTTATAGAATACAATAATTATAATGATAACTTAAATTTCGTATAAATCCTGAAAATCTAAGAAATTATGATTTCTGCGAATATGCGGTATCATGAATCATCTTATTTTGAATCAAATGCATAAAATGAAATATCACAATGGGTAGGTAATAGAACCTACAAAATCACCGTGCTGCACTGATCGCTGTCCTAAGGTACAACGATCTCCCCTACAACACTTTGTAAAGGTGTTTACAAAGTTTCGTCGTATGCCAATTAAGGTGTCGATCAACAAAAATTCCTAGAAATGTGGAGCTTGATCTTAAGAGTATTTCTTCTCCAGTATGAGTAAGGTAGTCAGGTATCACACTCTTTTAAAATTTTTGTGAAAAATAAACGAATTCTGTTTTTTCTTAATTTTATGAAAATTCTCCACATTTTTTGTACGAAGAAAGATGTTCTTATTGTGTACATTGTTGAAGAAGAGATTGGAGAGTTATGGAAATAGAGCTAGCAAATCATTGATATGAATATATTATAAGGAAGATAGGTTGGAGATTACCCACTGCTTTGGTCACCCTCTACAACATCAGTTGGTGTTGGAAAAAATCATCACCATTCGAAGTCAGTGGCTCAAGTTGCGTATGTCCTTGCAAATGGCTTCTCATTAGTTGAAATTGTGTGCCTCTAGTGCATGGGTTCGCAACCAGTGGTCCGTGGTCCACCAGTGGTCCGAAGAAGCCAAAATATGGTCCGCGAATGGTTCACAGTTTTTCATTAATATCCGCTACGCCATCTATTCCCCTTGTACACCACTAACGAATACCGCTTGTCATCGGACTAAACTGTTCAGAATATTTGGAGAAGCATAATTTTATGTGGGATAAACTCGTTGGCCTCTGTACTGATGGTGCTCCGGCAATGTTGGGATCACGTTGCGGGCTGGAGAGGTTAATATAATGAAAAATCCGAAGATGATAATAACGCAGTGTATCATACATCGCCAGGCATTAGTAGCATCTAAAACTCTTCCTGTGTGCCTCAATGGCCATAAAAGTTGTCAATGTTATGAAAAGCAGTGCCTTACAAACACGCCTTTTCAAAAAATTATGCACTGAAATGAACTCTGGTCACGGGGCACTTAGTACTTCTTTCACACATAGAAGTTCGATGTCGATCGAAGGGTAATATGTTGGAAAGATTATTTGGACTGAGAACAGAGGTTGGGATTTTTTTGGCTGACAAAAAAAAATTTATATTAATGATTTATTGAAACAGTTAACTGTTCACTGATGCGGCATGTCAGATAAATTCGGCGTATCTTGTGGATATTTTCACACATTCAAATAAATTGAATATGCAACTGCAAACTCCAAGGTTATGGAAATGGAAAATTAGGAATGGGAGACAATATATTCATTATTGAAGATGAACTTCGAGCTTTTTTTCGCAAACTTCAGATGTGGATGCGTAAAATTGAAGAAAATAATTAATTTCCGACATTAAAAGCACTTGTGGAAGACCCAAAGTATGATGATAGCAAGGCAAATTTGAAGAAACACATGAAGACACATTCACAAATGCTGATTGATGAATTTAATCATTCATTTTCAGAATATACCACAGATGCTGAAGTTGATGAAAAATTGATTCGTAACCCTTTTAGCACAGACGCTGGAGAAGTAACGGAAGAAATTGAACGGAGAATTCAATGAATTTCAGAATGATAGAGACTGCAAGGATGCTTTTGAATCAAATTCACTCGAGTCGTTTTCTTGTAAAAAGGAATATACCCAACTTCGAGAAATAGCTTTGCGCTATTTTATGATTTTTTCAAGGACTTAAATGTGTGAACAAGGATTTTCTGCTTTGTTGGTACTTGGAAACAAGGCAAGGAATCGTTTGAAAGTGACTGATGATTTGCGTGTAGCTTTGAGTAACAATAGTAGTCCTGGTATAGCCGAACTCGTAAAGCAGATATAAGCTCAGAAATCACACTAATAATTATGTAAAATTCTCGAAGTTTATACTAAAAATTTTTTTTATGAAATTTCCTGTTATTCTCTCATTGAAGGTCCAGTTTCATTATAAGAGTTTATTTTTATTATACCGACATAGTGGTCCCTGTTAACGAGAATAATATAAAAATCGTCCCTGACCAACAAAAGTTTGGGAACCCCTGCTCTAGTGTCATATGCCTCTAGCTTCTCGAGAACCAGATTTACGAATTCCAATATTGGCTCTATCTATTCCCATTATCATGTATAGGTGCTACCGTGACGACTGTTCTTCATATCTTTCGACAACGCCACCATTAATTATGATAATCGAATTCCCCGCGCCATTGTAATGTACTTCTTATGATACATTAAGTGTAAAGAAACAATTTCATTACCTTTCCATTCGAGACCCGAAATATGCATAAAAAAGTCATTAAGCCTTTTCACCAGTGAGATGGGGCCCTCGGTGTGCTCCCGAGCCTGCCTTATCTGGGAATCAATGATTCGCTAAGCGATTTACTAATGGCTTATTTTCGCAAATAATCTGCATTGTAGACTGGTGCGAAGTGTATAGTTTATGAATTGGAAAAGCTATTAACCTGTGTTTTTTAATTAATTAACTGACTTCTGAAGACCTTGCTGCGGCACATGATCGAGGTTTTTTTCACACGCGAGCACTGAGTTTACAGGGACGTCGTTTCAGAAAAGGCTAATATTCGACATTCATAGATTCAAGGTGAAAGAATCTGATGGGTAGTATGATTTTGATAAGTACATGATGAAAGCTCCTGAAATTAGTCACACCAGAATGCAGTTAGTTTTATTCTATAGAGAATTTTTCTTCAAATTAGCACCTCGGCTAAATAGTAAAAACGGAATTTATACCGTTCGAGTTGAAAGATTGGATTAGGAAAAAAAAATTCTTTGCCTTTACGGAGGCCCCACCGAGAACATTTTTGAAACATATATAGAAGAATTCAAATTGGCAATCATCGAAATGAATGCCAATTTCAATTCCCAGGCTCAAAGATCTATTATTGACACACAATTGGAATATTGATTAATTTATTATCTGGCATCGCCAAAAATATTAACTCAATTTATTTGAAGTGCTCGAACCTTCCCAAGTAAATAAAAGTATTATAGTTTCATAGTTTGACCTCAAAATAACGAATATTTCCGATTACGATCTGTTTTTATGGTGAGCCATCTCTCCTCCACCAGAGTCATCCTCAGACGAAGATCTGGAAGCACCGATAATAATTGATGACACTTCAGATGAAATTGACGACGAAAAAGAAAGTTGGGCTGGTTGTAGAGGAATCTACTCAGAAACCACCAAATCAGATGACTGATTAAAATATTTACATTGTTTCATGACTCTTGTTCAAAATTTGAGAACTTTTGTCGTAGCTGTGGCATAATTTTATGTAAAACAAAGTAATATTTTGGACGAAATATTATTTTCCTCTTGCGCCATCTCATCTTGGCATTAACAAATGCATTTCTGAAATGGGTGGTTAAATAATTTCTTGTTGACTATTTTTATTTTTTTTTATTTATTGAACGTTTTTTTTTTTGAATGACCTTATGTTATTCATGTCGTGATCTTTGATCAATGAACAATCGTTAAAAAAATAAATAGAATTTTTTAGTCATCGTTTAAGTATTTTAACATGAATTTTCAAAACCTGAACCATCAATCCTCGAATTACCCTATATTTATTTTATTGACTGTCATCAGAGGGAGAGTAAATGTATTTATACATTGCTGGACGCAGGATATTGAGTATCTTCTATTCGAAACTTGAAAAAAATTTCTTCAATATAAAAATAATATAATGAATAATTATAAAAAATATCATTTTCTTTTATTATTATTATGGATTGTCTGATTTCTTGAACAGAGTTTCAATTTATATCATTATCAAGAATCTCAGGAATTTACAAATAGTTTGAAATTAGCCGTTTTGGAATAGCTGACTGCATATTTCGCCAAATTCTCACTCTGCTTTTGGTGAAACTTTTCAATTTCTAGACGATAACGCTAGACCGCACCGTGCAGCCATAGTTGAGAATGCGCTCGATGAGCTTAGTATTCCACATTTACTAATACCTCTGCACTCACCAGATTTGAATTGCATAGAACATGTATGGGATATGCTCCAAAAGAGATTAGATAATCATCAACCTACCCCAGAATCCTTAAATGATCTGAGAGAGCTTCTGCTCCTGGAACCAAATTCCTCAAGAAATGTTCAACAACTTCGTGTGTAGTATGCAAAGAAGATGTGAAGCTGTTATTGATACCAGTGGAGGCCATACATTGTATTGATAGTCTTGAAAGGCTTGAATTCTGTGGGAATAGAATTTCGTTATTTCACTCGATTTTTCTTAAACACCCTGTATACGCTGCAGACCTACCGCCTAAAATTAATTTTATTTCCTGCAACTTGAAAATCGAATTAATATGAATTTTTATAACAAAATCTCATTTCAACAATATTTTTTTGCAATTTAAGTCAATATCCCTAACTCATGTGGGGCAGTTTACATACATACACACATATTAAATACATTCAGAAAGATATTAATGAAGAGCATTACTCAACAAACATTTGCATTGATGAAATCGACAATTTCAATTTCAATGTTCTCAAATTGCCCTATTCCATCATTTATACTTCGGAGGCACGCTTTAAGGCAACCGTTCACCAAACTCCGTGAATCTGCTCATATTTACTCACCTCGGGAAATCTGACTATCTAGATAGCAATGAATAAATGAAAAATTAATGAGTCGCCATAAATGTCGCTCTCGGTCAAAATCCCCCACGGCATCCAGTCGGCATTTCACTTCATAAAGCCAGAATGTGGTCTCTGCGATGTGCCATTGTTTTCACACACCGGACAGCAGCAAAAACAGTGGCGGCTACGGCAACGTATGCCTTTGATACCACACGATCTTCGACTGTCGAGGGTCATTGGATATGTCCGACCTTTAAAACCATGTTTGTCCCTAATAACGACGAAATACCTTCGATCGGATTGGATGATTGAAGTTTCTGAATGCATGCTCGATTGATCTATGATTGGGATAAATATTTGGAAATGCCTGACTGTTGCAGGATTGAGCCTCAATTTGATATTACTATAGTCAGTCCGGTCAATATGGACATTTAAAATGACAAAAATTGCCGGGGAGCCCAATTTTGGTGGAGAGATAGGATTAACCATTGCAACAGAAGTTTTAAAAGTCGATCCTATGTGTGGGGCAAAAGTTATATGAGGGGCCCCGCGCTTTCAAACCGAAATGTAGATTTTTGTGTGAAACTTATTAAGATGTGGCTTCATTGAGTTTACTATAACGTGAAACATTATACGATAAACTCACAAGCAATACAGAAAGTCGCTTACCAATGCAGCATATACGAATCGGTCCGATAATCACTTCTATACAAAATTTCTAACGTGTGGAAGCACCCTTACTCTGCATATCTACGTCGTATCAAAATTGAAATTGCTACCCCCACCGACATTGCTGAAACCCTTGCCCTTGCGCTACATTTGTGAATAAAGTTGAAGGAAGTTAGTATCTTGAAATTATTTTCTTATGTGTTCACATGATATGATTTGAGGTTTTCATGAAGAAGTTTGTTTCAGTAATCAGTACTATATTTGTTTTTGTTTTCCAACGATCGCAGAGTAACAGAATGGTGACTAATGCAATAAAACGCTTTCTTGTAAAAAAAAATCGAGAGTTAGAAGAGTGAATTCGAGAATTGTTTGCCTCTTATGATCACTAACTACAGTGGTGAAAGTTCATTCTCGACATGAAGTGTATAAAAATGAAAATAAACACTATGAGTCAGGAACGCCTGAATTATCTCTCCCTAATGCTTATAGAATATGATTTGCTCAGAGAAATTGATACAGAAAAGTTAATTCGTAGAAATTTGAAAAATAATTAAAGAAACTTGCATAAATACGAAACATATGAATAAAGATGACATATATCATACGAGCTTACATCAGGTCAAAGGTTCATCATATCCGTTGTGAAATGAGAAAACTAAATTTTTTTTGATATTTTGATGAATTAACTATTTTGATTTTGATATGAATGATTTGAAAAACACCATTGATGAAACATAACATTTCCTATTCCTAAGAATATCAAAAGATATCAGTTTTTAATTATGAATTTTTCATCAAAACTATTACGAATTGCTAGGACGATATCATCTACTGTAGGTACTATAGACATTTCTTTATCATTTTATACCCTTACTTAATGTTTAAGACTTCTATTAATAGTTACGTGATCAGAAAAGGGGCAGGGCGGGTTGAGTAAAATCTCACAAAATCTCATTGGAGCTGAAAAGCAGATTTCTTCAAAATAGCTTTACACTCTCGAATGAGAAATTACAATATTTTACTAAATTTGGTGTCAAGATTTCTGTAATTACATCCAGAATATAATTTTTTGTCAGGAGAAATCACCGAGACCCAATATTCAAGAAATTATGATTGTATAAAGATAAATATATTTTTTTTAAAACTTGAGTGAAATATCCCGACGAGATGGGGCCCCTCAAAAAAAAATTGCTACGGGCCCGGCACATGCTTAATCCGGCACTGGTTCTTATAATTTTTTTTCTCAGAGTTACCATTCCTGAATGAGTTATCGCAATTCTAAGAGTCACTTTATATATGACATTCCATAAAATGAAAAAATTTAAATAATTGCAGGGCTGGATTAAGACCACTCGGCGCCCTGGGCATTAAATATTTTTTCTCCCCCCCACATTACAAAAATGATCATTTAATAAGAAACGCACAAGGATTCGTCCCCACTTCTCAATTCGCGCTGGGCAATTGCCCTTTTTGCCCTGGGGTTAATCCGGCCTTGCATAGTTGATTTTTGAGTAGATGGGAAAAAAAGTTAATAACCCATCACTTTGATGAGAGTCATTATATTGAAACTTTCTTTTACCAAAATAAATATTATACCTTATATTAAGTTATAAACACCATCGGCCATCGGATAACTTTCGGTTTTCTATTCCTTCAATGCACAGTTGAATGCTTTCCCCCGCCTAAAATTTGGCTTCGGTCCGTCCTTGAGTAATGATTGTTAAATATTCATAATGAGAATTTGTACTTCCTAAAACTATTATTTTAATTTTATTTGACTTTATCATGAGAGAATGTAACGTTAAAAATATTTTTAAATATGTGTCAAAATAATTTCCACTCTATAAACACTTTAATATTTGGAGATGTGATTCTCGAAGAAAAAAACTATTAGATGAAATTTATCACTTTTTTGAAAATTATCAACTGCTTCTTACGACTTCTTCCAATATACTTTCTATGCAAAACTATATCCTATACCAGAATGGACTGCATCTGAGATGCCTTCTCATTGCATCTCTATAGTCGTTTCCGCTGATTTTGAACAATGGAACGGAACAGTGAATGAAAAAGCAACCTATTTGTCCTATGTGCGCTCTGAGAAAAATCCTTTTTTCACGACTTGAAGAAAAGGCAAGAATATAACTGCCGACAGCCCGAGCTCAATGGTCATGGGAACATACGCGAACACGACCAAGAGGCGCTAGAAAGGACGCTGTTGCTCGGACTATTTTAACATTCCTTTGTTTATGATCTTGATGCGTCATCCGCGGTAACGATGGATCTAGTCAGCCGGAGCCAGCAAAGAAATTTACAGGAAAGTCGTCTCGATGTGAGACCTATGGGAAATATACTGCCCACAAATTGAATTGAATTTTGCTTATACTTGTGTAATAATAATTTATAAATTTTAAATATACTTATACAGGGTGATTCCGAAGGAGACCGTCAGATTTCAGGTGAGATAGTTTCGAAACAATGATCGCATTCAGCGGACGCAAAGCGCTACTGCTACTAATCGGTAGCGATAGCGGTCGAGAACGTGTTGAACGTTCGCTGTCGCTGTCAACCCCTTTTCATTTTCTGTCAATTGTTAGTTTGCAGAGAAAGGAAAATCATTCTCATCCTCAAGCACAAACAAAGGCGGCTATAAACAAATTTTGTGTAAGGGACGGGCACAATTAATAGGTAGGTTCGGACGAATTTTTAAATGAAGTCATTTTTATATGAATTTAAATCATTCTGAGGGGCACCGTGAAACTCTGGGGGGACTCCCCCTCTTATGATGACAAACTAAACGATTTTTCTTTTAAGATTTAACGATCTGTCTGGCATTTATACTGAAACTTTCGGCTCATTCGCTAGCTGTTGCAGATTCTACCATAGTGTGACATTCCTCAAGAGTTTCAAATGGCACAAAACAGGAAGGAACTTCTGAACTGGATAGTAATGCTGTATGGTCGTATGATGCAAAGCTGTTCCTCAGTTTTAAAGCATCTTTTCGAAATTAGAAAATCACTTGAAATCGCTTATATTCTGATGTACAAAATCATCAAAATAGTATATTCAAAAACAAGTTGCAGAATAAGCTAATATTCCAACACGAATGTGAAATTCGAGAACGAGCAACGAGTTTTCGAAAGCATGAGTGTTGAAATTGCCTTCTGCAAGGGGTATCAGACGATATTTTTCCTATTTCAGTCAAGTTTTCTGAAATACTCTCGAAATTCAAATAAAAATTCAGATAAGTGACTTTTGTATTGTATCTTGGCAGTTGGTGTAACTTACCAAACTTACGGTATTTGAATTTATTCAATTTGAAAATTGAGAGGATCTGAGGTCAGTACTGACAACCACAAAACAAAAAATAAAAAAAATAATGCTGTAATTAGTTTCATTACAGCACTACTTTTTGTACTGTAATGAAAACTCATTACGATACTGAAATATAGAATAGTTTATTCTAAAACAAGTTGCAGAATGAGCTCCCATTCCAACACGAATGCGAAATTCGAAAACGAGCGACGAAGGAGCGAGTTTTCGAAAGCATGAGTGTTGGAATTGCCTTCTGCAATGAGTATTAGACGATATTTTCTCTATTTCAGTAAAGTTTTGTAAAATACTCTCGAAATTAGAATGAAAATTCAGATCAGTGACTTTTGTTTTGTATCTTGTGGCAGTTGGTGTGACTTACGGAATTTAAATTGATTTGATTCGAAAATTAATTGGATCCGAGGTCAGTACTGACAACCACAAAACGAAAAATATAACTGAAAACAATGCTGTAATGAGTTTCACTACAGCACTACTTTTAGTACTGTAATGAACTCATTACGATTCTGAAATAGAGGAAATATCTTTATCTACTCCTATTCAAAAATGTATTAATTATTCAACTGCTTTTGAGCAATTAAAGGTGTCTGTAAACAAACGGCGTGAGTTATAATAAATCACTGCTATTACTCACTATGATAAGTCAGAAAAAGTTCATGGAATAATTGATGAACCGAATAACAAGAGAGTTCTGTGCTTTTGTACAAGCCGTTTATCCGAATGGGAACATTCCATTCTTGTTATTGAGGGGGTATTGCTTGAATAATTTTGAGGTTTTCAAATTAAGTTGATAAATTTTACCTCTGTACTTGTATATCTGCATATATTGTTTAAGTAATAGATAAAGTATAGTATTAAACCCGCCGTAAGCCTCATAACTCACTTGATGACACACTCCACTCACCTGCGGTTCGCGCTGCAAACTTCATCTGCGTGAGTTATGACTTACATTACCGCTCGTTCAATAATATACTATTATTCGTACGTGAAGCAAAAAAATCTACTCGAATGTAAACCTCTTCTCTCCATAGTTTACGTACCGAGCATTCGCACTGTATTACATTCAGTGTCCCATCAGAAACGAATGCGTTGTTCAGTCCTTTATTATTACACGGTATACTTACCTCGGACCTCTCTGTCACTGATTCTCAAACGCATCGATATTTGAATCTTTAAAACTCGCAACCTCTATAGGGATCAAATTGTTTGCAGACAACCCTATATTAACCCCACAATAAAACAGCGTTTAAGTTGATATAAAATTTATTCCATTAACTGGAAGTCCAGGATATTCAGCAAAGAACACTTTGAAACATTTTTATGTGAAGCGCCAGACACAGTTCCTTTGGGAATGAAGGTAAGTACAGTTTAATTCAAATTAATATGTGGTTTAACGAAGGATATATTTTATTTAGATTGTTCTGGGCAGAGGCGGAAATAGGGGGGTCCAGGGGGGACCAGCCCACCCCCCAGAGTTTCACGGTGCCACCTCTAGAATGAATAAAAATAACTGAATTCAATAATTAATCCGAACCTACCTAAGAATTAAACTAGTTTAACAGGGTTGATAGGACTAATTGGGATTGAAACACTATTTATGACTTTGCCGACGTTTCGTGGTTATATTTCCACTTCCTCAGGGCTGAAAATTACATTCAATAAATATAAGAATATTCAGTCAAAATCACGATTAAAATACAAATAACAGGGAAATTAAACAATATAACAGCACATTTTATTTTAATCGTGATTTTGACTGAATATTCTTATATTTATTGAATGTAATTTTCAGCCCTGAGGAAGTGGAAATATAACCACGAAACGTCGGCAAAGTCATAAATAGTGTTTCAATCCCAATTAGTCCTATCAACCCTGTTAAACTAGTTTAATTATTTACAAGAAGGACGTGAAATGTCTAACTACCTAAGAATTTTCTGATGAGTTGTGCTCCCCCACAAAATTTTTTTTTCCTCTTATAGTTCTGGAGCATGCAGATGCGACGAAATCATGAAAATGGCAACTCATGATATAGAAGATTTAGGAAATTCAATTGTTATGAAAATTACCTACTCAAAAACCAGGGGGGTTCGTTCTTTCACCATTATCGGAGAAACATACGTATTTAAAATTACTTCAGCTACATTATTGATTGATGGTGGAGGAAATATTTAATCTTTGCAGAGACATGGGGGTTGGAAATCAACTAGAGTAGCTGAAAGCTATACAGGGTGTACCAAGTTCGACGGCCTATTAGACGTTTTTGGAGAACTGGACCTAGTTGAAATCTGAATATTTAGATTATGAGTTCGACATTATCTACCGCGCTAAAATATTCTTGAAGCTCGACCACCTTCAGATATACACGGAATGAAAAAAAATTTTCGATAAATTTTTTTTTTATTTTCCATTTCCAATTTTGACAGAGTATATTCAATTTTGAATACATTTTCATTCAAATCATTGCATTCGTCGAAATACTTTTCAAAATATCGAGAAAAAACTGAAGCAAAAAGGCAGATAATACTCTTCGGTATTAGGTTTGTTATTCCTATACTAAATATCTTAAGCACAAACCGTTTTTTTTATTTTTGGAGTCGAAGACTTTGGAAATGTTGTACATTTCCAGAATTCTGAAAAACTCGTCACAGGGTGTTCCAAATGTTGGTTCAAAAATTGGGATCAGATTTGAGGAATTCGACTCTACGTATGACATAAAATCGGAAAATCCTAAATAACTCAAGAATTGTTCATTTTAGGAGCATAAACATGTTTGAACACTATCATTATTTTTCTTCGCAGAATCCAACGCAATCATGAAAAAATAGGGTTCTAATCTGAAAAACGAAAGTTATGGGCTAATCTTGATCCCAATTTTTGACCCAACATTTAGAATACCCTGTGACGAGTTTCTCAAAATTCTAGAAAGGTACAATATTTTCACGGTCTTCGACTCCCAAAATGTGAAAACGGTTTGTGCTTAAGATATTTAGGTAGTAATAATATACCTAATACCGAATACTCTTATCTCCCTTTTTTCTTCAGTTTTTTCAGATATTGTAAAGGTTCAATTAACCAAATTCAAATCTCGGGAGTTTCCGGATCGTCTCGGATCAAGAACACGACATCGAGTGGTACGCGGTCGCGAGTCAGTCGAGAACGTGCCACCTCAGACGCGAGACGAAAGATCCCCTCTCTGGTATTCCGCTGTTCTGGCGATGCACCGGAAAAAGGCAATAATTTATTCTCTTATTCTGGATTGAAATAGTTTGACTTGGAAATGTAAGATTGGTGAGTACGAAGTTGATCAGCCAACCATATATCTATTTTTATTAACGATTCATATGTTTCATATGAGGTGAGAGACGCTTGGGTTCCACCATTCTGAGGATCGTACGACTTTCCATCTGATTTCTTCAACTATCCGATGAATCAACCTTCCTTCAAGATTGGTTTATCTTTGTTATAGTTAAATAATTGAATTTGAACATTTCACGGTTCCGTGACTCTCTGATTTTCAATTTCTTGATTTATCTGTACCAGTGTTTCAGTGAACACGTGGACATTCTTTCCTTTCCTGAATTTTCCTTATGTAAACTAAGGGAATCAGAGATCGCGGGGAAATGTGGAAGTTTGACGATGTAGATAACTGATGCAAGTGTTCTGTTTTGATAGCCTATTTGGAGGGAGCTAAGTCTCCGGCATCTTTTTGGAGGGAGCTAAGTCTCCGGCATCTACTTGGAGGGAGCTTAGTTTCCGGCAACTATCTTTTGAAGAGAGCTAAGCCTCCGGCACCTTTTGAAGAGAGTTAAGCCTTCGACACCATCTTTTGGAGGGATCTAGACCTCTGCAACCTCTTTGGAGGGAGCTAAGTCTTCAAATCCTTCAGTACCTGCACCTTGGAGGAAGTTGGACCCTCAACGCTTCTATTTGGAAGAATAAAACCTTCACCTGTTACTGCAACGTCTTCCAGGAGATTCAGGAGTTCGAACGTTGGGGAAAATCGGGAGATAGTCACTTCCCTTGCCCAGCATTGTTATAACAAGATGAGTTAACAAAGAACCAAAAACGCTCGTGAATGGTGTTTCTGACGAATTGTTCATAATTGTACATATTCTTGTCCTCGTACAAGATTGTTTTAACCTGTGATATTGGACATTGTAAATAGCTATTGTCATCAGAGAGGAATAAATCTCGACTGTTCAAGTTTTGATTATCATTAGTCTGAGTAGAAGCATATTATCTTCTTTTACCTCATATAAATGTAAGGTGGTCTCATGTCCTGACTAGTTGGAGCATCTATCGTTAAAATATTACATGGCGTAATTTATATCTCTATCTTAACTTTACACAATTGGAACCCCTAGAGTGGGGCTGTAAATTAACGTAAATTATCTATCTATTTAACCTTACAATATTTTGAAAAGTTGTTCGACAGATGCAACGATTTTAATGAGAATGTATTCAGAATCGAATAATCTATCAACATTAGAAACGAAACAACAGAAAAAAAAAATTTCGAAATTTTTTTCTCATTCCCTGTATATCTGAAGGTGATCAAGCTTCAAGAATATTTTAGCCCGGTAGATAATGTCGAACAATATCATAATCCCAATTTTCAGATTTCAAATAGGTCCTGTTTTCCAGAAACGTCCAATAGACCGTCGAACTTGGTACACCCTGTATAGAAGAATCTCTTCGAAATAAAAATGACACAGCTAGCAAAACATTAAACCTGGGAGAAAATATCGATGAAATTGACAAAAGTTGCACTGAACCCTCGTCACTAAAATCCTCTATAACACCAACAAAATGCTAAATAAAAGTTTTAGTTTTGTTTTTAGGTTTGAATCTTGAGTTGTTGACGCTTGTTTTCTTGTTTCTATCTATGTTGCTTCGATAACACTTTTCCCTCCGCTGGCAGGAAAGTAAAAACTAAAGCTCCGGCGGAGGAAAAAAAAACTTTACAGTCGCCTACACAGACGAAAAATTACAGATTTACTGACGTTTGAAAGAAAAGGTTTTAGTCTATGATCAGCTCGGTGACGGTGAAGGTCGATTTAGGTTTGGATCTTCTGCTATTAATTGTTTCTTTTTGACATTTTTATTTTATTGAAATAAAATAAACTTTTTTCCAGTGTACAAGTCACAGGGAGCTCAATTTTCGTAAGACACGGTCTCTTTTTATCTTTCGAGTGGAAAAGCGCATCGCTCCGCTGGAGTTCTTCCCACACTCTTCGGCGAACACACGAAAGCCATCCAGCGATGTGAAATGACAACGTAGTGATGTGAAACGCATTATGTGGCACATTGTGTCGGGAAGTTCCTGGCCCGGTGCATTGTCCCAATCGCGGCCGTTGCGCACAAGGGGCTCGGCAACGCAATCATCTCCGCATCGATGCACCGTCGATTGTTTCAACGAGCGGAAACCCCCGTTGTTCCTTCGACTGTCTCAAGTCCCGGGGGCGCTTCTGGAAGATGCGAAGAGGAGGAATTCGCGTTTAATGAGGAATGAAAGCCGGAGCAGGCTCGGGCTATTGGTTCTTTCTGCGAGACGCACAAAAAATTAGGGATAAATTGCTGGTGAGGGGATTGGGACAGGAGTGCATGAATTAGCTTGGTGCGGGAATCTACACTGCGCAAAAAAAATTAACGCACATTATGGAAATCTCAAATTTATTCTACAACTGAAGGTGTTCTCAATGATAATTATTTTTATCAAAATTATGCATGCATATGTTATCCACTTTCAACGTTTTTCTTCAATACAGATGTTTTTTCTCAGCAGGAATAAAAAAAGATGATATTATCATATTTAGAATGTATTGGCTCCATTCTAAAATCAGTTGTTCTCGATCAATTGTAGTGATCAATAGTTTTTCTTTCGTTTGATTTTCTACACTCGATCGCTATGCAACGCGAGACACGCAATTTGACCGAAGAAGAATGTGCCCAAGCGGTAGTTTTGCGAGAAGAAGGGTGGACATACTCAAGAAATGCAGAAAGGTTTGGAGTTTCTCATACAAGTGTGTCCAGAATGTTGCAGCGATTCAGGGAGACACGTATGAATGTCCGAAGACCAGGACAGGGTAGACCACGGGTAAAAACTGCCATTCAAGAACGTTACTTGAGAGTTTCTTCGTTGAGAGAACGGTTTGCAACCGCTCGCCTCTTTCAAAATCATCTTGAGCAAACTCATGGGGTCTGAGTGCCTCAGAGAATATGATTTAAGACCTCGTGTCGCGGCAAGAGGCCCGGCTCTTACCCCAGCCCATCGAAGGGCGCGTTTGGATTTTGCGAGATTTCGGGAAGAGGCCGATTGGGAAAGAGTTCACTTCACAGATGAGTCTAGATTCTGCCTCTACCATTCTGATCGACGTTCCCTTGTATATAGACGTCCACATGAAAGATATGCTCAGTACAATTTCCTGAATACTACTGGTTTCGGGGGAGGATCGATTATGTATCTTTGACTGCTCGCACAGACCTAGTGGTCGTTGATAATGGAGCTATGAATGCTGATAAGTATATAAGGAACATTCTTGAAGAGCATGTGCCATTTGCCCCATACATTGGTGAAAATTTCATTTTTATGGACGATAAAGCCAGACCCCATTGTGCGCGCATCGTTCAGGAGTACCTTGAAAAGGTTGAAGTCTCTCGAATGGAATGGCCAGCAAGAAGTCCAGATCTCAATCCGATTGAGCAGGTTTGGGACAACCTCAATAGAAGGCTGAGAAGTTCAGAAAATCATCCAGCTACTCTTAATGACTTAGGAATCCAACTCGGAGAAATCTGGGAAAGATTAGATCAAAACATTTTAAGATCACTCATTTTGAGTATGAACCGTCGTTGCCGAGCTGTAATTAACGCAAAGGATGGAAATACCAAGTATTAAATCACTTATCAGCATTTCAGTATTTTGAAAATTGTTGATTTCTCTTCTTTCACATAAGATTCGGTGAAATCCTGAATTTTTCCTCCATTTAATGTGTCTTGTTTCGCTCAAAACCTTTCCGAGAGAGCGAGAGAACATAAAAAATAAGTTATAAAGTCAATGTGGAGTTAACTTTCATTAAAATTGAGATTTTCAGAATGTGCGTTAATTTTTTTGCGCAGTGTAGTATAAAACAACAGTATCTCGGATGAATCTGAAGGTGGCCCAGTACTTTTGGATTTTCGAACATTTTTTGGTGTGCTGAATTGTACTAGATTTGCGCTACTTTGCGCCGTTGAATTTTTTCTTATTTCCATGTTGTTCTCGAGATATTTCAAAAATTGAAAAAATGGGTCAGTCCAGCAATTTTCGAAAATTGGATTCAAATGACTGAAAAAACTTGTGCTACACATATACCAAGTTGTGCCGTTCTAATTTTTCCAAAAGTCTGTATAACTTCCCGATTAATCTAAATTGAAAAAAAAAGTCTAGCACTATCTGTTGTGCACAAAATAATGAAACTATTTGTGCTACCTTTATGCTACCTTTTTTCGAAAGAAAATATCTTCAAAAAGTTGTGCACCTCGTAGGCAAAGTTGTGGCTTTGAAATTTTCGGGAATAATCCGCTCATTCATCCAAAACAGAAAATAATTTTTTTGTCCGACGAAAATTGTTTCATATCATTGTGCCACAATCGTTGCCAGCGGCGTAGCTACGTGGGTGCAAGAGTATGCAGTGCACGGGGGCCCCCGAACTTAGGGGGCCCCCAAGCGTTTGAACAAGGGAACAAAATTTGGTGATCTGTTATTATTTTAACCAGTTGTTCAGGGGCCCCCCGAGGGGGCCCCTATCTTATCAACATGTCTTCAGAATGATTCACATGAAACACAACCAGACTTAGCGCGGTTTCACACGGTCCGGATGTATGTCCGTCCGGGTTTTCGCCCGTCAACCGGACAAGTAGAAATACACAGTTTAGCATAGGTTCTTTCACACTTTCCGGACACGGGTGAATCGCCGTCCGGGCATACAAAACGCCCGGATGTTCCCGCTAGAACTCACGGAGCCCGGACGGGCAATCGCCCGGACCATGCCCTAGCGGACTACAGTGTGCCATGAGTGCGTTCACACGATCCGGATGTTTAGTCGTCTGATTGTTCTGGACTAGAAGAAATATATTCCGAAATCCTGATAACTCTAGTACAGGAGAAACCCGAAATCTCGGATAAAGGAGCGGAGGATTACAACAATCGATAAAAAAAACTGAAGTGTAGAGAAATATTTGTGCCAAGTTGAGGGAAAATTTCGTATGAATTTGAGTGCAAAGGGTGAACCCAAATTTGCTTATTTCGTTGTTTTTTTCGCCGATGTTTTAATAAAGCGATCAAAATATATTTGCTTCTACTGTCCATCGAAATCAGAGGCAAACAGAAGTTTTTCCTGAAAACTTAATATGTTTTCTCTCCCAGTCTCAAATTTTTACGCAGGGGGCCTTTCTTATATTATAAAAAAATTTTTTCTAATTGTTTCTTCTTTCAGTGACTGGGAGAGAAAACCCATATTAAGTTTTCAGGAAAATGCAGAGACCTCCCAGAAAATATTTCAATAGATATCTGCAAACTGAAGTACCTACTCGTACCTAGCACCTAGTAATCCGGATTTTCGCAGTTCCCGTGTGAAGAGAGCTTCCGGGTGCCGCCCGGACGGGCAATTACCCGGACGGACAAATACCCGGACCGTGTGAAACCGCGCTAAGCTGGGTACGAGTAGGTACTTCAGTTTGCCTCTGATTTCGATGGATAGTAGATGCAAACATATTTTGATCGCTTTATTAAAACATCGGCGAAAAAAACAACGAAATAGGCTAATTTGGGTCCACTCATTGCACTCAAATTTACAAAATTTTCCCTCAACTGGGCACAAATATTTCTCCACGCTTCAGTTTTTTTAATTCGATTTTTGTAATCCTCCTCTCCTTTGTCCCAGATTTCGGGTTTCTCCCGAACTAGAGTTATCAGGATTTCGGAATCTATTTCTTCTAGTCTAGAACAATCAGACGACTAAACATCCGGATCGTGTGAACGCACTCATGGCACACTTTTGTCCGCTAGGGCATGGTCCGGGCGATTGCCCGTCCGGGCTCCGTGAGTTCTAGCGGGAACATCCGGGCGTTTTGTATGCCCGGACGGCGATTCACCCGTGTCCGGAAAGTGTGAAAGAACCTATGCTAAACTGCGTATTTCTACTTGTCCGGTTGACGGGCGAAAACCCGGACGGACATACACCCGGACCGTGTGAAACCGCGCTTAGCGCGGTTTCACCCGTTTTCGCCCGTCAACCGGACAAGTAGAAATACGCAGTTTAGCATAGGTTCTTTCACACTTTCCGGACACGGGTGAATCGCCGTCCGGGCATACAAAACGCCCGGATGTTCCCGCTAGAACTCACGGAGCCCGGACGGGCAATCGCCCGGACAATGCCCTAGCGGACTACAGTGTGCCATGAGTGCGTTCACACGATCCGGATGTTTAGTCGTCTGATTGTTCTAGACTAGAAGAAATATATTCCGAAATCCTGATAACTCTAGTACAGGAGAAACCCGAAATCTCGGATAAAGAAGCGGAGGATTACAACAATCGAATTAAAAAAACTGAAGCGTAGAGAAATATTTGTGCCAAGTTGAGGGAAAATTTCATATAAATTTGAGTGCAGAGGGTGAACCCAAATTTGCCTATTTCGTTGTTTTTTTCGCCGATGTTTCAATGAAGCAATCAAAATATGTTTGCGTCTACTGTCCATAGAAATCAGAGGCAAACTGAAGTACCTACTCGTACCTAGCACCTAGTAATCCGGATTTTCGCAGTTCCCGTGTGAAGAGAGCCTCCGGGTGCCGCCCGGACGGGCGATTACCCGGACGGACAAACACCCTGACCGTGTGAAACCGCGCTTACAGCAAAATTCAGCTGTAAGTAAAAAAATAACAAATCGAATGATCCGACTACTCTCTCCAATTATCCCTATCCGGCTGCAATAAAGTTTCACAACAGAGACACTTATCACCATGTGGAGCAATAAAGTTTTCGTCATCCCTTTGAAATCTAGGGTGGGTACGTGGTACGTGCCACGGTCGATGTTGTTTTTATTTTCTATTCTATTCATTTTTACATCTGTACGCAATTTTGTTGTTTATTGGAAAATAATGTTCAAAATAGTAAGAAGAATGTTATCCCTCATAGGGCCGATCTGCAGTATTGCCGATATTACCGAATGTTGATTTAGTTTAGTTTCTTCAGTTCTCGTGTCTTGTCGACAACAGTTTAAGTGTACAATAAAAAAAAGATTTCGACAAAGTTGAAGTCTAGTTTTGAGTCAAAAAATTAAGAAAAAAAATAGAGGAAGGGTTAGTTCGAATTTTTGCAGAGCACTGTGAAGATGGAGATGGTGGTTGAAGAAAATGAAGAATGAGGGTGTGACGATAAAGAGAAAATTAATTTCACTCTGAAAGTATGAAAAATAAAATGCAAAGTTTATAAGAACATGCTTTTTTTGTTATTTTCATAATAATTTGGCCAGAAACCGGTTTGAGCGGCTATCAAAATGCTTTTTGTCAACTAGATACATGCAAATTGCATTTTTTCCACCTAATAGAGCTATTTTCGCTTTCCTCAGTCTGCAAATGGAGTAACAACTCATTCAATTTTTTTGCTGTTCCTGGTACAAATCGCAATTCGGTAACTCATCCCGATTCTGAGCATCAGTTTGTTGCCTTTCCTGAAAATTTACAATTTGAACAAACTGTCTGCTCCTCATTTATAAGCACACTCCAAAACTACCGAAGACAAAGTCGACCAACTTTAACAAGCTGATATTTATACAAGATATCTTGCAATTGCGGCAAGGTCTATATTGGTATATCAAATCGGAGTAATTATACGAGGATTAAGGAGTACGAACGAAACCTGGGTTCGATTTTCTTGCAAACGCCATTAGTAGCTTTATTCGGGTTACAATTTTCAGGACAGTCCTAGGATCGTTCTAAAACTGCGCCGAACAGATGCGCACTCGTTTCGATACCTAGGACCGTTCTAGGACTAGTTCAAGTTTTGAAAAACCCGAATGCATCACCCGATCCAAATATGATAAAAGAGAAAATAAAAGCATTTCAGTTTTTAGAACGAGAAATATATAATTATATATATATATATAATAATATAACTTGACTTTCCCAAGAAAATATGGTTCTAAATTGTATTAGAACTAGAACAGGCCATGGACGATGCAACAGCATGCTCTACCGATGGAATTCGGTTGTGAGCCCTAGTTGTGAGTGCGGGGAAGTTGAGGAGACAATAGAACATCTTATAAATAGTTGTCCCATTTATGAATTTCAAAATGGTTTTGAGACTATACATAAAGTACCGAATGAATTTTTGAAATGGGTGGTTAGTTTGAAAATAATTTAATTTATTCTAGATAATTGTTTTTTCTGCTTCTGTCTTTTTTAATTTAATTCAATTTTTTTCCAAATGAGAATCAATTTTTTTATTGCTCAGTTGGAGTCTGTGTTGAAAAAGAGTGTATAAGTGTTAATAAACACTACTTCTCTAAAATGCTCTTTTCTCGAGGTAAAGTCTAATTTTTTTTTCAGGAAATATTTCGTATTCAAATTTAGGATGTGGGAGAATAGACGCCGATTAGGTTGCCTGAAAATATCCTGTCAAGGGTATGGAATACTTTAGGAACAAAACTGTTTATCTGTTTATCAAATGAATTAAATACCAATCGAAAGTATGAAGACTACAGTATTAGGCCAAGCAAAAAATGGTGTCCCTGGAAATAACTGGTGGAGTTCGGGAAACTCTTTTAATCATTCTTTTATAGGCCTCTAATAAGAGTGGTTTGAGCTTTTCCCCAATTTCCCAATGGAGCGTATGTCGTGATATACAAAAAACTTCGAAATTTTCGGAATATTTTAGGTTTTTCTCGAATAGCTCCTTAACTGAGTACTCAAAGTGTTAAGCATTAAATTCTGCGTCTAGAAAGTATTACGGTATTATATTTTAAACAAGTAATTTTAAAGAAATCATACGTCCAAATATGCCAAATTTTCACACTTTTCAAAATAACACATTTTTTCACTTCTTCTTCACTATGAAACGTAAAATACCTAAGAAACTTCGGAACGAAATTTCATAGAATAAGAGTAGTAGATCATCATATTGTGATAAAAACGAAACTCCATTCCTCCAAACCACAATGTTAAATCGCGCAATAGCTGCTCATCCTGCTGAGGATGCAGATCATTTCATCCTAGCTAGTGCTATTGAATTTGCTTAGCAGTCTCATGGGTTCGTGGATAATATTGGGGAGGACACTGAGCTTCTTATACTTTTGATTGTTCAAGCTTCTATGTGTGCCAAATATTTTTTACTAGGGTGTGGCAAAGGTAAGACGATGTTGTCGTTTCTCCCTTGCAGAACAAGTTTCAAGTTTTGATCTGTCTAGAAAAACAACATATTATTCCTTCATGCTTTTAATGGCTGCGACACTACGTCATCTCTTTCGTTTAAGTAAAAATGAAATTCCTAAAGACTTTTGAAATCAACACAAACCTGCTGAAAGCAGCAGAATTGTTTTGAAAAGGAAAGAAAAGCAGCCCTTCATGAACATTATTTCAAGCAATTAAATGTATTGTGGTACGAGATGTTTGAAGAATTGTTAACCAAAACCTCATTTAATCTTGCCTCTGTACCTCCAACTGAAGCAGCACCTCGACAACACTCGCTGAGGACGTATGTAATATGTATATTGTTCTTAGCAATGAGTTGTATTGTTAGTTATTAGTTTATGAGTCCCACATTTGTTATTATAATTGATTTAGTTTATTTTCAACGTC
Source organism: Hippodamia convergens (assembly GCA_038502775.1). Lineage (NCBI taxonomy): Eukaryota > Metazoa > Arthropoda > Insecta > Coleoptera > Coccinellidae > Hippodamia > Hippodamia convergens. The sequence continues at coordinate 26,172,117 of CM076607.1, read as the reverse complement.
CTCAGAAATTTCAGTTGTCTTTCACCAAGATACTAAAAACACCAGGGAAAAATATGTTGTTTTTCGAAACAGAGAATAACTTGTAGTGCAAGGAAGAAGAGACAATTTATCGTCTTGCTTGTCTTTGCCAGGCTTTAGTAAAAAAATTTGGTGCACATAGGGGCCCGGAGCAGTCAAAATTGCAACAATAATCACACACTCAAGGGACTGCTGAGCAACTTCAGCGGCACTAGCTACCATTAAATGATCAGCATCCTCAAAAGGATGATCTCCTGTGCGATTTTACATTGTGGATAGGAGGGGGTGGGTTACGTATTTATCACAATTTGATTTGACTTTCGTAGTTCCAAAGATATTATATGTTTTATAATGAAAAAATGTGTTTTTTCGAAAAAATTTGCCATATTTCGATGTATGATTTCTATGAAACTACATATACTTGTTTAAAATATAATATCGTAATACTTTTTAGAAACAGAATTTAATGCGGAACACTTTTAAATACAACAATGTTTTTGATTAAGCTATTCGAGAAAAACCTAAAATAGTCCGAATATTTCGAGGTTTTTCAAACGTCACGACACACGCTCCACTTGGAAATTGGGGAAAAACTCAAACTACGCGTATTAGAGGCCTAAATAATTGATTAAAACAGTTTCTAGAACTCCATCTATTATTTTCAGGTAAAAGTCTAATTTGCTTGGTCTTTATATAAGTATAATGATTTGCATATCACTTTCCTGTCAAAAGTAAGGTTTCCAGGCTTTGAAACATGGAAAATTCATTATGATTCAGCTGAGTTAATTTTGGAATAGTTTATCGTTCACTTCTACGTTTAAACGCCGATACACCTTTTTGACAATCTGTTCATTCAATTTCACAAATATCAATAGGAGAATTATTTTTTATTAATGAGGTATTCTTCTTTTCTAGTTCCAGTCATAGGAGCAACGACCATGGGCGCCCGCAGAATTTTTTCTCAGGGGGGGCAAAAAACTTTGTCGAAAAACGATAAGACTCATGCGACATCAGTATTCCATTTCTTTCTATGTATTTCTTTTTCGATATTTATGCATGAGCGCCCGCAGAATTTGTTAAAATTGATTAAGTTTTCCACCTTAAAATTTTTTCAACATCAACAATATAAGGTGATATGTATAAGATAATACGTGTAACTGTTTTCTAAACAAATCACAATCCATGAAAAAATATTAACAGGAAAATGAAATATAAATAATATTGAGAAAAGAATGAAATAAATTTTATGACTGCTAATAACTTAGGACAAATCAACTAATAATAACGAAGTGAAACAAATATACATTCACGTTAGATAAAATGATATTCATAAAAACCGTATATGAATAGCAATTAAATATGAAATATAGATTAAATGAAACAAACCATAAATTCAAAACTGGAAACTCAGAGATTAGTCGAAATAACACAACATAAATATATTATCAGAATTAATAAATTATAAAAAAATAAATAAAAAAGACATAACACACACAAAAATAATAATAATAAAATACCTGAATCGTAATACCACGAGTAGGCATATTCTATTCTGAACTAAAAACCAGCCTTCTGTTAGTCTAAAGAAATTCGATAGGAGGTTAATTTCTATATTTTTCTTGAATTGTTTCTTTATCAGAAAAAGAGGAATGAGTCTGCATTCATGTATAAAGGTTGCGTCAACGGCATTCGATATCCTTTGGAAAAATTTTCCAAAGGTAAACTCATCATATTATCATAAAAATATATGAAATATATAGAGAAACAAAAGTAAAATTGACTCTCAACAAACAAGAAAAAAACAGTCTTCCGGGACTGCCTATAGAAGTGAAATCTGAGCCACTTGTAAACTCTATCGTCGAACTATTCGGTTATCATTTTTGAATTAATTTTGGTTTACAAAGAAGTGCTCATGATCAGGGATCAAGGAAGTTCAAATTGGTCATTAATACTCCCTTACAAATAAAAATTATTCGGAAACAATAATCTAATAATCTAATAGGTCAACGCTCTACGATACAATTCACGTGTTACTTTGTTTTCACTTCTATCCGCAGCCCCCAAAGACTGCCACGTTTCGAATTTTTTACACTTCTGATCAATAATCTAAAATTATAATAGTTTAAACTTCACATTGAGAGGCACCGAACGAAAAAATCAGCTGCGTAAATAATTAAAGAAGTTACCCTCGATAACACGATTTGGAGTCAAAGACACTAAAACCTAAGAATACTCTCTGAAAACACTCTCACTTTTGAATTCGAATACATCTTTCTCTAGAATGAAGATACTAAGGAAAAGATTCTACATTTCCGCCTTCTCGGAAAAAAAAATTCTGATTGGAGATGGACAATAATTATTTAAATATGAGAGTAGTCCCACTTGTCGCATGAAGAATCCTCCATCAGATAAGCCGCTTAAAACAACCGGTCATAAAACGAACATCTGGTAGCGATTGAAGAGAATGCCGATAAGCAAGATAAGGGTAGTTTATGAATTTATTACTTCGTTTTAGGTAAACAAAAAAATGAAATTCATCGTCTTCGAAAACTTTCCATGATTTTTGTTCATCCAAAAAGTGCTCAAGACGCCTCAGGGAATTATCAATTCGATAGGGTATCAAAATATACGACAAATAATTTTTTACTGAAAATTTGATTAATTACGCAATTTATGATATTGTTGATTTATCTACTACTCCTATATTTTCCAACCTTGATTCCATCATGGTTATAAAAAGGAGTTCTAATTTGAAACAATTGAGCTTCCTCGTTCCCAAGATTGACATCTTTAACAACGATTTCTCGACCCCCTGTATTATGATTGATTATTTTGAGTATGGCGACAAAAACAATATTCTTATTCCGCACGAAAGCCTGAGATTGAAAATTCTCGAATAGAAAACCTTCAATAAGTTTTTCCCTTTCTTCAGATTTGTTTTCGTAATTTTACTTCGATAAACAATTTTTTGGGGGACATTCCAAAAACTTCAAATTCATTACATTTGAACAATTGATAATTTCATGCGAAATCAATTCTCGCAATAAAATATAGTGATCTGCTGATCTACTTCAAATTGATCCTAATGTTTCTTAACACAGCATCTTTTTTTATAAAAGTAAACAAGATACACAATTGTACCCAATTCTCCCTGAAAATCGAAAATTGGTGTCACTTCCTATCAAAACAAGAATCCCAAGAATCTCTCTAGTCATGCTCAAGTCCGAAATCACAAATGAAATTATTTCTATTTCTTCTCAAAAATATTCTATAAGCGAATTTCCATGTGGAACGCATATTACATACATTTTGTTATATATTTTTTATGTGGTTAGTGACATCATGTTGCAAGGTGGATTACTTGCTAATAGCAGCTCCAAAATCCAATATATCAGGTATTCACCCGAATAGTCAGAGGCATTTTTTTTCTACGGTAGGCAATTATAGAACTGCCAGAACTTTTTTCAACATTAATGCAATTCGCCCTCTGCCCAAATGTTTTATTTGCCATTTCAGAAATGTTCCTCATTTGGCAAATATCGAGGATTTCTATCCTATCTTCCATGTAGCATTGAGCATTCCCAATTGTATCAGGTGACCGACGGAAACAATATGTTGCGTGTTCATGCGGATTTGAAAAATTTGCAATAATTTGAGCTCCCTATGTTCAGAAATACATGCACACAAGCCGAATTCGGGAGGCATTGATAGAAATATCATAACATAGGTATGTTGAACTTACTAGTTTGGGCTCACCTAGATTAACAGAAGTTAAGGCATATTTGATGATATCTGCTGTGAAAATAAATAAAATCCATCTTAAGTGTCGACTGATTGTATTTTCTTGGAGAAACTAATTCAGGAACAACCTTCTTATTAAAAAGGGTTGAATATGGAAACTTATGAAACTTAGACAATTACGATAAATTGAAGATGGTATTCATTTCGATGGTTACTATACTGAATTTATATATGTTTCAAAAATTACTGAAAAACAAACACGAAACGATTTTCAGTCATCTGCTGGGAGGATATGAACAGGTATTAACTTGTCTGTTAACACTGAATACCTACCCGTGACACTATTGGTTATATTTATTTTAGGTACTTTTTCGTCAGAAAACACATTTCTTTGGGATATCTATTGAAATATTTTATAGGGGGTCCCTGCAATTTTCTGAAAGTTTTTTTAGAATTTTCTATCCCAGTCTCTGAAACAAAGTGTTGTTTTTTTTTTTTCATTATTAGACAACCATTTTTGGAAAGAAGGTCCCTGACAAATAAGTGCACAAGTTTTATGTAGGGGCCTTTCTTCTATTATTTGAAAAAATTCCCTAATTGATTTTTGTTTCAGAGACTATGAGAAAAAAGCCTGAAAATTTTCAGAAAAACATTTCGTTCGGATGACAAAATGAATTTGCTGAAATGTTACAAAAAAACAATAATAGGTACAACTACAAGCACCAAATTGACCAAATCTATTTCATAACGATTTTTTTCGACAAATTAATCAATTTTGAGTATATTGGAATTTAGCATTTATACACGGATATTCCAAGAAGTTCTTCAGCCATCATGCGAGTCAATTGTTGAATACATACTCAATTTACAAATGTGTTGCCAAAAAACTAAGGACTATAACTATATTACTATAACTTCATTGATGTATATATATATATATATATATATATATATATATATATATATATATATATATATATATATGTATATATTTGTTAACTTCACCGGCAGATATCCTTATTCCAAAACTTTCATTTAATAGTGATGGTTTTTCAGTTGCAAAATTTCGACCAATCTCATATTTGATTTCGTAAAATAGTAGGATCGAATATTATTCGAGAGAAATATTTCTGTAAAATCAGTTTGATGTTTTCCACACTTTCGTTCGAGACACTATTTTGTTAAATATAACAAAATAAGCTATATATAATTAATGGAATCAATGTTTATGTCTGTTTCTCTCAGCTCTCATGGCGCGTTTGGATTATTTGTTCCATTTGTGGCTCAATTCGGGACCAATTCTGACCAAGATGAATAACATCTACAACTCTGACTTTATGAGTACTCATCGCCATCTAGCGGTAGTTCAGCAATTTAGTTCTTGCTCATCGCCAACATTACAGATCCCTCTTACGAACCGATACAGCGTCCTACAATTCGCGACTCCCACACAAAATCGGGATAATTGTGTGAAATTACTGCGAGATTACAGTAATTAACCGCTATCAGTATGCACCAAATAATAACTGACCATTTAGGCGAGTGCTCGAAATTAGGCATGTCAATCAAGCAGTCGTTGACTTTTTTGTTTATATTATTATCCTATTAGAAGTGAACTAAACGTTCGAATAATTTGTGTAATGCCCACGTTGATTAAATTGATACCTAAATGTCTGTCATTATCGCGTGCTTGGAAATGAAGGGAAAGTTGGTGATTTTCACTCTCGTTGGGGGGACGTCTTATCCTCGGGACTACCGAGTAACGATTATACCATTTCGAGAGCAAAAGGGTAGGTACCTAATGTGAGTAGACGCGGTGTTTTGCATGGTTCCATGAATTTTTTTGACGCTTTTATTTTCTTGTGCGGACATACCAGGTTTTCGTACAATTTATTACCTGATATTTTTCCTGAATTGCTAAAAACTACAATAATCAAGCCACTGTATAAAAAAGACGATCCTAGTAAACTGAAGAGTTATCCTTCTAGACCATTTCAACCAATTTTTAGATCCTCGCGAAAACTTTGTGCAACAAATTATTGAATCCAGAAGTTCAATGTCATCAATGAAATGGCAGCACGGTTACATCAAGAGACTGAAATGTTCGAGCTTCTTGAGAATATCATCCACTCCGTTGAAGATGATTCTATTCCATTAGGCTTATTCATAGATTTCACGAAATCTTAGGATTCAGTTGTACATTAAGTTTTACTCAATGAGTTAAAAAATTATGATATTGGGAATAAAAAATTTGATCTCCCCAGGAGTTATTCGAAGGATCGATCGCAGATCGATCTGTTGATGGAATAACATGGGGTAAAACCCGGTTAGATGCCCCCTTTTCAAAATACCTAACTTCCCAAACACTCCACTAGGAATTAATAGTGTAAGAATGAGCCACTGCCACCCTTAACCTCAGATGGTAACGAAATATGGTACAGTAAGGACGCGTTTTGCAAGTGTATGTGATTATCTCCGCAACGAACTTCGAAAACATGTTAAAGTTTCAAAGGCTAGTATTTTCCGTTGTAGAACTTTTGAAGTATTATATTTTTTATTATATCAATGAACTGGTTCATTAAGTGTGCATCTAAGTATGACCAGTTGCTTTTTTATTTTTAATTTGTGAAAAAAATGCATGGGCATCTATCCGTACCAAAAAGGATAGTTGCCTTGATTTTTCGAGGTATAAAAGCCCTTAGGGCCATATATATCTCTATACAACCCATACCCTTTTATAGTCTGAGTATAAATTCTTTTAAATATTTTTAGTGTTTTGTTGTAGCTTGTGTATCGATCTGACCTCTTTACTGACTGTAGCAAAGGAAAGAAGGAGTACAAGGTCAAGTTTGTTCTTGGACCACGAAAAAACTCGAAGCAGAGTCCTATGAGACAGAACATTACGAAGGCGTTATGCCACTGAAATATGAAAATATGAATGAAAATACAAAGTCTCAATCCGACTGGATGCAGTGTATGAGGAATCACAACTGGCTTCATGAAACCTTTACACTTTTTCGGAACTACTGCTCAAGATGTGGAGAACTTAAAGCACTATCTGACTGATCTCCTCTTCGTTGTGTTGTTTTGTTTTAAAAAGAGTATTTCTATTTCTGTTAAAACCTATTAGGTATTGGATCACACAATATGAAGGGCATCTATCCCGGACTGAGGGCATCTATCCTTTTCAGTATTTTCATAGTGGGGCAACTATACATACCTGTAGGCATCTATCCCCAGAAATAATGTTCCACAAAAATCAAAATTCTGTGAAATCTGCTAATGCTAGGTCAGAAAAAACCCACAGTATTTCAACTCAAATAACAAGGCTAGCTACTTTCTTCAAAATTATTCAGATAATTTCAGAAGGCAATTTCAAAAAGTGGGGCATCTATCCGGGTTTTACCCTACCGCTCATCAAGCGTCATTACAAATATGAGCTTTCTCCAGGGAATCATTCTTGGGCCTTTTTTGTTTTTAATATATGTAAATGACCTGCCTAATCTAATGTCATTTCCTGCTGGCAAAAATTTTTTACAGTGCAGACGGCACTGTCTTGATAAAGGTCAAATACTCAGATTCGTTGAAGATTCTTGCATATGATATTTTTTCAATGGATGGTTCGTGTCTAATCATCTACAAATCAACATGACAAAAACCAACCGTTCTTTTTTTATTGCCGTTCCCGACCTGTCGACACATCTCTTTCCTCCTCTGGTGGACGTACAAAACAATTGTTTGTGAAACCCTTTTTTAGTTGTAAATTTTTATTTTTTCTTATAAATCTTATATGAAATATAAAAAATATTTGGATTAGCTTGTGAGCAATCCTGTAGAGGCGTATTCAAGAAGAGGGGAATACTTACACTGTCTTCTTTGTAAATGTACAAGTTAATGCCATTTTTTCACAAAATTCCACAATATTTTCGGAGATTAAGACGCCCAGATCTGTACCTTACTCGCTACAATATGTTAGTGTACCTATCCCAAGCATAGACTATCTTCTATCGAAAGGTGATGCTCATACATGGTAGTGAGACTGGACAACAACCTTCCTAGTAATATGCGAAATATACAACATTTCAAAATCTCCAAAAAAAATTTAATTAATGGATGGACTCAGAACCGCACTCTGTTTTTGTTGATTGGAAGCAGTTTGCAACGTGGTAGGTAACTATATTCTGTTTCCCTAAGTGGTGTATTTTGTTGACTTGTTTTGTATTTCACTCTTGTAATGATTCAACAAAATAAATAAATTATGAATATGATAATTCAAACTCGAATGACAACAGCCATTTATCAAAATCAACATTTCGATTAATAGAATCTTGAAATTTTGCTGTTTATACTAGTGTGAATGGGTAAAATAATTTTTCCCCCTCTCATTTTTTCTGCTTGAGAATCTCCCTTGAATTTCCACGAGAATCGTCAAAAAAGATTTAGCTAATTGGTTCTGTCGCTTTCTAGTTTTCATCAACCTTATCCAATTGGTCTTTCATTTCAATTTATGTGGATTGATGTGCAAAATGCCCTGGTTGCGATTTTTTTCATAAGAATCTTTTCCAGATAATAAAAAATACGACAAAAAAGGAATTAGTAAAATTGGTTCAGACATTCACGCATGAGGCGATGACAACATGGCTTCATTTTTATTTATATAGGGTAAAACCCGGATAGATGCCCCACTTTTCGAAATTGCCTCATATTTCCGAAAATATCGATTTTATCTGAATAATTTTTATGAAAGTAGCTAGACTTGTTATTTGAGTTAAAATACTGTGGGTTTTTTCTGACCTAGCATAAGCAGATCTCACAGAATTTTGATTTTTGTGGAACATTATTTCTAGGGATAGATGCCTACAGGTATGGATAGTTGCCCCACTATGAAAATACTGAGAGGGATAGATGCCTTCAGTCCGGGATAGATGCCCTTCATATTATGTGATCCAATAACAAAGCCGAATTCAATGAAATCTCTTATCGTTATGTCTGTTATAATCGTGATATAACTTAAATCAGCCTACTTAATGAAATTTATTTCGAAAGCATTTACTAAACGAAAATATAAATTCTTTATATCATAAAATATCAGGTAGGTATCAACAAATAGGTAAACGAATTTTTCATTGTTGTTATAAAATATTAAATAGGTTTCGACATAAATAGAAATATGTACTCTTTTTAAAACAAAAGCAAAGAACGAAGAGGGGATCAGTCAGATAGTGTTTTAATTTTTCCACATCTTGAGCAGTAGTTCCGAAAAAGTGTACAGGTTCCATGAAGCCAGTTGGGTGATACCTTATACACTGAATCCAGTCGGATTGAGACTTTGTATTTTCATTCATAATTTCATATTTCAGGGGCATAACGCCTTCGTAATGTTCTGTCTCATCGAAAACTGCTTCGAGTTGTTCTGTGGTCCAAGAGCAAACTTGACCTTGTACTCCTTCTTTTCTCTCATACTTTCGCGACATGGTTTTGCTACAATCAGTAAAGAGTTCAGATCGGTCCACATACTATAACAGAACACTAAAATATTTAAAAGAAATAATAATCAGACTATAAAAGTGTATGGGTTGTATAGAGATATATATGTCCCCTAAGGGCATCTATACCTCGAAAAATCAGGGCAACTATCCTTTTCGGTACGGATAGATGCCCATGCACTTTTTTCGCAAATTAAAAACAAAAAAGCAACCGGTCATACTTAGATGCACATTTGAAGAACCAGTTAATTGATATAATAAAAAATTTGATCGAATTTATAACTACTTCAAAAGTTCTACAACGGCAAATACTAGCCTTTGAAACTTTTACATGTTTCCGAAGTTCGTTACGGAGATAATCACATACATTTGCAAAACGCGTCCTCACTGTACCATATTTCGTTACCAACTGAAGTTAAGAGTGACAGTGGATCATTCTTACACTATCAATTATTAGTGGAGAGTTTGGGAAGTTAGGTATTTTGAAAATGGGGCATCTATCCCACTGGGGCATCTATCCGGGTTTTACCCTACTGATGAAAAATAACATTACAGAGCTCTACTTGTTTTCTAAACTAATTAAACCTGGAGTAGGAAATAGAAAAACGGATCACCAACTAATCCAATATAAGTATAGGGAAATCTCTCTTACAAAAATATCTATGCATGCATTTACAATTTTGTAGCTTGAAATATGCAAATGGGTCCACTTATATCTAAAAGAGCACACGAGAGTCGAAAATCTCAAGACGTAGGCTTTTCCTGATCCTGCTTCATTCATCAGGGTAGATCCAGGATTGTTCAGGTTCTAGCAGCACTCGTTGTTCGATACGTCGTATCGAACAAGTTGGGTAATGAACAAAAAATTCTTGCGTTTGAAGGACCTGGAAACTGAACGTAGTCACAACGACCCCTGTTCAGAATAAAAGGTAATTAATAGATACGTCCTAGGTAGCCAACAGTCAATTTTCAAGAGAGGTCCAGGAAAATACCAAAGGTACAAATTGAAATAATAAAAAAAAAGTTATTGATATTGGAAATATTATATGAAAAACTCATAACATATATGAACTTCACCAACAAAAAAAAAAAGTTATAGACTACTATATATTTCGAAGTTTCCGGTTTCTTGTTTCTTAACTTTTGTTAGCTTCTGTTTTACTCATTATTTTTCCCAATAGGCTTTTTTTGGACTGGATGAAACTTTCGGAATTGAATCCCAACTTTTTCATTTCATTAAACACGAATGTTATGAGGTAGAAAAAGAATTTTTCTGACAGTGTGCATAGGCGGAAATAGAAACTATTTGTGGAGGGGACACAACTTAGAGAATTCTGAGGTGACCACCCCCTAGGTAAAGGTAAGTTCGGACAAATTTTTAAATTTGGAGATTTTTAGAGACATTCTGAGACGTTCTGAAATTTATTGTAGTTTAACTCAATTTGTTTCATTAATAGCAGACTGACAATTCCACGTTTCCTTAACATGAGGAAAATTTAAAAATTTTTTGCATAAATAAGAATTTTGTGAATTTGAGACATTATTTAGTACCTAATACTTCACTTAAGAAAAATATTAGAAATAGATATGAAAAAGAAACTGTCATGTAACCAGATTGAAAGAAAACGTTTTGACAGCGAAATGCTTTTTCATCACTACCAAATATTATTTTGCAGTGACCAAAAAACATTTTTTTTTTCAATAAGAAATCATGAATTGTACATTGCATCCATAGTATTCGTATACCGAAAGAAACCATTTGAATTGTAAAAATTTTGGTTGTGACACACTGTATTGTATAGTGCGATATTGGAATGAATGATCATAACTCACCCTGAGTGGATAATAGAACTGATTAATTTCACTAATTTAATAAGTTTAAAAACACAGTGTGCAGGGTATCCCAAATTGCTTTGTTTTAGCTCTTTCTGGTACTTCTAGATCAGGGAGGTAAAAACGTTGAGAGGAGTCCTGGGCTCGATTTTCGTGAAAACACCAGTAGAGAAAACCGCTTCACGATATCTTCATTTGTATTGAAGACATAACAAAGTTTTGAAATTTTTTCAATTTAGAAGAAGTGCTATAACTTTTTCATTTTGTAAAATATCTAAAAAAGATAAAAACTTTCAACAAGCACTTTTTCACTAGGAATGAGACATTATTTTAATTTTTTTTCACTTAATTTTTTTTTATGATTCAAGATGAAAAAAACGCATTCGTATTCAAAATAAAAAAGTGTTTATTATTTCCGGTTAAAAAGCGCTTCTAGAAAGTTTTAATCGTTTTCAGATATTTTCGTTAATAAAATAGTTATGGCACATTTTCGAAATTGATAATATGTATATCAAAATTAAAAGAAATTAAGATATCGTGAAACCGTTTTCACTATGACGTTTTCACGAAAATCGAGCTCAGGACACCTTTCGAAGTTTTTACCTTTTACTTATCTAGTCCAGAACTACCTAAAACAGTCAAAATTAAGCAATTTGGTATACCCTGTATACCGTTCTTTTACAACAATGATTCGCAGTATGTAAAATCTCATTGTTAATTTTAGTCGCTCGGTGTACTGTGTACAGGGTATCCCAAATTGCTTGATTTCGGCTGTTTCTGGTACTTCTAGACTAGATAGGTAAAAACGTTGAGAGTAGTCCTGGACTCAATTTTCGTGAAAACTCCAATAGTGAAAACCGTTTCACGATATCTTCATTTGTTTTGAGGATATGACAACATTTTGAAATTTTTTCGATTCAGAAGGTGTGCCATAACTTTTTCATTTTCGAAAATATCTGAAAAAGATAAAAACTTTCAACAAGCACTTTTTCACTGGAAATAAGACATTATTTAAAATTTTTTTATCTCAAAATTTTTTTTCTGAAATAAAATGAAAAAAAATGCGTTCGTATTTAATATGAAAAAAATGTTTTTTTTCCACGAGAAAAAAAATTTGATATGGTTTCCTATTTCCAGGAAAAAATCGCTTCTAGAAAGTTTTAATCGTTTTCAGATATTTTCGTAAATGAAAAAGTTATGGCACATTTTCGAAATCGAAATAAAAAAAAAAAAATGAAGATATCGTGAAACGGTTTTCACTAACGGTGTTTTCACAAAAATCGAGCCCAGGACACCTTAACAAGTTTTTAGCTATCTAGTCTGGAAGTACCTAAAACAGTTAAAATCAAGCAATTTGGGATACCCTGTACTCTTCTCTGTGAGTAAACAACATCACAGTAGTGGACACTTTCTTTTTAATACTAATACCCCATTACCAATAGTTTTTTGGTTTCGGGGCCGCTTCGGTAATATTTCAGAGATGATTTTTATTCTAAATTCTGTAATTTAAACACATTGTTATTTCCGAGAGGAGAGCAAGATACAACAAACTTTCCACATTGTTACGAGGGGCCCATATTATATCATATTCAAATTCTCATGTAATAGACACCCCTATATGACATTGTCCTTTTTGTATAAAAAGTGACTTTGTTCATACGAGGTTGTCGAGATGTTAAGGAGGTTGACAAATGAGAGCGGCCTAACAACAAAATTAGGCTCTCTCCGCCTCGTAGAGAGGATGGGTACGGCTTTCGGCAGAAATGAGAAGGTCTTAGTGTTATTTTTCTCTTAGAGAGTTCTGAGTTTTAGGAATAATTGAAACCAGTTGAGTAACTTACATAAAAATCTATTTACCAAAATACCAACAAAAACAAGAAATAAAATAACTAATTAATCCCTACGTCTGTACCTCAGACTGTCTAAAAAAATTTCATAAAGAAAAAATAAGTTCGCTATTCACTGGGTTACCAAATTATCCAAAATCCAAAATAACATAATACTAAGAAAATAAGCTGTGAGTTGATAAGAGGTGAGAGATGGCAAGACTTTTGGACTCAAAGTATCCTCATCAATTAAAATTGAAAAAGTTCTGACCTTTCGATTTCCCTCGCTGGAATATAATCCAAGTTCTCTGAAATAAATCGCTCCCGAAACGCTTCACTCCCGTTTCGCGAACACCTACTCTTATTTCCTATCGCGCTTCCCGGCTCGAAAATCCTAACTGAACCACACGAAAAATTCCCCGTTATACACAAAACTTCTTACTTCGTTTTTTCACTTCTCGAAGCTACCTAGTATTCCGTCAACTGAGAAATAAAACTTTTCTCTTTTTCCCTCAACGGACTTTAACCGTTCCCGTTTCGCTCTTCGAAAGGACCTAATATTTCCCAATTACCAAAATAAAAACTTTACCGTTCCCGACGGACTTCAACTGTCACCCGAGTTATCTAAGGATGTCTTTTCCTCCCGAGACCCCCAGAAACACTGCCCTCTCCCTTTTCTAAATTAGGCGTGCCTTGACCATGACTAAACACTCAATTTGGAAATTCAGTAAAGATTTTTCATCTCACGATTTTTCTGCTGAGATCCCAAAGTGAAGCCCTGTCCGTTGGATTATTTATAATAACTGACAAAAAAGTTTTGGAGAATATTTTATTTCACAGAGTCCGAAAGGAAATTATTCGTTTATCTCCAGACGTCTAAGTTATTGAGGATCGGATATCAGTTCTCTGATAGTCTCCTTCGCTACATTGTATTTACGTTCATTTTCAACTATGTGAATTGAAAAATCAATACTTCCCATGGTTTACCACACTTACATTAATTAAAAAATAATTTTCTGCTTATATTAGGATGGTTTGAAATTTATTTCTGGAATATGGTTAATGAGAGACACGTTTATGTAATAGGACCTCCTTCCGATTTTCTCGTTCCTCTCTGAGGGGGAACGGCCTTCACCCTGTCCCATCCCCTATTTCCGCCTATCACAGTGTGCCATTTACTATTTTTACTATTATGTCGAAAAATAAAGAAAATGTAGCCGTAATCGGTTTTCCTACGCATTGCTTAGGAAGTTTAAAAACATTGCATTGACTTCGAAGCTGATCTGTGCCGTATGATTAACCCACTCGGACCAGAAATCTCGATTGAGAAGAAATTATAATCCGAAAAAAGCAGAGCTTTCGATCAAACGAAACCAAATCCGATATTGCCGACCATCAATAATCATCGGGTTTATGCCCTCCACGAATTTGTTTCCGATCGGACCCACCTGATCGCTTCCTCCTAGACACGTCCCTGATAATTTCCCAATTACCCAGTCTTTATTAGAAAATCAATCCTCAGACCACTACTCTCGATAATTTGGCCGGAATAATAACGACTATTACCAGCTAAATCGTCGGAAATTGAAGTTATTTAAATTTAAAAGTCGAATTACTGTCCGGGCATGGAGATGTTTACCATTCAGTTATTTATGGTTTATGGAATTCCTTAACGACATATTAATTATGAGCGGTTTTCTTATCGAGGAGGTCGTTAGGACGATAGCCGGACATTAGAGCCATTAACTGGAGTATTACTCTTTTCAACTCGACACTTTCTGATTGGTTGATTAGTTAGGTCTATATTGGTTAAGTTAATGAAGAATATCGAAGGAAAGAAGCGCAATAATGTAAAACTCCACTCTTCACGATCAGATTTGGGGAGGTCAAGGGTTCTGTACTTGGTGCTCGAATGTTCCAAACAAACATTAGTGTGAATCAGTATACCTATCTCGTCTTAGTAGATGATCGAGTTAACTGTAGCTGCCAGACAAAGAGAAAAATTTGACCAAAATAGTTTACGCGACTTCAATCTGGGAATTTGATTATCTGGAATATAGGAGAGTATGAGAGATGATTTTTTAGGAGGCCACACCGAAAACATTTTTTAAAACATAGATGAATTCAAAATAGTAAGAATAGAATTGAATACCATTTTCAATTCCCAGGCTTTTATCTCTGAGCCTGGGAATTGAAAATGGTATTCATTTCGATGATTACTATTTTGAATTCATCTATGTTTTAAAAAATATGACAAATTAATTTGGAAACGATTCAAATTGGATCTACAAATTATCGCCTCTCTTCGAAAACGGAAAGGTACAATATTTGAGAGTACTGGTAACCAAGGAGTAGATGGAGATTTGATAGTACTGAATATAATACCCATAGATAAATTAAGTTGGTATCAATTTTCTTCTTCATGAAAACTTGTTCAACCAAACAAGGCAACAATATTCATATCGTGAAGAATGATCACTGCCTATACGATATTCAATTATTTCTGTCCTTTGGCTGATACAGCAAGCTTCCTTGGCCAAGCAGCCACTATAATTGATATATCCCTTGGAAAAAAGGAGGACTTTTCTGTTTTTGATCGAAACCAGGAGGAATATACCGCAAAAGCACTCTTGCATAATAGAAATCAGCTTGAATAGGTTCTGGACTTTTAAAAAATAGATATCGCTATTTTTGGCATCGTTAACGTATGATAGAATGTGAATGATGAGGAACTTATAGGTACATCTAATGTATCAGTACTTACTAAGCATGAAAAAATTGAAAAATTCTTTATTTAGCCTTTAATTAACATGAATATGTCCTTGACTCCGCGAAAAAATCTGTAAGAATAGTCCTTCTTGATGAATCACTTATAATCTTTGAAAAAAAAATTAATATGACTTGTGGAGAGAATGAATAGAAACTGAGATGAAAGATTTTTAAAATTGACTTATCGTTTGTTAAATGAATGTGGAGTTTGGTTATAGCCGAAGGAATAAATAAACTACTGTCAAGAATGACCCGATTACTAATGTTGAATATGGACATAATTAGACATTAAAGATTGAGAAATAGTATTTCTAAGGGGATATCCATAGATTCCGAAACTCATTTCAAGGAAATAGTAACAGTAGAATTCAGAAGGTATGTCTAGAATACTGAGTCAATTCATTCCTCGGTTGAAAATACCTATAACTTAGCTTGAGTACGGATATTTTCGTCTGTATTCCCAGACTGTAGGTACAAAAATTTACTTGTCGCAACAATTTTTTGGTGTTTTTCCAAAGGCTGTATCTCAGTGAAAAATGGTCGTATGAGAAATAGAAAAATCAACTTTTGAAGCTTGAAGACTCTAGTTTTTCCAGAGATATCTTCAGTTGAGTGAGAAAGGGTTCTTTTGCATTCAAAATGGGATATCTCGAAGACAAATGGTCATTTCCGATAGTGGTGAAAAACAAATTAGACCTCAATAAACAGGCAATGCGGGCTTTGCATCGGTCTGGTTCAGAAAAAAATTCCATGCGCGTAGAGCAAAAATAAAAATTTGGATAATTAAAAATTTTTTCTCGTGCTTTATCCGAGGATTGCATGGCTGTTGGTACTCTGAAAAATTGTTTGCTAATAAATTCAGAAACAAGAGTCTTCAAGCTCCAAAAGTTGATTTTTCTATTTTTCATACGACCATTTTTCACTGAGATACAGCCTGTTGAAAAACACCAAAAAATTTTGAAAATTTTTCTATTCCTTTAATTGTTGCGAGAACTGTATGTACGGTATTCTGACGAAATGAATGTGTGATTCTTTTCCGCCAAACTTATAAAAACAAATTGGTCAAGAGTACCATCAATTTTTGTTTGGAAAACTATTAATACAATTCGTACACCAGAATATTTTCAAACAGTAAATCAGCAAATTAATGAGAATCGGTCATAGCATGTGAATAATGTATCTGCCGTTGATTGAACGAAACATCACGTATATTTTTGATTCTTGATACTACTTCATAATTTTCAAATCAAAATATTCCTAAAATGGTAAACGGTACACAATATCGAGTTTTATCAAGAGAACCTTCATGGTGTGAAACTGAATGATGTTTGAGTTCACCTAATATTTTGCTCAATAAATCTAATATTAAAAAAGTTAGGTTCAATACTTCTTAGTACGAACCGTGTAAGTAGTGGCCTCTATGAGAATCAGACATGAAAACAAATTTATGGATGTATCAGCTTCCAAAACATATTCGTATATAGCAAGGATGGGCAACCTTTTTTTCGCAGAGGGCCAAATAAAAAATTTTTTCATAGACCACGGGCCGAAAAGATATTTCCAGCATGAAAAAAATTAAATTCATTCAACAAAAACGAAATGAACTTAACGTTCCTTACAATAGGATGTTTGAAAAAACTTAAACTTATATAATCCCAAAAAAAAAACTCCATAACTCATCAGTCACTAGTTTTCAACTAATGAGACACCTGGGGTTGCGTTTTCTCCACAAGAGCATCGTTATTTGGTGGGACTACTGATGTTGTTGCTCACGTAGGTAATGTTTTTTCCAAATTCGAATCCATAATCCTTGATCGTTGATCGATTCTTGTATTTTGTGAATAAAAGTTTTGCAAAGGTAACTCACGACACAGATTTTTCAGAATACTGTGCGCTAAAAATAGATGCATAGAAAAATCGATAATTCCGATAAAATTCATTCGGAAATCTGTCATTCTAATCTACCTAATCAAAAAGTATTCGGTTAATGAATAATAAATCCATACTTGAAGAAATTTTCAATTTTACCTAAATTATATTGCAGATTGCACCAATCTACATTGCCACTTTTCAGTTTGCACTTTTCAATTCCGAATGAGTTTTGTGCAACGTTATTCGTTCGAAAAGTGAAAAGTGCGAAGTGAAAATTTTCAAAAGTACATTTCAAACTATCTTTCAACTTGTGGTAGTAGTCCATGGGTGGAGTTTTATATTTAATATATACAAACACCTTACAACTTTTCACTTTTAAAATGTTCAATTCTGAATGCTTTTCATACAATGTAGTTCATTCGGCAAGTGAAAAGTAGCGAAGTAGTTTGGTGCAATAGGCCCTTAGATAAAAAAAAAGTGCCTGTGAAATGAAGCTTGAAGCTCGATCAATTCGATCTGAAGTGATATTTCCACTTCCCCTTGGAAAAGGACATGAATATTTGGAATTGAAATTTATTCAGCAATCTGTCATTCTAGTCCACCTAAAGAGTATTGTGTTAATGAATAATGAATCCATACTTGAAGAAATTTTCAATTTCACTTAGATTATATTTAAAAAATTTTAATGAATATCTGGAATTGAAAGCTTAAAAAACACTAATGATTTCTTCGAAAATATCTTCGCCCCTCGTATAGTGTCTTTCATTGGCCTTAGCGCAAGCAATTCTTCTGTTAGTTTGAAATTTTGATCGACTGCTCGAATAAAGATTGCTAACTGATATCAGTGCTTTCATCCCATGCTGTGGAAAAAGCAACTGATGTTTCCATCACATTTTCAAGATTAACTTTTATATTTTCCGCCATTGCGCATGCAGCGAATGAACACTAGGAAATTTGTAGATTTGGTCTCTTTGTAGAGCAAATTTGGGGTTGCGTCGTTTGGAAAAAGATTCATTGGCCGCATGTGGCGGATGGAGTTAAGAAATTTTTTACTAAACAAACCCCAATTATTTTTCCTAGAAACGGGATAACCTTTGTTTGAAACACCCTGCATATCCGCCACACTGCTCGAGATTGTCACATCAGATTTGAACACATCACAGTGTCCAGAACAAAATGTCATGATGTACTGCTTTTGGGACTATTCAGATGAAAATCGTTGTTGGTTTCCACCGAAATCAACTTTGCCACCTGTGGAAACCAGTCTTTTGTATTATTTTTCTAAGATCGAATAGTCAGTGGACCCATGCAATTTCTTCTCAGATCATCCGTTTCCCCCTACCTCCAAGCAAATAAATATTCATAAATAAAGTTGTAAGCCCGCCGTCAATATTCCACGGGTAACGCTGGTTCAAACTCGTTATTAACTGCGAACAAAAAACAGAGAAAAAGAGCGGCGAACCACATACAGTCCGCATCAGCATCCAGCTCGCGCATATACATATCGCCGGCGTAAATCGTACTGGCACGGCGGAGGAAATCCACGATGCTCTCACATATATCACCCGGTCCCGAGGGCAGTGATTACGATGTCTTGAGTGTTGCATTACAAAAATCAGAACGTGTAATCATTCCACTGGTCCTATAATCGGGATTTATGGAACGCGAGTTCGTGGAGCCGTCTTCGCGTATATGGCGTTATGGCGTATGAAGCGCTGTTGTCGGCACCAGGTCTTGGTTTTCGTCGGTGGTTGGTTCTTCACGAGTCCTTCCATCTTTTTTTGTAGATCTCTATTGAAATATTTTATGGGAGGTATTTGCATTCTTGCGAAAGTTTTTTTAGTGTTTTCTCAACCAGTTTCTGTAAAAAATAACAAATTAGAAATATTTTTCAAATTAACCACTGCGCAAAAAAATTAACGCAAATTCTGAAAATCTCAATTTTAATGAAAGTTAACTCTACATTGACTTTATAACTTATTTTTTATGTTCTCTCGGAAAGGTTTTGAACGAAACAAGACACATTAAATGGAAGAAAAATTCAGGATTTCACCGAATCTTATGTGAAAGAAGAGAAATGAACAATTTTCAAAATGCTGAAATGCTGATAAGTGATTTATTACTTGGTATTTTTACCCCTTGCGTTAATTACAGCTCGGCAACGACGGTTCATACTCAAAATGAGTGATCTTAACATGTTCTGATCTAATCCTTCCCAGATTTATCCGAGTTGGATTCCTAAGTCATTAAGAGTAGCTGGATGATTTTCTGAACTTCCCAGCCTCATATTGAGGTTGTCCCAAACCTGCTCAATCGGATTGAGATCTGGACTTCTTGCTGGCCATTCCATTCGAGAGTATTCAAGGTACTCCTGAACGATGCGCGCACGATGGGGTCTGGCATTATCGTCCATAAAAATGAAATTTTCACCAATGTATGGGGCAAATGGCACTACATGCTATTCAAGAATGTTCCTTATATACTTATCAGCATTCATAACTCCATTATCAACGACCACTAGGTCTGTGCGAGCAGTCAAAGATATTCCGCCAGTAGTATTCAAGAAATTGCACTGAGCATATCTTTCATGTGGACGTCTACATACAAGGGAACGTCGATCACAATGGTAGAGGCAGAATCTAGACTCATCTGTGAAGAGAACTCTTTCCCAATCGGCCTCTTCCCAATGGATATGCTCTCTCGCAAAATCCAAACGCACCCTTCGATAGGCTGGGGTAAAAGCTGGGCCTTAAATCATATTCTCTTAAATCATATTCTCTGAGGCGATTTCTTATTGTCTGAGTGCTAATTCGCACCCCATGAGTTTGGTCAAGCTGATTTTGAAGGAGGCGAGCGGTTGCAAGCCGTTGTCTCAACGATGAAACTCTCAAGTAGCGTTCTTGAATGGCAGTTGTTACCCGTGGTCTACCCTGTCCTGGTCTTCGGACATTCATACCTGTCTCCCTGAATCGCTGCAACATTCTGGACACACTTGTATGGGAAACTCCAAACCTTTCTGCAATTCTTGTGTATGTCCACCCTCCTTCTCGCCAAACTACCGCTTGGGCACATTCCTCTGATAATATAATCTTTTTTATTCCTGCTGGGAAAAAACATCTGTATTGAAGAAAAACGTTGAAAGTGGATAACATATGCATGCATAATTCTGATAAAAATAATAATTATTGAGAACACCTTCAATTGTAGAATAAATTTGAGATTTCCATAATGTGCGTTAAGTTTTTTGCGCAGTGTAGAAGAAATTTCCCTGCGTGAAACTTGTGCACTAATTTATCAGATGCCAGATCCTTTCAAAATTGTTGCCGAACAATGAAAAAAGAAACAACACTTCGAACTTTAAAGCTTTGTAACGTTTCAGAGTCATAGTTCAAACTCCTTCGTAAGAAAATTATTCAATTTCATTAAACGTTTCGAAATCGTAAGAGTTTTTGATTCCTCAATTGACATTTGTCAATACATGATAGATTTATAGTAATACCTATGATTGTAATATTGCTACTTTATCTCAAATTCCCTGAAACGAGTCCTTTTGTCAATCCAAATAATTTCATCCAACAAAATACAAACCGACCCCTTGATTTTTTTTTATAACTATCTGTCGATTGGAAAAAGTTGGTAAATTTCAGGTCATGAAGTAGAAAAAAAATAAAAATGAAAAGGAAAAAATAAGAAAGTGAGAGAGAATAAGAAATGAGAAAGAACCACCAGGAGAAGGTTAGAATATCAGATTCAGAATTTTTCTCTGCTTCTTAGACTTGGAAAAGCTTGTGAATTTCGGTTCGTGAAGATAGAAAAAAATATGGAAAGAAAAGAAAAAGGAAATAAGAAATGGGAAAGACCCAGAGAGAAGGTTAGGATTTCTCCTTCAGAATTTTTCTCTGCTTCTTGGACTTGAAAAAAGTGGTAAATTTTGGGTTGTGAAGATAGAAAAAAGTAGTGGTGAAAAATTGAATGAGAATAAAAAGGAAAGAAAACAAAGAAAGAGGAAATGAGAAAGAACCAGGAGAAGGTTATAGGATTTCCCCTTCAGAATTTTTGTCCGCTTCTTGGACCTAAAAAAGTCGGTAAATTTCGGGTTGTGAATTTCGAAAAAAAATAAATGAGGAAGGGGGAAGAAAGGAGAGAGAGGGAATAAGAAAATAGGAAGGAACCAGCAGAAGGTTTGGATTTTCCTTTCAGAAGTTGGTAATTTTCGATTTGTGAAGATAGAACGAAATGAATGAAAATAAAAAGTTAAGAAAAGGAGGAGAAAGCAAATACGAAATGGGAAGGAACCGTTCTCTACTTCTTCAACTTGAAAAATTTGGTAAATTTCGGACCGCGAAGCTAGAGAAAAATTATATTGAAAAAAATAAAAGTTAAAATTTGTCATCAACATCATAATTTCGTCATACCATGTTATATTTTATCGGTAAAAGAGCCTAAGAGGGATATTTTCCATAAGTTCAGGAATAGCCTTTCTTCTATTATCTCAACGTGTTACCTGTTAGCAACAAGATTTTGGGACCAATAATGAATAGATACACATGGAATATTGAATTAAAACATTTGAATTATAGAAAATAATTTTGCATTTGTCTCATTTTTATCAAAACAAATCAAAACTCATCATTATGAGCCTACCACACGGTCAAGGCGGAATTATTCGCTCAAGATATCTTTGAGGTGACTGGAAATCTTTGTAGAATGCTTCCACGAAATTCAAATGATGGTGGTTTAGTTAACGGGCATAACGCGATAGTTTTCTATGTCGAGACAAAAAGTATTTGATGATGATAAGTCGCAAACAATCTCGTTATTAATTATGGCATTGAGATTAATGAAGAAGATGAAATGAGAGTTCAAGAAGGTTATTTGAAGAATGTTACTGAAACCAATTTGGTACTCACTGAACACATAATATTAAATATATAAGAATTAACAACTCATCAAGAATTTTATGTGTCTCTTGACACCAAAGTAATGTTAACATATATATTTCAAGACTGAAAATTAAGAATATTTAAATTTTTGTTATAGAAAACAAAAAAAGACTATTCTAGCACAGATCGAAATGAGTAAAAAATTATTTTTTTTTCTTGAGAGTTTGTACTGCAAGAATGGAAAGTCGAGAAATCAAGTCATATTATGCGTATGAACCACTTTTGAATTTTCGAAAAAATTTTTTTTGTGCTGAATTGTGTTGGAATTGTGCTGCTTTGGGCCGTTGAATTTTTTTCTTAAATCCATGTGGTTCTCGAAAAATTGGATTCCAATGACTGAAAAAAATTGTACTTTAGAAGTACTCAGTATGAATCATAAATGAATGAGAAAATTTATGCTACATTCGTGCATTCTTTAGATTTTCCGGCCAATTTAAAAAATGTGTTCAAACAATTGTGCTACCCGTAGGTAAGATCGTGCCGTTGTATTTTCACGAATATCCCGCAAATTTACCTAAAAATTAAAGAATTTAGAAAAAAGTTACCTCAGCACTTTCTTTTTCTTCCGGCGAAAGTTGTTGTATATGATTGTGCTTCAATTGTGCCAAATTGAGTCGCTCAGATTTTCAGAAATAATCAACAGTTGTTTCCTGATATGGAAAAAATAAGAAGAATTAGTAGATTGTTAGGAAAATCAGCATACCTGGCAACAGTCTGTTGCAGATGGCTCAGCAATTTTTGTCATAGCAATCAAAAGATGTACTCTGATTTTAATCATCAAGTTGTACTCGTTCTTATGGAAACAATAGTTGATTATGAAAAAATGCATCACATTTTACAGCTAATACGCTCTAAAAATAGTAAGTACGCTCTAAAAATAAAATTGTGAATAAATAGATAATGAATGACGAAAAATGTATAACTAGTTAAGATGAGAAAAAAGTAAAAAATATTATTGATGAAGTAGGTATTACTTGCATATTTTGATACTGAAGTATCCACATTAGGGATACTTTAATTGTTGAAAATTTAAATGGAAAATGTACCTGAAATCTGGTCCAGAAGTTATTGCAAAATTTCTTGGACTTTCAAATCCTGCTTTTCATACTGGTCACTGCTCCTGAAGAAGCTCTGCCACTTTATTAATAGTTAGAATTGGAAAACCGAACCAATAATACCTAATCTACCAGAAAAGTCAGAAGAAGAATAGAAGAGATTAAACCAGATTGTTCCATGTGTAGTTGGTTTCGCCACAGCACATTGTTAAAGATAGAAGAAAAAGATCTCTGCCTATAATCACAATTCGGAATTGAGATTTCTGAATTGTGACAATATTTATGTGTTATTGATTGTATGCTCGTCCTTAACGCGTCAACTTTTTCTCTCACCTGATATAACGCCAAAGAAATTCAGAGGGCAATAAGACCCAAAATTTCCGCACGTGATGATAACACATCACCCCCAATCTAAAAGCTATCTTACTACACATCCCTCCCATTCCACAGATGGAATTTTGGTAGAATACTGAAGAATCACAACATCGAAACCATTTATGAGCCGACACAAAAATTTGGGCAAATGATCAGAACTATCAGAAACAAAGTGGACTCACTTTCACAAGCCGGTATTTACAGGATACCTTGTGACTGCGGCAAAGTCTATATTGGTACAACAAAACGAAGTATCAATGAGGACACAATATAGTTTTCTCAAAGGCAGAGATTATTTCGAATATCAAAAGTTACTATCCCAGGCTGAACATGGAAACCATTGAAATTCATAACACAAAAACAACATGAACAGATAAGAAGAAACCCCTTTTTTACATAGCGGGTATCTTGAAAAAACAAAGATCAACCCGATATGGTGTGGGAGCGATCAACATCGCGCGCGTAAAATCACCACCTTTTCCTGCCATTAGCCGGAGTGTAGATAACACTTCCGGTTCGAATACGCCAGTGTCGGAAATTCAACGTTCGAGGTATAATCTTAAAGAATCCTCTGAAGATGCCTACTACAGTTGTAGGCGGAACTTTAGGTGAAATTATTCCTAATGGTCCACAGCCAATAAGCTCCTAAGACGTGAAAGCCTCAAACTATTTATTTATACAAAGTAAAACGTTTCATAACTTCAATCATATATCTCTGTTATACATATAGCCTCTGATATTATTTTAAAATATTTAAGACTCCCCATATAAGTCTTGATGGGGTGAATATTGAATAATCCTTGTGACCAATACAAATATGTTTACATATTCATACAAATCATTTGAGGATACATACTGATTTTCGATTTCATCTAAAGAAACATCCATCCGGAGAAGATTTTCCATTCAAAAGGTGCAAATCGGCAACGCTGTCCTCGGGCAGCGTGAAGAAAAAAATCGAATGGACGCTCAGGCTAAGGCGGCGTGTATCATTTAACATGACAATGAAAAATGGACGAAATCGCGCCATGCAATGAATTAAAATTGTGGACTTTAATAACGGCCGCACAAAGCTACGAATTTCCACCTAAATACCCTAATTATCGATGAAATATAGAAGAGGAACGTCGACCAAGTTGAGATGCGCCTCGACCCCATCTGTAATGTATCATAGTCAGCTCGGGTTTTATAGATATTTTAATAGAGACTTTTAGATGCGATGTCGTTAATCTTCCGAGAGGTTCGATACGTTTTTCAATCATTCATTCAGCAGAACTCTATGCAATCATTTTCAAATACCTACCCTATAGTGTGAGTTCGAATGAAATAAAAGCACAATTACATATTTCACATAAATGACACTTACAATTGTTCGTCCCGACACAATGTTTGTATACCTATACAAAAAATTTCAGCTTTGGAAGCTCAAATAACGTGGCATTTGAATAGATGAATTTGTTTCGATTTAAGTATATCGAAGGGATCTGGATAGTGAAACCCAATTGGAATTTCTTCTCTTTCCATTTCTAAATTTTTCATGCCCATCCATGTTTTCCTGAATTTATGTTTTATTTCTATATCAGAATTGGAGGCACTTCTTTTTTCTTTATTATGATGAAATGGCATTTCCATTCGATTGTATAGTTTTATCAATATCTTCACTTTCTTTCAAGCTGAACACATATTTAATTGAATACTATCTTCCGCATACTTTTACTGCTTGTTCTATGAACACAATTTCCTCCAACTATCTATAATTTTCTAAGAAGTTTTCAAGAATCTAACATTCTGTATATTTAGTTTGCCATAAACAAAATAATATTCGAGATAAAAAGCCAAGACATTTAAAAGTTTTAGGAGAGGTAATAAGTAATATACTAGGTATTTGTTAGATAATATCAAAGTTCTTACGGAATTAATAACTTGGACAACTTGGTAGAGGAAATGCTGATTGTGGGATTGATTTTTTTTCATATTGCAAATTTCAAGGAAGAGCGTTTTCAATTTCAAGTAAAAAGAAAAAATTAAAAAAATGCCTCTCCCTAGATATTCGCAACCAAAAAACACCGTGAATAAAGAAAATTGAATTAAGCTTTGCATTGATATAGTTCCCTCTTATTTTATAATATATGACTTCAAAGGATAACTATAAAAAATAACTTAATGAATGACACATCCATAACACTAGGGAAAACCGTTATTTGAAAAAAAAAGCTTATGTTGTTTTTTGCCAGTTTAGTTGGTGAAGGTGATATAATTTCTTTTCAATATATTTTTCTAATGTAGAGATTTCAAATCCATGGTCTATAGTGTCATTTAAGTTGCTGAAACTGTGGTTAAAATTTTTTCATTCAAATTTAATGTTCTGCCTCTTAGATAAAATTCTTCTTCCATGATTAAGAACTGATAATTCTTATTGATGATTCTTGATGGAATTGATTGCTGCCATCATAAAAAATCAAGACAAAATGAATCTCAAGTACCAACACCCATCGATGATCGTCGAAAGAAAAAATATAAAAGTGCTATTGATATTCTTCACCGTATATATCTTGATACCATCCAGATT
Organism: Hippodamia convergens; assembly: GCA_038502775.1. NCBI lineage: Eukaryota > Metazoa > Arthropoda > Insecta > Coleoptera > Coccinellidae > Hippodamia > Hippodamia convergens. The sequence continues at coordinate 26,145,630 of CM076607.1, read as the reverse complement.
CAGCCTCCTCCACCATCGCAGAATGGTGAAGAATAAGAGAACAGATGCGTGGGTGGTGGGCGGTTCTTGGACGAACCAATGGAACGAGGGCTATGGGTCAGTACGTTATCTATCTTAGGGGAAAGATGGGTGGTGGCAAGGTCAACATACGAAATTCTCGATCATTGAAAATGGCAGAAAGTACAATTCTCCTTTATGGAGTGCCAACTCTTCTCTTTCTGCTATCAGTTATCAGTCTAGAAAAGAATTTACCCAATTGAATTTTGAAAACTTTCAACATAATTTTTTATTTCCGATTTTTTTCATTAAAGTTTCTTCAGAAGTTTCTGAGAAAACTTTTAGGTATTTAAGTACTTGATCAACAAGCCATCAGAAATCGAAAATGAATATGCAAAAACGGTTTTCTTTCCCAGAATCTGAAAAGAAACCAATTAAAAAATGTTTCAAATAATAGAAGAAAGGCCAAATTATTTCAAAAGATTATTGCCTAACAATGAAGCAAGAAATAACACTCGGAAATATTTTTATTAATCGAAAATATTTCTAATTGATTTTCTTCCAGAGCCTGGGAGAGATTATTCTAAAGAAGTTTTCAGAAAAATGCAGAACCCTCTCATAATATATTCCATTTATAGGTGTTTCTCAGTAGCATTTCTCAACGTTTTAGACTCTTTGAGAAATTAATCTGATAAACTTATATTGTGAGTTATAAATGACTTCATATGCCTTGATTTTTTTCTCTAATTCTGTGACAAATTCATTTATTCTCCCATAACATGTAAAATAATGTAGAACAATATCGTCTGAGAATATTTAGGTTCACACAGATTTTATTCATATTTCATTATTGATTTTTATCTATATGTTGGAACTGAGAACTATTCTGTCATGAATTAATCTGTCAATCAAGATTGTGATACAGAAATCAGTTCTGCCAACCAAAATTGTTCAATGCATAAATCACTGAACGATAGTTATTGAAATGTCTCATTAATTAAAAAAAAAGAATCAACGATATACATACCTGCAAAATAAATTATAAACGCTATGTACCTATTCCTAAAAATTAATTATTTTCGAATCTCCTGGTCACTTAGCAAAAACAAAAATTGAAAAAGAAAGATTTTTCGTGTTGTTTGTTATTCCATTACGTAAACAACTACTTAATATTCGTTTCCCATTCATAAACATCAAATTCGCCAAACAGCGAAACGAAGCGAAACAAGAGATATCAATCAGTTGTGAAGAACTATAATGGTGCAATGATTTATGGCAGTTACGAACACTGAAAAGTAATTTGTTAATAATGTCGTATAATTTATTGAAGGAAAATTTATTATAATCACTATAATCGCCTGATTTAATAATAGCAGAGCAAATCGAATAACGCATTTTTAAGCGGTGTTCACTTTAAATCATATTTCAATTTGGTATCGGCCATAAAAACGGTTGAAATACCTGGATTTGTCCGATTTAAAGTGGTGTTGTATGAATTTGATGGTTATTGTCGTATTTCGAGGGCGAGTTGATTATGCTGACATGATTCGATTGCATGGAATTTCAGAGGTGAATTCAGCCTATTCATTGAACAATTGTTCACACATGCAAATAGGATCCTTGAAATTCTGAAAACAAATTTGATTGAACAATTCTATTATGCGATAGCTCGTCGTCTAATCACAGAGCAAACTAACTTCTTGATTAATTGTCACATTCAAGTCATTCTCTATTGATTTCTCTATAGGTACGTGTCAAGATAATTCAAATGAATATTTTACTGTCCTCTTATCGATTCACTGATGAGTGAAATTTGTTTGATAACGGTTTTGAAATGTCATGCAGCATAAATTAAATTATATTCTGATGAAGAAAAGCCCTTTCACTTACGTTTTAAACTGAATTATCAAGGTTCAAGATGGCACTCGTTATATTCACAGGATATTTTTCACGAACAATAATATGGCCTACAAATTGTTAGAACGATCTTAAACTCCATGGTAAGTAAAATAGACTGATGGGATCCATTTTCAATGGATCGTCGATAATTTGGTTAGTATGCCACTTAACTGGGAAAAAATTCCTTTTATCGTAAAGTATACATTCATCTACAAATTTGGAACGTTTTACGATGGTTAATTCACACAAGCAAATCAGAAGGGAATGCAAAATGACCACAGGTTGTGATAGTTCTTGTGATCGGTAGTGACAGGTTCAAAAATACACAAAATGGTATGAAATCATTTTTATTACAAATAATATCTTATATAAGGCGCCATAAAATCTATTTCCTAAAATTTTTTTACATTTTCTGTTAATGTCAAATTCAACGCTTCTAGTAGACCTAAGCTTTCCTGCTGGTTGTATTGCATCATGATAGTTCATTTTTGATCTTTGATTTAATTTTGTAATTAATTTAAGTTAAGCATTATTCGATATAATTTCCCAAACTTTCTTGTGAAAGAGTGAATCCTTGAATTCGAATTTTTCCGACAAGAACATCTGCTTGGTTGTTCATTTTTACTACACAGTTATTAGACTATTTTGAAAAAAATTTTCTTTTTTTCTACTTGCTCTAACCTGATAAAATATCGCAGGAACCTTCATATCATTATTACACGTGAAATTTAAGATTCGATTCAATCGAGAATTTAATCAGGCCTTTCTGAATACCTAATGATGTATTCAAAAGTTCTATTTTTTTCTTTAATGCTACAATAAAAACTCACTCTATATCATGCGTTAGCCTTCGTAGAAAGTAAAAAACTTCAATTCGATCTAATCGCTATTTTTAGAAGAATTCCGGAACCACCAATGTACCATGAGACTTCCGAAGCTCCAGGTCTTTTCCTTCAAAGTTATGATGGTTACTGCAGGAAGACCGAGGAAAGAATACAATTCATCAAAAAATTTTGCAGTATTAAATCTAATCTAAACTTTTTTTCCGGTCAAATATTTGAAAACTGCGAGATGATGTGGCTGCAGTACCTAACGAGCAAAAACAGAATTCCTCACCTGAATCAGATTGATGAGCCCTGAACAGGAAGTCAGAAAAAAATAGTGAAAAGACCTTCTTTTGTGTATCAAGGAGCATTATGTTGATTTACAGTTTTTAGGCTCAAGACACTCATTTCAAATTTCATTGCCTTTAACACAGTAAGACTCGTCATTTTGAATCATTCTACATTGTAGAAGAGCAGAATTGAATAAATTCACTATGTCGGTTACTGTAAATATTCATGAAAAATATGCTGAAAAACGTTGAACCTAAATTTTAAAGTGTAAAAATTTTAAATCTATAAACCCAATTCTTCAATTAAGAATTATAGACTTTTCATACATCATTTAATGAAGTGTACAGTCATCTACATAAAAATACAAACATTTTGCAAATTTGCAAATTTGTCATAAGATGTAAGTACAATGGCTAACTCACGCGAGAAAATCAGAAAAAAAAGGAAAAATGTTACACATGACCACTACCCAGTTTGTGGCAGTGCTTATGGTTGGTATAGTGGCAGGTTCAAAATATACTAAAATGGTATAAAATCTTTTTTATTGCAAATAAGGCTTCTTCTGGAAAAATTTAACAGAAACAAAAAAAAAAAAAAAATAATCTAGAAACACTTTTAAGGCATACAACTATGTTACTGCAGAGTAGGTATGTAGTTACGAGTACTAAGTCTTTAATTTCAATCCGATCGTTTTAACTACAACACAGATCTATTTTAAAAGTCTTCATACAACAATCAGTCCAAAAAGGTATTTAAACATTTCTAATATATGTCGGAACGTCGATAACTGTTTTAAAATATTAAGTCAAGAGCTCATTCGTGAATAACCATGAAAATAACAAAAGGACTAATGTTTTTACTTAATCATAAAAACTGAAGAAAAAAATTACCGAGACCTTGTCAGACTCATCACATTTATGACTAATGAAAATACATCTATTGAAATATTTCATGGGAAGTTTCTGCATTTTTCTGAAATTTTCAAGGCCTAGAGTTTTCTGTACCACTCTATGAAACAAAAATCAATTAGAAAATTTTTTAAATAATAGAAGAAAGGCTTTTGGGTTAAACTTTTGCTCTAATTTGTCAAGGCCAATTCCCTTAAAGAAATTGTTGCCTACTAATGAAAAAAAACAACACTTCGAACTTTTGAACACCTCAACGTTTCGGAGTCTGCCTAATAACAGGCAAATTTAAATTCATGGAACTCTTCAAAATCGTGAGAATTTTTGATTAATTATTGATATTTTGTGAATGCATGGTGAGCATAGATTGATATTAATTACTATGATGGTGACATTGATCTACTATAATATATCAAAATTTCCTGATATTAATCCGACAAATGTCAGTTGATAAATCAAAAATTCTCGCGATTCTGAAGAGTTTCAAGAGTTTATGAATGAGTCAGATATAGAATAGACTCCGAAACGTTACGAAGTTCAAAAGTGTTGATTTCTTTTCATTGTTAGTCATTGATGTCTTTTTGAAAGAAATTGGCCTCTGACAAGAGAGAGCACAAGTTTCAAGAAGCAGAATTTCTTCTGTTATTCAAAAGTTTTTCAAATTGATTTTTGTATCAGAGATTGGGAGAAAAGACCTTAAAAAAACTTTTAATGAAATAATATAATGACGACTACAACCTGAGCACTCTAAGTGGGTCCTTCGCTCATGATTTTCCATGTTATATTGCGTAATATCACACTGCCATCTTTTCCTCTTTCTCAAATGTTTCCTGGCCATCAGGAAGCAAGTATAAAAATGTAATAGTTACTGCAAGATGAGTTTCAGAAACATCCTTTGCCATCATATGTCAAATAAATGCAAAACAAATGTTCTTTGCCTTGTTGGCATGTCTTCAACTAATCATTCAGAACTTTTTGGTGATGTTAACTAGCATAAGTGTAGTTATTCACATACATCTGAAATGAAAACATTCAACCACTTCGATTCTCTTACCAAATTGACGTAAGGAAAATTCAGAAACAGGTATCTCGTTGATGAAATTTCAAATCCCATCAACTTTTAAATAGTCCATCGAGATAAATCAAGCTACGGCCGTCAATTCCCAATTTATAGCGACATTTCGATTAAAATATTTCTGTGGATTAATTAAAACCGAGCCGGCTGGGATTCGTACCACTTAAAGTCGATGAGGCATCAATCAAATGTGGACGAAATGACGGCTAGTATTTTTCTCGAATCGGAATGGTGTTATGATGAATCAGGTTGGATTGAACAATGGTTAATTATGGGTATAAATTACGTATCTGCCCATAAGGATCCGAGTTTTCAATCTCATACGGCATAAATCTTTTTAGTTTTGTTGCATTGGAGATGACTGGCGTGAGGCGTACGTTTACGATCACCCTTTTGGAACATGTCAATTGTGACGTTACGTTATTTCTGATCCAATCACATTTATCCTTCATTTCACCATCATCACTTTCATTTTAGATGAACCTTTCATTACCCAGAGTTATTAATTGCAATAAAAATTTTATTTTATGGATATCCACTTCAACATTACGTCATTAAAACTCTATCTTTTATTTCCATTGTTTATAAATTCATTTCTGTACGACCGATTTCGGTATTTACACCAATACTTGTCGATTGAAATATTTGTTGAAAGGTCTCTGCATTTTTCTGAAATTTTCCAGTTTCTGGAACAGAAAACGATTAGAAAAATTATGGCCTAACAATAAAAAAATAACATTTGAAATTTTCAAACTTTATAACCTTTCGGAGTCTGAAATTCTTCAAGTCGAGAACATTTTTGATTTATATAGTGGTCAAAACATCGTGCGACCATAGATTAATAGCGCTGAATACTATGATGGTGACATTGATCTACTTTATCTCAAAATTTTCTGATATTAGTTCTTTCCCTAACAAAATGAGAAGAATCATCCGATTCATAACAGTTGATGAGACAATGATTTGAGTCCAGTAAATGTATAAGACTCTGTAAAATACTGTAGTTTGGCGTGCATATTTTTCAAAAATATTTCGAAAGATACGTATTTTGACGTTGCAACGGTGACGTCAAACAAAGAAAAATTTGAAAATATTTCGTAATTATTGAAAGCAGATTTTGGCAATTTTTTCATAGTACTGCGATGATCGTCTTTTTTATTACTGTGTTCGAAAATATGCATTTGAGCGGTCTTTGAACTACATTGTGACTTGACGTGACAAAGAAAATATTTCAAATTAGTTTTGAACCTAGTTTCAACGCCAAAATACAGATTAAGTATTATGTATCTATTGTTGGTTTGTTCGAATTACATTTCATTTATGTATGTAACTAACAAGACTTTTATGGGCAATAACTACGCCAATTTCAAGAATTGAATGAACAAAAAGGTAGACCCAAACTTAAATTCAAATCTAAATGGATCTTATAACCATATTTTCATTGAAAATTCAATTGAATATGGTTCTCGTGAAAAATAAACAGAAAAAAAATTGAGAAGACTGATATATGTGTAAATCAGAGGTAACGAGGATTCCATACAATTCTTCATCAAGTACAAGAGCTATATTCTTTCTTTTATATTCTTTTCTTTTATCTTCTTTATTGCCTGAACGTAATATACTGCTCCACCAGATTTAGTGATAACTTATTCAATCGTTTTGAAAAGTATATAATCTTCGTGAAAATCGCTGTATTAAATCATTTAAAACTCAATAACAACTTGAATCGATCCAATAAAAATTAGTATGAGATATTTTGTCAATCTGGTCCCCTTTTTTCTGAAGTTTGGTTCTTTGCATATGCTTCCTGAATACAGTAGAATCCGCTTATAATGACATCGAGGGGAAATGAAAAATACGTCATAATAACCGGAAGTAACATAAAGCAGAACTTCATCAAAATTGATGGTATTTTTCTTGGATTCAGTTTAAGAAAAGAACGACAAATTCAGCTATTGCTTTATTGAGAAAATAAAAAATAGTTTCTCTTATAAAAAAAAACTAAATATAAAGAATTTTTTCATTTTTAGAAAAATAATCTGAAATTTTAGTTTGCGTTTGTTTTTTTTCGACTTGAAATAATAGCTTCTTACACCATTGTACAACTCAGAAATGGCTTCAATGGATGCCATTTTATCCACAAAACACCAAAAATCTCTTCAAGGAACAGGATTATACTAAAAAGCATGTCGGCACGCGTATGTCTCGTATCGTATCAAACCTCATCGCATTGAAAAGGGTAGGGTGGCTTGAGAAAACGATCGAGCGGTCACTATAACCGGAAAAATTTTCGAAAAATAATGTTGTTGTATCTGAAATCATGTCATTGTAAGTGACATGTCATTATAAGCGAAGTCATTAAATCCGGACCCAATAGTAAGGAGTTTTGAATGAAACCAAACTTAACACTGCATTTGCGTCATTATAAGCGATTGGTCAGTATAGCCGGCGTCATAATAAACGGATTTTACTGTATTTTTTTAAAATCAGGTTATCAACGGCTTCGATTTGAAACGAGTTTTCTGAAAATGCCAAGACGTAAATTAACAAACGCTGAGGCTGATAGGGCTATCGGAATGCTACATGGTGGCCTATCTCTGGTTGTTGTAGCGAAAAGGCTCCAAGTCAGCCAAAGTGTGATATATCTATATTGAAATAGGTTCAGGGAGATAGGTTCCGTGTTGTAAAAACCAAGGCTTGGTGGACGACGAGAAGCAACACCTGCTCAGGATCGCCTACAACTACGTGTAGAATGCTAATGAATACTCTTCAAGATGCAGATAGGGTCCAAGTTTCCATCGAAACCATCAGACGACGTTTGAGACAGGTGAATCTAGTTTTTAGACGTCCATTAAGAGGAGTTTCATTAACACGTGACCATAAGTGTTAAAGACTGGAATGGGAATGCAACATATCAATTGGAAAGATCAATGGCGTAGCGTCCTTTTCACTGATGAATCCAGATATGGAGGATTTTCAGATTCTCGAAGAATAAGGGTATGGACCATTCCACGCATACCCCGTAACCGTCGCTATGTCCATCCATTCCGAGGGGGTAGTGTTATGGTATGGGCCGGGATATGTTTCAACGGGCGCACAAATCTACACATTTGTCCTTACACTATAGGGAGCATGTAATTGACAATATTGCTGAAACTTTTCAATTTCTAGACGATAACGCTAGACCGCACCGTGCAGTCATAATTGAGAATGCGCGCGAGGGGCTTGGTATTCCACATTTACCAATACCTCCGCACTCACCAGATTCGAATTGCATAGAACATGCATGGGATATACTCCAAAGAAGATTGGATAATCATCAACCTAACTGAGAATCCTTAAATTATCTGAGAGAGCTTCCAAAGAATTCTTCATCTAGTACAAGAGCAATATTCTTTCTTTTATATTCTAATCTATAATGCCTAAACGTATAATAGTCTTTAAGAATTTTCAGAATCCTGGGGAAGGCTAAACCTCTACGGAAACATATATGAGGAATGAAAGGTTACTCTAATAAAGTCGATTTTCTCGAAATAAAAATCAACACAAATGAACCTTCGTGGTATCGCAAAAAAAAATTTAACACTACTTTAGCAAGTAGGACAGAGTATAAGCGGTTTGTTTCACTATCGGTTTTGTTAGTCTTGTTACAAATATGCATATTGCCCATACGAATGCCATTATCTTAACGTCGACAAGATATACAAAATATACCTTTTAGACAGTCACAAACACCACAGTCAATTTTCAATTGAATGTACCGTCTAACCTAAAGGTAACTTGAGATTAAAGTCAACCTAACCTGCATCAACTGGTGCCAACTGCGATCTTCGAGTCTTAGGTACCTCTTGTTATTATTCTCTTTATTATACATCTAGATAGAACTTAGAGAGTATGTATTTTCAATTTGTACTGCTTTTGAATCAAGAAGTATCTGATTGGTAGAAAAATCATAAATGATGGAATTGGAGAAATTTAATGGAACGTACATTCTACATGTGACTTTTCAAGAACTCCACATAGGTTTGGGTCCTACCATAAAATAATGTATCCTCTTCTTCACAGTCTTCTGAATTGCCGAATCTATGCGATAAGAAAGCGTAAAGAATGGTCTTTGAACTTTCCTTCTCCTTGCAGAAGACAGGCGCACCGTAATAATTCTTGCAAATAGACTGGATCTTAGCATCTTTATTCAAGATACACATTATCCGTTTTTTTTCTGTGGCTCTAAAGGACCACTTGCACCAATAGACTCGCAGAGAGTTTCGTCCGATACAGATATGGCCACACAAGCAGCTTCTACAGGGGGTTCCACCTGAACCTTATTCATCCAATAACCAGTCACCACGGCTCCGACTTCGCAAAGCTTAAGGTTGTTGGATGTTCCATCAGAAATAGTAGGCGGTCGAAAGGTTTTTTCAAGTTCCATTTCTCCTTTGGTCTTCAAAACGGCAATATCGTAGTATACACGTTTCTCCTCTTTTTCGAATTTGGGATGCAAGATGGTCTCCTCCACGCCGATCACTTTGGCGCAGTCCTTCCAGATGAGCTGGAGTGATGTTGTACACAGCTGTCACGTTTTGTCCACAGTCGCATGCGTTCGGTGGCAACCTGAAGAGATGGTCTATGGCGCAGAGAGCAGTTGTGTTCTTGTTGATGATTACCCCGTGGCATCTGTGCTTCCCGTTTGTCTGTAGTGAGGTGAGGTACTGTTTGAATTTTCCTTTTTTGCATTCAGTCCTAGGGTTCGACGTTAGTTCGGGGCATAAAAAGAAGAAGGGAAGGGAAAAGTATCTGACAACCGACAGCATTGCGACAAAAAATTCCCGAATGTCAACTTTGACAAAATTTTAAGAAGAAATTAGGCAATCCAACGACCTGTCAAGTCATACTCAATGGGCAAACCATAGACATTGCTTAGGTTCTACCAACCAATGTTTTTCGATGCAAAAATCACAAAACGATATTTACCTATGGAAACATTTCATTAATAAAAAGCTGAATCAAAATAATGAAGGAAAATAGATGCCAAACCAACATTGTAAGGAGATTAATAGAGAACCCTCTATTATTATATTATTTGGAGCAAAAGAACAAATAGAAAATAGCTGATACGGAGGCTATACCGAGTACATTCTTGAAACATAGATAAAATAAATATGAAATATTTAGTAATCATATGAACAGGCCGTAAGCGGATGTGCAAGGTGTGCACTGCACAAGGGCGGCACTTGCAGGGGGTGCCAAATCGTGTAAATTATGACGTAATAGTCCTTATAAATTTTCCCAACCGGCATAAGAAACGACATAGCACAAAAAACTAATATAATAATCACCAAATTGTGTTTATAAGAGGATCTGCCCACACCTTTCATCAATTTCCAATTAAAGTTGGAAGGTTTAACGTCGTGATTGGTCTTTATATGAGGATCGAGAATTTTTCCATACGCCTCTCATCTTATTTTTCCTGTTTTTTCTACTTTTTTCAGAGAAGTACTTCTTCATTTTACTTGGTTTGCCTGCTTCTCAGTTTCAGTGTGTATATTGAGTTATACATATACGTGTCAGTGTTTCTGACCCGAATTTTAGATACCCTTTTTATTTGATCTTTGCTATGTTCTTTGATTCTCTGAACCATTCTCTTTGTCTGTTGAAAAAGATACTACTTCCTCTATAGTTTCAATTTTCAATACTTCTCTGATCTGTTTATTGGTGATATACCAATACTATGAGACACCAAGTGCTGTTCTGATTGCTCTGTTTGAAGTATTTTTAAGTTTTTTTCTGTTATTACTTTCCAAGTTATGCAAATTTCAATATGAACACAGTGGTGAAGTTTAAGTAGACATAAAAACCAAATAGAGCGTGTTATTTTATTTTAGGATCCTAGGTCAAACAATTATGTACTTCATAGGTAATAGAATAGTTTCGAGGAGTTGAAAACATTTACCGACGTCTTTGGCTTTTTTAGCCACAACTACTCCAATGATGATTTAATGAAGTATTGTAAAGTCTTTAATAAGAAGCTTGAAGATGATGCTACCAATGAATCAGGAATTAATAGTATTGTTTTGTTTAATGAAATTATTGCATAAAAGTCATATTTTGCAAAAAGCTAGTCTTATGATACAGAATAGTATATTCTGAAACAAGTTGAAGAATGAGCTCCTATTCCAACACGAATGCCTTCTGCAACGAGTATTAGACGATATTTTCTCTATTTCAGTCAAGTTTTGTGATATATTCTCGAAATTCAAATAAAAATTCAGGTTAGTGACTATTATATTTCATCTTGGCAGTTGGTGTGACTTACGAAATTTGACAGATTACGGAATTTGAATTGATTTGATTCGAAACTTGCTGTAATGAGTTTCATTACAGCACTACTTTTAGTACTGTAATGAACTCAAGTGGTCGAGACATGCTTGGAATCCTTGAAATGGGAAGTTCTACCCCACCCGCCGTATTCTCTAGACGTTGCTCTCTCGGACTATCACTTCTTTCAATCAATGGCACACAGCCTGGCTGACCAGCACTTTCGGTCCTATGAAGAATTAAAAAATTGGATCAATTCGTGGATCGATTCAAGAGATGACCAGTTTTTTCAACACGGGATTCGTATGCTGCCGTAAGATGGGAGAAACTGTTAAAAACAAAAAAAAAATTAGATGGAGCCCGAAATATTTTCCTGACCTTCAAGTAAAGTTTCATGATCAATGTGTAGAACTGGTTTTTCTCAAAACGGAATATCGAGAAATTCCAGGTGAACAAAGTATCGACAAGATTCCACATAAACAAAGTGGGCTTTGGACTGAAAACGTCGAATACGTCGTCTATAGCGAAGTGCAGGCATCAAATGTTGTAGTTATAGGCGAACAGACGAACAGACGGGACTCGCCTTAGGGCTATAATTATAGTAATAACAGATTCAGTCGCTATAAAGGCCGATATTACAATTTCCATACTTTTCAGTTTCTCCTGGCTCGATTCTCGGTAAGATGGACAGATTCGGACTCCGATATCTGCTCGGAACGAGGATTTGATGCTAATTTCCGAAGAAATTGAATTATTCAGGAGTTTCGTTTCGGAAAACAGACAGAGTCGTCGACCGGTCGAAATGAAATTCGGATTTGGTGTCTAGGAATTTTGTTGTTTATCACCTCATCGGCGTGGTCGAAAGTCATCGAGATCTCTCCGATAAGGGGTACAGGTGTCGGAAATGGCTTATTCGACTCCTTTTTTCAGAATAATGTTATTTCATTTCGGGCTTTCAATATAAAAACGATCCAGTCGGATTGTGACAAAACTCTTTCGTTTTTTGTAATTGTTTGCGTGGAATAAACAAATATAACAAGTGCGACTACTCACCCTGTATATAATATAATAATTATAATAATATTCAATCACCACCAAAAGATAACAAATTTCTATATTACTTTATTATCTCAAGAACAAATTTTGTAAGTAATAACATCTGACGCGTTTGCAATCTCAGTGTTTGGGTTGGCAGTCCAGTAGAGCAAAAACTACTGTCAATGAATGGAAAAATATCAATACTCCTCTATTTCAGTATCGTTATGAGTTTATAATCGTATTAAAAGAATCAGTGCTGCAATGAACCCATTAGTCATAAATGTTAATAATTGCAATAATTTGATTTACTAGGTTTAAGAGTCACCATATTACTTTAATAAAAAGTAAACGTTTATGATTACGTCTGCATCTATTTTGAAAGACCTGATAATTCTGCAAATATGACAGATGAAAAAAATGTTCATTTGAATTTCAAGAGTTTCACAAAATTTGAATGATAAAAGGGAAAATATCTTATTGCAAAAGGCAATTCCAAAACTCATGGGTTCGAAAACTCGCTCTGCCTACGCCTGTTTTCAATTCCGCCTTATTTTTAGAATTGTGCAACTTGTTTTAGAATATACTATTAGTTTTAGAACATATAAATATATGAATCTTTCCTAGTTTTTCTCAATGAAAGACCTTAGCATTTTCTCATTCTTGATTTCTTCTTCAAAGAGCATGGCAGCATGTTAAAGACTTTGGGCATAAAATGAGCAACAACCTGTAGCACCCATATATGGGGTGATATAATGAAAACTCAGTTTTCCGACTTCAAAATGAAGTTGTGGAAAATCACTCGGACCGGCAAATCTGACACAAGAATTTCGCTTCAAAATATCCATCGATAATTTAAAATAACAGCGAAAATAGTGAAAGAGGCAAAGCAGAGAAACGTATTTGTGTCCGACACATTTCAAAAGTATTCAGTAGCAATGTTGTCCAAAATTTAGATGAAATAATTCCTAATAGACCAAGGCCAATCAGCCCGGAAGATTCTCTCAATATTATTGTTTTTTTGTCTAAAAAAGTAGACTTACCATCTTTTTTATTAACCTGATCTGGCTTCAGTGGACTTTTCATTCATTGGATAAATCGCGAACTAATATCATTAATGAATGCCATCAATTTACACAAGAAATCTTAAGTGATGTACGTGAACATTTTCAAAAAAACTTAAAAAAAGACTACATGGAAATGAATGGTCCACATTTTCAGCATTTAATTAAGTGATCACAAGAGTGAAAACTCTTCTACACTCGGTCTTTCAAATATTCGCCACTTCATGCCTCGATTCTGAACTTTGAACTCATGAAAGTATATCAACATTCTTACTGCACTTGTAGTTGGTAGTTTTCAGCACTGCTTGTTAATTCATTTCAAAAAATTATCCAGGTGAATGATCGAAAGTGAATGATGGTATTTTTTTGTTTCAAATCACGTTCTACTCATTCAAGTCTGAACCTTATATTGATGAAATCTGCTACCAGAAGTGAACTCACTTTTTCCAACAATAATATACTCGGCAGTTAATACCTTCTGTGGTTCTGTATTCTAAGTATTGTGTGCAATCGATATTTATTTGTGATGAAAATGTTATGATTTTAGAAAATTGAGGTCCTGTGGGTTTTTAAGCATTTTATTAAGAAATTTGATTTATTGCTTTTATTATTAATTCATTTTTATGATTGAGTAGGTGTTCATTAATCCTGCCATACATTGTTTGAATATATTTAACTTTCATCGTTCCTAGAAAACATCGATAAAATGATTCTTCGAACGTTTCATTCACCAACATCCAGATGATCAGTCACCTCGGAACAAGATAAAATGGAGGAAATCAGGAATAAAAAGTTGCATGTAAATCAAACTTTTATTCAACTTAATTCCTATAATGAAGGTGAGCAGTACCTATACAGCTGCGCTATAAATAATAAAAGTTCGGATGATGAATGGGACAGCTGTTGATTAATGTGCTTGCTCGTGGATATAATTCGAAATTCACAGTATATTCCTTGGAAAATTTTTCTTGATTAGGAACTGGATCGACGAAGCGTATGTTGTATGTTGTTGGGCTTCAGGAAATTGCAACTTCGTGACCGACGAAATCTTCCATTCGGGGAAAGATCGAATTGAAGAGAGTTTTAATTATTTTTCCACGGAAGTCTTCCATGTCAGTCTTGAGTCCAACCTAAACAGAAGAAAAATACAAATTACTCAACTACTTCAATTACCGATTGTATTATGAGAGAATCGCTATGAAGTGGACATTCAATTAGGAATGTTTTAACGGTTATGAATTTATTATAAAAATGAGTGAAAGGAGGTCTAATCATTATGATTTTATAATTAATTTTGGAAAACTTTTTGCCTGAGTTTGCAATAATCAAATTTCAATCGATGAACTGAAACCGACAGTTAAGTTTTTGAAACAGTATTACTGTCACTACAACAATAATAGAAGAACAATTAATAAATTAATTCTTCAATGAGGGATTCTCATTTGTTGTTTTTTGATTGACGAGGAAATGACATAATGAGTTTCTGTTGCTCTACGGCTGTGATATATAAAAATCACACCCACCTTACTACGATACAAAGAAATAATTCAGATATATTTGACGAGATCTACCCCTACATTTATGTAGTTATGGTTTACAGAAACCACTTTTTGAACGTAGATATCAGTCTGAAATAAGGGTGTCTGATATTTTCATCAACTGTTTACTTTTTGAAAGAGTTATGAAAAAGAGCTAACTGTCCACAGAGCTTCAACCCAATCAATGTTTAATGTGTTAAAGCAAGCAGAATATAGGTTGCCAAAAGTGAATGAATTGGTCATTGTTTCCAGATCCGTCGTTTCATAGCAACTGCTCCCTACGTCAGTTTTTTTCAAAATTCAAGTAAAATAAAAAATAAGAATTTAATATCGAATGAATTCTCACCTACACCATCAGTTGTTACTGAAAATAATGTTGCTTTCATCTAGTAGCTACCTAGTAGGAGAAGTTCCATCCTTATTCTTGAAGATTCTTGAGATTGCTGACTGAATGTACCTATTCCCGTCTATTCATTGAGCTGGAAAAAAAATTATAGTGATATTTTCTATCGAATAAGGTTTATAAAAGGTGTTCAGAAAACTAGTAGAAGAAGGCTATGGAAGAAGTAGAGTTTCATCTTATTTTATGAATATATTCTATAGTAATATTTTAAATGTGAATGTCCGTGTTTTTGTGTTATTTTGTCCTCTATGGACTCAGGAACCAGATGACCGATTTTGATGAAACTTTCACTTTAATATAGAGAATTTATTTCATGTAGTTTTCATTCCTATATCATGCACGAATGAATGAGGAAACATTTCGAGTTTTCATGAAAAAGTCATTAATTAACCCGATTTTTTAAGGCTTTTAGGGCCGACGCTGGGTCAACTGTAAGAGATAGGTAGCAAACATAGTCAGAGACAATTTTATAGAGCTGAAAAAGTTCTATAAAAAAGTCCGCGACGGCATATGTCTAACTGCTAAGGACAACCCACGATAACCATTTTCAACATTTTCAGTTCAATTCAAAATATTGTTCAATGAATTCATGTAAGAATGAATGTGATTGTTATCTGCGGCATTTATTCCTGATTAAAAATGCAGTATAGTTTTCTAATGGATACATCAAATGTTACCGCTAGTTAACCGAATGCTAATTTGATCAAGAAAGTATCGAATATATGCGAGATCGCTTTGTCACGTAGTCACGTGCCTGTCTCTCCTTCGATAAGAGGTTATGAATGTGGGGTTGCTATGGACCGGTAAGTACCGTTTCAAATTGAAATATTATGCTGGCAGAGCCGCGGGTTTGAGATAGTATAATATTTTACTATCGTCGATTTCATCTGGAGTTACTGATTAGTATGAAAAAATTCAAAAACAAATATATATATATATATATATATATATAATTATATATATATATATATATATATATATTCTTTTGAATAAGAGAGCTAAAACAATACTATAAATGTTGAAACAAAAAGAACCTAAGCTGAGGTAAAAAAAGGAACGGGGTACCATAACATTCTTCGTATGATACTATAGTACCATACGATACTATCATCACTAGTATCATACGATACTATAAAGCCAGGGGAAAAAACCTCAGCCGAAAAAACCTGTCTCCCCGTTGAAAAAATTAAATAAAATTGTTGTATCTGAATATTCTATATAGAAGGACATCACGATTAGCGGAACGGCTCTTCGGAGGAAGGATTTCCAAACACAAACTCCAACCTGAAAATAAAAAAAGGCAGAACAGCAAGAGAATTCAATTTATACTTCATCAAATTGATCTGAAATTTTCAACCCATTGCAAAAATGAATTTGATACATTGTGTATGGCTCTAATGCCATCTTGAAATTTATAAATCGAACAATTATTAATTAGGTGTTCAACTGTTTCCTCTGATTCACCACATTCACAATTAGGACTGTCAACTGAATTCCACTTGAAAAGCATGCTATTGGTACGACGATGACCTGTTCTTATTCGATTAAGAAGGGACCATATTCTCCTGGGAAGGTTAAAACCAGGAACTTTATTCGATGGATCAGATATTAGATCTTTATTAGATAAAGAACATACATCCCATTCGGATTTCCAGATTTCGTTGTTGCTGAAGTTCGAATTCAGAAAGTTATTCGACCAAATAGGTTTACGAGATTTCAGTCTTGGAATTCTATTTTCTGGAACGTAGGAAAGTATCGGAAAAGAATCCGGAAATGAATTGAATTTATTCCAAGAATTCCAAAGTTGCAGACTGTCTTCGAATATGAGGAGGAACTATATTTGATAGCACTCAAGTTTCAAACTCGTCTCACAGAAACATTTAATCAAGATGGAATTGACCAATGTATGACAACTGGAATACATTATGAGTTAAGAAAACATTCTAAGTTGGTATTATGGGGAGGTAACGAAATTATTTTAGGTTTCGCAAATTTTATTTTTCATCACCGGGGCTTTAGGAAAAGTCAGTATATCCAAAGTATAAAAAAAACTTTTTTTTCAGTTTGATATTTCTAAACCCCTATGATATGATATATTATATTTCCTATATTCCTATTTGGGAAAAAAAAAAGGTTTGGAGAGTAAAACGTGAGAGTTTTCAAATTCGAAAAAGCATAAGGAGACCTGCTTTCGTAATTACAAATACATAGGTTCGTGAATTTTCCTCAATAATAATTAGTAAAAAAATAATGATCTGATTGCATTACTCTCCAAGCACAAATTGTAAATTATTTCCTAATTTTCTTAATAAAAAAGTGGTACAACCAATTCTTCTTTTAGCCACATTTCTGAATAGGTAATCAAATTGCCTTTCATTTGATGTATCACAATCCATATATTCCAATTTTAAAAGAATAAGGTATAGGGGTGCGGATCGTAGGGGGTTAGAAATATGAAATTCAAAAAAGCATACGATGAAATACTCTTGAAATAAAAAATTTCCTTAATAACTCCTCGTACAAAATTATCGACGAGTTACGTTACTTTCTTGGCACGCTGTAAACTATTGAAATATACAGGCTGTTCCGAAAAGACAACGTGAAAAGAAAACGGAATGTAGATCCAAATGATGATTTTGTCACTTTTTGACATCAGGTAGAGCATACTCTGATCTACATTCCGTTTTCGTTTGACGTGATATTTTCGGGACACCTGAATGTATAAGTCAAAGACTAGTCCTGTATATCTATTGAAATATTTTCTGGGAGGACTTCGCATATTCCTGAAAATTTTATTTGGGTTTTCTCTCCCAGTCTCTGAAACAAGAAACAATCAGAAAATTTTAATTAAATATTAGGAGAAAGGCACTAACTTGTCAGGAGCCAAAACTTCACAAGAAAAAATTGTTGCCTAATAATGAAAAAACTTTGAAATCTGAAGCGTAACTTTTCGGAGTCTAAATCAGACAATTTCTATTTTTCATACTTCTTCGCAGAATCATGAAAATATTTCGATTTTTTAATTAATATTTGTCGATATATATGATGAACATAGATTAATATTGATTACTATATGATGATATCGTTATTTTATTTCAAAATGCCCTGAAACCAGTTCTTCAATAAATCCATTCAAAATCGATCTACTCCTACTGAACAATTGGCGAAATTATTGGCCTCATCCAACAAAATACAAGCTGAATCTTTGATTTTTCTTTTATAATTATCAGGTTCTGTCATTACAATTTTTGTGCAGTTCCAATCCATCATGTGATTGTCGGTATTGGAACACACGTGATCTGCCATCTGCGATCTACCAATATCTGTATTTTTTATGTTATTCTTATGGTCACGCTATCTAATTTCTAAGGGTCTTGATGTTTCTCCTGTATAAGATTTTCCACAAATACAGGCAATATTGTAAATACAATTTTTCGATTTTTAGTTCTCATTCAAAGGTTTAGTTTTTTTTTAATATAGATCGTTAATCATTTTTTGTTTCGAAAACAGTTGTTATGTTGAATTTAGAACCAATTCTTTTACTTTTATTATTTAACATAAGAAATCAAATTTAATAAAATTGGTTGTTCTTGGAGGTTTGTTGTTGGTTTCCGATTGTCATTATCGTTTTGACGCAAAATTGTTCTCTCTAAATTTTAAATAGATTTTTCTATGAAATTAGATTATTCTCAGGAATATTTTCAATGAAATTAATTTCATCATTTCGTATATCAGTTGTCGATGAAACTAATTGAGCCCTATCGTAAAGTGTTTTTATAATACATACCTGTTTTAAGACTTATTTGATGACTAGCTAACCCGGCAGACTTCGTACTGCCTCAATCGATAAATAAAAATGCAAAACATTAATATTATAATAAATTATTATAGGATAATACCTTGAAAGTGGACATTAAATTGTCCTGTACAAGTAGTCCAGTCAATGAGGGCGAAAATTATGCATTACCTCCGAATTCTATCAAGATGCTTCGATTTTGATAAAATTTTGGATATAAGCTATACTTTTCTCCTACTCCTACCCTATGTCGATTAATGCTTATTATTTTTAAGGGGTGAAAACAACCCCTTTATCCAAAATTAAAAGAAACTTGTTCTAACGTAAATCAAAGATTTTTCGGCCTCAGTAGCGTTTTATGAAGTTTAATGAAGGTCTTCATATACTTCAAGACCGTATAAACCACCCCCTTTTAGCAAAAAATGTGTAAAAATGGGTCTTTATTAATATAAATAATTAATTTCAATCAATTTTATAACAGTGTTCTGGACCAATGTTAGTTTTAGTTATTTTTATTTTTCAACCCCTTAAAGCAGCCCCTATCTGTTCAAAATAACAAAATAAAAATATCATTTAAATATTTCATTTATTTATCACTTTATTCACGTGAAATTAATACTTTTTGTGTCAAAAAATTAATTTGATTCTGAGTGGCTGTCGCCACTGTCTTCATCTTCGCCAAAGATTGGACAACTGACTCGGTTTTCTGCAGGTGCATGAGGCATTGTATCTTTTTTTGCAGTTGAAAAAAATCATTTTCAACAATTTTTGTGGTGCAGGTGTTTTTTGCATTTTTGTGGGCTGCAAATATCTATTGGTGTTATTCCAACCGCAATCAACTGAATTGGGAGCTGCATTACTTAGCCAAATTCGAAGTTGATGATTTAAGGCATGCATTTATTTCAGCGCCAGACAAAAGAATCAATGCGCCCCCAAAATGTCCGTTTAGGCAACTCAAAATACACAGTAATCGTTTACATATATAATAGTAGAATGGAGATTTGTTCGAAATATTTCGTCATAAAATTTTCCGTAGTGTTCGGAAGAAACATAGGTGTAATAACACATGGACTGAGATGCGTTAATATTATTAGAAAATGTAGTTCACCGCTATTAACCGTAGCGACACCACCTGGCATTATTCGGAAGAAGAAAAATTATTTTCTATTTTTTTTCCATTTCATCAAAATTTTTAGAGTTTTAATGTATTTCATGTTTACCCCGTCGTAGAAGAATCCAAAAAAAAAACTTTTATAACAAACAGTTCATCCAATCTTGAGTAATAAATGGTGTAACCAGCAAAATAGCCGACTTAGTTTTATATATTAAGATTAGAATAAAAATTTAGATATCGATTTGTGTGTGTCTTTTTTATGAACACAATTTTTCGAAATGATTTGAAAATTTTCTTATAGAAACATCTAAGAAGGAAAGAACATTATTTTGTTCCAACTCAATTGTGAATTTTATTGTAGGTTCTTTATTAGTTCTGTATATTGCGCTAAACCAAATATTGAACAATAATACCCTTGATTCTCATTCGTCCTCGACAAAAGCAGAAAAAGGTACAGGTGCACGTCGAAAAGGAACGAGATCGCAATCTCCAGAAAGCGGCCCATTCGTCTGCGTCCGAACCGTCATTAATCAGCAACGCGGCCGCCGTCCCCGGGGTAGATTCACGGGAAAAATGGCCGACGATTTATGGGGTATTAGGTGTAAATTTCCCCCCGAACGTAATCGCACCTTTCACATTACGGGCTGGCGCGCTCGCAACGAGTCGAACGATATTTTTCATTATCCGAAAAATTTATGACGCGTAATTTGTCCCGTCCAATATCATACGTCAGGATTCCGTTTAATATGGAAAATCGATGGACGCGCGGACGATTGATGGGACGCTCCGTGATTAGTTCATTTTGGAAATGGGGTGAAATTACCCCTCCCCGCCGTTTGTTAGGACGGTCCTGGACGAGTGGAGCACCCCGGAAAAGTTCCCCATCCAATCGGATTGTGACAGAACTGTATCGTTAACAAATATTATAAATGTACCAATACTCACCCTGTATACAGTGTGTCCCACTGGGAATACCCATTAGAAGTTTATGGAAAAATAATATTTCGGTCACTTCCAAATTTGATGATATATTTTTAAAAATCAATGATTTCCGCTTCCACCGGATATTCTATCAACTTTCTTATGTCTAATGGAGCAGCCTGCATATTATGACCTTTTCGGATATATCTTCGAACGCCACATTCATTTTATATGACATTTCCTGTAGCCATCTAGAGCAGTTTTCGAGTTATTCACTATTTTTTGAAAAATATTACAAATTGAGGCTTGTACAGGGTGAGCAAAATTGGTGATACATGAACTACAAATTTTTAAGCCAACGAGATAGAGGAAAATGAATGACACATTACGGTGGTTTTTTCTAGAGGAACCGATGTTTTCGAGTTATACTTAGACCAAAACTGATCTTTCGGCGATTTCAACTTTGGCCATTATTTCCGTTTCTGTTAGTGCCAGAATGTTGAAATTGAAACAATATAGAGACATTTTTTTCTTAGCAAACCAGTAGCGTACTACTGTTTTATCACAAGAGGCTTCTTTGCTGATCTATAACATAAAGTTGTGTTTTTCTTTTGGAAACAATAGTTTATTATGACTCGGAAAGAATCATCAGTTTTTTCCATTCCAAAAATATATAACACATTATACAGGGTGGCCCACGTAAAACAGTTCAGCCCCATATTTTTCTGAGTATGCTCCAAAAATGCTTCGAAAGGTTAATTTTTTTACACCAAATGATAATTGTTCTTTATATTCATGAAAAGAATTGCAAAACCTAAGCAATGATGAGTACATTTTTGAAACGGAAAAAAATTATGGTTCTTTCAACTATTGTTTCCATAAAAAAAAACACAAATTTATTGTATAGCTCAGCAAAAAAACCTCTTGGGAGAAAACATAGTACGCCACTGGATTCCTATGAAAAAATTATTTGTATGATATAGTAATGGAGTTGACGGCATAATCAGTTTCTCTAAAAAACACGACCGTAATGTGTCATTCATTTCCTTTTATCTCTTTTGTTTGAAAAGTTGTATTTGAGAGTTGGAATTAAATAAAAAACCCAAATTCGATTTTTTCAAATGTAGGTACTATTTTCGAGATATTCAGGAATAATCGAATTCTTGTTTTTTTTTTAAATTTGAGACTCTCATTTTAGCTTGCAGTATATCCAAATTATGATTTTTACAAGATCGAATATCTTTTTGGTAACTCATTTAAAAAACTGATCTGAGATAATGCGATGAGCCTTCCTTCGAATCACAAGCCTCAACTTGTAATTTTTTTCAAAAAACAGTGAATAGCTCGAAGACGGCTCTAGATAGCTATAGGGAATGATACATCAAATGAATGTGGCATTCAAAAATATATTCGAAAAAAATCCATAATGTACATATATAAGAAAGGGAGTACTATTTCTGGTGGCCTACTTGACTAATACACATTCATACAAAATCTGGGAGTGATCGAATTATTATTTCTCCATAAACTTCAAATGGACACTCCCGGTGGGACACCCTGTATCCAAGGTGAGTCTTCAACTTTTATACAGGCTGGTTCAATGAAACTAAATTTGAAGGTAGTATAGAGTACTATTTGACCCCAAAATTTCGATCGAAAGCATGAAATGGACAAGCGAGGGACGTGGCTTGGGTCATGTAGCAAGGATCTTGGATCTTACCTTGAGTACTAGGAAATTCTCCGTTGTATCCGGTGTTTGAAGTACAATAATCATGAGAATCCTGAAACAACCTAAATGCCTACTCTAGTTCTTTGAAGTGGTCAGTTAAATGATTAACGGTAATCAAAACAAGATATTCGTATCTGTTTTTTTGGTAGAGTGTTCATTTTATCTCAACTGTATTGTAAACCCGCATAACTGTCGGTATGGGTCAGATGAAAATCCAAGATTATTTCGTGACATGAATACTCTTCAATGGGCACCCGCAGAATTTTTTCTCAGGGGGGGCCATAATATAAATTATCGAAGGACGATGAGAATCAAGCGACATCAGTATTCCTTTTTGCTCAAAAGCCATAGGAGAATCAAAATCACAGGATATCCAATATCCAACAAGATGGCGCAATAGTACATTTCATTTAACTAGGGCGACTGGGCCGTCTGTCCTTAGATGAAAATTTTCCTCACACCCAGATTGAAAGAAGAACAGTAATTTTATTATGATTATTATACTTAATTTATTATTTCAAAAGGAAGTGTTTCAAATCAGGGAAATGGAATTATTGTTCAGATGAATTGAAAATATATTTTATTCCTTTTATTTTTTCCATTTTGGAACATCAAAAGCAATATTTTGGACAAATTTCTTTCAGTCACATCAAGAAACTAATTTCCCATTTTGTCTAGAACTTCTGCCACTTTGGAAATTCATGACATTTTTGATAATGATACAAATTGAACTGTATCTGCGAAATCATTCAAGCCATAATAACAAAATTAAAAAATTATATTTGCTTTTCCAAATCTATTTTCACATTGAAGAAAATATTCCATTCAATATCCTTCATCCAGCAATGATTTGAAGTAAGATGAAAACATTTGGGACAGTTAGAGGTATATAATAATGAATAGCTTTCGATCTTTATCCGATGAAATATAAAAACCTTTTGAGGATTAAATTTATTGTGATATTGTATTATTCACAATTTTGTAGACCCATGCCACTGAATATCTGTTCAAGAATCAACTCTTCGTTTGTAAACAAACAATTTTCATGATAAGGACAAGACAATAAATTCATAGAGTGAAGGGATGCTCTATTTTATTTGGTAAAATTAAGACGATTACTCCATTAGTTCATAACATGTCAATTATTAAATCTCTAGGTATATTTGGAACGAATGGCGAATCCATTTAGACATCATTAAATTAATTTCGGACAATTTTTACATTTGTAGCAGAAATGAATAGCTGCAATACATATTAAATAAGAATCATGATGACAAAAACCAATAACATTCTCAAAAAGAACTTGTTTCATAACGATCGATAGCATGAACCTGAGTCCTGCATATTTCCAGGAGGCATTTCCATCGAAAATACAAGTACGCAACAGCCTTCTACATATCTAATTGAATATCGCAGTTTCGTGATCTGTCAGGTACACGCCACCCGATCAAACCGATTTGACGTCATCGAATCGTGATAGGAAAGATTTGTTCCGTCTCAGATCACATTCGTCTCCATGTTAAGTACATCCCCGCCGAGAAACACGTTACCATCCGTCCATTACAGAACAAAAAGCCGACTTTCTCACAAAGTCTCACGATTCCTAGAAACCTGACACACTAAACAGAGAGCAAAATGGTCAAACTCACATGGAAACACGCGATGTACAGTCCGCACCGGTGAAAAACACGAAGCCAGTCACGATATCTGCCGCGGTACAGTCCGCATCGGTTTGTTTTTTTCACCACTGCGGGATACTGAGGATGAAAAGTTTGAAGGATGAACACAGTGGGAGGTCATACCATGTCATAATTTGACGAAATTATGCACGAGTTGATCTGAATTTATTCTTTTTAATGAAAAACATCGATACTTAACTAGAAAAATGCAAAAAATAGCACGGGTCGACAACAAATTTTGTTTGTAAAATTGAATGACGTATTATGCTAGAATGTTCGTATAAAAATGGGAGCAAATAAGTTGTAACAAGTAAGGCTTTTGAATCAAATATGAATTCAAAATAATAATCATCGAATTGAATCTATCATTTTCAATTCGCTAGGCTCACAGATCTTTTATCATGATGTTGGAAAAATGATTTTGTCACTGTTTTCGGTGTACCTCCGTGAAGGCATATAATTTTTTTCCGATTTGGTTTTAAACCGTATTTATCGACTTTATTTAATTGTTCACTTACCTACTTTAGTTACTTTATGTTTAAGAAAAACACACAAATTAAAAATATCTTCTCTCTTCAAAAACCATCATGGCGGGACCCAACGTCCTTGATAGCGAATTTTCATTGTCCTAATATCTTGATGGAAGCTTTCATTATCCCATTTGACGTTGTGGTCCTCATACCAAGCGTGTTGGACTAGCCTGGATTTATCTGTTCCTCCCAGTTGAGCTAGTTTTTGGTGCTTTTTGATTCTGACTTTCAGGGGGAGTTTAGTTTCCCGAATGTAGGATCTGCCACATTCACATGGTATTTCATAGACGCAATCATTGGTTTTTTGATTCTCGTTGTCAGATTTCACCTTCGTGAGTTTTTCCCTGACAGTTTCCTAGGTCTCGAATGCTGTTATCACGTTGTATCTGTTACCAATTCTTCTTATTTTCTCGGATAACCCCTTCACATTGATATGACAGAGGTTATCGTTTCGGTCGGTTCATTGTCTGTTGGTTGTGGCTCTATTGCCGCTTCTCTTGGTTCTCTGGCTTTCTGAAATATATTCTTGGTGTAGCCGTTTCTATTGAGGGTTTCTATTATGTTGTTGTTATCTTCTGGACTAGAACATATTGGCCCGTGTTTATTGGTTTTTTGTGGACTCGGGAGTTCCATTCTGTTTGTGAACTATTACATCGAGTAAAAGGAGTCAGTTATATTTTCTTAGATTTCCAGAGTGAATTAAATCGATTCTTTAATATCTACCATATTGCTAGATTACGAAAGTGTCGTCTACATATCTGCTCCATAGTTTCGGCTAGATCACGAATTATTCTAATGTTCTCTTCTCGAAATCTTCCATGTATACAGGGTGTACAGTTCGACGGCCTATTAGGCGTTTCTGGAGAACTGGAGAACCCAGAAAATTCGGATTATGATATTGTTCGACAATATCTACCGAGCTGAAATATTCTTGCGGACTATCACACAGTTTTAAAGGGAATGAAAAAAAAAATTGTGAATACATTCTCATTCAAATCGTGTCCTTCGTCATAATACTTTCCAAAATATCGAGAAAAAACTGAAGAAAAAACGTAGATAAGAGTATTCAGGATTATGTTTGTTATTCCTAATCTAGATATCTTGAGCACAAACCGTTTTCACATTTAGACTGTAGAAATATTGTACATTTTTAAAATTCTGAAAAACTCGTCACAGGGTGTTCCAAATGTAGGGTCAAAAATTGGGATCAAGATTGGCCCATAACTTTCGTTTTTCAAATTAGTTCTCTATTTTTTTATGATTGCGTTGGACTGTGCGAAGAAAAATGATGATAATATTTCAACATGTTAATGCTTCTCAAATTAATAATTAGAGTTATTCAGGATTTCCTGATTTCATGTCGTACGTAGCGTCAAATTCATAGAATCTGTTTCATATTAACAATGACCTTGGTGGTAAATCATTCAAATAACTCACTAGTCACCTCTTTTCTGAATTCATTTATCATTGTTGATATGAAACAGATTTCATGAATTTGACGGAACGTACGACAAAAAATCAGAAAATCCTAAGATTCCTCAAGATTTATTAATTTTAGGAGTATCAACATGTTAAAACATCATCATTTTTCTTCGGAAAATCCAACGCAATCATAAAAAAATAGGGTTCTACTTTGTAGTATAAGAATGAGAAGAATAGATGTTAGTTTAAAAACACTGACTATTTTAAAATTCACTTAGCCGAGGAAAAATTGTTTGAGTTTGTGAATTTAGTTCTGTTAGTATATAATTTTTCTGGATTTATTTACCAATTAACTCTGAATTCGAGCATTTCTTCAATCTAGATGTGAACTTAGAAATGGCGTGAATTGAGCACCAGATGAGATGGATAAATCACAAAGTAATTTTGCTGATTGACTACTTTTTATATGTCGATTATGTTCGATTGAAATAGACCACAAAAACATTTATTATTAGCTAGAGGATGTGAGTATGGACTAGATCAAATGAAAGGACCACAGTGAAAAAGATGCATATAGCCCAACCCTAATTTTCAATGTTATGGATGAGAGAATGTTATCCTTAGCGGAAAGGGTGAAAGATGATTGCATTAGACTTTGTATCTTGCATGCTGTTTCTTAAACACATTCAACAACAATGAATTTGTTTTTTTTTCTAAAACTACTAGGAAAAGTAGAGTATTTTTCATAGCTTACTTAATTTCAAATATTGTTTCTCACCGTGACCCCAAGTAAGTAGTTATAAATTATAAAATACAAACTATAAATAAAGCGAAACACTAGTGTGGATAAGACTTTCATTTTACCCTAATAAATCGATTGAGCTCCTCCCAATAGATTTTCGTCAAGTGATTCTTAATTAACGACAATATGAAAAAAACATCACCTCCATTAGAAAATACTAAAAAGTTTTGTCGCCTAAAGGTATATGTCATTACTAGCAAGCAGACATGCTGACTCTTTTTCCTGTAGGGAACCAAAAAACCTTAAAAAATTGATCTACCGACGATAGGGGTCAGCTCCAAATCAGACTAGGCCCAATAAAAAAGATATTAACAGAAACGTGTACACGGAACGAAGTGGATTCCTCTGATGTATTTTTAATGACTTTTTTTTACCAGTCTGGTCTCTATTGTGGGTGTTACCGCTACAGGATGTAGATGAGGTACAAAGGGGGCCTCGAAAAGACATTGGTGGAGGAGGGTCCTTGCCCTGAGCTCCCAATGATACCTCAGATGCAGACAGTTGAGATTAATTCTCGAATTCCATTCACGCGTTGACCTGTATCAGTCGATTCTATCGAATCCACTGTATACTCGACTCAAGAATTTAATAATTCCATTTTTTTCTCATGAGAATGCCTTACATTTGGCAATGTGTGTACTGTTTGTTATATGCTTCTATCTTTGTGTTTACACTGCATGTATTCCATACGAATAAATAAAAAAATTAAATTTGGCAATGTGGTGGTAACTGTCCCGCGTAACTTTATAGCTTTGTGCCAGGTTGGGACTGATTTAGCACCAGACTATATAGGCCTCTGGCAAATTAAATCTCTATACTTCCCTATATCTGAATTAAACAATATCAGATATTCAGTATGCAGCCATAATAAAATAATCGCACCACGAGAAAAGTCTGGCATTCCAATAAATTTGTTTTGTTAGGTTTCTATTAGAAACAATCCATTCTAAAATAATGTTTTTTGAAATTTTTTTTCCATAAAAAGTGGCGTCTGGCAATTGGAGAGCACTACGCGAGTGATCTGTCAGTGGGATATTCTTGTTCCATATCAGTACCCCAGAGGTAAAGTGTGTTAAGTCACAATTTCAAAATTGGACAAAAAAGAAATTTTTCAATTCGATTATTGTTTCAAAGAATGTGTACTGTCATTATTTGGCGACTTGATATACCAAGGTAGTCGAAAATGTGTTCCACTAGCTAGAATTTACTAAGGTGAATCCAATATTGTAGATAGTTCATGAGACTTAACACACTTTACCTCTGCGGTGCTGATATAGTTTCAAGACCATGATGCAATAAAAAAGAATCGCACTAAAATACTATTTTTCACCTCCATTTTTAATTGTAAAGGGCGATGCGCACTAATGAATGCACCACTAGAGCTGCCAGACGCGTTTCGAAATCAGGATACTAAGGAATGATATATCAAAAAACCAGCTCTACCAAAATACTGTTTTCTCCTCGCTGTATTGTAATCAACCTATTTTGACAATGCTTAGACAAAGTGGAAGTTACTTAACAAGGTATTGATTGCCCTTAACGACAGGATGTAAGTTAACCTACATCCCAATCTTTAGGGAAATAATAATCGAAAATTATTATTAGTAACTTTAATTTTTGATTTCATCAACATATTGCAAAAATCCGGACTAACTTCCGGTGATATTAATTGGATGAATATTAATGATACAATTCTTACAATTACTCACATTATTGAAAAAAGTTGGAAACACATTTTCCCGTTTCTTCTAGATGTGCATTACATTTTCTGTCTCCACAGATCCTTCATTTCTAACCGATGTTTCTGTCACTGTTGAAATAGTGCAAGAGCCTACTGAATAGGTCTTATCGTTGATTGAAATATTCTTCAATCAACGGTCTTATTGTATAAAATTTTATTCACTACTTCCTTTTTATTGTTGAGGCTCTCAGCTATGTAACTTTCGGCCATATTAGAGAATTTCCGTCCGCCTGATGGTTGCATTGAGTATAAATATATTAATATTAATAGTAATATATTTAAAATAATATTAATAATAATTAATAATATTATTTATATTGATACTCAATGGTATTTGCTGATAAAGTTGCCGACGTTCTTCATAAGAGTTTCCAGTATACATTTTGAAGTGCTCAAACTTTAGAAATATCGCAATTTTAGTTGGAATTGACGAAATCGTATTTTTTCCGACAGGCTGGTTCAGGCACTTTCCTCCTTGATAACGCACGAAGAAGCTCGGATTAATAGGCGTCATGTGAAATCTAACGTCAATGTACTTTTGAATTATTTTGAAATGACGAACCTGAGTTTCGTCAATTTTTGTCACTGTGAATATACGTGACATTTCATTTTCGGAGTCAGGAATGGTCATTATGACTTATTGACTTATTTTAACATTGTCCTTTTTCCTTTCACAGATTTCATTACAACGGCACGCCCCAGCAACTCCCATTACCATTACGACCTTCATCAAGTAAATAAGTAAGTAAATATCTAAGTACATTAACCAGTCTCGAACTTTCTTGCCTTATCAACCCTTATCGTATAAATAACTATTTCGACGTTGCTAGCTCTCGTAGTATTGAAGTAGCCATAACTGTCTAAGGAAGCTGATTCGCGAGAAGAGTCACCAACCAAACACATTTTCATGTAAAATATTGCCAAGACGATGCAGTATTCCTGACATTGTCAAAACGTTATCAGATCTCGTGTAGAGCCAAGCTGCTTACTCTACACTCTTCAACTGCACAAGTCCTTATTTCACAAACTCTATGCCTTGGTCGAAATAAGTGACTTTGCCATTTCTTTTTCCGCCACGTGGGAGTAAGGTGAAAAATTCATTCGCTGTTCATAACTTTTCTGTTATGAAATAGTTCTTATAGTTACGAAACGGCCAATTCACTTATTTTGACCAAGGCATAGAGTTTGTGAAATAAGGATTTGTGAAGTTGAAGAGTGTACATAGAGTTAGCAGCTTGGCTCTTCATTGACAATATGAGAAATACGGTCTCGTCTTGGCAATCTTTTACATGAAAATGTTTTTGGTTGCATTTCAGTTCTTTTTGTACGTTGCTCATGACAAAATCTTTTTATTTTGTTCTTTTTTTCCTCTATAATAATTCAATAAAATATAATTATTGTGAGATCTATTTCAAGTCAAACCAATCCATCTTCAAAATGTACGAAGTGGAGAAATATACCTTTACCTAGGTGGAAGCTGCAATCGCGATGTATTTGCAAGCTGCCATCAAAACCATTGTATAAAGAATCCTATCATTATGCAATGATCACAACAGGAAATTGCACAATGGAAATTGCTGTTGAGGTTATTACAGAGAAATTGTATTTGGTGTAAATACACATGAGACGTTTTACGAGGGCTTTATTTGATCGCCTTACTCAAAATGTGCGGGTGATTTTCAACGAGAATTCTTGAATACTTTTTTAACATTCATAACAAGCAGTCCTCCGTTTGTATCAATTTTCAGACCACTAGCATTAAAATTGGCGGAAGTCTCATACAAACTTATACATCCCCTGGTTCTAAGGGTTTGGGGTGAAAGTTTCAAGTTCAAGAATTTTTCCGTTGTTCGTGTACTGATACTATCCCACATACCAAATTCCAACTTCAAAGGACATCGGGAAGTACAATAACAGTTTTTATGATCATCAGTGAGTCTGTGACGAAATCAGGGGTTTTTAGATATCTATAAAATCTTATGTGTACGAGATATGCACTAGGAACTTTGCACGTTTGTTAAGTTCAAACCTAGTTGTAACCCAAAAATACTGCGATAGATGTACGTCATGATTGTGAGACCTGTTATCACATACGGGGCAGTAGTCTGGTTTGCTAAAGCAAGTCAGACGAGTACGAGGAAAATGCTCGATAAAGCACAGCGGCTTGCCTGTGTGTGCATCACGAGGGCCATGAGAACGTGCCCAACCAGAGCACTTGAGATCATAACAGATTTCACACCCCTACATCTGGTGATTGACTGGGTGGCCCATGAGGCCATTCTCAGAATATCTAGAAAAGGCACGGTAATGAGAGAATTAGGTGTCAGAGAGTCTGATGCTCTCTGAGTAACTACATCTCATCTGCGAACCTTCCTAGTCATGTAATGGCCAAGAAAGTAAATACTGAGAAAAACTTCAGTACGATGCTATGAAAGAAAGAGGAATGGGAGCGGGAATACACCGACCAAAATTTCAAAGAGAATACTGTTAAATGGTATGCAGATGGTTTTAAAACCAACACGGGTGCGGGCGCTGGGGTTCACTGGGCCAAAGCCAAGTGTGCACTATCGTTAGGCTCCTGTGTGAGTGTTCTTTAAGCAGAAATATTCGCAATCGAAAGATGTCTAGACATTAATCTAGAGAGAAACTCCACGACATAGCTATTCACTCAGATAGTTAAGCTGCTATTGAAGCACAGAACTCCTATGTCATCGACTCAAAGTCGACATGGGAATGCCGAAGAAAACTCAATGAGGTAGGCAAGAAAAATAAGGTCGCTTTAATCTGACGAGTGTAGATTCTGTGGGGAGGAGGAAGAAACTTCTATTCACCTAGTCACAGAATGCTTTGGCATTGTAAGCCAAAGGAAACAATGCTCAGGTCAAGAGACC
This sequence comes from Hippodamia convergens, assembly GCA_038502775.1. Lineage (NCBI taxonomy): Eukaryota > Metazoa > Arthropoda > Insecta > Coleoptera > Coccinellidae > Hippodamia > Hippodamia convergens. The sequence goes on along the minus strand of CM076607.1, from coordinate 26,113,659 downwards.
TGTAGGAGTGAGGAATTAGCCTCACTGAAGCCTTCCGAGATATTGGATTTCATAAGATCTCTGGGACTGGAAGCCGAAATCGGGGGTTTTAGATATCTATAAAATCTAAAGTGTACGAGCTATGTAATTGAAACTTTTTATGTTCGATAAGGTCACTTTTAGCATATTATCTTGAGAAAAAAGAGGTAGTGCCCCGGCGCAGCGCTTCGCTTGGCTCGTCTTGGTGGGGGCACGGTAGGCATTTAGACATTCCGTACCCGTATTTGGCACCTTACGCGAATAGGCGCTATGCCATTGGTCAGGCGAGCACGAATTAAGAAACCAATCACATTTCGAATATGTACAAAATGTATAATACGTACAATAAGAGAGAGTTCAGCTTTATTCAGGTATCATTTTATTCAGCAATTTCTTACCTATATCGGCTAATTGAAAGTGGGATTTTTTGCAAATTTATGAATGCATTCTTACTGGTTGCTTCATTCAGCAATTTCAAATTGTGAATGTTTTGAGCCTAGCATGACGTTTTTCAGTAGATATAGTTTCCAGACAGATTTTTTCGGCTTATAATATACGTAATTTATATTCTGCAACATCCAAATGAAATGTTTTTGAGATCGAAACATGGTACCAAGTTCTTGAAAAGAACTATTTACTTTTGAAGCAATGAACTGAAAATTTCTAGTTTGATGACTGAACTAATTTCATTTCATACGTTTTTTGAACATGAAAATTCGATTAATTTACTTTCCAAAAAAAGTCAGGATACAATCTTGATTAGTTTGGTGGGTTGGGTTTTAAATCAGACTGAAAACATCTCTACCTAATCGAAAGGTGGAATGAAGATGAGAATAATCAAATTATAGTAACTTAATCAACTAGTTAGTATTAAAAGTCAAGATCATCAATTGCTGCCTTAATAAACGAGCTGATTGCAACATTTCTCTGCGTCGGTCAAAAATAATCAAATAAAGAAATTCTAACATAAAAAGTATTTCATTTTTCATAACATTATTTTGAATTTATTATAACCAAATTGAATGGAACAATTGACTTATCTCACCTGGAAATTATAACTCGGTTCAGAAATGAAATTATACGTGAAATTCTGATGCCCAAGACAATTACGCATTGAAATGCTAAATCAAGCATTAATAGGGGTCACTAATGGAAGATTTCGTGATCGTTAAACTTGACTATTGAAGTGTATTGAAAGTGTAGGGAAAGTTTCAGTTGTATTCATATTAAATAGCAACAAGTCTGGTGAGGAGAGTCTTTTGAATTGCACATACATTTGAAAAGAAACATGAATAATACTGAAGAAAACAAAATCTTCCACAGATCCTTCACCGAGTCCTTCACCTTTTCCAATATAATTTTATTGAAATTTTCCAATTTTTGTCAAGAGATTTCTGCTTTTGACATGATTTTCATTCTATCAGAACATAACTTCAAGTTTCATTGCGAATATTTGTTTCCTATTCTTTGTTTGTTGTACCTATGTGTAGGTTCCAAGGTGTGTTATCAAAAAGGTGAATTCTCAAATGATGAGTTCAATTAATTTAGGCAAAAACTACGACTTGGGGAGATAAACACATACAAGGTTGAGCGCGGTGCTACAGATACGTTTGTTTCACTCGCGCTAGATCAGAGAAGGATTCGAATCAACCAATGGCGTAGCGCTATTCGCACAAGGTGCCAAATACGGGTACGAAATGTCTAAATGCGCACTACCGTGCCTCAATCTGTCAAACCCCTCAACCAAGATCGCCAGCGATTATATAGGTTTTTACAAGGAAATTCTGCCCATTCTGCAGTCATATTCGCAGCGGATTACTCTGCCGTCAACCCCAAATCTTCGATTCCTCCTGGTTGGCGCAACATCGCGTTCCCCGGTCGCACGCCTACTTGGCGGCGCCGAAACAACCCGGATTCAGCGGTGGCTTCCGCTGCGGCCATGCCCAGGGGACTAACGCGCCTTCGTCACGACATCTCACCATCACGGCCGCTTTTCCACTCTCATTTTCCGAGGGAAATATCTGCTACTCGACCTCCTGAAGATCTAATTGATTAATGCTTACTTGCCCCCGCCGGGCTTCGGAAGTTTGATGAATTTTCTGGGCACGCATGCCGCCCGGAGAACATGCAAAGGAAAAAACAGGTTGCTGGATAAGGATCTGACGTTTCCCATTTGGGGTGTGCGAAATCAATTTTCCGAGGAGAAGAAATATTTTTTATTTGTTTCTCATTTGTGAACGTCAGTTTCCAAAAACACAATATTAATCAAAAAAGTTTATTTTATTAAGTCACTAACTTGTAAAACTGACAGTTAACTTGCAAAGTTAGTAGTATTTTTTACATTAAAAAATTTTGTGTTATAGTCATATATGTTGAAAATCATGGTACAATTGTTATTTCCAGTAACACAGATTTTTGATGATGAAAGAGTGGATACTGATGATGATGAACCATCTGTTGACTCAGAAACTGCTGAACTCGATGACTGCAGAACATTTGTACTCTCCTTACTACCAAATAATTTGCTAGACATTTCTTTTTTTTTTGTTGACCGAGTCATCGACATAACTCATCGCAATTTCGGTGCTCTTCCACCCTCCTGCACCCTTTAGTGCTAAAATATCTCCACCCGAATCCGCAACCATAGTGGCTCCAGTTCTGCGAATAGAGTGACCGGTGTATAACTCTGGGTCTTTTAAACCTAAATATTCCGCTATTTGCTTTGGGACACCACCAATAGTGTGCTGGCCAGCATTAAGGGAAATGCCTTTCCATGTCGGTATGTCAAAAAAAATCTTAGGCTTTCTGTTCCAGGAGGCCGAAGATTTACATATTTTCTGTATAACATGGAGGGCTTGAAGCTGCAGCCATTATCGGTTATGGTGAATCTTCTTGTTGTTAAATTTTTGGTTTCCCGCAATGTCACAATAACGTATTTTTCCATATCTTCTGTTTAAGGAGAGAATTTCGTCACATCGACAACATCCAAAAATCCCAAATATTGTTACAATTTCGCCAGCAACCACTGGTCATCAGGAGCATGTAAAAGAAATTCTTCAGCCTCTTCTTTACTTAATACCATGGATTTTTTTGGCGTATAACGCTCATTTTTTCGTTTCAGAAACGCTATTACCTTTTGAAATCTGCAAATGACAACTAAACGTCATATTTTTCAATAAATTTTCTAAGGAAAACAAACCTGCGAACAGGGGCATTTTCTTTCATTTCCAAGCAGCTTTTCAGCATAGACCAAAACATCTTCAGTTACTCCAATCACACTATTTTTGTTTTGCCACTTTTTGAAGTCGTCGTGTTCTCGGTCGTACCTTGAAGCTGATTTTGCAAGTAATAAACTTGATGTTGTCTGCCTCACTAATTTCTTTTGGTACATTCATCTTCACTTTCGCCGAAACAAATGTAAGGAAAAATAAACAGACATGTTCATGGCAACGCTTCCAAAGCTTACGACATTTGCGACAAATTATTGAGATTTTTTTGGAATTTATCTAACCTCTTTACAAATGAGAAACAAATAAAATATAAAACAATACACGCAAGGTAACGGGTTTTACTGGCTCAAGAAGGAAACTGACTCGCCTGCGGCTCGTCAGTTATATCCTCCATTGTTCAGTAAAAACCCTCTCACCTTGCTAGTAATGTTATATACTATTTTTTTTTTGACGCCGATAAAAGACTCTCGCTGGTGATTTTGATGTCTAACTCTTCTATGTTGTTGACGATATCCCACTTAATGAAAAGACTGGAAACATTTATTTCCATTTTATGTATATTTTCCAAATTATCTAGCTAGGGATTTATTCTTTTTTTCGTGTGAATTCAACATCCTCTATCTTAGAAACAAAACATTTAGAAACAAACGCTTACATGACCTTTTCAACACCAAATCACTCAGAGAATGAAACCTCGAAATTTATTCTTATGTTCAGGATTCTCCTTGCATGTATATTCATAACCCAACGTCATTGTATTCTCATGGCGAATTAAAAAAACCCCAATCCAATGAAACTGCTATGTAAGCAATAATTCCGACAATTAATCAGTTAGAATACTTTAGAACCAAATCAAATTTTTTATTCGGTTAATATATTTAATGAACCTCTCGATCCGGGCTCGAATTGAAGAATGATGAATCACCCCTGAATATTTCATAAGCTGAAAGTTTCTCCACCAACAACATTAAATAATGTCCAAACTATGAATTTTTTTCCGAAACTGTCAATTCTCAACTGCTGATAAAATTTTCCAGACGGTGGTGGATCGCTGAACGTCATAAATTATTTTCTCTGGTCGACAAGACATACGGTGGGACAGTGTAGGGGGGGAAGAGGACATGGAATAAATATTTACACATTCAAACGCCGCCTACATCGATTAATTCAATTTTTCTCGAAGCAATCAATCATCGCGACTGAAGTTCCTACGTTCGCCTTGAATTATTTATTGACGCCTTCGATGTACACAGAATTTTTTAGGGAAGCAATGGCTACCCGATTGTCTGACTACCAGAGCTCCCTGCGAAGTTTCTCTCTCTTATGATGTTTATTTCCAACAAGAATTAAGATTTCTAATTCATAGTTGTCCTGATAAGAGTACTTCATGAAAAAAAATTAGTACATAAACTTTTTGAATCTAAAAATGTATATACAGAATATAACAAGTTGTACCTTACACTGAGTACAATTTCTCAAGTGAAACTATGCTGAAAGCAATGATCAAATACTCACATAAATGTAATTCATAAATGTACTAAATACTGCAGAACGGAATTCAATTGCGGAAAAAAAAATAAATCGAAAAACAAATAATTCTTCCGAAAGGGCAGGAAGACCTCGGTCGATAGCATTTGAAAAGTTTTTCAAAAAAATTATTTTCTTTCTCTCTCTATAGTTAAAATGATATTTTGTGTCGAAAATTCATATTAACATTATTTCAAGTTGCAGGAAATAAAATTAATTTGAGCCTGTAGGTCTGCAGCGTATACAGGGTGGTTAATAAAAATCGAGTAAAATAACGAAATTTAATTCCTAGAGAATCCAAGCATTTTAAGACTATCGATACAATTTATGGCCTCCACGAGCATCAATAACAGCTGGAAATCTGCACACTCCACACGAGGTTGTTGAACATTTCTTGAGGAATTTGGTTCCATAAACGGGGCAGAAGCTCTCTTTATCGATCATTTAAGGATTCTGGGGTAATCTTTTGTGGAGCATATCCCATGCATGTTCTATACCGGGGTGGCCAAGACGTCGACCGCGGTCTACTGGTCGACCGCGAAGGCAATTTAGCTAGCCCGCAAGAGATAAATAAAACGTATATAAAAAAAGTTCTAATGGACATAACCCTCAAAGATGGATTTTCATATATTTCACAAATCCCTTATTATTTATCTCTATTCTACGTCTATAAAAAAATTGTTACACAAGAAATGTATTTATCCAATACGCCTCCTAGTTCTGCTAGCTAGTACTCCCTCGCCTAGCCAAAGGCAGGCTGTCCTATCGGCAGAGACGATGACAGATTCGCGAAGAGCAAACAGTTATTCATCGAAATTTCTGGCAGGTGAAAAGATCTGAGCGTAAAGAGTTTATTTAGTGCTTTTGGACAGACGGACTACATTTAGACTGAATAATTTTCTTTTTTGTTCCTTCGTCACGTGAAATTCGTAGGCTGTAATAATAATAATTAAGTTTGTGACCCATTCAATCAAGATGAGTATGCCATCTAGTACAGGTGTGAAAAGAAGTAAGACTTACCATTATCACAGTGAGTGGGAGAAATAATTTTTCTTCGTTATGGTAAAAAAAAAATGTGTGTGTCTGATTTGCAATTCAGGTAAGGCAATACCATAAAGAGCAATTGTTGAAAGGCACTTCAAAACAGTGCATTTCAAATATATCACAAGTTTTTCAGTTGGCAGTGAAAATAGAAAGATAAAGGAACGTCAGTTGAAAAGCAGCTTATGTGTGCAACGAGCGCATTTCAATAAAACAGAATCAAAATCAAGAGCTGCTACACTGGCGTCTTTCGCAGTAACAGAAATATTGATGAAAAGGAAAAAACCTTTCGAAGATGGGGAAATTATTAGCTGGTGAAGCAATTTTGAACGACTTCAAAAATAAGAAGGACATTCTATCGGTCATAAATGATATTTCTCGATCACGAAACACTGTAATGCGAAGAAGTGAACCTTTATGTGAAAATTAGGAACAATTGCTAAAGGAGGACTTGCAAAAATGTGGGTTTTCATCACTTCAATTCGATGAATCAACAGATTGAACTGACATTGCTGAATTATACATTTTCGTGCGTTTAGTTTTTGAAAATATGTCGGCAAAAGAAGAATTATTGACGATGATACCAATGAAGGGGCAAACCAGAAACCAGAGGTGAGGATATCTACATATCTTTCAAAGATTTTGTAAAAAAAAAGGATTTCCGATTCACAAATTAGTTGCTATCACTACAGATCGGGAACCCGCTATGCTTGGACAGAATGTTGGATTTTTTCATTGTGCAAAAATGATGATGACATTCCCATTTTCACCAACTATCACTGCATCATATACCAACAAGTTTTGTGCTCTAAAGTTCTGGATTCGGATTTAATTATGAAAATTGCTTCTACAATAATTAATTCTGTTCGAGCCAAAAGTTTGCAAAGGCTCCAATTTCGAGCTATATTTGAAGTGACTGAAGCCGAACATTCTGATCTTTTGCTACATACAGATGTTAGGTGGCTTTATCATGGTAGTTTTTTGAAGAGGTTTCGCCAATTACTACCAGAAATCAAAATATATATGCAATCCAAAGGAGAAATGTACCTGAGCTTGAAGATGAAACATGGCTCATGAAGTTGGCCTTTCTTTGTGACATAACGGAAAAACTCAATGAGTTGATTCTGAATCTTCAAGGGAAGAACAAGAACGCGAATAACACTGTAATGGGAACAGTTACTTCTTACACTCCCCAATATGATAAAATTGTTGACAATATGCAGTGCAAAATATCAACCCAGAAAGATGATACAGAATGAACATTATGGATTTCATTTTCCACGTTTAAATAAAAACAACTCATTAAATTATTGCTGATGTTTTATCTTTTTCTCGTAAATTCAGCCTCAAAGTCGCCCGCAAAAATTTTTTTTTAACACAAGTAGACCTCAGAGGTCAAAAGTCTGGCCACCCCTGTTCTATACAATTCAAATCTGGTGAGTGGGGAGGTATTGATAAATAGGAATATCAAGCTCCTCTAGGGCATTCTCAACTATGGCTGCACGGTGGAAAGTTCCCGGTCCATACCATGACACTACCCCCTCGGAATGGATGGACTTCTTGGACATAGCGACGATTACGGGGTATGCGTGGAATTGTCCATGCCCTTATTCTTCGAGAATCTGAAAATTCTCCATATCTGGCAGCATCAGTGAAAAGGACACTACGCCATTGATCGTTCCAATTGATATGTTGCCTTGCCCATTCCAGTCTTTGACGCTTATGGTCACGTGTTAATGGAACTCCTCTTAATGGACGTCTAGAACCTCTCTCAAACGTCGTCTGATGCTTTCGATGGAAACTTGGACCCCATCTGCATTTTGAAGAGTATTCCGTAGCATTCTACACGTGGATGTAGGCTTTCTTCTCGCCGAAACGGTGATGAAACGATCCTGAGCAGGTGTTGTTTCTCGTCGTCCACCAAGCCTTGGTCTTTCCAACACGGAACCTGTCTCCCTGAACCTATTCCACAGTCGAGATATCACACTTTGGCTGACTTGGAGCCCTTCCGCTACAATAACCTGAGTTAGGCCACCCTGTAGCATTCCGATAGCCCTATTAGCCTCAGCGTTGGTTAATTTACGTCTTGGCATTTTCAGAAAACTCGTTTCAAATCGAAGCCGTTGATGAACTGACTCCATTTAAAAAAAAAACATTCATGAAGCACATGCAAAGAACCAAAAATTCAGAAAAAATGCGACAAGATTGACGAAATGCCTCATACTGATTTTTATTGGATCGATTCAAGTTGTTATTGAGTTTTAAATGATTTTACAACGATTGAATACGATATCCCTAACTCTTGTGGAGCAGTATATTACAAGTGGCGACATCTAGTAGTGTCAAAAGAGAAGTTCCACATCTCCAATCACATGCTAAGAAGAACTGCGAACATTATCTCCATTCACTCCATGATATTTTAGCAGTGGACCTAAATCAGGGCCCCCATGCAAGATTCTCCGAGTGATGGAAACGCCCAATACTTCTCGCGACTGTGAAGCCAAGTGTTTTTGAGAAAAAGAATGAATTGAAAAACTAAAAAAATTCTGAATTCATGGAGGCCACGCCGAGAACATTTTTGAAACATAATTAAATTCAAAAGAGTAATCATCGAAATCAATACCATTTTCTACTCCAAGGCTCACAGATCTTTTATCATTTCTCCAACCGCATGATAAAAGATGTGTGAGTGAGCCTATGAATTGAAATGGTATTCCACAATATTACTATTTTCAATTCATCTGTTTCAAAAATGTTGTCGGTTTTGAGAAAATATGAAATATCTACGAGTAAACTGCAAATAGTAAACCGACCCTGATGAACGCACTGAATTTTTGTTATTTATGACAAATTTGATTAATTGAAAAAAGTTTGTTTCAGTGATTAATGTAGTTTTTTCCGCGGTCATGTCAATACCTAAGCAGATAATGAGAATCCACACCTTTGTTGAGAAGGACACACTTAGACTCCTGAAAAAGTAAACGTGTGTGCTGTGCATACGTGTGTATGGAGATTCAAAAATTTGGTATGGCTATTTGTTCTCTTTTATCAGCAATAATGAGCAACAAATTTCATGGAATTTTTTGAAGAAAACCATATTGAACAATATTCACTGAAACAAAAGACTTGGTGGCGTTATGTCGATGATATTTTTGTAATTTGGCAACATGGGAGAGACGAATTGATAAAATTTTTCAATCATATCAATAATAAAGAACCTACAATAAAATTCACAATGGATTTGGAACAAAATAATGTACTTTCCTTCTTAGATGTTTCGATAAGAAAATTTCCATATCATTTTGAAACAAGTGTGTCAGAAAAAAGACACACACAAATCGATATCTGAATTTTTATTCTAATCATCAAATGAGTGTTAAAAGAGGTATTATAAAAACAATTTATGATAGAGCGCAATTAATTGCATCAACAACTGAAATACGAAATGACGAAATTAATTTGATTGAAGATATTCTTGAGCATAATCCAACTAATTTCATAGAAAAAACTATTTCAAATTTAGAGACAACAATTTGGCGTCAAAACGATAATTACAATCAGGAACCAACAACAAACCGTCAAGAACAACCAATTTTAATAAATTTGATTCCTTATGTTCATGGACCTTCAAAAAAATTAGAAGAATTGGTTCTAAATTCAACATAAGAACTGTTTTCAAAACAAAAAATGATTTACGATCTTCATTAACAAAAACTAAACCGTTGAATGAGAACCAAAAATCAAGAAATGGTATTTACAATATTCCCTGTATTTGTGGAAAACCTTATACAGGAGAAACATCAAGACCATTAGAAATCAGAAAACGTGTACATAAGAAAAACAAAAAAAATGGAGTTATTGGTAGATCGCAAATAGCAGATCATGTGTGTTCCAATACCAGCAATCACATGATGGATTGGAATGGCAAAAACATTCTAATGACGGAACCTGATGGTTATAAAAGAAAATTCAAGAAGTCAGCTTGTATTTTGTTGAATGAGGCTAATAATCTCGCCAATTATTCAGTAGGAATAGATCGAATTTGGATGAATTTATTGAAAAAAGAACTGGTTTCAGGAAATTTTGAAATAAAATAACGATATCAACATCTAGTTATCGATATTTATGTATGTTCATTATATGTATATTGACAAATGTCAATCAAAAAATCAAAATATTGTCTAAATTCTAGGAAATTGAATGAAAACTAGTAATTATTGTCTGACGAAGGAGTCTGATTTAGACTTCGAAACGTTGCGCTTCAGAGTTCAAAGTTTTTTCTTTTGTTCATTGTTAGGCAACAATTTCTTCTTGTAAAGTTTTGGCCCCTGACAAATTAGTGCTCAAATTTTTACGCAGGAGCCTTTCTTGTATTATTCAAAAATATTCAAAAATGTTTCTAATTGTTTCTTGTTTCAGAGACTGGGAGAAAAAACCCAAATTAAGTTTTCAGGAAAATACTGCTATAGGTCCAATCTTCATCGATGGTATTTATTCTAGATAGGAAACCTTATTTGAATTCGTTGGAAAATTTGATAGACCCTTTAGGAGGGGAGCTATCGAGTGGCCCCCACGGTACCCAAATTGGAACCCCCGAGATTTTTTCTTTGGGGGTATCTCAAATCAGTAGTTCACAAAACTGAACTCGCTACAGTCGAAAAACTTCAAAATCGAATCTTTTACCAATGTGAAACAAACATTTGAATACAGACTGTATCATTGTTTGGCTAGTAATGGTCTCAAAATATTTCCCTCTCCTAATAAAATCTGACATATTCCTGCATCTTCTCTCAAAACATCCTTGTAACATCTTTGGCCTGGTGAGTTTTCAAATTGACACCCTGTATAATGACATGTTTCTCATGTGTTTAACAGAAATTTAAATTCTCAATGAAAAATGTCTATATCGACCCATCCTGATCTTATTGAGTGTTGTCTCATTTCAGGTTTTCACTTCCCCTCGTCTCTTCTCAATTATGATCAATTAAAGTATTGAAAAAAAAATTGTTGGATGTTCTTCCCACGATACTAACACCCATACGCGTAGTAACACATCCACCGGAGAGCAAGGAAAAAAATTAATCCATATGTTGGAACCGAGGATATCGTTAATTAAAGAAAGTTCGATTCGGCGAAACATGAAACACCGTGTATTTATCCGACAGAACTGTGATTAGTACGCCAAGGGGTTCATTACAAGTGGAACACATAAATATTATCCGATTCTCGTACCTGAAACCGTGGACAAGTGGCATTTGCCGAAATTGATGAGTTTAAGGTGTTGAGTTTATGGGCATATATCCTATACAGGCTGATTCACAAAGACCGTTGATTAGAATATTTCAAGTATTATACATACATATAATTCATGAAATTCCATAGTTAAGCTTCTTTGGGAGTGATGAACTTTTCGAAAATACATACTTTCGACGGTTTCACCGGAAATGATACAATCTTTCGTTTTTTGAATCTGACACCCAATTTTTTTATTTATGATCAGATTATTCATTTAAGTCCACATCATAGGCGGAAATAGAAATTTTTTGTGTGTGGGGGGCACAACTCAGGGAATTCTGAGTTGGTCGCCCCCGAGGTAAAGGTAGGTTCGAACAAATTCTCAAATTCAGTGATTTTTAGAAAAAATTGGAGGCGTTCTGAAATTTATTGTAGTTTAACTTTTTTCATTAATAGCAAAAATAAGTATTTTGTGAATTTGAGACATTAGGTTTGAATAACATATTGGAAATGGATGTGAAGAAGAAACTTTAAAATATCCAGATTGAATGAAATCATTTCGACAGCAGAAAGTTTCTCACCACTACTAACACGTTAGGAAATATACTTATTATACGTTGGCGAAAAAAATAATAATTCCTCTCGATAAAAAATTATTTATTGTAAATTGTATCCATCGTATTCGTTACCAGAAAATCCGTTGAAAGTGTTTAAATTTTGGTTGTTACACACTGTATTGCATAGAAATTCGAAACAGGAACTGTACCGTAACTATTAAAAAAATAATAATGAATTACCTTTTTGTTATTAGTAGAAACATTTATGACACAACGATATGTATGAATAATGAATTAACATCTCACCTCGATTGAATATTAGAACTGATTTAATTCACTAATATAATGGATCTAGAAACACAATGCATACTATACTCGGTGCACTCTTCTCTGTGAATATTCTACATCTAGGCGACAACAAAATGTCTAGTGTAAAAAATTCATGGCATCAAAGGAATATGCAATCGTAAACAGGGGAAATATCCAGAATTGGTGAATATGGCAGTTGGCCCCTCACAGTAAAGAACACTTCCTTTTTTGTAACAACTTATTTACGAAATAAGCGTTACCCTATTAACCCATCGTTGTTTGATTTTGGGGGCGGCTTCGATGATATTTCAAAAATGATTTTCATTTTAAATTTCCAATCCAAATGCATTGTTATTTCCGAGAGGAGAGCAAGATACAACAAACTTTTCATATTCATTCTTCAGAAATATACGAAGGGACCATAATATATCTTGAAAATTCAAATTTATACATAAATCATAAAAAAATATTAGAATAGTGAGAAATCTATTTCCGGAATATGATTCATGAAAGACACATTTATGTAATGGGACCTCTTTCTGCTTTTCTTCTTCGTCTCTTCTCTGGATGAGCACCGTGTAACTCTGGGGGATGAGGGGTGAACGCCCCTCAGTTTCTGCATGTGCAGTACATCGCTTTAATGCTTAATCTGCAAAACCAGTAGGGTAAAACCCGGATAGATGCCCCACTTTTCGAAATTGCCTCATATTTCCGAAAATATCGATTTTATCTGAATAATTTTTATGAAAGTAGCTAGACTTGTTATTTGAGTTAAAATACTGTGGGTTTTTTCTGACCTAGCATAAGCAGATCTCACAGAATTTTGATTTTTGTGGAACATTATTTCTAGGGATAGATGCCTACAGGTATGGATAGTTGCCCCACTATGAAAATACTGAGAGGGATAGATGCCTTCAGTCCGGGATAGATGCCCTTCATATTATGTGATCCAATAACAAAGCCGAATTCAATGAAATCTCTTATCGTTATGTCTGTTATAATCGTGATATAACTTAAATCAGCCTACTTAATGAAATTTATTTCGAAAGCATTTACTAAACGAAAATATAAATTCTTTATATCATAAAATATCAGGTAGGTATCAACAAATAGGTAAACGAATTTTTCATTGTTGTTATAAAATATTAAATACCTAATAGGTTTCGACATAAATAGAAATATGTACTCTTTTTAAAACAAAAGCAAAGAACGAAGAGGGGATCAGTCAGATAGTGTTTTAATTTTTCCACATCTTGAGCAGTAGTTCCGAAAAAGTGTACAGGTTCCATGAAGCCAGTTGGGTGATACCTTATACACTGAATCCAGTCGGATTGAGACTTTGTATTTTCATTCATAATTTCATATTTCAGGGGCATAACGCCTTCGTAATGTTCTGTCTCATCGAAAACTGCTTCGAGTTGTTCTGTGGTCCAAGAGCAAACTTGACCTTGTACTCCTTCTTTTCTCTCATACTTTCGCGACATGGTTTTGCTACAATCAGTAAAGAGTTCAGATCGGTCCACATACTATAACAGAACACTAAAATATTTAAAAGAAATAATAATCAGACTATAAAAGTGTATGGGTTGTATAGAGATATATATGTCCCCTAAGGGCATCTATACCTCGAAAAATCAGGGCAACTATCCTTTTCGGTACGGATAGATGCCCATGCACTTTTTTCGCAAATTAAAAACAAAAAAGCAACCGGTCATACTTAGATGCACATTTGAAGAACCAGTTAATTGATATAATAAAAAATTTGATCGAATTTATAACTACTTCAAAAGTTCTACAACGGCAAATACTAGCCTTTGAAACTTTTACATGTTTCCGAAGTTCGTTACGGAGATAATCACATACATTTGCAAAACGCGTCCTCACTGTACCATATTTCGTTACCAACTGAAGTTAAGAGTGACAGTGGATCATTCTTACACTATCAATTATTAGTGGAGAGTTTGGGAAGTTAGGTATTTTGAAAATGGGGCATCTATCCCACTGGGGCATCTATCGGGTTTTACCCTACAGTACCACTCCAAATTTTTCAAATAGAAAGTATGGACTAGTGATACATCATTTGAAAAGTCGCGTCATTCTCTATTCAGGAATATTATCATTTTCATGTTTATTGCAAAAATGAAAATAAAGGAAAATAATCAAATAAAATCAAGTGATTGCCGAAATTCATTATAATATTTCTTCAGAACTTCCCAAATCTTATCACAATAATACTGAACTTATGCAGTGTGAGTGTTATATAAATATTAGATAAGTATAAAAAAATAGCAGGTAAGTTATTTTGATGACCTCGTTATCGATACGTATTGAAAGAAGGAGATCCTTTGAACAAAGCATAGATTTTGTAGAACAAATATTGTTTCAAATAATTCAGATATTAATCTTGGGATTTAACAGAGAATTATCCAGTTAGAAATTCATTTTTTAGAATCATCAGATCGACATATTTCATATTTTATCCTTGCTACCTCTGTTAGCTATCATAATGGAGAGGTTCGTACGGGATATTATTGGTGTTCTCATCAAATAGAAGCTGCTCACGGAAAATTAGCTTGATAATATTCAAGATCAAAAATGGACAGTGGATCCTAGACTAAATCTGATGTGTCTTTAATCTTGAACTACTTTTCTAAATTGAATCGGAGGAAATTATGAATGAACTGATATTCAGAAGAGGAAAAAAATTGACGACTGGTTTTGAAATTAGTTAAAGTTATCGGCAGGTTATCTCAAATATTAACTTTGTTGATTACACCTACTGAAAGTTGCATAATTTGTGTTTTTTAGGGCCAGTTTAATAATCATGATCCCTTTAATTTTAAAGTTCAACATTTTGGTTTCATAACACATTTCAGTTTCTTAGAGCCACTTTATATTTGAAGGCCCAATCTCGGGACTTTAGCAGCTAAAATATTCTTTAGTCCTGAATATATACCTAAATAAATTCCCAACCTCTCGTGTCCAAATTGTCAACTTCTTTGAGGTTAGTTACTATAAGTGGGTTTCACAAAATTCTGATTGAGCGATTAAAAAATCTTACGTCAATCCGAACCAATCGAATCCCTCGTTTTGAAATGTCAACGAATCACGGTAGCTCCAATAAATTTGACGGTGCAAACAAAGTTTTGTGAAATCGACCCTATATGTGATGTTTTATTTTGAAATCAACTTTCACAACAAGAGATAATGCGGCGAGCACAAGAATATAGTATAATATTTGAATAATAAAAATAGAAAATTTAGAGACAACTAGTTGGGATTCATCAAATGAAAAAGATCCATAACATGAACCAATCATAAGAACCAGAAACATTGTGGAATTACAATACGGAGGATGGAAACGTAGATCTCCAATTTCGAAATGAGACTACAATTAGACACCATACAGCTCATTGTAGTTGCAACTGCAGACTGCAGTGTTGCAATTTATATCAATAACATATTTCCTATCAATAATTTTGAAAAGGAATTTGATGTTAATCAACAAAGTTTTGCTAATGCAGTTAATGAGAAACATGTTAGAAATTCAATCATAAGAGGTCATTTTGCTATATCATTTTTCTTATTTCAATTTCTAAATCTAATGATGTTAATCTAAGCTAAGTCAATTCTCCCTTATTGCCCTTTTGATAGCTGTAATCCTCAATTCCATTTTTTTTGTAATATTCAATTTGGGATTGGTCTTTTCCCCCCAATTTCTAGGTGTATATTTCAAATTTGAACCTGAACGTTATATCCACAGGACATGAAAATCACATAACCTCCTTCAATTTTAAAAATGGCTGTGGTTAAATACAGCTGCAACTGTATATTTTAGGTCAAATGAAACGATTTCAGTTAGGCCAACATACAACATTTCACCCATTTAATTTCATTATGAAATTGGGTGGACTTTGAAAGTGAGCTTTAGCTTAAAGTACACTTCAACTAAAGTGTATTTCAGGGGTTAATTATGGAACTGTCCCTTACATTATTAAGCAGTAGAACGTTCACCTTTCTGAAGATTAAAATTCCTTTCATATCGGCGCGTTTTGAAATATTTTCTCCAACAAACATCTGCCTTCATTAAATTCCCTCAACTAACCACAATCTGCTCTTCTCCTTTCTTATTCCATAATTGGCAATTCTCCCGATTACCCAACGATAAATAGATCTATATTCCGGCCTCAAATGCCCCGCGCGTCGCCCTCAGCCCCTTATTTCAACGAAAAACGACCATTATCCCCCGTTCAACCCCCAGATTTCGCAATCATCCCCCAATTACCGAAATTAGCCTTGACCAGGGCCATCCGCGATCTTCGGCGCCAAAATCCACAAGGCAACCTGCCTACCGAGAGAAATGACAGAGCGGCCCGCGTTTAGGGCCCGCGGGCGTCTGAAGGACCGACTCAACACAGCCAGATAATTATTACTTGTGTTTTCGTACGGCGGCCCCAAACGTGCCCTCACACGTGTTATTAAATATTTTTTATGCCGGAAATGGTCCCTCGCCCGCCGATGTGACTGCGTTTTTATTGTTTTTGAGAATGTTTCACGTGTCCGACTTTCGTCCTGGGTTTCTGGATCTTGCGCCAGGTGCGAATCATGATGGCATGAAGGGACCATCCACTTTGGATGGCCCTTCGTTCTTACCGAATGTTTTTTATTTGAAATCAATTTCATAAGTCTGGGAAAAGTATGAAAAACTATATTTTGTGGTAAAATTCGACATGCCCTGAATATTTCCATTTGGGAACAAGAAGACTGATAGTGCTGGACTTGCGCGAAGCAGCCTGTATAGCAAACACAAAAGTGGCGGTAAGAAATCACCTGATACAACTGAACCTATGACAATAGTGAAAAATTACATCGAATCATGGTCAATGATTTGACCATGATTCGATGATATCTTTTCGATTTTCAATGAAGGAGCCGTTTATTATGTATTTGCGTCTTATATGAATACTGAAGGTTATGTTTAAATGGCATCATACATCTAAAAGGCATGTAAATATAAATTATTCAACTTCTCCAGAAAAGCTGCTAGCGGTGAGCATAAGAGTACGCACGCTTATGCTCAAGATTAGAAGCGAACCAAGACTTTTGTAAGAATATAACAGCTCAGGTAATGAAGATATCTGTTACGGTAGCTCAGTGAATTTTGAATTACAGAAAAAAAAAAGTGGAGAATCAAATATACGCTGGAAGCACTCGAACTTACCATTTGTTGGGATGAACGCCAGAATAGGTAGTGGTACAATCATGGTATCAATTTGTCTTCACACACTTTCACAACTGAATGAGAAATATGAAAAATTATAGAAAACCCTCGAAATGAAAATACTCGGAATTTCGCTACGAACCAGATATTTCGTCACTCGAGAATGCATGAATGAGAGTAATTATCTCTCGTCCATATGTCTCCATATGTAGTCCGAGATTTTCCAACGTATTTACCGACAATTGAAATTAATGAATGAAATAAAAAGAAATGATAACTTTCGATCCGTTGATCCAACGATCGTTTCGAAATAAAATAAATACCAACAGGTAGAATTAAATGTTGGAAAAAGAAAAAATGAGTGTTGCATCAACATAACCGCCCACCTAAAATAAATATATTTTAAAGAAAACAGAAAAAAAAAAAAATTAAATTCAGCAATAATTATTGCTGTGGCAGGGGACACAACTTCACAATGGGACGTTGCATCACACATTGGTTAGTACGAACGGTAGCTACACGAGCTATTCCATCTGAACCTAGATGTAGCTTCTCAACTCGTGCTAACCGCCAGCGCAAGGTGGAAATGGGCCCATCATTGATGAGAACAAGCATTCCTGGTTTTAGGGTAGAGACTGAATGCTTATCCCATTTTTTACGTTGCTGCAACGTATGCAAATACTCCGTGTGCCAACGTTTCCAAAAATCCGAATGGAGCCGCGATAGCAATTGCCACCTAGACAATCTACTCATTTGTAAATGAGACAAATCGTCATCTGGTAACGCTGTCAAGGGTGCAAGAGTCAAAAAATGACCTGGCGTCAAGGCAGATAAGTCATTTGGATCACTGCTTAACGGGCAAAGTGGTCGCGAATTCAGAACCGCTTCGATTTGCGTCAGAACCGTATAAAGTTCTTCGTAGGTCAGTTTCTGTTCACCTATCACTCTCATTAAGTGTGTTTTGACCGACTTTATTCCGGCTTCCCAGAGACCGCCAAAATGAGGTGCAGATGGAGGATTGAAGCTCCAATCAATATTCTCCGACTCGGTAGCATTGCGGAACAAGGTACGTAAAATAGAGTAGGCACCACGAAAATTTGTACCACCGCCACTAAAGACCCTATTACACCGTCCTCTACGTGCGATAAAGCGTCGTAAAGCTGCCAAGAAAGCTTCTGAGGAAAGGTCAGAAACTAATTCCAGATGTACTGCCTTCACTGCGAAACAAATGAAAAGGCAGACGTATGCTTTAGTATATTTAGTACCTCGTGATCTGGACATGGTGATAAGAAAAGGACCACCGAAATCAACACCAACACATTGAAATGGCCTTACTTGGTTCAAACGGCTGGATGGCAAGTTTCCCATAAACGGTTGAACTGGTTTGGGATTCGAACGGAAGCACGTATTGCATTTTGAGAGAACGCGATGTATAGCTCGTCTCGAAGAAAGTATCCAAAATTGTTGACAGATCAGATATTGCAGAGCTTGATGGCCTGGGTGTAAATGCTTTATGTGAAAATGGCGTATTATAAGATCCGTCAAAGGATGTTGGCAAGGAAGTAGGGCAGGGTGTTTGTTCTCAAAGGAAAGTCCTGATAGAGAAATTCGACCGCCCACCCTGAGGATATCATCTGAGTCAAGGAAAGGATTCAGTTTCCTGAAAGGCTTCGACAAAAGTTTACCTTTTCGAAGATTAGTTATCTCCACACTAAAACTGACCGCTTGAACTTGTTTTACAAGAACAAATAAGGCTTTTGTTAATTCAGAAATAGTTAATTTGCCTTGGCAAGGCGATGAAGAATTTCGAGCATTGAAGCAGAACCTTTGAACGTAGGCTAAAATCCTTTGAATTTTCGAAAGAGATGAAAAATGCGATAGTAGTTCATCAGTTAAGAATTTCTGAACTGATGTTGTCAGAACAATTTTCCGTTCTTCCTCCAAACAGAGAGAAGAATCGTCATTAGGTAAAAATGACGTGCTCAGAACTCGATTCGATCTTAACCAAGTTGGACCCGACCACCACTTAGTGCAATTTACCAATTGAAACGGGGTTAAACCTCGAGAGCCAAAGTCAGCAGGGTTCTCCTCTGACTTAACATGAAACCAATTTTCAGGGGGAACAAGATTTTGAATTTTAGTTGTTCTGTTGCTCACAAAAGATTTCCACTTATGAGGAGACGATTTGATCCAAGACAGAGCAACTGTTGAATCCGACCAGGCGAATAGGTCAGAAAATACAATAGATGGATAGGTGGTGACCACAAATGAAATTAACTTGGCCAACAATAGAGCAGCACATAACTCCAGACGAGGAAGAGATATGCGCTTAATGGGAGCAACCTTTGATTTGGCACAAATGAGAAAAGTTTCAATTTGTCCTGACGAATAAATGAAACGAAAATAGACAATAGCGGCATAACCCTTTTCACTGCTATCTCCGAATCCATGTAATTCACATTTGATATATGACTGCCGGAAAATGCAACGAGGAATACGCAAATTTTGCAGATGAGAGAGTTCAAACTTGCATTGATTCCAACAGTTCACGACGTCAGATGTAGGGGTCTGGTCCCACTGTAAACCCTGAATCCAAAGAACCTGAATGAGATGCTTCATGAAAAAAGTAAAAGGTGTTAAAAAACCCAATGGATCGTAAATTCGGGCAAGTTGCGATAATATGCTACGTTTAGTGCAAATTGAGTCTATCTCAGATGTTGCAAAGGAAAATGTATCACTACTGGGATTCCAGCAAAGTCCCAGAATTTTCATGAATTCCCCATCAGTGAACGAAAATGACTGCATAAGCTGGTATTCCATTGGAATTCCTTCGAGAAGCTTCGGTTCATTACTCGCCCACTTTCGGAGCTCGAAACCTCCTTTAGTCAAAAGAGAAATTAGCTCATTTCGGAGAATTTTAGCCTTTCGAAGATCATCGGAACCCGAAACAATATCGTCGATGTATATATCCTCATTAAGGATCTTAGAAGCCAAAGGACAGCTATCTTTCTCATCTAAAGCCAATTCACGCAAGGTTCGGAGCGCGAGAAAAGGAGCCGAAGACAACCCATAAGTAACAGTGTTTAACTCGTAACACCTTATTGACTCTGAGGGCGAAAATCTCCAGAGAATGCGCTGATATTTACGATGACGTGAATGAATCAGAATTTGGCGATACATTTGTCGTATATCGGCCGTGAAAACATATTTATGTGTACGAAATCGGAGAAGAATAGTGGCGATATCCTTTTGCAGCTTTTGACCTGTAAGAAGGCAATCATTCAAGGACGAGTGACCAGCAACCTTTGCTGAAGCATCGAAAACAACCCTCAGTTTGGTGGATGTGCTATCAGGTTTGAGAACGCAATGGTGAGGAATAAAATAGGAAGATTCATCAGAAGTGATTGACTCGACCAACGTCATATGATTGGATTCTAAATAATCTTTCATGAAACCGTTATATTGTTCTCGGAGAGAAGAATCTTTATTGAGTCGTTTCTCGAGCAACAAGAAACGTCGCAATGCTAATGAGTAAGTGTCGCCAAATGAATCGGGAATAGATTTTTTGAAGGGAAGGGAGACACTGTATCGACCCGTTATGCTATCCCGAGAGATATCTTTTTTGAAAATCTTTTCGCAGAGAATTTCATCGGAAGAATGTGATTCTGATGCCAAAACTGGGAGTTCTTCGAGTTCCCAAAACGCCTTCAGAGTTGCGTCCAGAGATGAATCTAGGGTCACAGCCAAAGAATTAACCACGGCACAGGAAGAATGAGCCCTACCCATCAAGACCCAACCGAAAACAGTTTCGAGCGCTGAAGGTTCTCCTACCCCACCTTCTTGACGACCATCAAGAAGCAAAGAAGGAAATATTTCTGCTCCTAGTAGTATATCAATACTACCAGGTTTATTGAAATTCGGATCCGCCAACCTTAGTGATTCGAAAGATGAAAATCTGGTTGTGAAATCTGGCAAATCTGAACAGATTTTTGGGATCACAACAGCATCGAAGGTGAAGATTGGGTGCGCCACTCCACGAGGACGGATTGTGCAAGTGACAGTAGAAGATGAAGGAGATGATCTTTCTCCTATTCCTTTGATGCATAGGAATGACTTGGATAATGGAAGGCCCAATGAAGCAACACACTTTCTAGTGATGATATTTGCTTGAGAACCACTATCTAAAAGAACTCTTACAGTTCTATAGTTCCCCCAGGCATCGAGAATTTCTACTTGGGCTGTAGCGAGAAGAACACTGGAAGTGCTCGAAGATGCAGTGGCAGTGAAACTTTGAGCAGAATTACGCAAGGTAATATCAGAAGATGGTAAGGTTTGTTTTTCCTCTTCTTCGGAAACGATGTGGAGCAAAGAATGGTGTCTCCTAGAGCAAGAGCGACAACTGGATTTAGAGGCACATTTCGAAATGTCGTGTGCTGAATGCAAACAATTAATACACCAATTGTTAGTTTGGGCGATTTTCAATCTTTCAGTTGGAGTTTTTGACAGAAATGAGTAGCATTTATAAATACTATGCGGTGAATTGCAATAATTACATTTCAATTTTGAAGACGTATTGTTAGATTGAGCAAGAAAAGAAGAGTGGTTTTGTTGTTTAATTCGAGTTTGAGTGAGTGGACTGCATTTGGGTTTAATCGAGGTAGAAAGAGCTGCCGCTTCTAAAGCGGTGCACTGATTTAGCAGGAAATTATGTAAATTTGTAAATGATGGAATATCTGATGAGCACTCTTGCAATTCGAAACGTTTAATTGTGGCATTATCTAATTTTTGAATTATTATATGAAAAAGTATAAAGTCCCACTGATCAACAGGCAGACCTAGATTTTTTAGAGATGACAAATTTTCAGAAAATGTATCCAGTAGGTTTCTCAAACCTTCAACGGACTCATGTGTCAATTTTGAAATATTTGTGATTTCTTGCCAATATGAATTTGCCAGAAGACGTTTATTTTGATACCGGTTAGTCAAAGCCTCGAAGGCAATATGGTAATTTTGTGCTGTTAATGGAAAACCTTTCAACGATGACAAAGCCTGAGATTTTAAAGAACTCAGAAGATATTGGAACTTTTCAATTTCTGACAAATTAGGATTATTGTGAATCAAACTAGTGAAAATATCATGAAAGGTTGTCCAATCTTTATAATTTCCGCTGAATGATGGCAATGAAATCTTCGGAAGTTTGACATTAGGTGCGGCTTTCGAAGATCTCACCGAAACATCATCACTAATTGTAGGAAATAAATTGCAATAAATTGTTTTTATTGTGAAATAGTTATCATTGAATGCAGACTTTATATGTTTTTCTGCCTCTAAATTAGGGTTTTCTGAGACTGAAACAAGTGAAATAATTGAATTGTGAACATTCTGGAACTTTTCATGAATGTCCTCCAATTCTTCATATCGAAGTTGAAATCTGACATGGCGGCTGGTATCATCGACAGCTGCTGTCGCTAAAGAAAGAATTTCCTCAATATCGTCAATTTGTAACTGACGAATAGCATAATTCTGTTTTAATTTATTTGCACACATACTGAATAATTTGAATTGACCGTAAATATGAGAAAGCAAATTGTAATGCAACACTCCTTATGCGAATCGAAAAAAAAAAAAAAAACAATAACTAATGAAAAAAGAATCGAATGTGAGATGAAGAAATGAAATAGTTTCGAAACGATCGTCGAAGAAACAGAAATTAAAGAAAATTTGGCTCGAATTGGACCAATGTTACGGTAGCTCAGTGAATTTTGAATTACAGAAAAAAAAAAAGTGGAGAATCAAATATACGCTGGAAGCACTCGAACTTACCATTTGTTGGGATGAACGCCAGAATAGGTAGTGGTACAATCCTGGTATCAATTTGTCTTCACACACTTTCACAACTGAATGAGAAATATGAAAAATTATAGAAAACCCTCGAAATGAAAATACTCGGAATTTCGCTACGAACCAGATATTTCGTCACTCGAGAATGCATGAATGAGAGTAATTATCTCTCGTCCATATGTCTCCATATGTAGTCCGAGATTTTCCAACGTATTTACCGACAATTGAAATTAATGAATGAAATAAAAAGAAATGATAACTTTCGATCCGTTGATCCAACGATCGTTTCGAAATAAAATAAATACCAACAGGTAGAATTAAATGTTGGAAAAAGAAAAAATGAGTGTTGCATCAACAATATCACTGTATAATAACAAAACTTTGGACGCATTGAATTACAGTGCGCCTAAACAAAAACCTCCCAACGACGATTTTAATTGCAGATTTCGCTTTTCAAAATATAATAGCACTAGCTGGCCCGTGCAACTTCGTCTGCCCAAATAGCCTATTGAAATTATTTTTATTATTATTAGACCAATGTTATCTTCAAAAACGAAAAATGTTGAAGAAGCCTAGATCCTGATTGCCACACAGCCTACCAGATACAATGGTATTTTCCTAACTTTTCATATATATATATATATATACGTCATATACCTAAATAACTGAAATTATGTTCCTATAATCAAATAATTAGTCAACCCCCTCAATGCATGGTTTCTCCCGTGACGTGGTTTCTTATGTCAGGTCTTCGTATTCTCGACATCGCAAATTGAAATTGACTAAGTTGACAAATAAATTTTCGCACACTTTGAGGTGGAGTGTATCTATCACAAAAGATCAACTGCAAAAAGAGGACGTAACTTGAAATGAAGCGTTCAAATGCGAAACCAGACATTTGACATTTTCCGAAAAAATGAGTTCAGGAAGGATTACAATAGAGAAAGTTGCCTGCAATCTTATTCTTATACCCTCAGGTTCATAAGTAGATTTTTGAAAGCCTCTATTCGTAATTTTCAATTCAAAACTATGATTTTGGCAGGTTTTTCTCGTTTTACTCGGAACGGCTTATACATCAAATGTCTGGTTTTGCATTTAGACGCTCCAAATTTCACTTAGACAAATGATCACCGAAGCCGATATCGACATAGATAACTGAATATGATACCCGATGTTCATCGAAATATTAATTAATTATTTATGTATTATTAATTGATAACATTGCGTCGTCATCACTTGAAGAAATTATTGAAATCGATCAATAGATCTAACGGTGTTATAAATAATGCAGAATCAATTTTAAAACTTCGGTGTGTAATTTTCAAACATCGATGATCATCGAAAATCAATGATAATCGATCACCTCCATTTCTGAGAAAAAACCATAAAATACCTTGCATTTTCATATTTTCTCACCTTTTAAACCTTCCCTGGAATTCCACGAATAAGTAAAGACCAAAATTAGCCAAATTGGTCCAGACGTTTTCAAGTTTTAGCGTAGCTAACGCACAGCAATTCATTTTTATATATACAGATTAGAAAGCTGTCAGATGAAAATAGAATTTTCAAAATCAAAAACAAGTGACCGCCTATTGAAATAACAATGCTGCGTAATCTTATACATATTAGAGCAGGTAAATACACAGCGATCTATATTGATCCTTAACATCTGCTTTCTTCTTCTTGATGAGAATCAAAATATTGAGAAAGTTCGGATTCAAATTAGATTAAATTAAATACACATTCAGTGCGATTCTGTTCGCTCATAAAAATATTGCTAAGATAAAGATTAGTATTGCTATAGTTGCATAAAATACAGTTTGTCAGATCTAAAATCGCCGATTCTTGAAGACCCTGATGGCTATAACACAATTCATAACCAACATTGCAATAAATCTCGGAATACGTAATGTAATATCATAGCCATATTGTTATAAATTAAGAAGATAGCAAAATGACTATAATAGCAAGATTCATAGCAATACGCAAACAGAATAGGCACGTTTGTATTTCATTCCTACATTGTAGGATTTGAGCATGTCAAATACGAAAGAAAGCAAACAAAAATATCTGATGAGATGAACACAAAAATCTAGAATTAAAATATTCCCCGTATATAATTTCTACAAACGTACATAATCAACTAAATCCTCCGATATATCAAAATATGCTTTTTTAATCAAAAACATCTTTAATTTCTGTTTCAGATTTTTGACTCTTGAAGCATTCTTGTCTTTCCGGTATGTTATTAATATATATCGTAATCAATATTCAAAATCCAAAAGAGGGCCATAAGGCCCATGTATGGGATTAGTTATAGGGGTTCCTGCAGAGGGGTGTTCATTAACTTTGATTGCTCCGTATATATATGAGACACTGATGTTTCTTGTCAAGAATGAAAATTACTTTGTAACTGATACACCAACTCATGACTATCCTATAAGAAGTTCAGATTTAACTTACCCTTTACAGAGGTTAACTGCAATAGAGAAGTCCTGTTTCTATAAGTATAAGATTGTATAATCATCTCCCACGAGATATTGAATTTCTAACAATTGTTATATCTTTCAAAACTAGGTTGCATGATTACTTGGTTAACAAGGAACCATATACCCTCAGGGAGTATTTTGATGGATAATTTGAATTGATAATTCAATATTAGTTAAGATAATGTTCTGTATTCTGTTTTGGCGTTTTTCTTATTTATATATGACGTGTCTTTCATTTTGTGAACACAGACAAACTTAAGATTGTATGTTGTATGTTGTATGCCATTTTGAAATTAAAGTTCTATTCTATTCTATTCTATTTCTCGTACACGTGCTATAGGCATTTTAACAACAACTTAATCGAATTTGGATCTCCTCGAACAGCTCCTTTGTTGAAAACTTAAAAAAATTGCAAAATAGGCTACAAAATCTAAGTAACAAAAAATGTTTGCATTTCAATGTTTCTCCAAATTTTAATCATTTATTCCTTGCCATACTATCTATGTTTTACAAAAAAAAATTAAACAGCTTCTTCTGGGAGTTGCAGTTTATAAGTTAGTATATAACATATTATCAAACTCTGACAAATGACGAATATGTAGATATTTGATATCCATTCAACTCGGAAGTTCCGCGAATCTAGGAAGATTTTGATCTGATCCAGAATGCTCCAAACGGTAAGTTTCTCTATGAAGATACTAGTATTAACCCGAATATACATTTACTTGAGAAAACTAAAATTCATATTATTGATTTTTTGTATTTTATTTTCCATGAAACAGTAGGGTAAAACAGGGAGACATGACGCGGCGACAGAGACGACGCAATCCGATAATTCGCTATTTCGGTGCATAAAATAGATGCATACAGACGTTTTACTCTTGTCGTTCTTAAACATCATGTTGAAAGTGCAATGAAGTTACAAGATATTTGGTGATATACAGGTGCACCAAGTTCGACGGCCTATTAGGCGTTTCTGGAGAACTGGATCTATTTGAAATCTGAAAATTGGGATTATGTTATTGTTTGACATTATCTACTGATCTAAAATATTCTTGGACCTGACCTCTTTCAGTTATACAGGGAGAAAAAAAAATTTTCAAAATTTTTTTTTCTACTTTTTTGTTTTCGAATTTTATGCAATTCTGAATACATTCGTACTCAAATCGTTGCATTCGTCAAAATACTTTCCATAATATCGAGAAAAAACTGAAGAAAAAAGTGAGATAAGAGTATTCGGTATTATGTTTGTTATTCCTAACCTAGATATCGTAAGAACAAACCGTTTTCACAGTTTTGAAGACGTGGAAATATTGTACATTTTCGGAATTTTGAATAACCCGTCACAGGGTGTTCCAAATGTTGGTTTAAAAATTGGGATCAAGATTGTCTCACAACATTCGTTTTTCAAATTAGAACACTATTTTTTTATGATTGCGTTGGATTCTGCGAAGAAAAATTATGATAATGTTCTAACATGTTAATGCTCCTAAAATCAATAATTCTTAAGTTATTTAGGATTTTCTGATTTTATGTCGTACGTAGCGTCAAATTCATTAAATCTGTTCCGTTTCAACAATGATAAATAAATTCAGAAAAGAGGTAGTCACTAGTGAGTTATTTGAACGATTTATCTTCTATGACCAAGGTCATTGTTGATATGAAGCAGATTCTATGAATATGACGTTTGTTTCAAAACAGTGGATTTACGGCGCATTTTAAAAAAGGTGCGTCATCTCAACTGTTTACCGTAGTTGTATTTCATATTTACAACACCTTGAAACTATTGTTACGTATGTGATGGTTCACGATGAAGGCAAAACTTACGATATGAGCCGAAATCGAACCTCATGCAGGCAGGAAAAAACTGCCTCGGGCCCGAGCTATAACGCAAAGGCAACCAGGATCGATAAGATGAATTAGGAACCTCCACATGTCCCGGCACCACACACGCCTCCAAGAGATCATCGATAAATCCGTAATGTTATTCCGTTCTTTTCAAATAAATTAGACACAGTTTGACACGTACCCAATAAATCTTATTCAGAAAAATTCCCCATTCCCTATTCATAAATGTGATAGGGAATCTACAGTGGCCCATGGCGAGCTATCGCTCCGATCGGAACGCCCCCTACCCACGCCAAATTCGGTCGACTTTAATAAAATGTGGGTGTGGCAGAAATATATTAAAGAAATTTATAGTCTGGCTCAACTCACCGGTGTGGACTGAGAGGAGAATACTTTGTGTCCGATGTAAAATAAGAAGGTCGCAAATATGTCGAAAATAACCAGGTTCACTCTTTTATCGGGCGATAAGTATAGCAATTTGTACTTGGTTTATGAAATAATGCTGCCACTGAAAAATGTCGGACTGCTTCACAGCCGATATATCACTAAAAGAAGGACGTTGTCACGTTTTTCGTTTACCTATGTTGTCCAGATCAACACTTCTTTTTCGCTTGCATATTTTGAACTATCTATTAGGTAACACTATTCGTACAGATTGAGAAAAAAGATTTCAAACGCATGTGTAGCCAACAAACTTTAGTGGACGCTTACCCAATCAATGAATTAAAAAAAAAATTAACGCACATTCTGAAAATCTCAATTTTAATGAAAGTATTTTTTATGTTCTCTCGGGAAGGTTTTGAACGAAACAAGATACATCAAATGGAAGAAAAATTCAGGATTTCACCGAATCTTATGTGAAAGAAGAGAAACAATTTTTCAAAATACTGAAATGCTGATAAGGGATTTAATACTTGGTATTTCCACCCCTTGCGTTAACTACAGCTCGGCAACGACGGTTCATACTCAAAATGAGTGATCTTAAAATGTTCTGATGTAATCCTTTCCAGATTTCTCCGAGTTGGGTTCCTAAGTCATTAAGAGTAGCTGGATGATTTTCTGAACTTCTCAGCCTTCTATTGAGGTTGTCCCAAACCTGCTCAATCGGATTGAGATCTGGACTTCTTGCTGGTCATTCCATTCGAGAGACTTCAACCTCTTCAAGGTACTCCTGAACGATGCGCGCACGATGGTCTCTGGCATTATCGTCCATAAAAATGAAATTTTCACCAATGTATGGGGCAAATGGCACTACATGCTCTTCAAGAATGTTCCTTATATACTTATCAGCATTCATAGCTCCATTATAAACGACCACTAGGTCTGTGAGAGCAGTCAAAGATATTCCACCCCATACCATAATCGATCCTCCCCCGAAACCAGTAGTATTCAGGAAATTTCACTGAGCATATCTTTCATGTGGACGTCTGTATACAAGGGAAAGTCGATCATAATGGATATGCTCTCTCGCAAAATCCAAACCTTAATCATATTCTCTGAGGTGATTTCTTATTGTCTGAGTGCTAATTTGCACCCCATGAGTTTGCTCAAGCTAATTTTGAAGGAGGCGAGCGGTTGCAAGCCGTTGCCTCAACGAAGAAACTCTCAAGTAACGTTCTTGAATGGCAGTTTTACCCGTGGTCTACCCTATCCTGGTCTTCGGACATTCATACCTGTCTTCCTGAATCGCTGCAACATTCTGGACACACTTGTATGGGAAACTCCAAACCTTTCTGCAATTCTTGTGTATGTCCACCCTTCTTCTCGCAAAACTACCGCTTGGGCACGTTCCTTTTGGGTCAAATTGCGTGTTTCGCGTTGCATAGCGATCGAGTGTAGAAAATCAAACGAGAGAAAAACTATTGATCACTAGAATTGATCGAGAACAACTGATTTTAGAATGGAGCCAATACACTCAAAATCTGATAGTATCATCTTCCTTTATTCCTGCTGCGAATAAACATCTGTATTGAAGAAAAACGTTGAAAATTATTATTGAGAACACCTTCAGTTGTAGAATCAATTTGAGATTTCCATAATGTGCGTTAATTTTTTTGAGCAGTGTAATTCAAATCAATTTCTAGAATTCGTGACTTATCTATCAATACAAAATGGTGATATATGTGATATGATAAATTTTGACATTAGTTTTTCTTACTTTTTAATGGGGTTAGGTTAGTTGGTTAGGGAGGGGGAGATCGTTGCACCTCAGGACAACCATGATAGGGTAAAACAGGGAGACATGACTCGGCGGGAGAGACGAAGAAATCAGATAATTCGCGATTGTAGTGCCTTGTGCCTAAGAAAAATGCATGGAGACGTTTTACTCTTACCGTTCTTGAAAAATCATGTTGAAAGTGCAATAAAGTTACAAGATATTTGGGGATATATAGTTGGTATTTAGCCAAAAGTTTGCTACGTGTTTAGTTTGATCCCACTGTTTATCGTGTTCATTAAAAATCCCCTGAAAGTCGACGTTCTGTCAAAGACAGTTGGAAGTGTGGATATTATAAAAGCTAATATTCACTATAGTCCAATCAATGAGCCCATTACCTACGAATTCTATCAAGATGCTTGGATTTTGATGAACTTTTGTGAATGAGCTCTACTTGTTTCTTACTCCAAAGTCTACCCTATGCTGATATATGCTAATTATTTTCAAGGGGTGAAAATAACCCCTATAGACGAAAATAGGAAAAAACTTGTTCTAATGTAGATAAAAGTAATTTTTGGGCTTCAGTAGCGTTTTATGAAGTTTAATGAAGGTCTTTATATACTTCAAGACCGTATAAACCACCCCCTCTTAGCATAAAATGTGTAAAAATGGTTCTTTATTAATATTATCAATTAATTTCAATCAATTTTATAACAGTATTTTGGATCAAATTTAGTTTTAGTTGTTTTAATTTTCCAACCCCTAAAAGCAACGCCATTCTGTTCAAACAAGATAAAAATAACATTTAAACATTTACAGTGGAACTTCCCTACAGCGAACGTCTCTGTACAACGAATTTCTTATCTGTCATTGCACTTTGAATCCAAATACCCTGTTAAAAACACCCTCTAAAACGAAGTGAATTCTCTCTATAACGAATTATTCCAAGAAAATCACTCTCTAAGTTCGTATTATTAAGAAGGTTTTTCCCAAAGTATACTTAGGGATGGTTTTTTCCGTAATTCTGTCGGACGTAGGTAATAAATCCCGATCATAAACTAAACCATTACGGCAGACGGAGAGTTCCTTCTGAAACAGTTGTAGATGCACCCCTGGCTATACAGATTGTTCAGTTTTCAGTTTCGCTCTGATCGTTAATGAAAATAGTAGTGCGAAAATGTCTAGAAGGAAGTGCTTGCGTTAATTATGTATAATGTATTCAAATAAAAAAAATGCAAGTGAACGTTGCTTTTTTTGACACTTGACACAATAAAAAAAAAATTTCTGCATAACGAAATTTCTGTATAACGAAATTTTTTTGCGGATTTAGCGTATTCGTTATAGGGAAGTTCCACTGTAATTCATTCAATCCTTTATTCACGTGAAATTAATACTTTTTGTGTCAAAAATTTAATCTAATTCTGAGTCGCTGTCGCCACTATCAATTATTATTTCTTCATCTTTGCCAAATATTTTGGAAGTGAACACCTGCACATTTCCCACATGTAGCGTTACAAAAAAGTCTCAGTTTTCTACAGGTGCATGACGCATTGCAACCTTTTTTGCAGTTACAAAAAAATCATTTTCAACAATTCTTGTTGTGCAGGTGTTTTTTGCATTTTTGTGTGCTGCAAATATCCATTGGTACTATTCCAACCCCAATCAACTGAATTGAGAGCATTATTACCTACCCAAATTTGAATTTGGTAATTAGCTCCCTTAATGTGCTCATCCAAAGCATCTGATGTGGGTACGAGAGATGCCAATTTTACAGCAGAACTTTTTGTTGTGGCTTTGATAAATGAATTGCAGTGTCTTGAAAATCTCTTGTAAATCTGATATATTTTCAATTTTTTTGGTTCGTATCTTTAGGAGCTCTTGATGAAATTGCACAGTACATACGAACTATATTGATCACATCAATTTGAAATATCTAGTTTTCGAACG
The DNA here is from genome assembly GCA_038502775.1 of Hippodamia convergens. Lineage (NCBI taxonomy): Eukaryota > Metazoa > Arthropoda > Insecta > Coleoptera > Coccinellidae > Hippodamia > Hippodamia convergens. The sequence continues at coordinate 26,082,241 of CM076607.1, read as the reverse complement.
GTTTAGTCAACCTAACTTGAAGTCGTGATATCTTTATCAATTTTCATGGTAGGTACAGCATTTACATTTGTACAGCATTTTTGTTGAAAAGAACCATACACTTTTGTACTGAATTATTATGTGTGTCGCCAATGGAAATTCATCTATTTCAATTCTGGTAGATGTAGGGTTAGTTTTACTATCTATCTTTTCGTAAAAAATATGAGTCGTCAATCTTTATTGCATTGTATTTCGCTGAGTTTATATGCAATCGACTTTCAACACAGCTCATTTTAAAGCTCTTTTGAAGCACTACAAAAAATGTTTGCATCATTTCCGTAACATCAATAGTTTTTCCGTAATTTCAAGTTGAATGTATCGATTCCATTTTTAACAAAAAAAATGTTGCCTTTTACTCATGAAATATTGCCTTGTGTTGCAGCTAGAATAATTCTAAGAAACATAATCTCTTTGTTTTTCTATAAGCTAAAAATATCTTTCCTATACTTCATTTCGTTCAATGCATTGTTTTTGTGTTATTCGTAAATAACCGTCCCAAAAAGTGTAATTTTTCAATGAAAATGTTATGATTTCAATCATGAATAACTAAAAAAGTATTGAGTTTTCGAAAAAACTTTATGGAACATTTTTTGCTGAGAATTAAGTCTTCCGTCGACTCCTGGTGTTATTTTGCCAAAAAAATGTCCACTCTTTCTTTATGTTGATGTTGTACAATATATTTATATATTCTTATGAATTTGAGAGCTAAAATAATACAATAAATGTTGAAACAAATAGTACCTAAGCTGAGGCAAAAAAAGAACGGGGTACCATAACATTCTTCGTATGATAGTATAGTATCATACGATACTATCATCACTAGTATCATACGATACTATAGAGCCAGCCGAAAACACCTGTCTCCCCGTAAAAAAATGAAATAACATTGTTGTATCTGACTATTTCATATTGAAGGACATCACGATTATCGGAATGTCTCTTCGGAGGAAGGATTTCCAAACACAAACTCCAACCTGAAAATAAAAAAAAAACAGAACAGCAAGAGAATTCAATTTATACTTCATCAAATTGATCAAAAATCTTCAACCCATTGCAAAAATGAATTTGATACATTGTTTATGGCTCTAATGCCATATTGAAATTTATAAATCGAACAATTATTAATTAGGTGTTCAACTGTTTCCTCTGATTCACCACATTCACAATTAGGACTGTCAACTGAATTCTACTTGAAAAGCATGCTATTGGTACGTCCATGACCCGTTCTTATTCGATTGAGAAGGGGCCATATTCTCCTGGGAAGGTTAAAACCAGGAACTTTATTTGATGGATCAGATTTTAAATCTTTATTAGATAAATAACGTATTTCCAGATTTTCTTGTAGCTGAAGTTCGAATTCATAAAGTTATTCGACCAAATAGGTTTACGGGATTTCAGTCTTGAAATTCTATTATCTGGAACGTAGGAAAGTACATAAAAGGTTAATACTTATTTATGATTTTATGACCACGTTTAGTTCAAAACAGTGGATTTACGGCGCATTTTAATAAAGGTGCGTATCTCTCCCTGTTTTACCCTCTGCCAATTGAAAACTGTGATTGTTTTCCTTTCAGACATTATTATTTGGCATTTATGGAGCTTGCAAATGCGATGAATTAATAAAAAAGAATGTGAAAGACCGTGACAACATCGTGAAAGTTAATATTCCAGTTAGAAAAACCAAGAAGAGACAAACATTTATTGTATCTTTTGACCTTGTTGAGTAGATTTTGTGATATCCATTTTGGAGGGTTGAAAATGATGTTTTCGAGGAAGGTAGTAGAAAACTGTAATTAATTGTTTTGAAGAAACACCTACCGCAGCCGTTCTCACTTTTGCCCAAGGGGAAATAAAGAATATGAAAAAGCCAATTGAACTTCACTCCGGTTTCGCCAGCATTCCGAGTATTAAAGCCTCGGCCGCGAAAAATTCCTCCTTCTGACCCATAATCCCTAATTGGCGGTTGCGGCGTCTACCCCCGAGCCGTCAGGTGGCGCCACCGGGAAAACAAAGGAATGCTCGATCCCGTGGCCACCTCTTCGCGGTAAACTACTCATTAACTCCTAAACGTTAGCTTTTAATTGTCGAGCAGTTCGCTACCGCGAGCCGAGGGGTGTGCGCCTGGATGTCTCCGCTATCCTGAAATATATCCTATCCTAATCCGTAATTGTGGCCTTCCGACGTTTTCTTAATGTTTTAATTGCCATTGTCAAAATTTCATTTTGTCCGTTTACACTTATTAATACTGAGCCGCCGCTCAGGGCGGAATACGTGATGAATATAGGGTGGGGTGAACAGTTTTTGTTCCCACAAAAATATGAATGAAGCTAGTACTCGTACTCACCTAGTTCGATGGATTGGAGGTGAACGCATCTACGTTTGCTCTTCTGATATCTACATTGTATAGTGTGTCCCAAATTCGACGCTCATTGTGAGCATGTCGAAAACTATAACTGTTCTACTGAAAAAAATTGTTTGTACAACTGCCATTAAAAGTGACACCTTTAATGACAGCAAACAATGTTGAAATTGATTGTTTATGTGGAAGCGTGTTAAAAATATTTTTAACATTAGTGTTAAAAATATTTTTAGCACTCCACTTTCTTATGATGAAATCAGATGAGAGAAATTCAGCAATTTGCATATTTTTATGATCAATATTTAACGATCATTACTTATCAACAGTAATATTAATCGTAAAACTAGAACAAATACTAACATTCATGCCCTGTAGAAACCGGAAGTACAATATTGGATGATGATGATCCAAAATCTGTTAAGGTTGGGAGAATTTTTTCAGCAGTTACATTACTATATGCAATGGAATGATCAACATAGCCCTCGGCTACCGTCGTATACTTCCATCCACCATGTTTTTTTATATCCGTAATATTTGCTGCTGATTCTGCTAGCAATGAAGCGAAGGATCTTCGAAAACAGTGTCCTGTATATTGCTTTGGTTCTGGCAGTTTGAGGAATTCGGCAACAATAGATGGAATTTTCCCAAATGTATTAATACCTACCAACTGGATTGGCAGTGCATTTATTATTCATGTATTTCAGGAAAAAACGACGATGTTTGATGACAGAAGGGCGCAGTACTTATGATAATAGTTTACATACTTCTCAAAATACTGAAAGAACGACTGACTTTCGTTTTTGGATTTGGAAGTTGTATTACCAATGATTTATTTGTTATTTCGATGTCTTCCACTGATAAATTACACATATCTTCACGCCGACAGGCTCCAAACAATCCGAAAATAGTTGCAACCTTAACCATCAAGTATTTTTCATCTGGTGCCTGCTTTATAAACTTTTCAACTTGTTCACGAGTGAGAATTTTCGATTTTTTGGGACGATATCCTTCACTTTTCCGTTTTAAATATGCTATTACCTTGAAATATTTACTAACATCCACACCATTTTCAACAAGAGCGCTTGACTTTATCATTGAAAATTTGCTCCACATAGTTGATGAACTCCATATTTTTGTTTTTCTTCTAAGTATGCCAGGAAAACAGTTTCACTGAAGTTCCCTTCTACATTTTTCAGTTTACACCAGGCCAGGAAATTGTTATATACAATATCGTACTGCTGAACTTTTATTAATAATTGGACTCTCGACAAACATATTAAGCAGTTAAAAACCCAAGACGAAAATTGGACATGAACTAAATTCAAATGACAGCGTCTTTTCTCATTTGTTAGTACCTAATCATAACGTTGGCAACGTTTGCAATTCACAACAACATTTTGATTATTTGAATATTAAAATGCATTTTGAAGTTTATTGTCATTGCAAATTCACCCATTTCATTATCAAAATAGGGCAGTTGTACAAAAGACATTGTATGGTATTTGTGTTAAAAGCGATTTTATTTTGTTAGTGAAATTGTCCAATTCGCTCAGCTCATGTCACCAAACAATATCTTGAAATTTATTCAGCAAATGCACTGTAGAGTGGGCGTCCGTGTCCCCCTGAGATTTTGATTCCCCTCTTGTTTTTGGGCAAAACCTAATACTGATTTCGCCTGTGCCTCATCAAATCATTATTTGGACCCCCTGAGAAAAAAATTTAGGGTCGCCCATGCATACACACAATTTGTTCATGGGTGCTCTTACTCTAGAGATAACATAAGATATGTTTTCAGACCGCTGTTGTACTGATCCACAATATGTTTGTTATGGAAGGTCACAGGTACACAGTTCAGAATCACTTCAGCTTGGAGCATGTACTTTAAGGGTGATGTTGAGGGGATTGGTTAACTATATTCGGTGAGAAAGTCATGAATTTTGTATTTGTTTTGTTTAAGCTCAGTAAGTTATTATTCGACCACTTCTGGATTTAATTCTGCGACATGATATGCCTACTCCCAATCTTTTCCAACACACATCAAGCAGCATCATCAGCCGACAACAATACTGATACGTGAAATGCTGTTCAAAATGAGAAACTATTGCCAAGAACTGTATCCTGTAGAACACCGAAATGAACCGTTGAGCATGAGCTGAATTTATCTCCAACGGTGTAGGGAAAATCTGAATGGAAAATGAATTCGGTTCAAACTGTTATCAAGCAACGAACTCCTTGCAATCTCATGTGTTACTTTCAATATTGGGTGAATAATAATAATGATTTTGATGATGATTTTTCGTGTTTACTGATAAAATGACCTTTTGAATTAGTGGCATTAGAAAAAATATTACTGTCCTAAGGTACAATTCTTGTTTCTACCTTAGGACAGAGGATACCTAGTTCTCACTTCTTTTTAAATGAATATATTTTATTGAGTAATTTCAATTCATTAATTAATGTGAGGTTATTAACTATAAATTGTTCTAAATACTTAATTTGCGATAATTTATCAATATCTATTCAAATATTTGGTGTTTGAAAAAAAATGTCCCGATATGCGATGACCTCCCTTGTATTGCTTCATGATTGTAAATTTCTACTTTCAATAAAGAAAAGTAACAGAACTGTTGTTTATCGTTCACGATGATCTTGCTCAGTTCTCCTCGCTCTCCTTATCAATCTCAAGAAAGTTGATAATGAAATTTGATAATGTACTGAACAAAAATTGCGAAAAATTTATTGCTCTACGAGTTTTCTTTGATCTTCCTTATGACAAACCAGAGGCTCTCGAGCACGTATAAGCTTTTTTTTCAATTTCGTAAAGAAATGACAATTCCTCGACTGCTCCATTCCAGAAGTTAGTCATCGGTTACAATGGATATCAAAACGAAAGAACAGCACCCCGGGGGGAACAGTAGCTTACCAAGATCTCCCTAGAATCTAACCGCTAATTAATACGGACATTCTCAGTCCACAATTAGTCCATTACAACCACCGGGAGCAAGTAGGACGCAGTTGACCATCTACCATCTCTGGAGTTCTTTGTCCGCGGCGCCATCTTGCCCGCGGCACCCCAATGTACGCACCCGGTAATTATCAGTCTGAGATACATTTATTCATGATTCCTACCAGAGAAGAAAGAGTTCGAGTTCGTGGATCTGGCTAGTCTGCTCTTTGATATTTCAACCGGGGTCCCACTTTGTGATCAGGCCCGTCTGAACGGGCCATTATAATCGAATTAAGGGGTTTTCCGACATGAGAAATCGACGGAGCTGTTCGAAGGAGCGGCTTTGGTTTTCGATTCCAGCATGAATCGGTATCGTGGGTCTATTTTCTGAACATGTTGGTCACACTTCCAAGTTATAAGGGCACATCTATCAGTTCAATAAAAATGTTGCCTAACAATAAACGAACAGGAAAATTTCGAACTATTGAAACAGGAAAAGTTTCAAAGTCTATAACAGACTTCATCGGACCAAATCTTGAACATTTTCAGAATCGTAGAACTATTCAATTGACCTACTCAATTTTAAAATTTACTTTTTAACAGATCGATCGAAATACGATTTACACCAGTGGGAGTGTTTAGTAAAACACTAGGCGAAATTATCCTCTTCATATATTTCAGGTTATGTTATGTTATGTTATTCCAATCCATCATCTCATCTTCAGTATTGGATCATGATCCACAATCTATGATATACCAATATACTGAAAAGTTTTTTGATCTTATGAATAACAGAGAAGCTAATATGAATTTCACATGGTATTAAAATAGGATAATCAAGTGTTTTTTCAGAAAAATAAATTTCGAAATAGATTATTCAAAACAAAACTCAGAACTGTTCATCAAATGCATGTAAAACAGGTATTATATAAACACTTTGATGATTGGGCCCATTTAATCTCATCTACATCCGAAATTAGAAATGATGTTCTTTCAATTTAGAGAGAATTATCACAAAAACAATTATAATAACGTTAAGGAAGACAGTGATATCAATGGGAATAACCAAATTTATTCACAGTCTTTCAAAAAAATCAGAATCATCGGCTTCAATTCAACATGAAAACTGCTATTAGAGTACAAAATTATTTTAGACCCTCATATACAAATACCTAAGCTTTGAATGAGAAATAAAAATTTCAAAAATTGTGCTTATAACATTCTCTGTAGTTGTGTAAAATCACATATAGGAAAGGCATAAGACCTCGAGAGAAAAGAAAACGTGAATATAAAAACAACATTAAAAGCATAGAAATTAGTAGATCTAGATCACAGAGGGCATATAATGTCTCTTGAACTGAGAGTTCCTCTTTAAGGTTAACATTTTTGAATTTATGCGTACTGAGAACGTTTTGACAGATGAGCACAGTTACTCAATAGGTATATTCATCTTGAATTAAATCGTGCACACATTTCGAGGTGAATAGATTTTTCATGTGCATTTTCGTTAATTTAACTAATATTCAAAATTTCATTAAATGAAATTTAAACACATATTAGACAATTTATAAACTACAACTTATCCGCACAAAACATACCAAATGATAAACTAACGTTGCCACAGAAAGTATAATTTACGTAGTTTTCATGGAACAGTCTGGGAAAAACTATGTTTTTTTTTTATTTTCTTTCATTCTGTATTCTGTCATTTCTTAAAGGTGCATAAGTTTAGTATTATCATAAGATTTCGGAATATTTCCTGTTATTCCATCAATATTTACAGTAACCGAGAAAATGTTTTGATTCCATTTAGCTATTCCAAACTCATAAAGAAATAGTGTCAGGTATTTTACTAAATCATGATGATGATTCTACTGTACAGTGCATCGCAAATTCGCTGTCCCCTGAGGGTATTTCTGAAAGCGTTGTAGATATGAAATTTTGAAATAGAAATTTTTATAGCCTTCTTTTTCATGTCAAATTCAGAGGTGCTTCAATTTTTCATAAATTCATTCATTTCAATTGAATCAAATTTTTTTTTGTTTAAAAAAAAATGATTATATCACTTCGAATCTTGAATTAATTTAATAATTAAAATTCGAATTTGATACAAAAATTCATTTTATTTAAACTAAAAAGAATTAACTCAAACAATGAACAATAACAACAATGATAATTCAGAAAATTATTAAAAACAGATATTGTGCCCTGAATATACCGCTATACCTATCCATTTATAGCTTTGATGGTATATTCAATCTTTCAAAAATGTCCCCAGAAAAATGTCTAATACTGGCAAGTCAGGGGAACAAGGTGGCCAACGAACTGGGCCTTGTGTACCTATATATCTCAGGCCAAAAGTCTTCTCCAAAACCACCCTTACGATATCAGCATTATGAGCAGGAGCCCATCCTACTGAAAATATACTGTTAGTATATTGAGATCTTTTAGCGATTATGAGCATTCATTCTAATGACCTCTAGATCAAGAACTGCTTTATATATAGCGATTACAGCTCCCAAATTCCAAACATATAAAAGTTTTATTCTGGAAATTATTTTTAGATACCTACTCTTGAATTTGAATATTATTTAAATCAAAAATGCAATTTGATGGAGAAATAAAATATAGGGTGTCCCATTGAAAAAACTACAAGTTGGGGTGATAACTCGAAAACGATAACTCTGAATATTTTTCGAAGACAGCTTTCATCTTGAAAATATCATAAAAGGGGTTACACAGTACCTATTCCCTGAAAACGCAATAATCTCAATATCACCCAGTATTTTCCAAAGTTTAAGTTATATTAAAAAACTGAAAACACTTTGAATTTGTCATGTAAAGGTAGTAGATACAAAACTTTAAATCTCTAACGATTACAGAATAGTTATTTTGTTATTTATGATACAAGTGCAGAAGGCATTGATATTCCTACACGAGTTCAAAATTCAAAAACGAGCCACGAAGTGGCGAGTTTTTGAATGAACGAATGTTAGAATGAGCCTTTTGTACGAGTATCATACATTATTTTCTCTAATTCGTTTTTATCGAAATTAATTAATTATTCCCATGAATATCGCTAAGTGGTTCATGCATTGGAAAATATTGACGGGCAGAATTGTTTTTTCTATCATAAATTCGACAGATGATAAATAAATCCGTAGTAGGAAGCCAACATGTTATCACTAAATATTATCATGAAAACTATGCTAGAATTAAATATTCTCGTATTATTTTGTTCTACGATATGTGGCAAAATGAACGGATTTAACATAAACTTAGAGAAACTGGCAGGAAGACCTCGGTCGATAGCCCTTTGAAAAGTTTTTCAATAAAGTTATTATCTCTCTCTCTAAATTAGAGAAACAATCTTCAGGGGACAACAAATTTGGGATGCACTTCACTGGCTACTTAATGTTTTTTTCGATCTCACACAAGACTCTTTTATATAAAAATTGATTTCAGATTTCACACACACTCAGATAAATGTTGACAGTTACGATTTGACATTCTTGCTCTGGCATCAATTCAACAATTCAAATAAATGTATTTCCTTCAGTTTCGCTGTCATTCGTCCAATTGTTGGATCAAAGAATATTCACATAATAAAACAAAAGCCCCCTCTCAATATCATACAGCCTTCTATACAGTTCGTAATCCCATGATATCGATTGTCTCCTCTTTACCTCAGTGGAAAACTTCCTTACGTCAGCACCGCTGGAATTCGTCCGGCCATTTTCGATATTTTTCGACGCGATCGTCGTGACTCCAACTCCTCGGTCCGAGCCTCCGGTGACTCTAAACACCACGAGGTACGGAGAGCACGCATCCTCTCGCACTCCACACACGGGCACACCGACCGCATCAAACCACAGACGTCGCATCTAACGCACATTTCCCGGCCGAAATTTCGGGAATTTTCTGCGAGAAAACCCGTGCAGCATTGTTATCGTCCTGACCGCTGCGATTGAACTAAAGTAGTCCGTTAAAACATGCTGCCGGTAATTTGTGACGAAATAAGGGGAAAATTATAAAATTACATTGCTCACTTTAACTACACTCTTTAAATATGGCCGCGTTTCGAATAGACGATAAAGCGGCGTTCCCACGGATTGCTTGATTATGTCGTAACCTGCTATCGAGAGCGATTTGGGCTGATTGCCGCCGCCGTAAATTGGTTATTATGGTGGTTGATGGTAATTTCGTTGGGTCTTGGTCTTCTTCGTCGGATGCTTGATGTCGCTCGTCGCTGTCGAAGTGGAAAACGCCCCAAGGTCGAATTCTGCATTTCGTACTACCGAGATTCTTTCTTGAATTCATTCCTAGTGACCATTACAAACCAATTTTGTGTTTGTGTCGAGTAATCAAACATGAATTCATCATGAAAACCCGGGATCATTTTAATTCATTTTGTCGAGTGTTTATGAGAAAAGAATAAATCGAAAACCAAAAATTCTTTGCTTTTACGTCGAAAAACATTTTCAAAACATTGATGAATTCAAAATAGCAATAATCGAAATGAATACAAATTCTCAATTCCTATGCTTCTGATTCTTTATCATGAGATTGGAGAATTGATATCAGATTTTGTCACTGAGAGGATGGATATACCAGTTTCAGCATTATTTATCATCATCAGCATCCTATACCACTCAGGGACAAAATCTTCATAAAAACTTCTATATTTGAAGCAAACAGTTGAGGCGTTCTGAGTAAATATACTGCTCCACACGGGTAAGGGATATCGTTTTCAATTGTTTTGAAAATCGATCCAATAAAAATTAGTATGAGACACTTCGTCAAATTGGTCGCCGTTTTTCTGAAGTTTGGTTCTTTGCATATGCTTCATGAATGTTCTTATTTTGAAATGAAGTCAGTGTATCAACGGCTTCAATTGGAAACGAGTTTTCTGAAAATACCAAGACCTCAATTAACAAACGCTGAGGCTAATAGGGATATCGGAGTGCTCCAGTGTGGCATAATTGAGATTGTTGTAGCGGAAAGGCTCCAAGTCAGCCAAAGTGTGATATCTCGACTTTGGAATAGGTTCAGGGAGACAGGTTCCGTGTTGGAAAGACCAAGGCTTGGTGGGCAACGAAAAACGACACTTCTCAGGATCGTTTCATCACCGTTTCGGCGAGAAAAAAGCCTACATCTGCGTGTAGGATGCTATGGAATACTCAAAATGCAGATGGGGTCCAAGTTTCCATCGAAACCACCAGACGACGTTTGGGAGAGGTGAATCTAGGTTCTAGACGTTCATTAGGAGCAGTTCTATTAACACGTGACCATAAGCGCTAAATACTAGAATGGGCAAGTCAACATATCAATTGAAACGATCAATGGCGTAGTGTCCTTTTCACTGATGAATCTAGATATGGACGATTTTCAGATTATCGAAAAATAAGGGTATGGACAATCCCACGCATACCCCGTAATCGACCAAGAAGTCCATCCATTCCGAGGGGGTAGTGTTATGGTAAGGGCCGGAATATATTTTAAAGGTCGAACAGATCTACACATTTGTCCTGGGAATATGACCGCCTCACACTATAGGGAGCATGTCATTGACAAGGTTTTGCCAAATGTTCACGTTGGTATTGGTGAAACTTTTCAATTTCTAGACGATAACGCTAGACCGTATCGTGCAGCCATAGTTGAGAATGCGCGCGAGGAGCTTGGTATTCCATATTTACCAATACCTCCGCACTAACCAAATTGATAGTCTTAGAATGCTTGAATTCTCTGGGAATAAAATTTCGATTTTTCTTAACCATCCTGTATACGCTGCCGACCTACAGGCTGAAATTAATTTTATTTCCTGCAACTTGAAATCATATTAATATGAATATTCATCACAAAATCTCATTTGAACTTTATTTTTTTGTCAATATCCCTAACTCATGTGAAGCAGTTTATTATGAAGTGGCGACTTCTAGTTGCGTCAAAAGAGAAGTTCCATATCTCCAATCACATGCTAAAAAGAACTGAGTACATCCTATTTCACTCCATGAGTTTCGATGTTTCAAAAATGTTTTTCGGTTGGGCCTCCGTAAGGCTCGATTTATTCTTTTTCTTGAAACCACTTCGCTTTGCAGTTGCGAAAAGAATTGGGATTTTCCATCACTCCGAGAAAATTGATTGTGGGCCCTCATTCAGGACCACTGCTAAAATCTCATGAATTGAAAGAGGATGTACAGGGTGACTCACTTATCTTGGTAACCCGAATTTTCTCGAAAACGTCCGAATATTTTTTCATTCTGTGAATGGCGTTTTGAACAAGTCAATGTCGACTTGAGATGCGCATAAAAATCGGAGCAATAAATAAAGAGGCCAGGCGTCGCGGTGCTATCAAAAATTTTTTCTCCAGGAACATACCTTTTTTATCATGTCACTCGAAAGATAATTTCAATCAGAATTTTTTTTCGAATACAATTTTCATCCATATCTAACCGTCAGCGATCTGCAGCGAGTTTTATGTAAATTCTATTTCATTTATTTTTTTCTGTATTATGGTAGTATGCCTTTATTTGGAGATACAAACATGATTTGTGCCTTGAATTCAAGAAGACTAATTTTCTAGTCAATGTGCCTCTTCAAATAAGCTGAAATATGTGGCTATAGCAAGATGGGGTTCCATGTCACAACGCTGCCATTGTGAAGAGATATTTAGATCAAGAATTCGAAAATAAATGGATAGGAACCAATGGACCATCAGATATCGCTCATGGATTACTTTCTGAGGGGTACCTTGAAAAATATGGTATACCAAACTGATTCTAATAACTTGGATCATTTGAAAATAAAGATAAGAAACGCATGTGTCAACGTAGACCCTTATATTTCGACCAAAGCAGGGCCGTCTTCAACCTCTTCGAGGCCCTGGGCACATTAGGATAATGGGGCCCCTACCCACAATAATACATAAAAAATAATAATACAGGGGAATTCCCTACCGCCGAGTTAGGTTTATTCACAACAAACATGACCACGGTATGCTAATGCCGTGATGTAAGTTAATTATCAACTCGAGGAAATTTTGCCGATGTACGAAATTTCGGTACTCGAAAGGAAGAAGTGATATTTTTGCCTGAAATCCCCTGGAATTTCTTGTAATGGCGTGGAGCAAAATTCGGCCTCCGCCAAACGAAGGCCTCCTCTATAGATCTTTTATTCATGATAAGTTTTCCTTGAAGTATTTCAACGGGAAATAATGAAAAAAATGTTATAAAAATAATTTATATATTGAATAACAAAAATTCCCAAACAAAATAATGTAAATTCTGATATAAAATATAGAATTAACTAGAAACTACACAATTTCCAATTGTAATTCAGAAATCGTCAATTGACATTCAGAAAAAATCACTTGTATTTCAGATTGGTCAATTGTATTTCAGAAAACATCAAATGTTATTCAGATTTATCAATTGAATTTCAGAAAATATCAAATGAAATTCAATTGAGTGATCCGAAATACATTTGATGTTTTTTGAAATGCAATTGACTAATCTGAAATTCAATTGACGCTGTCTTAAATTAAAGTGACTTATCTGCAATACACGATTTCTGAATAACACTTGGAAATGGTGTAGAAAAACATCAATGTGGTAAGAATTTGAAAAATTTTTTATAACAAAATTGCTTCACCTTTTTTAATCTTTTTTGTTCAAACATATCCATCAACTTGTCGATAACCAAGCTACTGGCGACTTTTTGTCCTTAGCTGAGTAAGCTCAAGTCTGATAGACGTGTTTGCGACACGTTTAAGGGGAGTCCCGAAAAGCTTGACGGTATATTAAAAAACCCTTGAAATCAGGGGAGCTCATGGAGTAATTAAAAGATAATTCCAATTTCGAATTGAATTACTGGAAAACTCATATTTTTTTTATAATTAAGGAGTATTTCTCTTTTTATCAGGAATGATTATTGTATTCTTTGTATTAGTTTTTTCATTATATCATGGGAAAAATCTCGCGAACCGGCAAGTTCAATAGGATGAAATTATTGGGGCGTCATTTGATGCTTTCAGTTTGGCTTGGGGGCCCCTTCGGTGCCGAACCTCCCTGCACCGCGAGTTCTGCGGGGCCCTCTGATACGGTGATACGCCACTGCTTTTTTGTCTTTCAACTTTCAGCGCTTTCTGAAATTATGTAGTTGAATGGGAATTTCCTTGGAAGGTTCCAATGAATACAAGAATGTGATCAACAACCCGATTCGAACAGATGTTTTATGGCTACCCACCCCAACACAAGCTAATAATTGCTCAAGTTATGCCAGTATGAGTAAGGGTCATAAAAATTGCAAACTTCGAGAACTTGTTGATAAATAAATAAATAAAAGACTGGGAATTCCAATCCAATTGGAATTATTGTGAATGATCACTTTCGCCTTTTCACCTGAAGGTAATTTTAGTACATGAAAGGAAATTTTGAAAGAAAGAACCGTTTAGGTATCCTCGAAAAAATCAGTTCTATAATAATATAGGGGAATTTTCTGTGATATGGAGAATTTCCATGGAGGAAATCTTCGATCCTTTCGGTTCGGAACAATTCATTTGAGCGGGGCCCCTATCGATCGCGGGGCCCTGGGCACTTGCCCAAAGTGCCCCAGGCGAAAGAGGGGCCTGGACCAAAGTAACTCATAATGAAATAGGGGAATGATGTATGGATCATAATGGCCGATATATGGAACAAATGATTCGAAATGTTTCGTTTGTTATTAAAAAAATGTTTATTGTTATAAGATATAATATTTAATAATAGAGCGAAATTATTTGTTACAAAGCCTTCGACATTTTACGGAACAAAATCATATTAAGGTCATCTGGATGTTATGATCCATACATAGCTTATATCATTTTCCTATTTCTTTATAAGTTACTTTGGTCAAAATATAAGAGTCCATTTATTTTCGAATGTTGATCTCAATATCTCTTCATAATGGCAGCGTTGTGACATGGAGCCCCATCTTGCTCTATCCACAAATTTGATCTTATTTGAAGAGGCAGATTGTTTAGAAAACTAGTCTTCTTGAATTCAAGGCAAAAAATCATATTCATGTCTTCTAATAAAGGCATACTACCACAATACAGAAAAAAATGAATGGAACATAAAACACGCTGCAGATCGCTGACGGTTAGAAATGGATGAAAATTGTATTCGAAAAAAAAATTCTGAATGACAATATCTTTCGAATGATATGATAAAAAAAGGTATGTCCCTGGAGAAAAAATTTTTGATAGCGCCGCGACGCCTGGCGTCTTTATTTATTCCGCAGATTTTTATGCGCATCTCAAGTCGACATTAACTTGTTCAAAACGCCATTCACAGAATGAAAAAAATATTCGGACGTTTTCGACAACATTGGGGTAGGTAACCAAGATAAGTGAATCACTCTGTACGCAGTTCTCTTCGGCATGTGATTGGATATATGAAACTTCTCTTTTGACACAACTAGACGTCGCCACTTTGTAATATTTTACTCAGAACGCCTCAACTATTTGCTTCAAATATAGACGTTTTTATGAAGATTTTATCCCTGAGTGGTATGAGCTTCTGATGATGCCAATAAGGCTATATCTCAGTGACAAAATCTGATACCTCACACTGATCTGTGATCCTTGGAATTGAAAATGGTATTCATTTCGATTATTACTATTTTGAATTCATCCATATGTTTTAGAAATCGTTTTTTCGAGATGGCAACTCACAACTTTACTCTTCAACATTTGACTATTTTCATAGGAAATTTCACAATCGAAAGGGTATTTTCTTTATTATTATGAGTATTCACTTGTGAATTGTAAACTTGGCAACGTTTGTACGTTCAGGAATAAATATCATTTATTTATTCATGAGGAAATGAAAAGTTACCTAATTGTCTTTTTTTCTAACTAGTATCTTGTATGAAATGAAATGAGCTACGATAATGAATGATTAGAGATAAATATCGATCGAAGTTAATTTAAGTAGTTGCAAGCTGATATTGTTATTGTGATAATGAGATAGAAATCAACAGAATGAATAATCAACATTCATCAGAAATGTGACTGCGGTAATTCATTTCTTTTATTATAACTACTTAAAATGACGAATAGGGCAAAATTGTACATGTGACGTTTTCATTTTGATATATTCAAATTTTAAATCTTCCTTCCAGTGTTAAATACGTATTGAGGACGCAGGGAGCTTGATTTCTTTCTATATCCGCCAGGGCTATTATCTTATGCAATGGGATGAGATTTCCCACTTGCCACTATGAACTTGACAGGATGCCCGACTATTGAATATATATATATATATATATATATATATATATTCAATAGTAGTAGTATTCAATATATATATATATATATATATATATATATATATATATTTATATATATATATATATATATGGATAAGATTTATTGGACATAACCCTCTGAAACTGAAATGAACCGTAGACAGCTGTTTCGGGCTTTCGGCCCTCATCAGTACGGTGAGAAGTTGGTATTCGAAAACGCATAACGGAGTCAACACAAGGGAGCCAGCCGCACATTTGCGATTTCGGTTGGAAGACCCTGCATTCCAGGGCAACATCCAACGTCACCACGGAGGCAACTTTAGCCACCTGCGTGACATCCGAGTCCAGGAATATAAATATGAGAAAGACATGAATATTGAGGGATCGGTAAAATACATGGTTCATTTCAGTTTCAGAGGGTTATGTCCAATAAATCTTATCCATGTATTTTACCGATCCCTCAATATTCATGTCTTTCTCAGATTTATATATATATATATATATATATATATATACGAAAAGGATACGGGTGTTTCGACTAATTGAGTAGATAATGTCAATTTGTACTAATAGCTCTATATATTTCGTCAAACTTTGTAGACATCTTCAGGAGCTTACTGTAAAAAACATAATTTAACATCTATATTTGTTTACATTTTACATTATGTTTTTTACAGTAAGCTCCTGAAGATGTCTACAAAGTTTGACGAAATATATAGAGCTATTAGTACAAATTGACATTATCTACTCAATTAGTCGAAACACCCGTATCCTTTTCGTATTATATATATATATATATATATATATATATATATATATTCTTATGAAAAAGAGAGCTAAAATAATACAAAAAATGTTGAAACAAAAAGTACCTAAGCTGAGGTAAAAAAAGAACGGGGTATCATATCATTCTTCGTATGATACTATAGAATCATACGATACTATCATCACTAGTATCCTACGTACTATACAGCCAGGGGAAAAAACCTCAGCCGAAAAAACCTGTCTTCCCGTAAAAAAAATAACATAAAATATTAAATATCAGGAAAATCTTGAAAGACATCAGTGTGCTCGGATAAACAGATTCTTCACAAAACGACTCGCAATTCTTAATCTGAAATGAAAAAAGACAAAAGCAGAAAAGAAACCGATTATTCAGAATGAATCAAATGCATTTTACAAAAATGCATTTGCTACTTTGAAAAACATCAACATTCAGATTTCTTGGCCAAATAATGTTCGGAGGTTTATAAATATTTATGACAGAAATGTCACAAAATTTTACGAAATGATAATTTTTAACAAAACAAGCTAAACTTGTAAAAAATCAATTAATACATAACTTTCAACTGTCCTCCTTCACGAGGATTTTTTTCTGTTGCTTTGTGGGTTTCTTGCAGAAGAATCACTTCGATACCATGTTCATCAGCTAATTTGGAGACGTAATCACACTTGTCCTTCGAAATTCCTTTGATATTCAAATTCAAAATCCACAAATTCTAGCTCTCTGGCCGTGACTGTTTTTCAAACCGGATACGACCTTCCAGGTGATGATTTTTCGGCACTTCAGATGCTTGAAGACCGCTACAGGACCCCAATGAAAGGCAATCATCTCCCATAGATAAACCAAACATGTTATAATACAAGAAAACAGAATATTTTTCAGGACCAAAAACTAAGACATATTCCGAGAATTGTCATTCTGACAATTGAATAAAAACTATCCACTCAACATATACCTACCTTATTCAGGGGGCATCGCTTTTTTATTGACAAAATTAAAAAAACAAGTCAAAACGCATGAAAGTTTCTGAAAGGAAAACCCTATACATCATTCTATTGATATAAAGAGAATCTTCTGAGCTTATTGGCCGTGGTCCATTCGGAATAATTTCACCTAACGTTTCGCCTGCAACTGCGGTAGGCGTCTTCAGAGGATTCTCGGTCTAAGATTGTACATCGAACGCTGACGTCAGTTTTTCCAACGTGTTATGTCTCAACACTCGACTCGAAGTGATTTTTATATGAGATAAAGACATTCTTTCATTCTTAAGTTCAGTGTATTTGAAACGTAATGCGGTGCTTTTATTTGGAAGCAAAATCTAATATCGAAATTCGTCTAGCGCTGCCTTAACTACAATTGGATGAGAAATGTGTTCATCGCGCTATCCAAAGATATATTGAGACTGGTAGTATTAAGAAAAGCTATGGTGGTGGGAAACTGAGTACTGCAACGGCGCCAGCAGTCGTCGAAAGGATACGTCACCGATTGAAAAGTAATTCGGCGAGAAAGGCCGTTCTCCGCACGTTTTCCTGAATTTCCCTTCTTCATTTGATGTGTCACAGAAAATTATTTAATTTGATTTCTGACATTCAACTAACTATAGGCCAAGCAAGTTAGCTTCAAAAAATGATTTGCCTGGAAATAATTTTAGGCCTCTTATAAGAGTTTGAGCTTTGCGCCAATTTCCCAGTGGAGCGTATGTCGTGACGTTCAAAAAACCTCGAAATTTTCGGACTATTTTAGGTTTTTCTCGAATAGCTCCTGAACTGAGAACTTTATCGAAAACATTATAATATTCGAAAGTGTTGAGCATTCAATTCTGCTTCTAGAGAGTATCAGGACATTATATTTTGAACAAGTAGATTCAAAGTAATTATGACTCCAAATTTTAGCAAATTTTCACTTTTTAAAAAAACCCATTTTTTACTATAAAACGTAAAATACCTATGAAACTACGAACTTTAGAATGAAATGACATAAAAAAAGAGTTATAGACCATCATATTGTAATAAAAACGTAACCCCATTCCTCCAAACCACAATGTTAAATCGCGCAATAGCTCATCCTGCTGAGGATGCTGATCATTTCATACTAGCTGGTGCTATTGAATTTGCTCAGCAGTCTCATGGGTTCGTGGATAATATTGGGGAGGACATCGAGCTTCTTATAATTTGGATTGTTCTATCCTCTATGTGTACCAACTATTTTTTACTAGGGCCTGGCAAGGGCAAGGAAGACGATGTTGTCTTCTCTCCATTGCACAACAAGTTTTGATATGTTTCGAAAAACAACATATTATTCCTCCATGCTTTTAATGGCTGCGACACTACGTCATCTCTTCCGGTAAAGGAAAGATGAAATTCCTAAAGACGTCTGAAATCAACACAAACCTGCTGAAAGCTGCAGAAATGTTCAGAAAATATAATGCTTCTGCCGATAAGGTCGACGAGGCAGGGAAGACATGCATGGCAGCCTTCATAAAAATTATTTCAAGCAATTAAATGTATTGTGGTACGAGATGTTTGAAAAATTGTTAACCAAAAACCTCATTTAATCTTGCCTCTGTGCCTTCAACTCAAGCAGCACCTCGACAACACTCGCTAAAGACGTATGTAATATGTAATATATTATTCTTAGCAATGAGTTGTATTGTTAGTTATTAGTTCTTGAGACTCACATCTGTTATTATAATTGATTTAGTTGATTTTCAACGTCTTCAGGAATTTCAGTTGGCCTTTACCAAAACACTAAAAACATAAGGGAAGTTTATGTTGGTTTTCGAAACAGAGAATAACTTGTAGTGAAGGGAGAAGAGACAATTTATCGTCTTGCTTTCCTTTGCCAGGCTTTAGTAAAAAAATGTTGGTGCACATACGAGCTGGAGCAGTCAAAATTACAAGAAGGTCAGTTTACTCCTCAACAATAACCACACACTCTTGGGACTGCTGAGCAACTTCAACAGTACTAGCTACGATTAAATGATCAGCATTCTCAATAAGATGATCTACTGTGCGATTTTACATTGTGGATGGGAGGGGGCGGCTTACGTATTTATCACAATTTGATGGTCTACATCTCTCATTCAATAACAGTTTGTTCTAACGCTCGTGGTTCCAAAGATATTATATGTTTTATAATGAAAAAATGTGTTTTTTCGAAAAGTGTAAAAATTTGCGATATTTTGATGTATGATTTCTATTAAACCACTTGTTCAAAATATAATATCGTAATACTTTTTAGAAGCAGAATTTAATGCGGAACACTTTTGAAGTCATGTCTTTGATTAAGAGCTTATTATAGGAACTATTTGAGAAAATCCTGAAATAGTCCAAAAATGTCGAGGTTTTTCGAATGTTACGACATACGCTCCACTGGGAAATTGGGGCAAAACTCAAACTAGTCTTATTAGAGGCCTAAATAATTGATTAAAACAGTTTCTAGCACTCCACCAATTATTTCCAGGCAAAAGTCTACTACCTAGTTCATTTGATTTTTTTTTTCCAATAGCCAAAAGGGGGTCTCTTAATGAGGCGAAAAGATGTTGACAAGCACCCAGGCGTGCGGAACAGCGTGCAAGGATTAGTCGTATTGCACCTCCTCGCTCCTTATCTATCGTTAGAGTAAAGACCTGGCACTTTATGGTAGCAGATAGTCGCCCAAGCAGAAAATTCCAGAAAGTATGCGAGTAGCAAGTAGCCGTGTACGTTTATCAGGGAAAAGTAAATGTAAGACCGGTTGGGGCCCCGGGCCCGCATGGCATGGCCGTCGCTTGCTGAAATTCCGAATCGCCCCGGGAGAGGGCGTGGCAAAACGCCGGCTTGGGCCATGAAAGTTTGTGGCGATGCTACGAGACTGGAACATTTGTACTTACGGCGCTTCTGGCGAGGTTGCTGATAATGGGCTTTCAGGTAAACACCGATTTCTTCGTTTTGATTCAGGATTCTTCGAGATCGGCACTAAAATCCATCTCTGAACGAACAAAAAGTATTAGACTACTTGAAACATCAGGAATTCCATGAAAGAAGAAATCTCGAAAGATTATATCTTGAACAGGGTGTCCCGAAATGATTTGCCAATAATTTTCCACCGTATTCAACGATCAGAAAAACGGAGAATATTTAGGTTCTCAATGCTGAGTTATCGAAATTAATGATAATGATAATGAAACAGGTACTTGTTCCTTCAGTTGGGGTAACGAATATAATAGTATATTCTAAAACAAGTTGCAGAATGAGCCGCTATTCCGCATAAGTGTGGTAAGTGCCTTCTGCCACGATTATTAGACGATATTTTCTTTATTTAAGTCAAGTTTTGTGAAATCTTCTCGAAATTCCAATGAAAATTCAAATTAGTGACTTTTGTATTGTATCTTGGCAATTGGTAAAACGTACGAAATTTGACAGATTACGGAATTTGAATTGATTTGATTTGAAAATTGATAGGATCTGAGGTCAGTACTAACAACCACAAAACGAACAATGTAACTAAAAACAATGCTGTAATGAACTCATTACGATAGGTACTGAAATAGAGAAATATGATTACAAAACACTTTGAAATTCAAATATACTTACCATACAGACTACGCTGTGGGAAGGTACACAGGGAAGGTTCATATATACCACCAACTTGGTCTCTGAGGTTCCGAACACACAAAGCTCAGTGTTTTTCTACATGCTAAACTATGAATATCGGATATACAGGATGCTTCAAAAAAAGGTGAACCCCTTTCTAGGTTAGATAGAAAACTGAAAATAATTGGTGTTTGTTCACTGAAAAATTTTCGTAACGCAATCTGTATTCAAGATAAAGGTCGTTGAAAAAGAAAAAATTATAAACATTTCATACGATTCTGCCGAAACTACTAGAAACATTGCGATGCGTTGCGTTTTATACTAAGATATTTTGGAAGATAATAAATCCAATGAATTTGTTTTTATATCTGACTCTCATAGGGGGCGCTAGTTACACAGATCGTACCAAGTAGTAATGAACATAACCGTTTTTATGGAGAATCCAATAATCTTCAAAATGGTTGGGAGTCAGCTAAGAGTTTATTAATAAAGTGACGTTGAATTCTGTCTTTTAATTTTTGAGGTGAATTTACCTCTGTAGCATAAACTTTTTCTTTAATATACGACCAAACTGTGTAATCCAAGGGATTGAAATCGCATAACGGAGCAGGCCAATGAATCGGAGCTTCGGAAAATGGCTACTCATAGTTTAGAATTCATTGTTATTGTCTTAGGGCCGCTTGCCACTACACTAAATTCGGAACTAGATTGAGTACTAAATCACGAATCAGATGCTTGCGCATATAATATCTTGCTTTTATCATGTATGCGCATCTGATTTAGAACTCAAGACTTGAATTACTTCCTAATTTAACGAAGTAGCAAGGGTCCCTTACGTGATCAGGAGAACCTTCTGGTTTGTCTGACCCTTAGACTATATAGTCTATAGTCTGATATATAGTCTAAGGTCTGAACGCCAGTATTTGCTAGTAGTTCATTTGACGTTATCCAGGGTGCACCACTCATATACATATATCATATTTATGATTATCATTGATTGTTATTGTTTCTTAATGGCGTACGCTAAATAAATACATAATGGTTACTCATCCAATTACAACACCTTCAATTGAAGTGCGATGGAACTCCTTCGTGCTTACTAATTAATAATAATACTGAATGTCTTCATGAATACTTTATACTCTGGCATTATTACTTCATACTTTCCAAATCAAAATATTTCAAAAACGTTACACAGTGTCGAGTTTTATCAACAGTCCTTTTTTGGTATAAAATTAAATGATGTTAAAATTCACTTAAAATTTTGCCTAATGAATCTAATATTAAGAAAAGTATGTTCAATTACTTGGTACTACTTGGTGCCTAGCGCCCTCTATAAGAGTCAGTCATAAAAACAAATTCATTGGATGTTTAAGCTTCCAAAACATAATAATATAAAATTTCATTACAATGTTGCCAGTAGCTTCGGCATTATCGGGAAAAAATGTGTATAATTTTTTTTCAACGCCCTTTATCTTGAATACGGATAGCAAAGCGAAAATTTTTTACTGAACAAACACCAAATCCTAAAGACGGAATCGCCCTTCTTCGAATCAACCCGTATGATAGTTTGCACTTGTTCAAAGGTTCCAAAATATTTCATCTGTACAGGGTGGTAAATTATGGGTGGCCAAAGGCAGAATGACAAGAGATATCCGTCTTCGGTTTCAACATGTCGAAAGATTATCCCATTTGACTTCTCCTTAATTGGTTACAGTTACAGCATGGCATTTGAAATCCTACAAATAAAGCATAAACAGAAGGAAGCTTAATATAACTGCCTCCAGCTTTTTATTGAAACACTCGGTATGTGTTTCTGAAAAAGGCTTTTTAATGACCTTCAAACAGACCCTGAGCTCAAGAAAATCTGTTCACGCATTGGTTAATTATAAATTTCCATGATGTCCTTCTAAAAACTCAGTAATGAGGTATGTGAAGATCAGAAATCTTCTCGTGGTTCAAGATTGACTGATCTTTCAGGGCTAGTAATGGCAAAATAGACGGTTGATCGTTCATTCTTTGTGTGGGTATTGGGGATTCCATCCCTACTGAAACCACAAAACTCATAATCGATTCAGAGCGATAGTATCGTAGCTTTAGGTACTCGTTTAAACTCACATGAATCATTTCATGAAGGTAAAGAGCGAGTAAGTATACATTTCATGGTCTCCCTATCAGATTTTTGTACGGCAATGTTGCGTGTCGGTCCGGACTTATCAATAACGTAAAACCTCGTGGTCGAACTGTTTCGCTCCATTCAATTATTCAATGTTTTACCGGAGTTCCATCATTTCATCATTACCAAATGGGAAACGCGAAACATTTCTGTTTGTGAAGCGCCAGCATTTACCAAGAACGAAAGGTTTACCAACAGAGAGTTAAATCGAGGTGTAAGCACCCGGTCTTTAAATCCTTCCTAGAGTTCAATTCTGAGTTAATAGAGAGTTATCGAAACACAAATACATGCCTAACTTTATTAAAGAATCCTGTAATAAAAGATCCTTTAAAGTTGGTTGGATATTTGACATATCGAAACGATTTATTTCTTGACAACTTTATTATGACATTTCCGTTATTTTGACAGTTGTTAGAAGCTTAAGGTGACCATTCGTACTGATTTTACCAGTACAGTACTGGTTTTTGGGCTTAAGTCCTGGTTAGTAATTAAACGAAACCAGTACGTGAAACGTACTGGTTTTAGATTAGATTCAAAACATTGAAACTACGAAATATCGACGTCTAAATAATTAGAATTGACAACATTGCGCTATAATTGCAAGTAAGTAATATAGTTATGGTGTTTTGTGTTGCATATAAGCACAGTATAGACACTAACCATAATGTCTAGTCTGTGATATAAGCTAAGGATCAAATATCATAGAGTTATTTTATAATCTTTGCTGAGGATTGTCTGGTTATACAATTTAGTTTCTATTCCGCAACAATCGTTGATATAATAATAATATTGATCCAAGTGAAGAGTATTTTGAGAAATGCAATTGTATCGACATTCGAAACCGGAAATCAACAGTTGAACACAAACGAGGATTGTCAGCAGTTCAAGTAAGACCTATTTTAAGAAAAAAGAATTTAACGAATATATGAAATCAGTAAAATTTGGTCGTTGCCGGTCAAAATTCGTATTGTCCTGGTTTCAGGTTAGAGAAAAATGGTTACCTTATAGAAGCTGTTTAACCTAGAAATTGCGAGAACTGTCAAAATAAGGGATCTTTTATTTAAATACGGCTGTCCTTTATTTAAGTTAAGTACAGGAGGCCCGTATTTTATTACAGGCCACCTTAAAATCTTTTGCGAATGCGCATGATTAAATGTCAAAATAAGGGAAACTTTATTTAAGTCAGGCCTCTATTTGCGTTTCGATAACTCTCTATTTTCTGAAAGCGTTTACCCAGAGTCGACTCCGGTTCGCTTAAATTTCGTTTTCAATAACCGATATATCAACCGAATCGGTCTATAGATAAGTACTCGACATTGACTCAATTTATCTGAATCGTGTGCACTACATAGATAGATATCTATCGACTGTTTCAGTGAATATATCTGTTAGTTAAAAACATCTTTAAGTTACCACGAACATACAATTTTTATTGTTGCCAACTCTAAAACAAAGAGACCTACAGATATTCGGAGTTGACCCTAATCTCTTATTTTATGATAGTTTTATTTGTTTTCTTCATTCGGAAAAAGATTGCCCAAGACGCTCCAAACCCAGAAAAAACACCTACTTATCAACATTTTCAGCAAATATTAATATAAAATTGAGTCAAAAAGATAGACATAATATGAAATTGTGTCTCTATTTTTAAATTCCAAGCGTTACCATGAAAGAATCTGTTATTCCTCTGTCGTTAAAAGTGATAATTGGGTACTTCAGTGTATTTTTCATAGTCCGAAAAGAGCTCAAAAAACTCCAAGAAGGCACTTTCATTTAAAAATTGCAAGTTAATCCCGTCTCTATTTATTTCGATTTGAAAATTATGAAGTAATAGTTGATGCTGGTATGAAGTATTGATGAAGTTTTAATAACTAAAATGACTGGACTAAAGAGGCCAATGAATCGGTGCATCTGCACCTCTACCAATCCATCGATTCGGAAAATGGTTACTTACCAATTACGACACCTTCAATCAAAGTGTGCTAGAGCTCCATCGTGCTTAATAATTGACAATAATAATAATTAATTATTAAGCACGATGGAGCTCCACCACACTCTGATTGAAGGTGTCGTAATTGGTAAGTAACCATTTTCCGAATCGATGGATTGGTAGAGGTGCAGATGCTCCGATTCATTGACCTCTTTAGTCCAGTCATTTTAGTCAAGATACAGTCGAAATCTCAGAATTCGAGATAACTGGCTGTACGCGTCTATAAAATTCTTCGGGTAAAAGGTAAAAAAAAACGATTTTTGCAAGTTTTTCTGAAATATCTCAGTTTCCATAAGATTTTCGCTATTTTTATTTACCATAAATATTGTACAGGAATGAATTCTCTACAACTTTTGTTTCAGTAGTTTTTTTGTACTTCGAACTGTTTTCGAGATAGAAGGCAGGGAGCGAGCAGCGTTTTACTACATGATGTCGTGTATCAGTCTCGTTCAAATTTATGTCCTCCGCTCAAATGATTCTCGACTAGTGAAACACTGCGCGATCTCTGCCCTCTATCTCAAAAAAAGTTCGAAGTCCAAAAAACTTCTGAAACAAAAGTTGTAGAGAATTTAATCTTCTACAATATTTATGATAAATAAAAATAGCGAAAATATTATAGGAACTGAGATATTCCAGTAGAACTTGCAAAAAGTCGATTTTCCGACCTTTGACCCGAAGAATTTCATAGACGCGGACACCCTTCATAATTTTCAAATCGAAATATTCCGCAAACGGTAAACACAGTATCGAGTTTTATCAAGAGTTACTTTTTGGTGTAGAATTGAATGATGTTGAAGTTCAGTTAAAATTGTGCTCAATCAATTTAATATTAAAAAAATTATGTCCAATACTGCCGTGTTAATCGAAAAGAGCGTATCTGCAAAAAAGCACTTTTGAGATATTTGACTTTAAAGACTTTCATTTATGCCATCAACAATCCTAATTGAATTAAAATGAAAAAGCAATACATGATATGCATTGCTTTTTCATTTTAATTCAATTAAGATTGTTATGAAAGTCTTTAAAGCCTTATATCTCAAAAGTGCTTTTTTGCAGATACGCCCTTTTCAATTAACACGGCAGAATACTACTGGGTATTAACCGTGTAACTAGTGCCTTCTATGAGAGTGAGCATAAAAACAAATTCATTGGATATATCAGTTTCAAAAACATATTCGTAAAAAAATCGTGAAAAATATCTTCAACGCTCTTTATCTTGAATACGGATGGCGTTACGAAATTTTGTCACTAAACAAACCCCAATTATTTTTCAATCATCTATCTGTCCTATAGAGACGAGATCACCTTTTTTTGAAAAACCCTGTAGATAGATACTCAACATTGACACAATTATTCCAATGAAATATTCCTTCATAGTCCAAAAATGTGTCAAATAACAAGACAAATGTAAATCAAGATAAAAAACTCTGGCTGAAGGCAGCTATGGTAAATGTTTTCGGATCCTACCCTGTCCCAACAAAAGTTCTAGTGTGATCAGAGCTAAGGAATCTATGCAGATAATCCCACATCGGGAAATGTAAATGACGAACACTGCACCAACAATTTTCGGCATATTCCGTCCAGTCAAAACCAGAAACAATGAATGGGCTGGACGCAGTGGGATAAGTCCGCAGTCCTGACTTGTTTCGCAGTTGCAGAAGCATAAAATATCGCAATAAAGTGCTGGGCGTGCCCGGCCGTCCGATAACGTCATAATATGCAAATTTTTGCTTTATGCCGCATTTCCAATTCATAAAAATACATAAATAAATATCCCTCCGTCAGTCCTGCCGGTGTAATAAAAATGATTTAGAAAGGCCTGCTCGCCCGACGTTGCGGTACGTGTATTCTCGAATCCGAGAACGAAGGACCAGCGCCGGAGTTTGGATATGTACCACTGACCGTGGAATTTGGAATGGAGGAGTTATACTAACTGGATATTTCAATTATTATGCATTTTCAGTAGTTTCATGTCAAATTCTACTTTGCATGAATAGAACGAAATGCTGGTAAACATACAATATTCATTAGATAATTCTCTGAAAACAATCGAAAAAAGTAGTATATAGCCTTTGTTTGTATCGCTATTCACCTTTACGGGGATGGCAGATTTTTTTTAATACACTTTGTTAAGCATGCATTCTCTTCAAAATTGTTCCGAAAATACAATCAAAAAATTTATCAAAAAATGAAAGAATTTATCTGAAGATATATATATATATATATTCTTTTGAATAAGAGAGTTAAAATAATACAATAAATGTTGAAACAAAAAGAACCTAAGCTGAGGTAAAAAAAGGAACGGGGTACCACAACATTCTTCGTATGATACTATAGTATCATACGATACTTTCATCACCAGTATCATACGATACTATAGAGCCAGGGGAAAAAACCTCAGCCGAAAAAACCTGTCTCCCCGTTAAAAAAATAAAATAAAATTGTTGTATCTGAATATTCTATATAGAAGGACATCACAGATGATTTTCTTCAAGCCTCGAATGAGGAATATTTGGATAATCCAGAGATTCCTACATTTTGGTGACAATGTTGAGAAAAATTCAAGTATGTAACCTTTTCATAATTAAAATAATCAAAAACTTTCATTATGATTTCTCAATTATTACAATGAAAACAGATAAAAACGACACCTAGTAAGTGTCGTCATTTTTGAATACAAAATACACATTATCCAGATATATGTGATCACTATAAATCAACAATTATTATAAACATGAACGGCAAAAAGCACATTCAAATAATGGAACGTACAACTCAACAACAAAGAGATCTTATCTGTTTTTCACCTAAAAAGGCCACAATTTTTCCCGAACGTCACTTTCAGAATGAAAATAAAAAATTGTACATTGTTCCTTGAGACTGTTATGTTAAATATTAATTGTTATAACTTTTCGATTTCATTTTTCGTAGTGAAGTGTTTTAATTATCTGTTCTCATCTGTATCTGATGCGCAGAATCTTCATATTATGGCAACGAATGGAAAAACGCTTATGCGTTTGTGAGTAATTACATCACTATAATAACTATAATAATATAGTTTCTCTCATTACAGCATTGTTTTTAATTATATTATTCCTTTGTGGTTGTCAGTACTGATCTCCGATCCAAACAATTTTCGGAAATACCTTATTGCATCAAAATTACCGATAATTTTGCATGACAGCGTGTTGTCTAAAAACTGCATGAGTTCATTTTGATTTTTGCATGGAGAAAGGACCCGACACTGAAGGTGGAGGGCTCTTTCTCCAAAAATGAAGATGACCGAATGCAGTTTTTCAAAGACAACACGCTGGAATGCAGAATAATGAGGTTCTACCAGGGTAAAACTGATCGTGGAATTTGGAATGGAGGAGTTATACTAACTGATAAAGAAACTGTGAAACCCAGAAGGATCTGTTTAAATTTTAAATGTAAAAATTCTTTGTTACTTAAATATTGTAGTCGTTTTTTGCAAATTTTTTAAATTCTACAACAAACAAGCTGGTCGAGGAGATCCAGAGTCGATGTTTAATTGTTGTCAAAATGCACGTGTACGAAAGTATGACGAATTTATCGGCAGCTAAGTGAATTTGAAAGATGTCGAAGTATTGGTATACGGGAGGCGTGGTTGTCATTTCGAGAAATCTCTACCGTACGAACAGAAAGTGTGGTTTGATGATGTCCAGAATCTAAGAAGAGTAGGCACCGGACGTCGAAGGGGCACGAATGAATTTCAAGATCGACCGATTTGCGACAACTCGATCTTTGGCTGATGAGTGGTTAGGAGAATAAATGCATCCTGTAACTGTCCGAATAAGGTCGTATAAGGTAGTCTGTACTACAGCATTATCGACCCCATCTTGTGTTACCTCTTAAGGTTGAGCATCGCCGGCAACGATTACAATGGTGCAGAGAACGACAACATTGAAATGTAGAATGGCATCAGGTCGTCTTTTCTGATTAATCTCGATTCTCTTTAGGTCACATGATGGCCGAAGAAGGGTTAGACGACGTCGGTGAGAAAGACGTGAACCTCATTTTGATCTTGAGCATCATGTACACTGGACAGTAGGCATTATAGTATGGGTTGTTGTTGCACATGGAAGTAGGACATCTTTATTCTTCATTCGAGATAACATGACAGCGCTGCGTTACCTTCAAGAAATGGTGGAGCCATATATTATTAACCAATTTGATAAAAAAAAATTTATAGAACCTTCGTTTGTTCCGTTAGATTTCAATCATTCACTCCTTGCTGTACGATCTATGTTTTACCAAAAACAAATTCAAAATTTAAACAGCTCCTTCTGGGTGTTGCAGAGTCTTTGTCAGTTAGTATATTTTAAAACGGTCAAGGTGCAATACTTCGTTTCGTTTTCCGCTATTCCGGTTGTGTTTATGTCAATGGCTGCATTCACTGAACGAAGATTTTGCCACCGCTCCGCTACCTCTCCTAGCATAAATTGAAAGCGCTCCCAAAATGCCCGCTTCTCCAGAACGTGTTGAGTTTGTAGCGTATGTGCCACCGGACGATTCCGCAACAGTTCCACAACTGTTACGTTCGGTGAACGCGGCCATTGTTCCCAGATTTATATCAAAAAATGTCTAGAGAAAAAAAATATACAAAACGATATTTCTAGCACATACTGCAACGTCTACTGGGGGAAAAGTCGTGCGAGATGACCTATCGAGCCAAAAATCCAAATTCGAGTTGTTCAGGCCGTTTTATTTGTATCTTTTGTCAAATTGTAAATATATGACCACAGTCAGCTTTAACGATTTATCAAATTTTCGTTCCCATGAATTATTCGATATACTGCTGGTTTTATTGGGTTTTAGAGTTACGTTCCCTAACCCATTAAAACCAGCAGATATTGAACAGTCAGCTTTGTTCAGATTCAAGGTGATATTAGATGATAATAATAATTATTACTTAAATAATAATAATTGAATGGGAAGCTTGATTTTAATTATTATGTATTTCGCAGTAATTTCATGTCACATTCTACTTTGAATAAATAGGACGAAATGCTGGTCAAAATAAAATAATCATTAGATAATTCTTATCTCTGAGAACAATCGAAAAAAGTGGTATATAGGTTTGTTTGTCTCGTTGTTCACCTTTACGCGGCATTTTGGCGGAGATGGCCGAAATTTTTTTATGCTTTTTGTTAGGCATGAATTCTTTTCAAAATTTTTTCGGAAAATACCTTCAGAAAATGAAAAAATTTATCGAAAAATGAAAGAATTTATCAAAAAATTAAAGAATTTATCTGAAGATGATTTTCTTCAAGCCTTGAATCAAACAAAATTTGAATAATCCAGAGATTCCTGCATTGTGGTGACAATGTTTTCTTTGCTTTGGCAAACTTGTTCCTAGATGTTAAGAAAAATTCAACTAACCTTTTCATAATTAAAAAAATCAAAAACTCCAATTATGATTTCTCTATTATTACAATGAAAACAGTTAAAAACGACACCTAGTGAGTGTCGTCATTTGTAAAATCAAAATGCACACTATCCAGATATATGTGAACACTGTAGGTAAATCAACAATTTTAAAAATAAACGACAAAAAACAGGTGAAACATTGAAATAATGCAAAAATCATTCAAATAATGGAATAACAAGGAGATCTTATCTGTTCTTCATCTAAAGGGCCACAATTCTTCCCGAACGTCACTTTCAGCATGAAAATAAATAAATTATACATTGTTCCTTGAGACTGTTAAGTTGAACATTAATTGTAATTGCTTTTCGATTTCATTTTTCGTAGTGAAGTGTTTTAATTTTCTCATCTGTATCTGATGCGAAGAATCTGTATATTATGGCACCGAATGGAAAAACGCTTAATATAGTTTACGGAAGCACTTCACATTGAAATTTTACGTGAGCAGGTTTAAACTAGTAACTAGTCATCCATATATGTAAATGTTGAGAAATCGATAGGTATTGCGAAATATGGAATTAGGAGATAGATTGAAGATTGACAGTCAGAACTATAACACAAATAAAGACAGCTACTTAATAAAATTCACAACCCACTAATATGGAAAAGCTTACATCCGGCTATTAAAAGTCAGACTAGTCAACCTTAATAGACAGTTTTCACAAAGAACTCAGGAACTGCAGGATCTAAAAAGCATGTTCCAGAAGGATCTTGTAACCTTGTAACTGCCCCTCCCAGAAAATTTTCAACACAGAGGGCGATAGATGGACTATTTGAACGTATGTAATAGTTATTTTCCTAACAAGTGCGGAAAGTGATATTTTCCCGCACGAAACTGCCGTTACCCGAACGACGCGAAGCGGAGTTCGGGTAAGCAGTTGAGTGCGGGAAAAACACTTTCCGCGCGAGTTAGGAACAATATTTTTTCTACAAGCGCTTATACGAGATCGATTTCAACACACAGATCAAATGTGAATTGATCATTCTAAATACACATGAATGACAAAAGTCTCTGACAAGTCGTTACCATTGTACTCTCATCGTTGACGTTCGGTCCATAGAGACTATGAAATAAATTTAAACTCGGTTGAACCTTTTTGGAATTACACCAATCAATGAATTCTGAATATTGCTTCTCATATTTTATCTTCGACTTGGCCGGTAACAAATTTAAACTCGCTTCATAAGAAGCTGCTAATATTTCTTCGGGCAGGCCATCATCAGATCCCGAAGTATCCATTTTACCGGAGCGTACTGATTGAATTCGAGTTGATATTATTTATATTTAAACACAATTTCATAATATAATGACAATGTATTAATTCTTATTCACATGCCGTTTCCATAGTAACGTCGTCGGTGGCATAGAGATATATCATTATTCAGTTTATTCTTTAGAAAAAGCGTGCGAGAAAAACCCTTGCTAATCCATTACCACACGCATTTGCGTGCGGTAATGGAATAGCAGGGGTTTTTCCCACACTGTTTGGCAATGTGACTCTTTACGAATTGAAATACGTGCGGGAAAGAGAATGAAAGTGCACGCTTGTAGAAAAAATAAGTTTAAAATTAAAAAAAAAAGATCAGGTGGAAAAACAAAAATTCTTTGTTTTTAGGGAGACCGCACCGGGAAAATTTTTGAAACATAGATTTTGTCACTGAGAGGGGAGATATATGTACCGGTTTCAGCCTCATTTAACATCATCAGTAACCCATATTCCTCAGAGACAAAATCTTCATAAGTAACTCCTACTCTTGAAGCAATTAGTTTAAGCCTTCTGAGTAAAAAAAAAGTGGCGACATCTAGTAGCTGCTGACGTGAGGGATCCGTACAAGTTTATCAATCTCCTTTTCTTCCATCGTCGTCAAGAAGCGTTCACTTCAAGATGTGAGTCTCAAACTTTCCTTCAGTTTACATCGGTTCTGTTTTTCGTCCATAGTCCATAAGGTGGCTACACTCTACGATATTAGAAAAAATAAATTTTCAGGCATTGACAAGACTTGTAGTTCAACAACCTGTATTAAAAGGTTATCAAGAAGGGCTGAGAATTATAGGATCAATGAATTTGGATAAAAAGTGCATATATAAATGTTTTCTTCAATATTATAATCTCACCTAGGTATACCAGTCATTCCAAAATTTTAAGTCTCCGAACAATGGCGGCTTTAGAAGGGGTGGCGAACGGGGCAATCGCCCGGGGCCTCGCTCTTGGTGGGGCCTCGCGCGCAACAACCCGAGCAAATTTTGATATTGATTTAGATTATTTGAACATAAGGATAAATTCGAAAAAAGTTAGTTAACCAATACATTCATTCAGAACAAAATTGAAGAAACCATCTTTTTTGAATATTGCGCTTTATTGGAACGCCCGAATGGGTAATTGAGGCACCAGATGTCCGATCCACCAGATCAGTAGGTAGAATAGAATGCACACAATACAATCAGGGTGAAAATTATCTAAGTATTTAGGTACAATGTTTACTTATCCCAAATGTTGGAACCTCATAAAATATTTATAGCCCTGTTGACCGTTCTCTGGCGGTCCCTTTGAAATATTCGTTGAATTATCGTCTTATGAATGAATTCATTTCATTGTAGAAAATTACGGAAGGAGGAGAGCTAAATCTGTTTTTTTTTCAAATATAGCGATAGGGATAAGAAAGAATATTGGGTTCAGTTTTGTTACATTCTATTTTTTCTGATGGAAAACTTCCATTGTTTTTGGTTCTTCATTTACATTTATGGGTCATATTCTTATTTTTCGAATAAATTCAAATTTTTCTTGTCATTAAATTAAGAAATTTATTCAATTCGTTAGTTTCTCAAGCCGTTCTTTTCAGTGTGGCTCTTGTAAGTATGAATTTGGATACCAACTATCCATTGAATTTATTCAATACACAATACTTGTTTTAGTATATCGGATACTCAAAAGTATCCAAGTTTCACAACACTACCACGCCCTCAATCAAACTCATAATTAGTGGCTCCTCTATGGCTCGGACAATCCCAGGAAAAATCATATATAGTGGATTTTGCAGAGAAATCTTCGATAGAAATATCGTGAAAAACCACTGTTTCCAATAGAAATATGCATTCAAGATGGTGCCATTTCTCATGCAACTTTCTATTCTGTTCATCTGGATCATACAAATGAATAGTTTTATCTTTATGGTCTTCTCTTCGAAACCGAAAATTCCTTTTCAAAATACCTAATAGTACTTTCATCATTTATTATCACCATCTGTGGGAATTCCGCTACCCGTCTCTTTTTCAACCCCCACTTTAGATCCAAAGTCCAAGACTTGTGGTTCAATTGGTTTGGTTCATTAGAACGGAATGAGCAAATGGGTCATTTTCATAGTGAAGAACCGAAAAAGTATGAAAAAACTGTGTGTTACCTAAAAATTATTTCTGACACTTTCTGCGAAATTCAACAAGATTTTCAAAATGAGTTCGCATGATCAAGATGCCGGTAGAAAATTCGAGTCGGGTAGTTCAAAAAGGAAACGAGCAATCAAAAGAAAGCAGGAAAAAAAAATCTAAGTGGATCTTTATATAAATTTATGAAATATGATGATCAGAAAACCTCTACGAATCATTCATTGCCTGTAAGTGATTCCAATCCTGATCCAGCTGAAAACAGTGGAGATTAGTGATAGTGAGCTTTTGAAATATTGCAGCGACTTGCAAATATCTATGACAGTGGGAGAATCATGTGATATTGATGGACATGAATTGTGCGAAGAACTGAACATGTTTATCCGTGTGTATGAAGGAAACGACGACATTATCTCGGTGCTGAAATACATAATTGAAAAAAATTTAACTGAAGTTTACCCCACTATAGAAATAGTCTTGAGAATCATTGCCACCACACCTATTACAGTTGCGTCTGCTGAAAGGAGTTTTTCTAGACTTGAAATCATAAAAACATTTTTAGGGAATTCGATGACGATGACACAAGATCGGCTTTCAGCCCTTGCTATTCTATCAATAGAAAATGACGTAGCTCATTCGATCGATTATGATACTTTAATTAAAGATTTCAGTGCTAGGAAAAGCCGCAATCAGGAATTTTAAATTTATCATTTCTGTATTTGTTAATTTTGTAAATCTTCCAATGTCATATTATATTTATATGTTATATTATATTATTAAATTTTAATTAAACCTCAAATTTTATATCTTTATAAAACTTTAGCTCCCAACATCCAACCTAGAATGCAGTAGGTACTTCATTTCGTACATGACAGGATGAAAATGCTATAAGAGTTTATTAAGTGCGTTCACCGCATAAGAAGA
Organism: Hippodamia convergens; assembly: GCA_038502775.1. Classification (NCBI taxonomy): domain Eukaryota; kingdom Metazoa; phylum Arthropoda; class Insecta; order Coleoptera; family Coccinellidae; genus Hippodamia; species Hippodamia convergens. The sequence goes on along the minus strand of CM076607.1, from coordinate 26,047,333 downwards.
GGCCAATGATGTGTTAAGAAAACACCTAAAATTATAATCCGAGCTTACTACAAGTTCCAAATCCTTCCCTGCACAACGTTAATGTAAAACAACGAACCCTTGGGCGAAAATCCATATGAATATAAAACGTCCCGTACATAAGTCAGCTCTTTAGATTTCAACATAGCACATAAAGACAGAAAACTGTATCACTTGAGGGCTTAACATTCGACCGAACTTTTAATCGTTATAGAGCTCGAAGTAGTCCCCGAGGAACGAACTGGTCTGCTGGTGCGCACAGTAGCATGTATAATGTAAGAAATATTCGAGAGACTTATAATTATACATTTGAAATTACAATGATTAAGATGGGAAATAAAAATACTCAAAGAACCACACACCGAATGTTGTCGATTCTTTGTATTATTCATGAACACATTGACATGTAAGACTCTTTGGGTGCCCGTGGCGCTATTCGATGGTATCTCCTGCAGTCTGAATCGCATTCCCATGGATTTTGATGTAGATCAAAACATAAATAAAAAGCTTTCTGATTTATTTCGACCTAGTCGAACGAAATATATTTTTTGCACGATAGAACGAATTTTGTTAGTTACCGCGTTTGTTGCTGGATCGGAAGATCATTTTTACTGATTGCTAAGGTAAACAGAACGGTAAGTGAAAATGACTGAATATTCTTTGAAACAATGAAATAACACAAACAATTTGAATTCAGTTCATTTAATATTGAAAGTGAAAGTACAATTTTTACAATTGCTGATGGAAATACCACTGGATTGAGTAGTAGTAGCTGTTTGAATTTCATTATCTTCCGGAGATTCTATATCGATCATTTTTCAACGCTAGTAAATTCAATTGATTATTGTCACTTTGGCAATCTACTAAGTTTTCATCACCAAGACAACGCCTTATATTCCTACACAGCATTGATAAAGCCACGAATAAATGAATTTGTCAGATAGTTATTTTGTACATTTAAAATTGTGTCTATCGTACAAAAAACGCTTTATGTATCTCGAACGTTAAGGACTACCAATCTCAGACAATAATTGGAGTCGTCGCTGCGCTCCTCCTCCAAACTATTGCCTTCGATCTTACCGATCTCTGAACTTAATATACTATAACTATAAATCATCTAGAACTTTTATATTGAAACGATATACTACAAAAATGATTTTATTTGTATATAGGTTGTAGGTTTACCTATTTAGCGGGAGTGTTGCAGCTTGGAATACATACTTGTATAGGTATATAGCCCTCTCAAGAATTATTGTCATCGAGAGCTGCTGCCAAAAATCAAACTCATGTTAGTAATATCCCATCAGTAACATAAGAGTTACAGGATTTGGGTTTGTATTGATAGAAAAAACTGACTTATATGACGTTTTTAAATTTAATTTCCGGACGGAAAATTGTTTGAATTCGTCAATTTATAGTCCGTTTCAGAACTATTGGCATCTCGGGCGGCTATGGAATCTCGAATTTTCTTTTATTTGTAGGATTTAGATTGGTGTTGATGAAAAACAATAACTTTTAACATTTTCAAGTTTGAGTTAACCTACTGAATTTATTTCTGTAGGTGTATGTTCTTCATTAAATCGACAAGTTAGTTTTGGATTTGAATATTTCATAAGTCTTACCGAATTGAAAATGGCTGGAATTCATCAAGATTATGTACCTCTCCCTCGCCTAACTACAAGGGAACGTGAGGCAGTTTATCGATGCTACCTACTGCGAGTTTTTCAAGGATTCAGCAGATATTTCTGACAATATTGATCGCATTTCGCTATTTTTTCAGGTAAACAATCATTCACTTTTTCGAGGTATTTTCTGATAATTAAATCAGTCCCAAAATTTCAGGTTTCACCAGAACTGTCAGAAGAATCTTGGGAAAAAAGAAGACAAGGCAAATCGTTACAGAGACGTTAGACGACGTCATTTTCTTATAAAATCAAAAACAATCCACATATATCTGTTTGTATATAAATATTGCTTGAAAAGTAACTGAATTTCCATCAAAATCAAAATTGGGTGTACTATTTAATGAGTGAGGAAAGAAACTGTTTCAATAAATACAAAAGAAAAGTGATCTATGAATAAAAGCATTTTACCTTCAAATAATTCACAGTTTATCAACAAATATTTTATATTTGTTTCACAAATTAGCTATGATATTATTTCAGCTTCATACTTTTCGTTTCTAAATACTCAGAAAAAATAGCACAGGGCCAGAACTTGGCTGAATTTTCAATAGTCATCAAGAATGCAAATATTGCTGAAGAATCTTCATAGAGAAGGAACTTTTAGTGATCTTCGATGAAGTCTTAATTATGCAATGAATCTCTACACTGAAGGAGTTTCTCGGAAGTCTGGATGATTTTATGTTGAAGCATTCCAAGCTATTATTTTTATCAAACCTGAATTTCCATGCTTGATCAGCAATGAAATAGTGTAGCACAAATTTTTCGAACTTTCTTTTACTGAGCATTCGCATTGATTTGAAAAATAGACTGTGCAGATTCACAATTTCAAATTGTTTTACCTTGAAAGAATAATAAGTTCTCTTCTAGGTTTTATTTATTCAGGGTGATTCTTTGAATTGTACATATTATATTTCAGTAATAGGTATATATCTTGAGGTAGGGTGAAATATTTTCTTTGTACACATTTTTTTCCGATTCAGACTAGAGAAGAAGACCTTGACACTTGGCGCTGAAGTTTTTCCGAACATTAGATCTACCACCGAAACTTTCTGAAAAATATAGCAGATATTTGATATGAATTTGTTTTAAATTTTCACAATAACTTAAAAAATTCCTTTTTCACGAGATTTCAGGAAGAATACTTTCATTATTTAAAATGGTCAAATAATCATTAAAAAGCATTCAAATTACTTTTGAGTGTTGGTTTCTTTGAATTTCTGGTATAATTATGGAATGTGATAATATGTAATGGTCATAATGAAAAAACTTAAACATGGTGGGTGAAATTTTATGTTGGGAGAAGATTCACTAACATCAATGAGGACCTATACTCCGAAAATCATTCCATTCGATGACATTCACGAAATATATTCGAAAATTCCATTTCATAGTGCTTTTCAACAGCAGAAGTACCGAATCGAGAAGAATAGCATAGACAAAAATGTTTCTTTTGACATCAGGAATCTCCCGTTAAAATATATGTATAAGTCAAAGGCTCACCCTGTATATATGTTCTATGAAATGGTCCCGCATAGATTTTTTTAGTTACTTTTTGGAACTTTCGAGGACTGCTTAGATGACAATAATTCTTGAATTTATAGAGGTACTTCATCCTTGAATTAATAAAAAGCTTTATCTTCTACTGAAACTTCCTTCACTACAGAAATCTCAACAATGCGGTAAGTCCTCACTCACTTTTTAATCAATTCTGATCTCAATGTTCTAAATTTGCCCTCACTCCATCTCAAACACCAGAGAACTGAAACATTTCTTTCAATTTATCAGTTATGAGATATTAAAATGAAACTTTTCAATTCCGGAAATTCACCATTTGGGAAATTTTAAAATATTCATGCAGAGTGTGCTTGAAAATGAGTATAGGGCGACACCTAGCGGAAGAGCTGTCAAGTTAAACTTTATTGTCTCAGACCTATTGGAAATAGGTAACTCACCGAAGATATTTTGCAACTGAAATCTAGATGGCGCCACATTCGAAACAATCATATCATAGTATATAACAGCGAATATCTGTTATTTTTTGTTTTTTTTTTGTTGTGTTACCCAAATTGAATCATAATAAATATTTCTACAACGAATTAAATAATTGTTCATCTTCTCACATTAGAATTATTATACCATTAACGTTAGTATGTAATACAATTTCTCAAAGTTTTGACTTATATTTCTCAATTACTCTCATTAAATATCAGAACCTTTATACTGGAAGATAAGTTGAACCTGAACCAGTACGTATGCAGTTTTTCGGAGTATTATGGCTCGTTTATGCTGACTGCTCACTGGTAACTCATTCCCTAATCTACAAAGTTCTGCCTTTATATTCTAGACAAAGGAAATATGCAAGTCTGAGTATAAATAAACCATAGCATTAGATTTCTATGTTTCAATTCTTAGGGTAAGGAAAAAGTTTAAGTTACCTGCCAGCATAAACTCGGCCTTAGCAACAATCAATGATACGAACAAATCTTAGACAAGGAATAAATCAATCGGAATATTGCCTTTCATGAGTTAATTTTTTTCTATGAAGTTTTGTTCATGGTTAGAAATGATTTTGATTTTCTGGGCTCATATAAAGTAATCAAGTACATAATCAGTAGGTATTATATTATTTCAACTATATCTACTATATGTGTTAACGGATATTACGATGCACGATAAACCATGATTGCAATGAGCAAATGATGAAACAAGAAATAATAATTATCATTCAGTAGTGTGCCAATCCCATGATTTAAGGAAATACCAGATTATATGCAGGGACGGGCCCAAGGGGGGGGATGGGGGGTGGATGTTCCCCCCCCAATGTTGAACGAAGTTGGCAAATTTTCAAAGTAATTGGAAAAATTTCAAAGCGGTTGGAAAAACTTTCAAGATATTCTTGCCAGTGTTCGTGATCCTACATTTTAAAGTGCCTTGCAGTGATATTGAAGTTCATTTACCTCAGAAAAATGCCGAAATATTGTAATATTTGCAATACATGTGAAAAACATGATTGTTTACAAACAGCCGAGCAAACAGCAACATTCCAGAGGTGAGTACATTGGGTTGTAGGTATTAATTTCGTATTGTAATTATATTCGTTGTTTGTTATGCCATACGCAGAATAAATTAGTATTAATTTTTGTATTCATTAGTAGGACGTGAAAATTGGAGTTAATTATTAGTAAAAACCTCGGTAAGAACTATCCCTCTATTTGTATACAGTTTATGTTATATACACGTTGTTATTATATACTTATATACACTATTAACCTTTTAGGAAAAATATTGAACTCGTGAACGGACAGAATATATATTTAATTGTTTTTCAGATCTCCTGCTTCCTCAACTACATTAACAGCATCAGAGACGGAGAAAGCTATGATGGATGTCAGTGCTGGTGCTGAATCTCCTTTGCTGAGGTAACTGTTCTTTTTGTACCGAAGGGGATAGAAATACATATATTTATTTTATATTTCATGCACAACTCACATATTGTGAACTGCAATGAGGCTGATTTTTCCTCTATTTTTATACAGACTAATAGTTATTATTAACTATTTCAGAAAAATAAGAAATATTGAACTCTTGAAAAGGCAGTTTATATATTTAATTCTATCTCAGATCTGCTTGTTCTATAACGTTGACAGCCTCGGGGGCAGAAAAAGCTATGATTGAAGTCAGCGATGACTCGCCTTTACAGAGGTAACTATTCTTTTTGTACTGAGGGGGGGGGGGGTTAGAAACACCCTCATTTATTCAAATTTTATGCACAATTCGCATATTTTGAACTAGAATGAGGCCGATTTTACCTCTATTTTTAAACAGTTTATGACACATTATTATATACAATATGAACTTTTTAGGAAAAATAAGAAATATTGAGGCTGAAGGACTGCGGTCGATGGCCAATAAAGAACAGTTATTATTATTATTAAGAAATGTTGAACTTGTGAAAAGGCAGATTATATGTTTATTTATTTTTCAGATCTGCTTCGTCTATTACATTAACAGCATCAGAGGCAGAAAAAGCTATGATGGATGTCAGTGCTGACTCTCCTTTACAGAGGTAATTGTTTAATTTGTACTCGAAGAGTAGAAATTCATTCATTTATTTTATATTTTATTCACAACTCACATATTGTGACTTAGCATGGGGCTGATTTTACCTCTATTTGTATGCAGTTAATGACTATGTTCATAGGGTCATGACCATGATATTTTTAAATACAATATCAACTTTTTAGGTCGAATTAGAAATATTGACCTCAGGAAAGAGTAGAACATTCATCTAATTCTCTTTCAGATCTCCTGCTTCTTCCCTCACATTGACAGCATCAGAGACAGAAAAGGCCATAATGAATGTCAGTTGTAGTTTTTCCTCGAGAGGGTATGTATATATTTTATTAATATTGTATATAACTTGAAATCTACAAATCAGAGATAATTGTAACATTAAATAATATGTATCAAATGAAAGCATATGGAAACAGCTTGTTTCTCCATTATTGAATAATTAAATAATATTTAGAAATAATTTTTTCCAATGAATACAATAGAGATGATTTTCCAAGATATACAAAAACCATTTCAGGAAAAATTCATAAAAAATGTGAACTGAAATATTTATTATTTAATCATTTTAGATCACCTGCATCATCATCCACATCAATAGATTCTTCAGCAATATTCAGATCTCCTGCTTCTGTGTCCAGTGTTATAAGAACGAACAAGAGCCAAAATTCAAATCCAAGGTAATATTTTGAATTATAATAGAATAGAGTTTATTTGCAATAATAATATTATAATTGAATAAAGAAAACATATTCTAGACTTCTTTCTTTCAGAAAACGAAAAAGGCTGAGCTATTTGGGTGATATTACCATAGATGATATGAGACATGGTACAAGAAAGAAGTGTATGAGGATCATCAAAAAGAATGTGGAAAAAAAGATGCAAAATTTCGTGGCAGAGGGAAAAGAGATTGAGAGACAAAAATTATTCATTAAAATCTCTTCTTAATCACTTGAAAAATAAAAGAATGATTTCTGAAAATGCTGGAAGCATAATCAATGTGAGTATTTTCACAAATAAGATATATGATTTTATAAAAACAATAAAATAAAAAGTAAATAAATGTTTATTCAGAATGAATAAATTTACATATCCTGAATACAACTTGACGTATATATTCTATAATTTATAAATTTTCAGGCCTCAGTACCAGAATCCACGAACAACACATTCATGGAGTTTCTGAAGAAGAAAACAAGAAAATATTCACCTGAGTTGAGGAGATTTGCTCTTACGCTAAGTTTTTATTCGAAAATGGCTTATGAATATGTGAGGGAAAATTTTCCTGAAAACTTAATATGGGTTTTCTCTCCCAGTCTCTGAAATAAGAAAGAATTAGAAAAATTTTTTTAATAATATAAGAAAGGCCCCTGCGTAAAAAATTTGAGCACTAATTTGCCAGGGGCCAAAACTTTACGAGAAAAACATTGTTGCCTAACAATGAACAGAAAGAAAATGAAAACACTTTGAAATCTTAAGCGTTACGTTTCGGAGTCTAAATCAGACTCCTTCGTCAGACAATAACTGATTTTCATGTAACTTTGCAGAATCGTGACAATTTTATTGATTTTTGGATTGACATTTAAACGTTTGATGGTCCACCAACCAACTAGAGTATGGCCAGTAAATTAGGAGCTGATCTATCTGTCACATCCTCAAGAATATATTTCCTGCATCCCATTACTAAACATAAAATATGTATATATATTTCTTGATCCTAGCCACATGATCAAATTGGTGAGGAATTCTTTTGGCAGTAATGGAGTGCTAGAAAATAGTACAGGCCAAAAAATATGTTGGAGCTTCATTGAAAAATTAGTAAACATACAGAAAAATGAGGGTCTAAATATTGCCAATAAATTGAAGAAAAGACATTTGTTATGGTACAATGAAAAGAGGAAAGTGAAATTAGCTGTTCAAACACTCAGCAATAGTGTTGCAGAGGCACTAAATTTCTTAAATAAAGATCTTAAAATGAAAGATTTTGAAGGATCCGAAAATACTGCTGAATTCTGCAAAATTTTCAATAACATATTCGATATTTTTAATTCAAGAAATATATTAACAAAAAAACCATTCGAAAAACCTCTTTCACCAGCTGTCGAATCTAAATATTTTCAGTTTCTGGACGTGGCCATTAAATATATTTCTGAGTTAAAGATAAATAGAGAGTTATTGATAACAAGCAGGATGAAGACAGGATTCTTGGGTTTAGTTATTTGCATAAAAAGCTTGAAAAGCTTTTACTTAGAATATGAATTGACGTCTAGACAATTGAAATATCTCCTAACATATAAATTGTCTCAGGATCACCTGGAAATTTTTTTCAGCTGTATAAGGAGTAAAAGTGGATTCAACAACAATCCAAGTGCAAAACAGTTGATTTATACAATGAGACGTCTAATAATACATACAGAAATAAAAGGATCTGAAACAGCAAATGCCATCTCACTAGATTCCACTTCCATCTTGCATTGCTCAAGCAGTCAGCTGTTGAAAGATAAACCAAGTCAGGAGTTAACTGACTTGGAGGCATTTATCCTTAATGAGGGCTACCTTAATTCAAACATTTGGGACTTGACTGACTATTTAAAGGAAATTGTCAAATATATTTCTGGTTTTGTGGTGAAAAAGCTCAAGTCATCTATATCGTGCTCGAAATGTATAGAATTATTGGAAGATGACCAGATTTATTCCAAACTGCAAATTAGAAAAATGTATGGAAAGTTAACGAAGGCCTCAATGTTTGTGATAAACATTTGCAAGCAAGGTGAAAAATCATTCAGGCTCATGAAGTCAAATGCGAATTTGTTTTCAAATGATTACAATGCTGTAAAATTGATGATAATGAAAACAATGATTGATTTGCCTGAAGACACTTTTTTGAATTATGGAGATCACTTCTTTGACGAGGAACCACTCTCGAATCAAGGCTATGCACTTGCCAAATTGATACTGCAGGCATATTTTAAAATAAGGATTTATCATGAATTATCCAACAGAATGAATGAAAATTTTGAGAGAGTGAGATCACGTCTGACAAAAACTATACTATTTAAAAATCAATAATTTTTCTGAATGTTTAAATTAATTAATTTCTTTCAAAAGCTGAATTCTTTCTTTTAATGCGTCATATCTATTGGCCTTGTTTGCACAATAAACATTTAAGTGAGATTCATATCGTATCTGTTGATATCGTATGTTGATGAAAACATCATGTCTCGTTTCTTATATATTTGTTTCTCATCGCAAAAAGTAAACAATTTGTACAAAAATAAAATATTCACTAAAATTTAATGTCTTTTAGTATGTACGTATCAGCTTTTCCTCCGCTCAGATTAGAATATTTTTTATTGAAAACAAATGTACGTCAAAAAATTTTTCCTTCATTTATCAAGGCTATTCTTGAAAAATTTATCATCTTACACAAGAAAATGTTTTATTACTCTTTGGTTAGCTTCTGAGGGGTTTCAAAGAATCCTAGAAGGCTTAAAAATATACAATAATACAGCTCGAATCAAGAAGAAATATTCTTTGAAGACTTCGACTTAGACACACTAAAATAATCCACAAACATTAGTTGAGACGACCTGAAGCCCCCTAATGTGATTCTAATGTTATGCATTTTCTTATAGGTAGACTGAAAAATATATCTATACAACTTGAAACAGGACCTTAAATTCTAATTAGAAATTATGTTTTTTCTTTAAAATTATCTGAACGAAATTAATTTACTTCAAGAAATGTGAAATCGTATAATTCCAATCATGTTGTTCTTATTCTGTATACCTATGATAAGTTAGATAATGTACAGTTGTTAATATCCATGAGGTGGAACCGATTCATTTCTTGAAAAAATTCCCATTGATCTCAGTTTATGAAGTTATGTTATATTTATTTCGTTTAAATACCCCTAAAAATGCACGACACTGCCGTTTGTTTACATCATGTTTACATCGACCTGTCAAAATTCAAAACAAAAACAAACTTCGCTTTGTATATCTGACCTTCAATTTCATTCTATTGATATCGCGCTCAGGGCCTATCTATGTAAATATATATATCTATGTATTTAACCCAATGTTTTTACCATCAAGTGTTGAGAGAGATGCGGCCCCAAGAAGTGAACTGTGTCATAAAAAAACCATCTCGTATCATAAATTCAAGCTGTTACTTTCAGATGTACCGAGTGTGACGGCCTATTAGGCGTTTCTGGAGAACTGGACCTATTTTAATCTGAAAATGGGGATTAAGATATTGTTCGACATTATCTACCGAGCTAGAATATTCTTGCAGCCTGACAACTTTCAATTATACAGGGGATGAAAATAAAATTTTCAAAAGTTTTTTTTAATTTTTTTTGTTTTCCATTTCGATAGAGTATTAAATGGTGAATACATTCGTATTCAAATCGTTGCATTTGTCATAATAATTTCCAAAATATCGAGAAAAAACTGAAGAAAAAAGGGAGATAGGAGTATTCGGTATTATGTTTGTTTTCCTAATCTAGATATCTCAAGCACAAACCGTTTTCACATTTTTGAAGTCGAAAACTGTGGAAATATTGTCGATTTTTGAAATTTTGTAAAACTCGTCACAGAGTATTCCAAATGTTGGGTCAAAAATCGGGTTCAAGATTGGCCCATAACTTTCGTTTTTCAAATTAGAACCCTATTTTATTATGATTGCTTTGGATTGTGCGAAGAAGAATTAAGATAATGTTCCAACATGTTAATGCTCCTAAAATTAATAATTCTCGAGATATTCAGGATTTTCTGATTTCATGTCGTACATAGCGTCAAATTCATAGAATCTGTTTCATATCAACAATGATCTTGGTCATAGAAGATAAATTATTCCAATAACTCACTAGTGACACACCTCTTTTCTGAATTCACTTATCATTGTTGATATGGAACAGATTTAATGAATTTGACGCTACCTACGACATAAAATCAAAATTCCTAAATAACTCAAGAAATATTGAATTAAGGAGCATCAACATTATAGAAAATTATCATAATTTTTTTCGCACACTCCAACGCAATCATAAAAAAATAGGGTTCCAATTTGAAAAAAGAAAGTTATGGGTCAATCTTGATCCCAATTTCTGACCCAACATTTGGAACATTGACGAATTTTTCGAAATTCAGCAAGTGTACAATATTCCTACAATCTTCGACTTCAAAAATGTGAAAACGGTTTGTGCTCAAGATATTTAGAATAGGAATAACAAATATGATATCGAATACTCTTATCTCTTTCTTTTCTTCAGTTTTATCTCGATATTTTGAAAACTATATTGACGAATGCAACTACACGAGTACAAATGTAGTCAGGATTGCATACTCTATCCAATTCGAAAACGAAAAAAACAGAAAAAAAATTTTGGAACATTTTTTTCACTCCCTGTAAAACTGAAAGTGATCAGGCTCCAATAATATTTTAGCTCGGTAGATAATGTCAAACAATAACATAATCCCAATTTTCAGATTTCAAATGAGTCCAGTTCTTCAGAAACGCCTAATAGGCCGTATGTGTAAATAAATTTGAATAATAAACCAAAATAGATTCAAAGTGAAGTTTGAGTTATGTGGTCCTTATAAAAATAAAAAAATAAATTTCATGAACAGAAAATGCACGACATTTTTGTTGTTTTTGGTTTGTTGTGTCTAAGGGACTGAGTCTCTTATTGTTCTACATTCTACAGGCGGATGAACAATGGGCTACCAGGCCTGGGTTCTGCCAGAAAAGGCACCGCAGATGAAGAGGAAGAAGAAGACCAGAATATCGGAAGTCACAACAAAAATCGTTCAAAATACTTAATACAATACATCCTCAATTCCAAACACTAATTGCAATAAACGCTGCGAAGAGATCGAAATCGCCAACTCAAATTAGGAAATTTTGTTTAAAATTGTTTCTTCAATATGACTGATTTAGGTCAAAACCGTTTCCCTACTAAATTGGGAATATGTTTTTTTTAAGAAGTAAAAGTAAGGCTCATTTTTTATCAAACGAAATATATTTTCTGAAAATTTTGTTCCTTTTATTCTGTGAAATGGACACATGTTAGAAATGAGCAGTTTCAATATTATAAATCTCATCAAAGTGGACAGTAATTAATTTTGATTTTTCATCTACCTAACATTCAATCATGTATAATTCTTCATTTTATGGAATCTGCTTTTTTCGGAAAAATATCTTGTATTATGATGCTTGAAATTTTGAGATACACCAAAGAATGAAACTGAACTAATTTAAAGAATGAAACAAAAAGTATGTCTCAAAGTTTCAAACATACTTCAAGGTATTCCTCACAAAAAAAACGATTCCATAAAATAAAGGAACTAACATTATTGAATATTGGGTAATTGGACATTTAACTATAATTTCTCATAACTTTGATTCTCACTATTCACTCCTTTCACGGAATAAAAAGAATAGATTTTTCAGAAAAAGTATTTTCTCTGATGCCCTCGCTTCCAGATTCCATGAAATAAAGAAAAGCTACAAAACTGAAGAAACAAACAAGTAGTGTTTCTCAAAGTTTCAAGCAGCATCAAGATACTAATCATGAAAAAAACAAACTCCATAAAATATACTTAATTGAATGTTCGGTAGATGGAAAAAAAGTTAATTACTCCTCACTCTGTTGAAAGTCATCATTTTGAATTTTTTTTACCGAAACAAATGTTATACCATAATATGTATAACGGTTTCCTGTTTATTCAATGTCCAGTTGGAAAATTTTCGATGGATTTCCCCCCCCAAAAATTTGGCTTCGGCCCGTCTTCCACATCTTGTTGAAACGCACCTTCAGAGTAAACAAATCCTGGAAAATTTGAACATCTCTGATTTTATGACAAGTCTAATTCATTCTGATTCTCGATTGATAGATATTTTTTGACGTCCCAGAAAACTTAACGTTTATATATTAGTCAACAATATATATTTTTTTAAATTCCGTTCCCCCTTGAAATCTAGCTAAGTTTTATATTTTGAATTTTTTTAGATTAAAAATTCGATAGTCAATGTCAAAAGTTTATTCTTGTACATTTTCTGGTTGATTTAAGTATTTATATAAATATGGTGTCTAAACAGTACTAACATACGTTGTGTTCTTTCACTGCAACTTAAAACTTAAAGAGACATACCGACAAAACAGACTAACCAGGAACTGAAGATAAAAATACCAAGGGTGAAAGACATCATCAAACAAACAACAAACTACAAAATATAAATATGATGAAAGATTGAATATGAAGAAATCAAGAATAATATTAAATAAAAATGATCAAATTTTGCTGATTATTGGGCATGCCAAGACCCATTAAGGATGAAATCAGCAGAAGAATTTTGAAATGTGTGGATGGACTTAGTAATCAGGCACCTCTAAAGTAACAGAAGAAGAAGGACGTAACAAATTGTTATAATTTCTATGTTTTAACCAAAGATATTCGTTAACTGTTTACTGTTATTTATGTGATGTATTGAAAATAATAAAGCTGTGAATTTGTGATGTTCGTTAGATTTGTGCAACATATAATTAAATATTTTCGAAATTGATCACTTATCAATCAATCACAACAATGTTCTCTACTTCAACCCAGATGAAACACTGGATGTTCACCGATGAAGACGAGTTGAATAATCTCAGAAAGAAAGCAAATCAAAAGCATATTGAGGAGTATGGAAAACAAATACCGGTATTATATTCAAATTCATAGTTGGTCATGTAGGTTTTATTACTATTTTTCTAGGACCATGAAAAGTACAGTCATTTTCTTACTCCCGATGAAGAAAAAGTTATGTTACGAAAATATGAAATTCACCTAAGAGATTTCTGTAAAAGATTTCAACCACAGATGCCAAAATGCGTTATAGGGACTTCATTTCATTATTTCAAGAGATTTTACATTAATAATTCTGTGATGAATTATCACCCCAAAGAAATAATGTAAATAGCCAAATTTGATTTCGAAATCTCAATGTTCTATTATCTCTTGTTTTGCAGGGTTACTTGTATATATTTAGCATGTAAGGTAGAAGAATTTAATGTTTCAATAACCCAATTCGTAACGAATATAAAAGGGGACCGTGAGAAAGCTAGTGATATAATACTAAACAATGAATTGTTACTAATGGAAGAAATAAAATTTCATCTAGCAATACACAACCCATTCAGACCTGTCGAGGGTTTCCTCATAGATATAAAGGTAAGTTTGTTAATTTACTGGATTTCAATGTTTGTATGTTAAAAATGATTTCAGACAAGATCTAATTTAGATGATCCAGAAAGACTACGCCCCGGTACTGAAGAATTTCTCGAAAAAGTTTTTTTGACAGATGCAATTCTGCTTTATGCTCCTAGTCAAATAGCTCTTGCAGGCATATTACATGCCGCTTCAAAACTTCACGAAAATTTAGATTCGTATGTTACGGATACTCTTCTTGGAGAGGATGGTGCCAGCCGTTTGCATGATTTAATTGAAGCTGTTAGAAGTGAGTGCTATGTGTTACAATATTGAATAGTACAGATTATTCAACAAAACCAGTTAATCTAGGACAGGGCTGTCCAACTTCACGTGCCTCAAGGGCCACATTTTGAAAAATTCCGGTGTGGAGGGCCACATTAAAAAAAATTGCAACTTAATGCTGCTTTTTAAGATATGTGCTTCCCATCATTAAACCCACTGTAAGTTTCGATTCCAGTTGGAGGTGTGCTCTACCTACATTCTGAAAGGGCTGAGCAAAAACTTTTCTTACAATTTTTTGAAATTCGCTAAACCTATTTTCGACTTCTTCTGCAGTATTTTCGATACATTTTATCCGAAGTTGATATGAAACTTCTTCAAATAAAATCCTTCATTTTTTTAAAGGATGGTGGTGTGAAGTAACAGTTCGCCATATGAAACTTCTGCTTCGGCTCGAAAATCTCAAAATTTTCAAAGAACGATTGCCCTCTCACATGATGTTAGTTATTTCAACAACTACTTTCATGCCATCCATTTGATTTGACAATTTTCCACATTGCGCCTCTTGGTGAACAATACAATGTAACACAAGATTGTTGACTCTTTATGTGGTTTTATTTCAAGAGTCCTGCAAATTCGATTTCAGTTCCTGTCATAGCTTTGGCACCATCAGTGACAATATAGGAACGTTCATGGACACCCCGTGGTCCGATAGCACCTTATTCACAGCTTCAAAATCCATACCCTTGGTTGTACCATTCAAAATCAAGCATCTCCTATGAACGTTTCTGACTAAAATTACAACCTGGCTGATATCCGATAGATCAGTACTTCCAACTAAGGATAGCGAAAAATACTCGCACTTTTCAACTGAATTATACAGTTTTTTAGATATACCTATATTGATCAATATGGTCTACTGGTCTTGCAATCGTTTGATGCGATGTAGAGACTGCTTCGAATTTTTCCGCATTTTTGTTTCACTAAACTGTTTTGTCATTTTGATGACACAATCCATCAGTAAGAGGTTTTTTCGCTTTGGCGATTTCCAGCGCCCCTCTGCAGGCCACAAAAAATTAGGTCGCGGGCCTCGTGTTGGACAGCCTTAATCTAGGAGGTAGCATTGCATTTTGAATAGTGTTCTTACAAGTATGTGTTGAAAGTTTTTCATATTCTTGTGTTGGAGTCTCAAGATATTGGAGGTCAAGAAACAATGAATAGCAGTTGTTCTGAAAAATATTGATTACTACTCGTTCAAATATTATTAACATCAACTTTCAATGTCGTAAAGAAATATTCTTTTCAATTTTTGGTCGAGAGATTTTTTATGCTTATGAGGGGTTTCACAGAAACCCAGAATACATGGAAAATACAAAAAAAAAATGTGATTGACTGTTTCTCAGAGATTTCCAAGAACATGCAGTGCTAATGTAAGTCCTACAAGGGCATTATTCAAAATTCAAAGTCAAGAACAAATCCCAGTCAATAATATGCTTGAACATATTTAATCATAATAGAAAAATTTATCCGAGAAAATCATTGAGGATTTTATATTCTACAATTTTTGTTGTCGTAGATGCCTTCACATTACAAATGTTAACATTACAAATGTTAACATTACAAACATGATTGTATAAAACCATAAAAAAGACAGGAAATTAATTTCACAAACACCTAAGTTATATTATCTGAGCTTTTATATCTCCCAATAAGATTAATCCTATAACAAAATTAGATGGCTTACTACACCTTTCCTATTTGGTATGCTACTTCCCAAATTGAGTCTTAATAATTTTTGAAAATTTACAGATTTTCAAAGAACCAATATTCCTAGATTTTTGCCTCAATATAAACCTTTGGTATATTTACAGGTATTCGTTCTATGGTGAAAATGTTGGATAATGGTCCTGATAAATCGCTCTACCAGGCATTGGAAAAAAAATTGGATAAATGTAGGAACCCAGAAAATAATCCTGACTCTGAAGTGTAAGTTAGTTGATATGTTAGTTGTATCACAGTGGTTTATTTCTCTATGAACTGCCTGAGTGGCAGTTCAGTCCAGTGAGAACATCTCCTGAAATATAACTCCTGAAGATGCCAGACACTCGAACTGGCAAAACGTCGAGAACTAATCTACATCGACGGCCTAAATGCTCAAAAGAACAGGTTACATTGAATGATGGCCGCGAAAGCCTCAACGAATTCATTAAACAAATATGTTTTTACATTAGTTGACTCAAGATTAATATTTTGAAATTATTAAATTTACATTTTGAAAAATTTTTGATATGGTTAGGCATGCCGTTAAAAGTTGTTAAAGTGACATAATGGGACTCTTTAAGTGACTCTCAGTCTTTACTCGAAATAGGCAATATGAATTTTTGGTCTTGTTTCTCGATTTGTTATGTTTTGGACTCTCTTCAACAGATTTTGGCTCTTTATATGATTATTTTCTGATTGCATATGAGTTAACACTTGCAACTTGAGCAATTGGTCCAGTTTCATATTCCGATATTTTTTTATACAGATCTTTATTTGGATATCATGTAGAAACTGGTGTAGTCTTTTTATCACTTCATTTTGTGGTCGATTATGAGAGCATTCATTGCAGCAATTAGAATGAATTGCATTTAATGGAAATGGTATATATATCGAGTGTTTGTTTTAGAGTGATAAAACTTTGAGTTGGCCGTGGTGCTTTATTTTACAACCTATTCAACATTTGATTGTTGCTTTTTGTTTAGTTGGGTTTGACATTTCATTATGAATAGACTTACATCAGAAAAAACGATTGCAAATTGTTGAAATTTTTCATCAAAATGATGGTTCTGTTCGTCAAACTTATCATGCTCTTCGTACATTTCATGATGTACATCGCCCTTTGGATATGGTAATTCGCAGCTTTTTGAACCAACTTCAGTCTCATTGATAATTGGAACTCTGTGAGACTGCAGTTAGTTCAAAAACGTTCCATATTTCTTCGAATTACCCTCTCCAAAGGGCGATTATTTCCTCCATGAAATGTACAAAAAGCATGATAAGTTTGACGAACAAAACCATTATTTTGATGAAAAATTTCAACAATTATTTACAGGCGTTTTTTCTGGTGTAAGTCTATTATTTATAATGAAATGTGAAATAATCATATGTTGAATAGAATGTAAAATAAAGCAGTCTTGCCAATTCAAAGTTGTATCACTCTAAAAAAAACACCCGATACTTTCAGATTACTGTTCAACTGAATGCATTACGTATCAACGTCCTCATACCCATGATATATGCACAAAATCTCATTAGAGTAAAAAAATTCAGTTCATTTTATTGTGAGTGCATCTACACTTGATCAGATTGTGCATAGAATAGAATTTATTAAAATAATCTTACATCAAAACTTTTTTTTTAGCTACAAAAAGAGGATGATGGAGATGCTGGAAGACGATGATGACCTTTATAGTACATTATCGGAAAAGAACGAAGACTTGAACAATTCAGCTTTGAATATATCCCCATCCGGAGAATCACGTCAATTTCCAGAAGATGCCTGAAAGTATTTAACTATGTTCTTCGTTGTTGAAGAATTGATAACAAACATTAAATTACTTTTACTATGCGATGTTTATTTATTTCAACCTGTGTCAGAAATACATCCATTATTATGAAAAACTTTTTGATGAGCACAATTCATAAAACTGATATACATAGTCTATAGTCTGTATTCCACATTGTAGAATAAGGAAAATTCGTTTGGATGCTGAAAAAATGAATGATCATGATATATTTTATTAACTGAAGTAGTTATTCATTTATTTGTATTCAACAGAATCAAATCCAATAATAGACTACATTCTAGATATAAAATAGTGAACAATTCTAACTATAATGACTACTCAAAACAAAATATCGGTAATTACTTCTGGGAAAATCAATAAAAAAACAGTCTTTCAATATAATTTCTGAACTCAGCATGTTATGTGCAAAAAATATATCTACATCATTTAGGTAGCAATTAACAGCATGACAAGCTCTGTACATGGGAGAGTTGAGGCCCAAGTTCGAATAGGGTGCAGAGACATGTAATAGTACATTATGTCTACGATCAATTATTATTAACACTTTTCCAATTGCATAGGAAAAAAAAAACTGTTAATAATAATTGAGGCACAGAAAATTGAACGCGAGCCAAAAGTTGATGGCAATTCATTTGTCCGTTTATGAATTTATACATGAACAGCAAAGTGGATATGACGCGTCTAGATTCCAGCTTTTCAAATAATAAGTTCCCCAAAAGGGGAAGGTGAATCAAAATAGTAAACGCCATGTTTTCTATAATATAAATATCGCAAGAATTTTTCTGACCTTCTCGATATCATTTTTTGCCTCTGAGTAAAACGGTGACCATATGACTGTGGCGTTTTCCAAAAATGGATCTGAGATCTAACAAAAGTGTGGTTAAGTTTTTCCAAGGTTTTTTGCTCTTGAAAACTGTAGGCATTACTGATGACAAATCCTAGAAGCTTATATATAATCTAATCATAATATCTTGAATGATAGTTTTCCATCAAATATGACGCCCAGATCTTTCAACTCCTTTGCTTTTTTTACCGGAAGATACGATATATACGATACACAAAATCAATCCCCGTGAATGTGATGTTAAAACATTTAGTTAAATTGAAAATAAGTTTATTATTGATTGACCATAAAACAGGTAATACCTGATTCAAATCCTCCTGAAGTAAGTGACAATCATTTATTTCCCTGATTTCCTTATATATTTTGAAATCATTCGCAAACAATTGAAAATATGAATGTGATACCACATACCACAGTGGATAAATCATTTATTGAGCAAAGCTTCTCTTAATATGACATACTGCCTTCCTCTTATATATGATGTTAAAAGCTTCAATATGTTATTTTGAAATACCCATATTTGTCCAATTTACGAAGCAGTATGTCATGATCCACTCTATATCGAACTTCTTTGTAAAATCAGTATAAACTGATTAATATATACATATTTATTGAACATAATTACCTACAGACTCAGCAGTAACTGACAATAAGTGTTGACTTCAGACAGATTTGAAATATAATGATAGATCCTTTACACCTATGGTTTACTAGTTGCGGGATAAGCTGTATGATATAAAGTAAAACAGACAATCTATGTCTAATTTTTATTAAATACTTATTATGTTATATATTACATTAATTATTGTTCTCCCCGTGCGATTCTTGTAGGGATTCTCTTTCAGGCTCCACATTTTACCCTACTACTTGACATCACAGTTTCGAAATTTCATCACGGAACGATATAAATATTTCATATTTCACACTTGTCTATTGTTTGACCTTTGGTTTCCACTGTCTACAATTTCTGATGCCAGCCTAAGAGCCCTCAAAGTGTTTTCCGAAATTTTGGAGTTGCAGAATTGGCGATGCATTCACTGGATTTTCCGCTGGGAGATCATGATACTGGATGTAATTTGAAGGGTTGAACTCATTTCGATGGATTGGAATAGATGGATTTACAATGTCTTGTCCTGGAATGAAAGGGCCTCCTGTTGGTGCCATTGGAGGTGCACTAGAAAGTCCTGGTCTTCCAGGGTAATTGAAGAACCTAGAAAAGGTTAAATAAAAGTTGAGTAGATGAACTCAGGTAAATGTTTCTCGTTAAAGTTTGGGTAACAGAATAACTAGACTTACCAGAGTCTATCACCTATAAAAATTGGCCTTGGAGTCAAAATCCCCATAGAAGAATAATACTGCTGTGCTAAGACCTCGATATCGTTGGTGTATTTCCTTTTCCACTTCGTCCTCCTGTTTTGAAACCATATTTTGATCTGAAAAAATTATTCGATCTTTATAGAGTCGACGTTGAATTTTTGTAGTAAAGTACGAACCTGTGTTTCAGTTAGTTTTAATGTTTTCGACAATTGGCAACGTTTGGCGACTGATAGGTATTTGTTTTTTTCGAATTCTGCTTCTAATGCTTTGATCTGGGCACCAGTAAATGCTGTTCTGGGTCTTTTTTTCTTGTCGTCATCGAATCGGCTGTCTGAAAAAAAATTGAAATTAAGCCCATTGCACATTTTCAGATATTTAAAAACGAATATACGTCCCAAGAACAATTTTAATTCAATAATAGAGGAAATATGATCCCTTGGCTATATTTAAGTAAAAAAATTCATTATTATACAAGGTGTTTGAAAAAAAGGTGATCCCGCCATCTCTAGGATAAATAGAAAAATAAAAAATCATTGGGGTTTGTTCAGTAAGAAATTTTCGTAATGCCATCCGTATTCAAGATGAAGGGCGTTGAAGAAAAAAATATTCACATTTTTTACGATTTTGCCGAAATTACTGACAACATTGTAACGAAATTTTATACGAATATGTTTTGGAAGTTGATAAATCCAATGATTTTGTTTTTATGTCTGACTCTTATAGAGAGCGCTAGTAACACGGTTCGTACTATGTAGTATTGAACATAAGTTTTTTTAATATGACATTTATTGAAAAAAATTCCAAGTGAACTTAAAAATCATTTAATTTTACACCAAAAAGGTACCCTTGATAAAACTCGATAGTGTGCGCCGTTTTCGGAATAATTTGATTTGAAAATTATGAAGTAATAACCGATGCTGTTATAAAGTATTGTTGCTGTTATAAAGTTATTCATTATTATAAGTTTTAATCAGTAAGCACGATGGAGCTTTGTACTTTGATAGAAAGATAATATTAAAAAAGTTATGTTTAATAATACTTGGTACGAACCCTGCAACTAGCGTCCTCTATTTATTTATTTATTTAGCGTATGGCATCAAGACAATAATTAATAATAATATCATATCAAACATTCCATCAGAAAATCAATATGTCTCTGCATAGGCTGACTTAGGACATTTTCCCACAATGTATCCAGGTATGATGGCTGAACCTGTTTTGCAGTTGTTCCTCATTACTGGAATGTGTCATCCTGAATTATAACCAAATCATTGCCTGCATTCACCGAACGAAGAATGCTTGCATTCACCGAACGTAACAGTTGTGGAACTGTTGCGGAATCGTCCGGTGGCACATACGCTACAAACTCAACACGTTCCGGAGAAGCGGGCATTTTGGGAGCGCTTTCTGTTTATGCTAGGTAGCGGTAGCGGAGCGGTGGCAACATTGCTTGCATTCACCGAACGAAGAATGTTGCCACCGCTCCGCTACCGCTACCTAGCATAAACAGAAAGCGCTCCCAAAATGCCCGCTTCTCCGGAACGTGTTGAGTTTGTAGCGTAAGTGCCACCGGACGATTCCTCAACAGTTCCGCAACTGTTACGTTCGGTGAATGCAAGCATTGCCTGCATTCACCGAACGAAGAATGTTGCCACCGCTCCGCTACCGCTACCTAGCATAAACAGAAAGCGCTCCCAAAATGCCCGCTTCTCCGGAACGTGTTGAGTTTGTAGCGTATGTGCCACCGGACGATTCCCCAACAGTTCCACAACTGTTACGTTCGGTGAATGCAAGCATATTGCTTGCGTGGTCAGGAGAACCGTCTGGTTTGTTTGACCGCCAGTATTTGCTAGTTCATTTAGCGTTACCCAGTCAGCCATAACAACAAATTCACTGGATGTTGCTTCCAGAACATATTCGTATAAGTTTCATTACATTTCTTGCTGGTAGTTTCGGCAGAATCGTAAAAAATGTGTATACATTTTTTTCCTTAACGCTCATCCTTATCTTGAATGAGGATGGCTTTACGAATATTTTTACTAAGAAAACCCCAATAATTTTTCAGTTTTCTATTTGTCCTAGAGACATACAGGATCATCTTCTTTTGAAACCTTCAGTTATCCAATTTGAGCATTAGCCATTTTGTGATCTCGTAACATACTGAATGAATAACAAAGGTCGAAATATTATTTCAGTATCGTAACGTTCAGTTATATTTTTCGTTTTGTGGTTGACAGTACTGACCTCCGATCCTCTCAATTTTCAAATCAAATCAAATTGCGTAGGTATTCTGTCAAATTTCGTAAGTCACACCAATTGCCAAGATACAATACAAAAGTCACTAATCTGAATTTTTACGAATTTCGAGAGTATTTCACAAAACTCCTTCGTCGCTCGTTTTCGAATTTCGCAGTCGTGTTGGAATAGGAGCTCATTCTGCAACTTGTTTTAGAATATACTATCAGAGTACTCTCAAGTGAAATGAAATGAAAAATATTAGACTACTTTCAAAGTCAATCAAATCATTACGATAATATATAATAGGGTGGTCGCGGTGTCAGCCAAGGTAGGTTTATAATTATGTAGGTACCTACATAAACAATTGGCTGCCACCGACTCCAAAAATAACAATAATTGTGTGTATATTGTAATATTGTTGTGTAATAATTTGATTGACTTTTAAGTAGTATAATATTTTTCATTTCATTTTACTTAGGAGAAATCTACAAAATATGTATATTGATCATTGATTGTTATTAGGTATGTGTTTGGATTTTAAGTTTTTGAGTTGTGGAAACGCGTTTTTTTTTTGTACGAATACGGGTAGACTTAATAAAAATGCTGCTCATAAGGGACAGCACCATTTAAAAGAACTTCATGAAGGATATTGTGCTACACATCTTAATTTCTCTTCTTTCTTACACCAAATAAACGTATTTCCCAGACGGTTTGATATTGTTGAGATGAGAGACGTACCAACAAAACAGTTGTTTTCAATTTACCGTGTCGAGATTTATGTGTTGCGAGCAGGGAAGACGCCTAACTGAAACTGAGGCTAATTTGCGCCACATGAGACGAAATTAGATTTTAAACGTTTAACGATCTGGCAGTCACTGAAAAATTGCGGGCATTAAAAAGAGATTGCGTCCACTTATCGCTTGATTAATGAAATGCAGAGAGTCAATTGAGTTATTTATTCGAGGAATAGTCATGTTTTATGGAGCACAATTCATCTGAAAGGATATTGAGGAGGAAGTATAGATATGGAACTGAATCATTTCGTATATCAGAAAGAAATTCGAAAAAATTACATGAAGAATCGCGTTATATTCGAAATGATAAATAATAATAACAATAAAAGCTTTTATTCTGCAAATATCTGCATCCAGAGCATAAAACTCGGATGTACTGTTCTATCTAACCCTGTATTTATTGAAAATCTAAACCTTTTGAAGACAACATGAAATATCAAAAGTTCGATTCTGGTTATTATGATGTGTGTATGTGTGTAATGGAGAAAAAAAATGTAGAGAAATAAAAAAAATAAACCATTAGAAATGAAAATAGAAATATGAGTACTCTGATAGAGAACTATTCTGCTCACTCATCAGTGAAATTTTGAAACGATTAATAACTTTTAACCCTCTGTACAAAGGTGTTCAAACGAAATGTAACGTTTTGAAAATGAATTTTCAAAGCTTGAAGGTACCATTTGCTGCACGAAATACAGGAATTCAGTATTACGATAAGAAAATTCTCTTTTAAATAGAAGGAGAAGAAGTTGGGGAAAATATTCATAGACATTTTAAGTTATGTCATGAATCCAAAACTCATTCGTGTTCGTGTTGTTGGTAATTCGAAAGAAAAGCCAACCTGAATGTTTGCATTAAATATGTAGAACCCTCCTTATAAGAAATGTGAGGAGCGAGTAACCCTAGGATTTTTCCAGAGGTTAGTTAGGTTTGAATTTTGTTAAGTGTATCCTTTCTTATTCTACTAATTTCAGGAGTATAAAATGAGTTAATCCCTCCAAAAATAATGGGAATCTATAAAGGAAAAATAGCTTAACCTCACACAAAAAATAAACATAATGTGAATCGTGTTTTCAATCTCCCGCCACATCCGGTAACGGAGATTATTTAATATCATATATCTGTCTCGACAATTTAGTTTTATGTTTTTCTTTTTTATGACAAATATGATATTTTCAATAAAACCGTATGTCATAGTGATGAAATATATTTAGACTAGAATTTAATGTTATAAATGTTGTGTTTTTGTTATTGAATTATGGGCAGTTATTGTTAATAAAACACATGTCAACTAGTCGATCATTCCACGAATAGATGCATAATACTTATACAGAGTACTGGGGTCAAATATTTAGTGGAACTAAAAATCTTGTCTAATAAGATGATTGTTCTTCTAAGAAAACACCAAAAATCGACACAATACACAATAAAATATCACCAAAACTCCACGGAAAATAACTTGAACACTTACTTTTATTCAATATTTTACTAACAGTTATGCCAAAAGTCATCAGCAGTTGTCTCATTTCAAAAATATGCACAGAGTAAATATTGCCGATACCCATGGGATAATGATCTGCGCATTCGCCAATTTGCGACCGTCTTATCAAATTGTATTGTTTGGTATTTTCATGCCTTTTGGGTTTCTGTGAAAACCTTCAGAAGCTACTCAAAGGTTGTGCGAGTTAGAACGAAGGGTGTGTTCTGCGTAGGCTTTGTTGCTGTGTCCCAAGGTCACCTCAGGCTCAGCACTGGTTCGGCGAGTTCTATTCAAGTTCTGGTATGGACCAGAAAAATTCTTTCCTGGTGGGACTCTAACCCCGACCAGCCGGGTCGGAGCCAAGAGTCTCAATGGTGGTCAAATTTCGATGATCTAGTACTACATCTGCTGAATTGTAGATTGTAGAAGATAGAAAAAAGTAATATACATGTCACGTTCTCTTTTTTGCACTAACCTGAATTACTGAACACCGCAAGTCGCTACAGTGTCTAGTTTCCATGCTACAGGGTGATTTTGGAATTTGGCCAATAATTATAATTGCCACATTATTGCAACTACGCTCTCGAAATAAGAATATCTTTCGGGCAGTATTTTTTACAGGTGCTATCGAAATTTTCATGTCGCTTCGAATTTCAGGACAATAAATTTTTTTTTCAGATGGAAACCATAGTATGTTATGATATTTTTCAATAGGTTTACCTTAGACAATTTCAAGAATATATATTAGGATATACTTCCGATTTCATTAATTACAGGGTGTTCCAAAAAAAGTGACCCCCTCTCTAGGATAGATAGAAAACTAAAAAATAATAGGAGTTTGTTCAGTAAAAAATTTTCGAATCGCCCTCCATATTCAAGATACAGGGCGTAGAAAAGAAGAAAATATACACATTTTTTACGATTTTGGCGAAACTACTGGCAACATTGTAATGAAATTTTATACGAATATGTTTTGAAAGATGTAGAGTAAGATCCCAGGGCCCCCAGACGTTACTTATTTTTGAAGTAACGAATTTTACAGTATAGACAGTCTTATATGTGTTTAATAGTGTGTGCATACTCGCTAGCTTGGCTAGGCGGTCCGTTCACATCAGGTAGCAGGTAGAAAAGATAGCCAAGAACATACCGAACTTTTCTTAAATTCGAAGAACTGATTTTCATATATGTCACACAGAATATTATAAAAAATGAATATTTCATATTGCCAGACCGTTTCCGTGGGCCTAAATTCCTCCCAGACGCTTTAAATTTCAATAAAAAAAATTACAATTATAAACATTGTTGCGAAATGGCCACATTCAGCACTTTTGTTGAATTCGAAGCACTGATTTTCATATATGTCATGCAGAATATTATAAAAAATGAATATTTCATATTGCCAGACCGTTTCCGTGGGCCTAAATTGGTAGAGGTGCAAAAGCTACTGATTCATTGGCCTTCTCGGTCATGCGATTTCAATCCCTTGGATTACACAGTTTGGTCGAACCTTGAAGAAAAAATTTATCCAACAGGGGTAAATTCACCTCAAGAATTGAAATTGAAGAACAGAATTCAACGTCACAATGACCTCATAGCTGACTCCCAAGCGTTAAGAAGATTAATGGATTTTTTAGAAAAAAGGATTTGTGAGAACATTTTGAACACCTACATTAATTGAATTTATTTTATGTTTTCAGCTTTTTTTAAATTTTCTTGTGATTTTTTGTTCAATCAATAAATTCATCATTACTTTATACCAGCATCGATTATTACTCCATGATTTTTAAATCAAAATATTCCCAAAACGGTGCACAGTATCGAGTTTTATCAAGTGTACCTGTTTGGTGTGAAATTGAATGATATTTAAGATCGCTCAAAATTTATTTTAATGAATCTTATATCAAGAAAGTTATGTTCAAAACAACTTGTTACGAACCGTGTAACTAGCGCCCTTTATGAGAGTCAGGCATCAAAACACATTCATTAGATGTATCAGCTCCCAAAACATATCCGTAAAAAATTTCTTTATAGTGTTTCCAGTAGTTTCGGCAAAATCGTGAAAAATGTGTAAATTTTTTTCTTTTTCAACGCCCTGCCCTGTATCTTGAATACAGAGGGCGATTTGAAAAGTTTTTGCTGAACAAACCCTTATTATTTTTCAGTTTTCTATTCATCCTAGAGAGGGGGTCACCTTTGTTTGAAGCAGCCTGTATGGAAACAGTGGCGGATTTACAGATTTGCCGCCCGTAGGCTATTCAATTTTTGCCGATGATTGGGGGCCCTTAGCCCCCAATCATATCAATAAAATTCTAACTTCATGATTTGTCCTCCATCATTCTTGTTACATCAACTTTTTATTTTTACAGCAAAGAATGATCAAAAAACATCATTTTAAGAAAAATTATCTCAATCATGTACTACTTTTGAAGTAGGATAATATTACATGACAAATATACATTTGGCGAACGTTGATAAATATTTTTTTATTACACTCGCATTTCGAAAACAATACAATAAATATATGTTTTTTGATTGTTCATTAGTATTATATTAGTTACATCATGAAAACATGACAATACTTTTTTGCGAGACTTCGTATACGCAAAATCATTTATAACATTGTCGTTCGAAATTTTGTTCATTAGCTGACTCTCTGCACCTCAGAGCTAAAGCTCTTAGTTTTTCTTGTCTTAAAGTCGATCGTGGGTAATTAATTCTTCACTATCTTCAAGCAAGGGAAGCTTTCCTCACATGAACAATTGGTCGCTGGTGTACAATGAGCCATACGTAGAACTATATCCAAGTTTGGATGAATATGTTCTAGATTCTGTTGTCGAAGGAATGACGACAAATTTTTTAATGATCCAGAAATTGGTTTAATTGAAATTCTTTCAGACGAAAGATAGCTCTCGCCTCTTTATACAAAATATGAAGATATATTTTTTCATAATCAGGATGTTTAATGGGCAACGGTTGTTGTGAGACATCATAGTATATATCGGTCTCACCTTCTTCAGATTGTGTTGTGTCAGGATATATGCTTGAAGCTTCCGAGCTCAAATCACTGCTTTTATTTTCACTTTTAAAAAAACCGGTCAATATTAACTGTCTTTCGGATTATTTCTTCTTGCTCTTCTCTTCTAATTTTTGCTAGGAATTCATTTCGGAGGAGTTTTGAAATTTTTGGCATTTAACTTTAAAAGTGACAGGGAGTGTGAGAGTCGCTTTCTGTAGCAAGTATTTGTTTTTTTTTTTAATTTACAGTTTGAGTTTTGAGAACCCTTTGTTGCTGAACCGATTTTGATAGACAAATATTTGAAATAGGTAAGAATAAGAGGTTCTGAAGGAGCAAAAAGAGCCCAATGAATACCTTCTTGTAATGTTCCCTATATTTACCAAGAAAATATTTTTTGTGCAATGTCGATCGAAGTGAGAACGAAGATTTATCTCTTATTTCTGAAATTCGTATTTTGTGAATGCATAATAATTGTTTTTAATATTTAGTCGAAATAAAAAATACATGAATCAAATTTGCCGCCCCTTGAAATTTGCCGCCCTAGGCTCCAGGCTACTCAGCCTACTGGTAAATCCAACACTGCATGGAAACATTCGAAAAAACACTTTTCAGTTAACATCTCTATTTTCGAATACTGTTTTCTTTCTTATTGAGTAGAGGGTCATACTAGAACTAAGAAGTTTGGAGAAAGACACTAACGATATGTCTCTAAACCAATTTGACAGCTTACAATTTTGAAACATCAAGTTCTATTACCTCCTCACTTGAAAGATATGAATCAAAATCAAAATCTTTCCGATATATTAACGCCGAAGTATTTCATAAATTGTCTAAGAAAAGGTTTATAATATTGAAAAAATTTTTTCAATTGCTTTAAAATTTGAAGTTGTACTGAAATTTCGACAGCACCGGTAAAAAGTATTGAAAACCTGCCCTGAAGATGTTTTTATAATCCGTTTCAAAATGATTGGCATCTCGGGCGGTTGTGGAAGCTCGAAAATATGTTGGTAATATCCCATCAGTAACTTTTGAGTTCTAGGATTTAGCTTGGTGTTAATCAAAACACTAAGTTGTGACAATTTAGAGTTTGAATTAACCTCCTGAATATATTTCGAATTTATTTCTGTATGCTTATGTTCTTGATTAAATCGACAAATTAGTTTTGGATTTGAATATTTCTCAAGTATTACCGAATTGAAAACGGCTGGAATTCATCAAGATACCTCTCGCCTCGCATAACTACAAGGAAACGTGAAGCAGTTTATCGTCGGTACTGCGAGATTTTCAACAATTCAGCAGGTATTTCTGCCAGTATTAATCGCGTTTCACTAGTTATTCAGGTAACAATCATTTACTTTTTCGAGGTGTTTTCTGATAAATAAATGAGTTCCAAAATTTCAGTTTTCACCTAGAACTGTCAGATGAATTTTGGAGAAAAAAGAAGGCATGACAAGTCATTACAGTCAGGCGTGAGCAGTGGATGGAAACCTAATCCACATGATTATACCTTCAAAGAGACATTATACGACGTTATTTTTTCTAAAATCAAAAACAATGAATAAATCAATTTGTACACATCTGTTTTGAACTGCCTGAAAAGTAACTGAATTTCAATCGAAATCAATATTGGGGTATGCATTTAATGAATCGTGAAATAAACAGTATTAATAAATACAAATAATACGTGCTCTATTTCATAGCATTTTATACTTCAAATGATTCACAATGGCTATAAAATTGTAAAGTTATTTCAGCTTTATACTTTTTGTACCTCAATGCTCAGAAAAAATAACACAGGGCGAGAGTTTGGCTGAATTTTCGAAAGTCATCAGTTATCAAGATTGCTGAAGGATCTTCATAGAGAACGAACTTTTAGTTATCTTTGATGAAGTCTTAATTACTTAATGAATGATATCTCTATGTTGGAGTTCCTTGAAAGCCTGCAAGATTTTATGTTAAAGCATTCCAAGCTAATTTTATTATCAATCCTCAATTTCCAATTCAGATGCTTGACCTACAGTGAAATAGTGTGGGTGTGTATATTTTAGTCATCATCTCAGCTTGTTTCTCTTTTGTAATTGAAGCTAATTTTGAAAATTTGTCGATACAACAATGATGAAAATAATATAATTTCACAAAAAAATCTTTCAAATTTATTTGCCTTGAAAAATATATTCAATCATTTTATAGGTTATAATGATATATTTCAATCTATGATGGACACACAGAAATTTTTAGTAATTTTTTTTAACTAGAAATAAAGTCCCGGCTGGAATTCCATAGCTTCCTCTGATGACTATATTTCGAAAGCGCAGTCACAACACTGAGGAAGTTATAGCGAATTATAAAAATTGTTCAAATTTCAAAATCACCCTGTAGCATGTAAACTAGACTCTCTTTTAATTTATGGGATGTAGTACTTAATCCCAATTCATCGAAATCTGACCACCATGTACAATTATGAGTGTTTTTTTTAGATACCACTTACATCCGATTTGGTATACGTTCACAGTGGCGCAGTGTCGGAAATAAATGACTCCCCTTTTGATTTTTCACCACACGTTCCCTGATCCGCTTTCAAAGGCGTTTCCGAAGTCTCGTATGATAAGTCGTAACACTCAAATTTAAATTCTCGAAATTGCAATAATTCAGTCCGTTTCGGAACTATGAAATTTCAGTCAGCGCCGGTATCATCTTCAGTGGCCGTTATCTGATTGTGTCACCGCGTCTCAGATGAAGAGTATTGAGTTACCGGTGGATAAATGATGCACGTCGGAGTGGAAAGATCTGAAAATTATTTTTGGCCTCGCCGCTCTGCACCTCGACTAGGGATATGATAATTAATCTCTGTTTAGACAGAAGTGTCGTGTACCACCAATTAGTCGACAGGAAATCTTTCTGAACTGAGGGATCGGGAGCGATAAACTCGCTTTTCGAGGTAATTACAGAGGCCACGTAATTATTTTCTTACGAAGAATTTTTGGGTGGTAAATATTACAGCATTTTACTTAGGAAAATTCGGCTTTAGTCATGAAATCGCATACAAATCGGTCGTGGTCACCACAGAGTGTTTTGTTCATGAATAAGTATTATAAACAAGGACGTATCGTTAACGAAATCTTGAAGAACAAAGTTATTAATATTATAGTCCAAGATCCCAGAGCTGTCTGAAGTAACTTATTTTCACATGACTGATTTTTATATATGTTTTGTAGAATATTATTTCTGAAATAGTATAATAAGTGTTAGACACTTTCCATGGGCCAAAACTTTTGTCAGACGCTTTAAAGCTAAAAAAAAAAATAACTTATTTTCACATCTCTGATTTTGAATATGTTATTGAGGTAACTATCAAATTATATTTCATAAATTGGATAATTTGTAGTGACTGAACATCACCTAAAAACAAAAACTTTTCAGCTGAATAATATTTGTGTTTAGGGGATGTTCATTCACTGAAATTTTCCAACTAATGAAATATAATTTGATAGTTACCTCAATAACATATTTGAAAATCAGAAATATGAAAATGAGTTCATTCATTTTTTTTTGCTTGAAAGAGTTTTGGCCATGGAAAGTACCTGTTACTTATGATACTATTTTAGAAATAATATTCTACCAAACATATATAAAAATCAGCCATGTGAAAATAAGTTACGTCAGACAGCTCTGGGATCTTGGACTATTAAGTAACAGGTTTATTTGCAATTATTCACATAGCGACGCTTCGAAAACCATTCTCCTCTTTTTCAGGCCAATGCATCATTCAAATTTGAAAAATATAGTTTTTCTGCAACTTTGATCGAAATCATCATCATCATCATCATCAGGTAGGAGACAAAGTCTTTTCGAACATCTTTTGTCTTTTCTGACCCGTTAAGTAGATTTCATGAAAAAAAACTTCCTTACTGAATAGTATTTACTTCTATTAATAAAATTAAACAACAATAAAAGAAATAGTGAAAAAACTGAACTACTGATATCAATAAAAAATCTTGAATTTGGTGGTTTAGGATATCGTAAATATTTATGTTTTTGATATAAAGCCAAGACGGACAGGGGGACAAGTCGCTAATCGTTTTATTAGAAACAATAAATGCTCATCTTTTCTTGGTTTTGCTATTAAAAGAGTCTTCCGGGCTTATTGGCCGTGATCCACTAGAAATAATTTCACCTCAGGTTTCACCTACAACTTCGGTAGGCATCTTCAGAGTATTCATGGACACTTGTTCAGACTCTTTGGCGAGATTTTTAATCTTCTCTGCATCAATTCTACGTAGGAAAAGTACTTTTTTCCTCCTCTGGTATGTCAATAGCTATAACGAGATAGTTTAAATCCCCGAGAATTCATAGGCCTGACAAAGAGAAAAATCGTTCTCGAAAAGTCGCTGTGTGATATTTTATGGAGAATTGTGTCGATTTTTGGTATTTTCTCAGAAAGAACAATGGAAATTATAACAACTTTTTGTTTTTTGAACATCATAAATGCTTTTGTTCAACTCAAATACCAATCATAGCATCTGATGCTTATGAGTTCCTAAATATACAGGGTCTTTCACGAGGAACCTCACCCATATTTATACGGGAAACTACTGAACATATTTTCATGAAATTCAGCACTTATAAGTATTTCACGATGCTGATGAAATCTAAAATATTTTCAAGGCATGAGCACCTCCGGTTTTTCCGGGAATGACGTCAACTTCCGTTTTTCAAATTAGAACACCATTTTTTTATTGCAGAAATAGATTCCTTAGAAAATTTCAAGTTATTTTGATGTAACATTTTTCAGTTTTGGTTGGAAAATTCTCTCTGAGCGAAAAAATTCGAAAAAAAAATCGAAAATAGATCTCCGCTGAAACAAGAATAACTTCGAGGTTTTTGGATGGAAAATTTTCATTTTTGGGATTTTTCAAGATGTAGAATTGATGTATCCACTTTAGAAATCGAAATCGCGATTCATGATACAGGGGGTGAAAAAATCGCTTTCAAAGTTAGGGATGACAAAATCGTGAAAAATCAATTTTTTCAAATTAGAACCCCATTTTTTTATGGCAGATATTGAATCTACGTTAAAAAATAATGTGAGTGTATGCATCACACCCTTGCCCTAAAATGGATATTTTCTGAGTTATTCACAAAAAACTGTTTTTCGTCTTGAATTTTCAGCTATTTCTTTTCCCTTCACGCCAAAAAGATGAAATTTTCAGGAACTGTTATTTGAACCATGCTGTAGATTTTTCACCCCTTCTTGAAACCGACTTCAAGTTACTATTAGGAGAACCATGGCAAACTCTCGCAGTTATAACTAGAGAAGATGCTCAAAGTTTTGACCATTAATTTCTAGACATTTATTTATACGTCTCAGGAATGCTTCGTGCGTTGCTCTTCTTATTTCATCGAGAGGAAGAGATCTGCAAAAGTGTTTAAAAACCAAATTGAGTTTCAAAACTATGAATCTAAAAATCTTAACAAACCTGAACGCATTTCTGACTCGTTCTATGCAGTCCTCTTCATCAGTCAGGGGAGTTGAGTAGACAATATTTTTTATCCTACCCCAAACATAATAGTCTAAAGGAGTTAAATCGGGAGAACGTGGTGGCCAAAGATGTGGACCATTGTTCGCCAACCATCGATCTTCAAATAGCCTGTAGAGGATATTTGACACATTGAGTGAATTGTGTGGAGGCGCGCCATCTTGTCGATACCATAAGTCATTATGGTTCTGTACTAGCGGCTCAATTATTTGAGTCAATATGTCAGAATATCTATCTCCTAAGGGAGAACATTCTTTAAATAATGCAAACATGTGTAGTGTTCTATCTTACCAGTTAAAGTCCCATCATAAATGTGAACATCGAGAATTGCATTATTTTTGATGGCGCAAAAAACATTGAAACTCCAGGTCTCTTGAAAGTTCCATTGTCTGAAGTGGTGGTTGTTCTCTTCATCCCAATAATGACTGTTATGCCTATTGAAAGAACCATTCTTTGTGAATTTAGATTCATCTGTCCAAATTATACAGTCCAAAAAGTTTTCATTCTCTTGAAATCGAATCATCATAGCTTCGCAAAACTCTGTTCTCCTGACGAAATCAGTTTCCTTCAAATGCTGTACCCTATTGAATTTATATGGGTGCATTTTATGTTTTTTTAATATTCTCCAAACACTCGATTGAGATAATCCCAGATCAATCTCGGCATCTTTGAGAGAATTTTGAGGATTCACACGAAAATATGCAAGAACTGTAATTTCGTTGTTCTTATCTTCTACTACACTTTTTTCTCTGTGTATAGTTTTCTTAACGAAAGATCCGACATTTCTCAAGTTTGTCATGGTTCTGTTAATGGTATCTCTCGTTGGTCTGGGTCGGTCAGGAAACCTCTCCATGAACAGTCGAATCGTTCTATCTACAACTTTATTACATTCTCTATGAAGTAGAATAAGATTTAAATAATCTTCATTTTTAAAATTAGGCATAGTGATCGATTTTATAACTTAATACGAATTATCACCAAATTAATAGTAAACACAAAATGCTACTGAATAAAGAGGAATTTGGCAATTAATGATATCTATCATTAAAAAAAAATGTAAAACATGGTAAGTTTTTGCATATGGTTCATAAGGAATTATTTATTTATCACTGGAGAGAAAACCGATTAGTTGAAATAAAGAGGTTTCCGATACAAATTCGAATCAAAATTCGCCATCTATTTAGGAACAACCTGTAACTTTTTTCTCTTGCATATTAGGGGAGTAAAATCTAAAACATGGTTTAAGTAACAGTTCCTGAAAATTTCATCTTTTTGGCGTGAAGGGAAAAAATAGCTGAAAATTCAAGACGAAAAACAGTTTTTTGTGAATAACTCAGAAAATATCCATTTTAGGGCAAGGGTGTGATGCATACACTCACATTATTTTTTAACGTAGATTCAATATCTGCCATAAAAAAATGGGGTTCTAATTTGAAAAAATTGATTTTTCACGATTTTGTCATCCCTAACTTTGAAAGCGATTTTTTCACCCCCTGTATCATGAATCGCGATTTCGATTTCTAAAGTGGATACATCAATTCTACATCTTGAAAAATCCCAAAAATGAAAATTTTCCATCCAAAAACCTCGAAGTTATTCTTGTTTCAGCGGAGCTCTATTTTCGATTTTTTTTTCGAATTTTTTCGCTCAGAGAGAATTTTCCAACCAAAACTGAAAAATGTTACATCAAAATAACTCTTTTTCTAAGGAATCTATTTCTGCAATAAAAAAATGGTGTTCTAATTTGAAAAACGGAAGTTGACGTCATTTCCGGAAAAACCGGAGGTGCTCATGCCTTGAAAATATTTTAGATTTCATCAGCATCGTGAAGTACTTATAATTGCTGAATTTCATGAAAATACGTTCAGTAGTTTCCCGTATAAATATGGGTGAGGTTCCTCGTGAAAGACCCTGTATACAGCGTGCCAAGAAAGTAACTCAACAATGATTTCTGTACGAAGAATTATTGAGGAAAATCCTCGCATCTGTTTATTTTCAATTTTAAAAGTAATTTATCGTATGCTTTTTTGAATTATATATTTCTCACCCTCTACGCCCTGCACCCCACTACTTTATTTTTTCAAATAGAATATATAGATTTTGATACATCCGATTACTTTGATTACCTATTCAGCGATGTGGCTAAAAGTAGAATTGGTTGTGCCGTTTTTTTATTAAAAAATTAGGAAATAATTTCAAATTTGTGATTGGAGAATACTGCAATTAGACCATTATTCTTTAGCTAATTATTTTTAAAGGAAATTTACGAATCAATGGATTTGTAATTTCGAAAGCAAGTCTCCCTATGCGTTTTTTGAATTTGAAATCTCCCACCCTTCAAGGTTCACACCCCTCTACTGTTTTTTTTCGAATACATGGATTGTGATATATATGAATGAAGGGACAATCTTTTGCATATTGAGTGGTGTGACTGAAAAAAAAAATTGTTAGGCTGTTTTTTCATTTTAAAATTAACAATTTGTGATGGGTGTCAGGTTCTTATTTTGAAATAATAAATATTGAGAAATATCCTCCTTCCCGCCGATATCTATTTTCTAAGCTTGAGAAATACATGCAGTTTTGAAGATAGGGATTTATACCTTTAACCCTCAACAATTTTTTTCTATTGGAAAAATATTGCTCGTGATATATGGCATCAAAAGTCATTCGATGACAAATTCAGTTATGTCAACGAAATTTAAATTTAACCTTAAAATTCTTGCCATGAAAATGTTTCGATGAAAAAAACACAAGTTGAAAACAGCTGCAAATTAATATACAAAATCGCAAATCAAACAACAAACGACCTTCGATGCGATATACATATAAAATAATGGATTTCTATTAACTACGCCTCATCTATAGCCCTTCTCTTTCAAACTTATGTTCGTTATGTTTGATATAACATAAGTTATTTGTTTTTAGGAATAAAATGATAATTCGCTACGAAGTTATAATTTTTCATTTGAAATAAGGTTTTTTATGAAATTTGGCATCATTCTTACGGTAAAGAACAAGTCTATCTGATCGTCTCGGAGCTCAAATATCTCTGCAACGCATCGGAATATCTGTTGAGTTATATTATGATCAAAGTGAAATTCTATCGGCATCCAAATATGTTATGCCCTTTGAAAAATTAAATTAGCTACTTCCTCTATGAGGGGTAGCTACAAAATCGTGAAACTATTTTAAATTTTCGTAGCATACACTGAAAATGAAATTCATGAAACCATCTTCAGTCGTATAATTTTGAGAGATATAAGTTCAGAATGAATGACCCAAATAGAGCTCGACAGATTTCATTTTGATTCTTCCTGTGAAACGCTTTCGAACGAATCCTTGATTTCTTCTTCACTTAAAATCACATATCCAGAAATTCCCGTCATCATCTTCAGCTGTTGGCCGAGTGTCGTTGCCAAATCCCGATCAAAGTGGGTTCCAACGCTCACTTTTCAACAAAACTGTGAAACAGTCCGATAAACGAGATGTAAATAGCTGCGGAAATCGCCAGGGGCCGGTGGGGCAGAGAGGCGGCAGCCATTTAAGCCTCCTCATACGCGGTAATTAGACGGCGTTTAGGGACACTTTGTCTTCTGGAAACACTCGCTGTCAATTACGCGTTGATGTATGGGACTCGGGACATGCATGCCCGCGCTCCAGGACGTGGCCCTCGTTCACTCCCGATTTATGTACGCTCGAGGTTTGTGCCAAGAGAACCGTCTCTGGCGGAATTTTCGAATTTGTCTTGGGCGTTGGGTATTTTTAAGCGGAGATAAGGAGCTTGTCCGTATGAAGGGAAGATTAATTGGATGGAATGAATATATCAATCTAGGATATCTACGGGGATCTCGGTTTTTATTCCCCCCGGGGAATATATGGAGAAATGTGTGTTGGTGCACTAATTCATATGCTTTTATGGGTTTCAGTTATCTCTGATCATAAATTTCATGTTTTTTCCTTTACTTCCTCCTTTTAATGATCCTTGAATCTAATATGGCAATTTAGACATCAGTCAAAAAATTTAAGTGTGAGAAATTTCTTTGATATCGTAAGTGGAGGGTTATCATCCATTATATTTAAATAAATAAACAAAATATTGGGAAATTGGACAATTTATTAACCTTATTATTCTTACGAAGCCGACGTAATCTAGAGCAACAATTCACATTGGCACGTGTTTTGACAAGACCACAGACTATTATCAAAACTACACAATTGTAAACAATAACATTGAAAATGAAAAACGTACCTGAACTAATGAATTTATATAAAAAACATCTATAACAATTGACTATATAATATACTGGGACCCTGTACATCCTCTCTATGATTAACTGTTTGATTCTTTTTTATGAAAATTATTTCACTGATATTTCTCGCATATTATCTGTTCCTTTCATAATCTAAAATTTTCACGTTATCAAAATTGAACTTATGTCCTGTCGTGTGTGTATGTGTGGCTAACGCTGTTTTGCCACTATTTGTTGGGTTGTTGCAGTCATTTTTATGTTGTCTCATTCTGTCTTTAAGATACTGTTTTGTTTGTACAGGGTCTCAGTATATTATATTGTTATAGATGTTTTTTATATAAATTCATTAGTTCAGGTACGTTTTCCATTTTCAATGTTATTGTTTACAATTGTGAAGTTTTGATACTAGTCTGTGGTCTTGTCAAGACACGTTTCAATGTTAACCTATTATTTATTTAAATCTGATGTTGTTTCATGAATTGTTGCTCTAGATTACCTTACTCTAAATTAATTTTATATATTTTGACGAAAACCTTTATTTACTGACTAGGTAAGAGATGCACACTTTTGTGAAACCATATTTCTATCTTATTGTTGATTGTTTTTAT
The DNA here is from genome assembly GCA_038502775.1 of Hippodamia convergens. Lineage (NCBI taxonomy): Eukaryota > Metazoa > Arthropoda > Insecta > Coleoptera > Coccinellidae > Hippodamia > Hippodamia convergens. Next base: position 26,009,429 of record CM076607.1, on the reverse strand, counting down.
TTCAGCCTTGAGAAAGAGGAAAGCCATCCCCGAAACGTCGGCTTCGTGGGAAAAATAAGGCTAATAAATTGTCCAATTTCCCAATATTTTGTTTATTTATTTTTTGATATCTTCACGATTCAAAAATTAGGTTAGATTTTTTAAATGATTAATCTATAACAGTCTTTGGATGGTTCAATATAAGAAAGAGTTTCTGGAGAAGGAGAAAGCCGAAAGTTAAACACTCTGGCGGAATCACCCAGGGATGTATCACTCCAAAAAGTTCCTTTGGAATTTTGAAACTACAAGATCCAAAAGCTATCTGAATCTTAGTAAAAATCAACTACACCCCCTCACCAGCTTTGCCGCCTCAGAAAGCATCTGTTGAGAATGGGATTACCGGACACTGACGAGTGTAGATTCTGTGGGCAGAAGCAAGAAACTCCTATTTACCTAGTAACGGAATGCTTTGCCATTGTTAGCCAACGGAAACAATGCCTTGGTCAAGAAGCTTGAAGGAGTGAGATATTAGCCTCGTTGAAGCTTTTCCAGATATTTGATTTCATTAGATATCTGGAACTGGAAGGCGAGATGCAAAGGGTGTGGTGACAACAGCTTTGTCAGGGGGCCCAATTGACCATGAGGTCGCAGTGGAATGTAACCCTTACTTAAACTAAACAAAAACTTGGATGATTGAACTCGGTTTACAAACTCCCTCGCGACCAAAGAGTAGAAAATTTTGGAGTTTGAATTTAGGAATCTCACAGGACAACAGTAATGAAATTTAAAATTAGGCGGGAATCCTGTATGGAGAATCTTTTTGAAACAAGATTATCAAAATATATTGATTTTTGTCTTGCTTGGTCAAGTATACGTTATATCGTTATAAGCTTCAGTTATTCTGATCCACTTCAATTCGAAGAATATTTGGTTTAGGGCATTTTGGTGTTACACCCTTTTCTGTTTTTAGAATGGAGTACCTTAGAGAAGACATCTTTTTTCTTTTCGGAGTCTTTTCGTTGGTTTCCTTCCCTGAAGAAGCCCCACGGTATTTAATTCAACGAAAGATTTCGAAGAGAGATGACCTAAACTCAAACCATTTTTACTAAAGTATTGTTATAACCTGTAAATACGTCCTTGGCGCTGCTTCAGTTGGAAGTAAAGACGCCAGAATTCAGTGGCGTATCAGAGGGCCCCGCAGACCCCGCAGTACGGGGGGGCCCCGGTACTAAGGGGGGCCCCCGCGCCAAAAGAAAAGCTTTGAATGGGGCCCCCAATAACTTATTGAACTTGCCGATTCGCGATATGTTTCTGATGATATAACGAACAAAACCTAAACAGTGAAGGTACAGTTATTATTCTCGAAAAATAGATTAATATTTGTGAATTATATTCAAAAAACATAAAAGGTTTACAGTGATTCGATTAAACATATCACTGAATCACACCCTGTGCTAGCCTATTTTTAAGAGTTTTTTATATAGCGTCAAGTTTTTCGGCATTTCCCTTTGATCGTTTTTTTAGGAGCACGGCGGCTTATATGACGTGTTGTTCTTCAGGCGGCTTATCTCGTATTGCAGAAATTATTGTCAATTCTCCAATCCGGACATTTTTATGAAGAAGGGAAAAATATTATGAAATCTTTTTATTTCCATACTAGTAGTGAGAGAAACAAGTGTTTGAATACGAAAACACGTTGTGAGTTTGTTTATATTCAAAGACAAAGTTTTCAATATTCTCACTTTTTTAGTGCTGTTAGTTTCAGGATTACAATTTCATTGAAGGTTAGTTCTAAAATTAATTGCGTAGCTTATTTATCCGTTAAGAAATGTCTCCTGTATTTTTTCAATATTCATACATTTCAATATTAAAAAAAAGAAGAGTTATTGAATGCGCAATTTAGGAACGGCAGTTTGAATATCTTATAATTTTTTAAATATTAGAAAAAATGTCAGAGAGGAAAAGAAAATATTTGAGTGGAGCTTGCAAATGAGAACCCCAAGTAAAAATAAACATAAATCGCAGAGGCTATAGCCTGTACGCAAAAAACTGAAACAATGCTTTTCGAGGCTCTCTTTAAACATCGCCAAATGATCGATTGGGCTTATAATAATCAAAAATTATCTTTGGACTTCAATGTCGCAAACTCGTCTATCACACTTTCAAGCTTACTCCAGCTTGGAACAAGAAGCTTGGACATCGACAAGTTAATAAATATGTCTGAACAAAAAAATTAGAAATAATGAACTTTTGTTAAATGATTTTTCAAATTCTTTATGACATTGATTTATTCCCAGTCATTTTTATATCAGAATCTTTATTATTTTGTTTAGAAATTCTTGTTATTCGATATCATACATAACATAGATCTATGAAGGGGGCCCCCGACTAGAATTTTGCGGGGGGGCCCCCAAATTCTGCGCTACGCCACTGCCAGAATGAATGAGTTTTTGATTAATAATCCCGTACTGCAATACATTTGATCGGTCAGAGGAAAAGTGGTATAAGTTACAAATTCCGAATTTTTGAATTATACCGATATTTAGAGACATAAGGTTGCATATCATTCTTCAAATAAGTGGTATAAGTTAAATCATCTTTTTGACAGAGTATGTAACAATCTTTTCCATACCTATCAATGCGATTTTTAATCAATTGCAACGTGAAACCTTAATTTCCCAACATTTCACTTAATTGGAGATATGCATTTTTTCTCTGCCTCGTCGACCTTATCGACAGAAGCATGAGATTTGCTAAACAATTCTGCTGCGTTTAGCAGGTTTGATTTCCAACGTCTTTAGGACTTACAGTTGTCCTTTACCGAGAAATGATGACTTAATGTCGCAGACATTGAAAGCATGACGGAATAACATGTTGTTTTTCGACACAGGGGAAAACTTGTAGTGCAAGGGAGATTATAGACAACATCGTTTTGCTTGCCTTTGTCAGGCTTTAGTAAACAAATGTTGGTACACATAGGGGCTGGAGCAGTCAAAATTACAAGGGCAGTATCCTCCCCAACAATATCCACTCACTTATGGGACTGCTGAGCAACAGCACTAGCAACGATTAAATGAGCGGCATCCTCAGCAGGATAAGCTACTGCAAGAATGAACATACGTTTTTACCACAATATGATGGTCTACAACTCCCATTCTATGACATTTTGTTCTAAAGCTCTTAGTTCCATAGATATTCTACGTTTTAAAGTAAAACAATGTGTTTTTTCAAAAAGTGTAAAAAGTTGCCATATTTCTACTTGTTCAAAATAAAATGTCGTGGTACGTGTTAGAAGCAGAATTCAATGCTGAACACTTTTGAATATGATAATGTTTTTGATAGTGTGCTTCGTTTAGGAAATGAAAAACCTAAAATAGTCCAAAAATTTCGAGGTTTTTCGAACGTCTCGACAAACGCTCCATTGGGAAATTGGGGCAAAACTCTTATTAGAGCCTAACGAAATGATTAAAACAGTTCACCGAACTCCACTAATCATTTCCAGGCACACCATTTTTTGAAGTTAATTTGCTTGGCCTAATATGAAAGTAGGTATTTTTTATTCTAATATTTATAAGTTTCTTTGGAAGCACTCTTCATAAAACGATTGGGAAATGTGTGCTAATTGAAAATCGTGATCGTTTTCTTTCAGATCGCATTATTATATGGCATTTATGGATGGAGCTTGCAAATGCGATGAATTACTAAAAATTTTGTGAAAGACCTTGATGATCGTGACGACATGGTGATAGTTAATATTCCAGTTAAAAATGCCAAGAAACGACAAACATTCATTGTTTCTGATAAAATAATAAGCGAAGTGTCCGTCTTGGCTTTATATCAAAAACATAAGAATTTACGACAGCCAAAACCACTCTATTCTTGATGTTTTATCAATTATTATAAAGGAAAATGATCTGTATTCCTCGAGGAAGCTTTTCTGGAAATATCGTTCTTCATGAATTGAAGAATTGTTCAATTAATATCAGTCGTTGAGTTTTTTATTATCCATTTTATTATTATTTAATTTTATTGATAGAAATAAATACTATTTAGTAATAGTTTTCTTTTCATATACCTAATCAACTTAAACTGCCACAAGTATTTGATGATAATTTCCCTATTTCAATGAAGTTTTGTGAAATACTCCCGAAATTCAAATAAAAATTCAGATTAGTGACTTTTATATTGTATCTTGGCAGTTGGTGTGACTTATGGAATTTGAGAGATTACGCAATTTGAATTGATTTGATTTGAAAATTGAGAGGCTTTGGGGTCAGTACTGACAACCACAAAACGAAAAATATAACAGAAAACAATGCTGTAATGAGTTTCATTACAGCACTACTTTTAGTACTGTAATAAACTTATTACGATACTGAAATAGAGAATAGTATATTCTGAAACAATATGCAGAATGAGCTCCTATTCCAACACGAATGAGAAATTCGAAAGCGAGCGACGAAGGAGCGAGTTTTCGAAAGCATGAGTGTTGGAATGGCCTTCTGCAACGAGTATTAGACGATTTTTTCTATTTCAGTCAAGTTTTGTGAAATACTCTTGAAATTCAAATAAAAATTCAGATAAGTGACTTTTGTATTGTATTTGACAGATTACGGAATTTGAATCGATTTGATTTGAAAATTGATAGGATTGGAGGTCAGTACTGACAATCCCAAAACGAAAAATATAACTGAAAACAATGATGTAGAGAATTCATTACAGCCCTTCTTTTAGTACTGTTATGAACTCATTACGATACGGAGATCTCAAATTAGTTCATCTACAACGATTTCAAATAAAATATTAATTGAACAACATTATTCTTGTGTTTCTCGCATCAAGAGAATAAAAGGGCCAGATAAACGTACCTTCTTCGCGACTTCTCGTACAGTGCATAAAATCCGCAGAAGTAGAAACAACGTTATCTTCAGACCTCTCATAATCGTCCATCTTCTGTTCACTCAAAGCTACACAACCACTTCCAACAAAATCAACACTACAGTCCTGGAAATTTTTCTGTATCTCCTGAGGATGAAGACATCCGGCATTGCCAGAAGATCCAACAGTTTCATCTTCACTTTTCTTGGACAGAAGGGAGTCTATGGAAAAACTTGAGAACCTCAAGGTTTTTCCATTGACGTCGACTGTTTTCGGATTTGGCTCTGTCATTTTAATCCCGCGCAAAGGCAATATCAGATGAGACTTTTGGCAAACCACTGCACTCAAATTAGTGGCAATTATCTGGAGATGAGTAGATGTGTTCATTTAGTGAGAACGCGGGTGGAGTCTAATGAAGCTGAGCCATTAAAACCAGCCAATGAGATTTCGTACAAGGACCATGTGGGCGTAACCGTGCTATATCTTTAACGAGGTTGTTATTAATACACCGGCTGTTTCGTGGTCATGTGTTCTTGTATTTTTTTTGTTCAAATGATTCACTATTAAATGGGAGTTTTTGACTGTTCAGATAATTAATTGGGTATTTGTAGGCGTTCATTTGGTTATTGAACTCTGAGCAGTCGTTTTTGAATATTTCTTTCTGGCTGCATTTTCGTCTGCGTCAATGAATGACAACGCGTTCCTGAGATCTCTGAGCCTTGGAATTGAAAATGGTGTTCATTTCGATGATTACTATTTTGAATTCATCTATGTTTCACAAAGTAAGAGCGTTTTATAGACAGCTTTTTATGTAAGGATAGGAGGGCTTCAATAGAAACCGTTGAACAAAATTCTATTGAAGGAGTAATAAAGCATATTATATTCATTAAATGCGCATAAATGACAAAAGCTGATACTTACATGTCGAAAGTGTGCATCATAAAATACAATTAGAACCTACTAACATCTCTGTATATATTGAACATCCTCCTTCAAAACTGACTGCAAAGATTTGACATGTGAACAAATCTGAAAAATTTCACATAATCAAGAGTCCTAGCAATAATATCAGCTACCTGTTCATTGGTATTAACATAAGTAACATTATGAGTTTCTTAACTATTGAATATATTTGAAAGTGATATTTCACTTCAATATGTTTACACCTTTTATTATTTTCAAAATTTTGAAGTAATTTGATGGTACCTACTTTGAATATCTTCATATACTGTTACTGCTATATCATATACAGAATATTTGTGATTGACTTAGATACATAATGCAACAAATTCAGACTCTGGTTCAAAAGGTAACAATTGATTGCTTTTTGAATTCCAGGGCACTGAATAATCAAAGAATTTGAAACAAAATCGACAGCATCTGTACTTTAAAAGGTAACAATTGATTCCTTTTTTGAATTCCAAGACACTTAATTATCAAAAAGATTGAAAGTGTTTTATTTACACTTATGTCAAAATTTAAAAAATTTTAACATTTCCGCATCTCTATTGATGCGTAAATGTTTCCTTTTTTCACCGATCTACAAGATGTATACTGAGTTTTTTCAAGTTCTAGAAGAAAAATTGAGAAAACAAATAAAAAACCTATATTTTTCTTCGAAAAATATATTAACAAAGAAAAATATCTGAAAAAAATACAGTGTTTTTTTGCATAATAAGAGATGCGTCTAAACTTTCTATTTCTATTCCACTTGTACATGTTGTTTTCATTTTTGAAATCATTTTTTACGTTTTGAGGGAGCATTTATTTTTCTTTTTTAACTCAGATCTAAGGCCAAAATGTTACTAAACATGGGTCATTTCATCCTATTGCCTAGTTTTGTTTTTGTGATATTCATTTGACAAAAAGGTCCAAAAGGGATAGAGCAAAATCCGACAAATCCGAAAGGTATTTTGAAGAATTGCATCCCTGTAGATATGATTTTCTGTCCAAAAACTTAAAGATGACAACGTATTTTGCCATTGCACTAATGTGTTATTTTCCACTGATTTTGAATTATATCTATGACTATGAATTCGGAATTGTTGAATCTGGTTTCAAGTAGTTTCTACCATTGATTGAAACATTCTTGGGAAGATACCCAACCATACGGCACAAAACGAGTGCAAAATTAAAAAGACCGATATGGCTATTTTGTTTTACCTAAAGACACAGAGATGGCTACGCGCAACTTTTTTAGCAAAATAATTATGACTAGAGGCTAGAGGCACATAGATGGCGCTAATCCATAGCTATCCCAAAAGACAGAACCACAGAGTACGGGAGAAAATGAAACGCAACTCTTTGCTTCCTTTCCCCATATTTTTGGTTATAATTTTAAACTTCTAACATAACAACAAAATTTTTTGATGATTTTCAACAGGTTGTATCCCAGTGAAAAATGATCCTATAGGAAATAAAAAAAACCTACTTTTGAAGCTTGAAGACTCTAGTTTCGTTATTCTTTGTTTTACCATTTGCAATCCTCGGATAAAAAAGGAAGAAAAAATTTTCGAGCTAGACCGATGCAAAGGTCGCATAGCCTGTTTATTCAGCTCTAATTTGCTTCTTACGACCCTCGAATTTGATCATTTGTCTTCAAGATATCCATTTTGAATGAAAAATATCCTTTTTCCTGTTAATTTTTCCAAAATTTCCATCAATCGGTCCAAGAAAACCGCTAAACCGATCGATCTACCGATTCAGGGGGAACTTTGGGGAACATCAGGCTGTAAAATTTTCTTATAACCCCCAATATTGACGAAGATACAATCCATTAAACAAAAAATTGACTTTTTTTGGTCTTTTTTCACGTTAATTAAGCATATCATATTTTTGTAGGAAATATTCTGCTAAAACAGAAACCTCCTGTTGGCTCGCAAGGCGATCAGTAGTTCCGGAAATAGCAGTAAATTGAGTGAAAAAGGATCTTTTTGCATTCAAAATCGGATATCTCGAAGACAAATGGTCATATATCGGATATGAATAAACAGGCTATGCGTTCTTTGCATTGGCCTAGTTCTGAAATATTACTCTATGCGCGTAGAGCAAAAATAAAAATTTTGAAAACTTTCTTCCTGATTTATCCGAGGATTGCATGGCTACCAAGAATCCGCAAAATTGTAAACCAATGAATTGAGAAACTTAAATTTTCAACCTTCGAAAGTAAGTTTATTATCGTTGATTGAAGAATACTTCAATCAACGTGTCTACAGATAGGGAAAAAATTTGTTTCAATACGCTTATATACTCCGGCTACCTGATTCATTTCTCCAACTAAAAAATATAAAAAAATTATTAATTGTCTCTCAGGGAACGGTCTCCTATTAAGCCCTCTTCTTTCATTCGAATTAATTCAGTTTCTAACGAATATCCCAAATAACAATTTCGGTCTGAGAAAGGCCTGAAATTCTTGCATTTTAAGATATTCAGATGACATGGACTTCGAAATTTTATTGCATCATAGCATCAGTCACCTTAACGGAAGTACGCTGAACAATAAATGAGGCCTGGCTTCGGCAATTTTGCTCTCATCGAGGTCTGATTGAGGGACGAAACAAAGACAGTTGCATTGCTCTTTAGGTAAGGTTTTTTGATCGTACAATTAAAGCTTTGTGAAACCCGCCCATATACTTTTAAATATTAGTAGATAATTGTCTTTGACTTGTAAATATATTTTAACAATAGATTCTTGGGACTGAAAAAAACTTTTTTGAGATATTATTTTTCCAATTCAGACAAGATAGTAGACTTCGAATCTGATTAAATTTCTAAATAAACCAAAACAATAGTTAACCCAATAATCAATAACAATATCAATAATAAGGAATATCTAGAACTTGTTACCTTAAATTAGGTATCCTAAAATTGTAATGACAGTTAGTAGAGTAGGCCTACAGGGGAAAACACGTTAAAAAACGGTGGGGTGGAAATGTGTGCACAGCATGTATAATGTGACTCTCAGAATCGCGAAATCTCAGGAATGGCAACTCTTGGGAAAAAATCATAAGGACCGTTTCTGTAGACAATTTCAAGATTTACATTTACTTTTGTTTGAAGTTTTTTTTTTAAAAAAAAACCTTTTTCGAGAAAAAATCTAAAAAACCTAAAAGTTTGACCTTTGTCCCGAATAACTCCTGACGCACACATAGGATTGATGGGCCTTTTGAAACTTTATTTGTAATGGTAAACCCTAGCTCTCCACCATGTCTAAATTGACCTAACTAATACTAATGCACCGTTTAGGCTAGGTCCACATATGCGATTTTCTGTTGCTAAAATTCGAACGAACATTTTTTGTGTGAGTGTGAAATATTTTTTGTTACTGTATGAGGTCCTATTCATATTATTTGGCTTGTGATAGCAGCTTTACGCTCTACTAGCTCTAAAACGCAATAGGTTTTTCAGAAAAATCTATAGTTGTGATACTTTGTTCTGAATAATTTTTTATCGGGCTTAATTCGTGTTGAGTTTTCTTCATGGACTGTGTTTATGTTATGTTGTGTTTGTTCACTAATGGTGCAAATTTTGTTAATTTTCATTTGTGATAATAATGAATTGTTTTAGGTGAATAGAAAGAAACATCTGATCTGGACATCCTGAATTGCAGTTAATTCTGGTGCAAAATATTTCTACCCTTCAGTTTTTGTCCATTTCTAGAGTAAGTCTCAACAATTCAGGAAATTCTGTACCTACATTTGAAAAAACCATCCAAAATTTGTAACTGCATGTTTTATTCTATTTCGATTCAAGAATGACGTGTACAGGTTTTGTTATGATTTCGTCACACACTTCAACTGATTGATGCTCCCGATATTAGTCCATCCTGACTAGAACTGCAGAGGAAACTTCAACTATTCGACAGGTCATGGGAAAATAGGCAAAACACAACCGGTGCAACGCCCAGTGGTGTAACAAGAGATACGCACGATTAGGATTTTCGTCCCACATGTTTTGCGGCACAGGGATAGACACATAACACCTCCGCAAGAATTCGGGGTGTTAAAATTTCAGCCGGTTTGGCGCCACTCATTAGACGTAATAAGGCACATCCCGTTCGGAAATCGGGAACGCTTGAACGGATTTCGCAGGTCGTTTTCTTTCGGGGTTGAATGAAAACTATTTCATTTTCATTAAGAACTTTCATTAAGTCATCAGTGACACTTTTCTAAACGATGAATGTTGATGAGGGATATGAATACGGTTGATTTTTGACAGATTTTTATTCACAAAACCAACGTTTCGGAAGAAAGGCCGACTAGTTTAGATTTTATTTCAAAATCTTCATCAGGGCTCTGAAATGGAACACAACTACATAATCTCAGATATTCGAAACTTAAAATACCGTAAGCAGGGGTTACTCTGCAACAGTTTTCGAACATTATTTTACATATTTTTTTCATTTACCGACATAACTTTTCCAAGTTGAGATATGTGAAATTTTTATGTTTTGGGTAATAGTTACTCTTGTTGAAATTATGGAGGCACAATTAGAAATATTTTTTTTATTTTTTCAAAAAGTTGGCAAAGTCACCAAGCGATAAGGGTTACTTTGCCAACAGCTTTAAAACCGCTTGTAATGAAATCTGCCCCCTCCCAATGGGCAGCTTTGTCACATTTTCATGTTTTATTTTTATTATCTGTTCCATATAAAAAAACAAAAGGGTAGTAACTTCATAAATAAGCACGAAACTACTAAATGAAAAGGGAAATAAACTTTATTCTTGAAAAAATACAAATGAAACATAAACTTTACAAAAAATAATAAACAAAATAGTAGGTACCTTGGTATTTCAGACTAATTGTTAAAAAATACAAAAAAAAACAAACTCTACAGTACAATAATAAACAAAATTAAAATTCTTTGGTATAGGTACATGCCAATCTCAGTCAAGTAAGTGAAGAGCATTTATAAATTATAAATATCTAACTTGGCTTTGAAATAGTGCAAGCCCCTACGAATTTCTGGAGGTGGCAATTTCTTTATAATATCCACTTCTCGCATTAGAGAAGTATCCTCAACTAAGGGAAACGAATAACTTTTATTCTTTTTCCTTAAAAGTGTTACATCAAACTCATCATTTCCGACATTTTCAAGTATTTTTCCTAGAAAATGTCGACACTGTTTTTTTGTTGGGAATGCCACAACAACAAAGTCTCCTAGACTTAGTGATTTGCTATTCATCTCCTCATCTTCATTGTCTTCAGTTTGGTTGTAGTCGTCGTAGTCTTCGTTTTCATTTCTTTTGTTTTGGTCTTCGTTTTTGTTTTCTCTCTCAATTCTTCATTTCCACTTCCTTCATCTGAGTTTTCTATTGCAGTTTCCTCAACAGACACGTCGTCGCTCTTAGGAAGTTCAAAATCTTTTGCAGACACAGATTTTCCTGTGCAAAGTCACCCTAAAAATTTTAGCAATTTAGAAAAAAAATTCTAACTATAAAAACATTAATGCAAAATGTGCAATACCTTCCTCTATAGATACACTACATACTACATACGCTTTGGTAGCGGTCAAATGTTTGGCTATCTCTAGCCAGGCCTTAACATTTCCTATATATTAATTCCTGACAAAATACTCACCGACTCACCACGCCACTACTCCAGCTAGCAACGTACTTACCGGCAAACTTCGTCTGCACGCGGAAGAATCGGATTTCGCCGCCTCGATTTAACAGTCGCCACCACAACATTTATGCCAATGTTGAAATTAGAAATTGAAAACTGTTTTGTTGCAAAGTTACCTGCGATGGCAAAGTAACCCCTGCTTACGGTAATTAAAAACTTCGAGGGGAACTTTCAGGGACGGGCCCAAGGGGGGGGATGGGGGGGGATGATCCCCCCCAATGTTGAATGAAGTTGGCAAATTTTCAAACCAGTTGGAAGATTTTCAAGGGAGTTGGAAAAATTTCGAAGCAGTTGGAAAAATTTCAAAGCAGTTGGAAAAAATTTCAAAAGGGTTAGAAAAATTCCAAAGTAGTTGGCAAAATTTCAAAGCATTGGGAAAAATTCCAAAACAGTTGGAGAAAGTCCAAAGCAGTTGGTAAAATTTCAAAGCAATTGTAATACATCATTCCAAGGGAGTTATGAAATACGAAGGAATCTGAATTAGAAAAAACAAGTTTGCAATCAGTACTTGACAATATATGTATAGCCGACAATAAATTGTATTCAACCCAATATTTTTATCAACAAGTGTTGGAAAAGATGCGGCCTCAAGAAGTAGGCACCCAGTTGTAAATTTTTCAGTTACGTCGCATGGACTGTGTCATAAAAAAACCATCTGGTATCATAAATTTAAGCTGTAACTATCAGATAAGCAGAATCATCATTAGGTACGCTCTTCGTACATATATTGTGTTATAGTTTTTCACTAATGGTGTTTCCGGAAGTAATTGCACAAGTGCATCAGAATAACCGATAATTTTGCATGACAGCGTGTTGTCTAAAAACTGCATGAGTCCATTTTCATTTTTGGAGAAAGAGCCCGACACCGAATGCAGTTTTTCAAAGACAACAAGCTGGAATGCAGAATTATCAGGTCATTTTGATGCATGAGTGTAATTCGGGTGAATATTGCCCGAAATTGCTATGGATACGAGCAGTGCAATTATCGCAGGGATCTTTCGCTCTCTACAATGCAATTATCGCTGTAATTTTCGATAATTGCATTCTATTTACATGAACTTTTTGACAGGAGGGAAATATTCACGAAAATCGAGCCATCTGGTCCAGAAGTATCTAAAACAGTCAAAATCAAGCAATTTGGGATACCCTGTACATACATTTAAAGAATTAACCAAAAAAGATTCAAAATGAAGTTTGAGTTATGTGGTGCCTTATAAAAAATTTTAAAAATATTTATGAACAGAAAATGCACGAAGGAAAACAAGTGTGAGAAAAAATTTTGGGTAGTGACCACAGAATATCGGAAGTCACAACAACAATCTTTCAAAACACCAAATATATCATCAATTCCAAACACTAATTGCAATAAACGCCGCAAAAAAGTTCGAAATCGCCAACTGAAATTAGGAAAATTTTTTCAAAATTGTTTCTTCAATATGAGTGATTTAGGTCAAAACCATTTCCCTACCAAATCAGGAATCTATTTTTTTTAAGAAGTATCTTGATTTATGACACACACTTTGACATACTTTTTCTGTGTAAACTAGGGAGTTATTTTGCTTTTCTTTATTTCATAAAATCTGTAAGCAAAAGTAATTCTTATTTTTTATCAAACGAAATATATTTTCCGAAAATTTTGTTCCCATTATTCTGTGAAATGGATCTATGTTAGGGATGAGCAGTTTTAATATTTTGAATCTCATAAAAGTGGTAAGTGATTAACTTTAATTTTTCATCTACCCAACATTCAATCATGTATATTTCTTTATTTTATGGAATCTGCTTTTTTGTGAAAAATATTTTGTTTTATGATGCTTGAAATTTTGAGATACACCAAATAATGAAAATGAACTAAGTTAAAGAATGAAACAAAAACTGTGTCTCAAAGTTTCGAACATACTTCAAAGTAGTCCTCACAGAAAAAACGATTCCATAAAATAAAAAATCAACGTTAATTTCTCATCACTTTAATTCCCAATATTTACTCCTTCCACGGCATGAAAAGAATAGATTTTTCAGAAAAAATATTTTCTCTGATGAAAATGAGCCGTGCCTTCGCTCCCAGATTCCACGAAATGAAGAAAAGCTACAAAACTGAAGAAACAAACAAGTAGTGTTTCTCAAAGTTTCAAGCAACATCAAGATACTTTTTATGAAAAAAAAACTACATAAAATCTACTTAATTGAATGTTCGGTAGATGGAAAAAAAGTTAATTACTCCTCACTCTGTTGAAATTCGTTATTTTGAATTGTTTTTTGCCGAAACAAATATTATACCGAAATATATATAACGAATTCCTGTAAATTCAATGTCAAGTTGGAAAATTTTCGATGGATTTCCCCCCCCCAAAAATTTGGTTTCGGCCCGTCCCTGGGAACTTTTACATTTTCAAAAGCCTGAAGGTACTGGTATTTTGTGCGATGGTAAATGTAGTAGCTCACAATCAAAACACCATTTGCAAAAATATTTTTGTACTTATTTTAGCCTCAGTATGTCAAATTCTAGGGGGAGAAGCAAAATTTTAGAGGTGGCCCAAACGTGTTCCGTTGCATAATTTTGGCTGGTTAAGAATTCAACCTTCAATATTGTAAATTGTGTGGTGGCAAACCTGATAAATCCAATGAGTTCAAAAATTTGTAGTTTCATTCCCGTTTGTTGCACTATCTGTAGATTTATGACAAAGCAGTGGACCAATAATTTCACTTTGAATAATCAAATTTACCTCCATTGTGAATCGGCACGCCAATTACTTCTGCGCAAAGACTAAGGTCTTCTAAGGAATTCCGAGGCTTCAGACTTTTAGGCAACCCAAAATACGCAGTAATTGTTCACATTGCTATCTAATGGCGATTATAGTAGACGGGGGATTCGTTCAGAACATTTCGTCGTAAAACGTCAATATTATTAGAAAATGTAGTTCACCATATTAATATCAAATATAATACTTTCACGAAAACGCTATTAACCGTAGCGACACCTACTGGCGTTATTCGCAAGAAGAAAAATTATTTCCTATTCCTATTCCTATATTTTCAATGTATTTTATGTTAACCCCTGCCGAAGAAGAATCCAACAAAAAATCTTTCATAACAAACAGTTCATTCAATCTTGAGTTATAAATGGTGTAACCAACAAAATGGCCTACTTAATTTTATATATTAAGATGTGTATGTCCGTGTGTTCATTTGTCCTCTATGGTCTCAGAAACCAGATGACCGATTTTGATGAAACCTTCACTATAATGTAGGGAATTTATTTTGGGAGGTTTTCATGTAGGGTTAATTCCTAATAACGAAGAAATGAAAAAAAATTGAGTTTTCATGAAAAAGTTGGTAATTAACACGGATTTTTCAGGCTTTTATGGCCGACGCAGGTTAAACTATAAGCGATAGAGAAACAGTCCGACAATTTTGTAGTACCGAAAAAGTTCTATAAAAAAAAAACCGCGACGGCATATGTCTAACTGCTGATTACAACCCACGATAACCATTGTCAGTTCAAATCAGAATAATGTTCAATTTGAAGAGGACTCCTGACTGGCATGGAATGAATTCATATAAAAATGAATGTGATTGTTATCTACGGCCTTTATTTCTGCTGATAAATGATTTTTACAGTATAGTTTTATAATGGATACTTTAAAAATTACCGCAGGTTGAACGAATGCGAATTTGAGAAAAAATTATTGAATCTACGGGAGATCGCTTCGTCACGTAGTCACGTGCCTGTCTCTCCTTCGATACGAGGTTATGAATGTGGGGCCCTATCAGTAACGTTTTAAATTGAAATATTACGTGAGCGGAGCAGCAGGTTTGAGCTGGTAATTATATAAATCGATTAGAAAATGGTCAGAATAAGCTTATTACTTATACAGGATGGTTCACAATGATCCCGTATTTGCGAGGCTCATAACTTTTGATATAGTTAACTCGTCAATAATTCTTGTACGAAGAATTATTAAGGAAAATCCTCGCACCTGTCGATTTTTTACTTACAAAAGCCATTTATCGTATGCTCTTTTGAATTTGATATTTCTCACCCCCTACGCCCCTCACCCCTCTACTTTATTCTTTCAAATGGGAGTGTATGGATTGTGATATGTACATCAAATGAATATTAATTTGATTTCCTATTCAGCTCTGTGGCTAAAAGAAGAATTGGTTGTGCCGTTTATTTATTAAAAAATTAGGAAATAATTTACAATGTGATTCGAGAGAACTGCAATCAGACCATTATTCTTCTACTAATTATTATTAAGGAAAATCCAGGAATCCATGGATTGGTAATTTCCAAAGCAGGTCTTCCTATGCTTTTTTTAATTTGAAATCTCTTACCCTCTACGCTCCACGCCATTCTAATTTTTTTTTTCAAATAGAAATATATAATTGTTTTCATCTGTTTGCTTTGCGATCTTACATTAATTCGTAGCTGTTTTCAACTTGTGGATGAATTTTTTTCATCGTAACATTTTCATTGCAATGTACTTGGTAGGTAGATCTGCATGAACACTCCATTATTACTGATATTAGGTTATTTATTAAATTTTTTCGGCATTTAAAAAAAATTGAAAAGAATTATAACTTTTTTGGGATTAAGAATGAATTTACTGAAGATTCTTCCATGTTGGCCACGACTTCTTGTTAGGTGAACTGTTCGAGAAGTCCAATTTTGAGTTACTTTTTCGATCATATCATCTGGAACCTATCTCACGTGTGATGTTGTCTACTAGTTCTTGAATTGATGCTAGTTTATCTGCATAAACAAGAGATGCATTTCGCAAGTTCTCATTTGATAAAATTTAAAAAGTCTGAAATATCACAAATCTATTTCGTACTTTTTGTCGCACGAACAAGAAATTCATGATCATCTGGATGGAAAGTTCTTTGTTAAATTAGGGATTTGCCTAATGATTTCAGCCCACATCCATTCATCATTAGGCAAATGAAATTCATGCAACTTCGGCATTCGTAGATTTCGTTCAGAAATTTCAGCGATGTTAATTTGCAGGCGCCTATTTCCTGGAGACCCGAACATTTGTCAAATGATCATTAATTTTCTTGGACTTCTGGTGAATACACAGGTGCATGAGATGTAGTCAGATGGGCGTCTATCCGAAACTTTTCGAGGCCATATTGAGCAGAATCCCTAATCTTTTTGAGCGATAAAGTTATAAAGAATTGACGACCAAAAAATATTTATGATAAGTGAAGTAAGTGGCCCTGAAGACTAGAGAAAAACGCGTCTTCAACATGTTACAACATTTCAAGAATAATATTTTTTGACAGTCTTATTTTCATTTCTATGAATTGGATAGAGTTCTCAGGGTGAGACGATAAACACTGTGCAGTGAGTATTGTTCTTATGTTGAATTTGGAACCAATTCTTCTGATTTGTTTTTAAAGGCCAGGAACAAAAGGAATTGAATTCAATCAAATTGATTGTTTTTGACTATTTCTGATCTCTCTAAATTCGATAATGTTCAGATATCGATTAGCGTTTGTCCCTTTCTGAAATATCCATCTAAGAAGGAAAGTATATTAATCTGTTCTAATTCCATTGTGAATTTTGTTGTAGGTTCTGCATTTTTGATATGATCAAAAACATTTCAATTATTTATTTGCTTATTTTCGTTTGTTTAAATCGAAATAATGATAATAGTTCGAAGTATTTTTTTTTGTTTCATTGTCAAGCAACAATTTCTTGTAAGGATTTGGCCACTGACAAATTAGAGCACGAGTTTACGCAAGGACTTGATTCTATCATACAAAAAGTGTTTCTAATTCATATTTTTCTAAAGAGTAGTAAAGAAAACCTTAAAAAAGTTTTTGAAAAAAAATATAGGTATAACTTGTGAATTAAATCTGAAACAAAAACGTTTGTCGAAGATATATGAAACTGAATGAATGACAGAAATAAAGAAAAGAGGCAAAAGTGGAAACGCCATCTCAATCAATTCGTCAATCTGGTCATCTTGATGTATTTAAATTTCATTATTGCGGTGAAATAATATCAGTAAATGATGTTGTCTTTGTGAAGATTTTATTTCCAAGTGTACCTATTACCTTTCAGGTTTTTAACCCAAGGCAAGACTGGAAGGTGATAGAATATATAAAACGTTAGTTTTGGCTCATTAAAAGTTCAATTCAGAAAATGAGTCTCCCCCTACCACTTCATCTGGATAAACTTGGTAAATTTGGTTTTGTGAAGATAACGTTTATTTTTTTTTGTATAAAGGTAGACAATCATACAAACTACATTCGATACTGAAACATGACAAATAAACAGTGATGGACCGCAAAGCCATAGACTGTCCGGTTGTACAAATCATGCCAAAAATTCAAAGACCGTAAATAAGCAAAACGAATAAATAGAAAATCCAATGAGATATATGCCCAATTCAAAATTCACACACACAAACACATTCAAAATAATATCATCATCATCCATGTAAGGATAGATAGAAAAGTATAATAAAAAAATAGAGGATAAGAAGAGGAAATAAGCAGGGGATGGTTGTAAGGTTGAGATTTCCCAACATGCATAACTAGGAGTTCTCATACTCCGAAATTCTGAGTTTTTTAGAAAGTCAAAAAAGTTTGATTTTTACCAAGTATAGGTATTTAAAAAAGTATGATCTTTCTCAAGTAAGGGAACAGTTCTGCTTGAATAATTCAAATTATGAAGTGACAATTTTTCAAAATGCAGAACTTTCTACTGTTTTTTCGACCTGGAAACGTTGGTAAATTTCGGGGCGTTAAGATAGAAAATAAAAATACTAAAAAAAATGAAAATGAAATAAAAGAAAGGAAGAGAGAATAAGAAAAGGGAAAGAATCAGGAAAAGGTTGGGATTTCCTAACATACATGACTGGGTGTTCCCCCATACCTACTCTGAAATTCTGAGTTTTTTTGAATGATCAAGAAAGTTTGAGAAATCAAATGTAAGGAAATATCCTGCTCCTATCACCCAAATTGAGTGACAATTTTTCAAAATTCAGGACTGTTCTCAGCTTTTTCGACTTGGAGTAGTTGGCAAATTTCGGGCCGTGAAGATAGAAAAAATAATAAAAGTTTGAATCTGTCATAACTTCGTCATCTGATGTTGGATTTTCCAGCTACAAAATGTTCGATCTTCCACAAGTTCGGGAACAGCTCTGTTTGTATTGTGTTTCGGGTTACCAACATTATTTAGGGACCTATAATTAATCGATAATGGTTTGTTTGAAAATTTTGCTTTGCAGTGGCTTCGTTTCGTTTTTTTTGTTCGTATCATTTTGCTGTAATTGACGTGTTTTCTTTTATGAATGTAATTCCGATTATGAAACTACACACTTTTATAATAGTGTTTGTATATAATTATTTTATTATTAATGGAATGCGGGCAAGATCTAGTCGACTCACTGGAAGAGTCAGCAGAAGCCTGGACAGATCTAAGAATCGAAGGATAAAACTTTGATAATTTATTTTTCTTTCGTTTATAATATAATTATTTGCCTCAATTTTCTAATTTCTTTTCTGAATTTAAATAAAGAAGTTATTTACGTATTCATTGTATAGGTTTCTTTGTTCATTCGAATGAAGAGTCTTTTCAAATTTTCATTGTATCCTTCATTCGAATTTCAATTCTTCGGTATTTCTTGATGGGCACAATATTATTAATGCAAGTTGTTTCGTTACATTCGTATCGAATATTCCTATAGATGGTGGAGATGTTGGAAAACCAAGGACCTTGATCCCAGGTAGAATAATTATCATTTTTATTCTTATAATTACCAAAACCATATTTTTTTATGCGTACCTAATTGGGTATAAAAATTCAGCCGATCTTTGGATGGCGAAGCAAAGAACTAAATGTAATAGTAGGAACAATTCCCTAACCTTCGTTTTTCTGAATTGTGGAGTTGGGAAAATTTGACATACTCCTTCCCCCTGGTTTTTCTTCTCGCTACATCACTCTGAATTATACAAAACAAACAAAATCGCTCCAATACCGGAAATTTCTAGATCTTCCGAACTTCTGGTTCGAATCAATCAATTATTTCCCCTAAAAATAACCATAAAACATTCGATAATATCCTGCTCCCAAAACACGATGGGATGATAACTGATCGTATCTCATTAGGAGTAGTTATAAATGATTCCAGAGTTCAGGACCGACCTTCTCCAGTGAGCGGGATAGAGATGAGCCATATGTTCCTAGTAATATAATAAGCAATTAAAAAACACATCTATTCCTGTTATATCCAGCATCTCGCAGGCAGACCATTCCGCCAAATTTATCGCCTTTAAAACGTCTCTGAATATTTGAAAAGGCGTGACAAATAACAGATTTACGATTCGGTTAATTAGAAGTTTTAGCACTGTTCTCTGTTTTGTAGAAAATTATTGCTTCGACACGAAAATCTGACGTTTTTGAGCACCGCGTTTGATCTCAACAAGCGCAAAGGAATTTCCGAATTCGAATCCTATTTTCCGCTTGCTGAAGAATAAGATGTCGGAATTCGGAATCAACGTCGGTAAGTCTAAAGATAACATTATTTTCAATTTCTCGAAACTTCATGTTTGTTTCAGTCGGATTAAAATATATACAGGCTGTTTCAAAAAAACGTGATCCCCTCTCTAGGATAGAAAGAACACTGAAAAATAATGAGGGTTTGTTCAGTGAAAAATTTTCGTAACGCCATATTCAAGATATTACGTTGAAGAAGAAAAAAATCACACATTTTTTACGATTTGGACGAAACAACTGGCAACATTGTAATGAAATTTTATAAGAATATGTTTTGGAAGCTGATACATCCAATTAATTTATTATTTTTATGTCTGACTCTCATAGAGGGCGCTAGTATTAAACATAACTGTTTTGATATTCGATTCATTAAGCTCAATTCCGAGCGAATTCAAACATCATTCAATTTTACACCAAATAGATACTCTTGATAAAACTCGATACTGTGCATCGTTTTTGGAATATTTTGATTCGAAATTTATGAAGTAATATTCGATGCTGGTATATAAAGTAATGATGAATGTAACAAAAACTCACAAGGAAATTTAAAACAACAGCTAATAACATAAAAAAAAATTCAATCAGAGTAGGTGTTCAAAATGTCCTCCGCTTTCACAAATACACAATTCTATCCTTTTTTTTAAGAATCTATTAATCTTCTTAACGCTCGGGGGTCAGCTATGAAGTCTTTGAAGTGAATTTTGTCCTTCAATTCTCGAGGTGAATTTTCCTATGTTGCATAAATTTTTTCTTCAAGGTACAACCAAACTGTGTAATCAAGGGATTTTAATCGAATGAAGGAGGAGGCCAATGAATCGGAGTTTCAACATTTCTATGAATCCATCGATTCGGAAAATGGTTCCTCAACCGATTATGAATTTCTATAAAGAGGCGGTGGAACTCCAACATGCTTACTGATTAAAAATAATAATAATTAATGATTTTATCAATACTTCATACTAGGGATGGGAAATACATACTTGTTTATTCCAATACCAGGGATTACAAGTATGAGTATCGAGAAATACCAAGTACTGATACCAGGTATTGAAATACTTGGAAGTATTGGGCGTGGCTTTAATACGGGTTGGTTAGGTAGGAAGAAACCATGATATTCCTTGCATGGATAAATAAAAAATTCCTTGTATCATGTGAAGTAACGGTGTTGGAGTACGTAGACTAGACGTACTCTTCACTTTGTGCGTTGTTGATATGATCATTGGTATATATCTGAAGGAAATTGATATTTATGTTCATCGACAACTTCTGTTTTTCTTTTTGAGAATAAATATCACATTCTAAATTGAATGACTTTCAAAACTGCAGAGTTGATTAACTAACAATTTATTTTCACGTGCTGAGATATCCTAATTGATTGAATTTTAATCACTTATCCAGAAAAATATGTATTCCTAATCTGGCTATACCATTTCGAATAAGATCGAATTTGAATTTAGGTGCTCCACAATTATTCCTTCATAATTCGACCTATTCGAAAAAAATTCCCCTGAAAGGTAAGGTACCTTTCAATTGCATGATGAGTAACGTCATAGTACCCTAAATGAAATTTAAAGCGTCCCTTCGTAAATTCCCAGTGGAAATTTCTCACTATTCCGGGATTAAATATATCTACCAATTTTTCATTTTCTTTAAGGGTGCGGTATCAGGTAAAAATAAGAAGTGCCGAAGTGCGCCGATGGCAATAAAGTTTGACTGTAACATAACAATAACAAGTATCCGATCCCCAATACTTGTGGAGACCTATATGAAAAGAATGTCGACACCCAGTCCCGGTACGCATCGGGCGTTACAAGTATTTCAATACTTGTTTTGCAGGTATTTCTAAATACCAAGTATACGTACTTGTCCGCCGATACGTAGTATCGATACCTGGTATTCGGAATACTTGCCATCCCTACTTCATACCAGCATTGGTTATTACTTCAAAATTTCCAAAGCAAAATATTCGGAAAGCGGTACACCCTATCAAATTTTCTCAAGAATACCTTTTTGGTATAAAATTAAATGATGTTCAAGTTCGCTCGAAATTTAGTGTATAATTTTTTGTTCTTATTGTTCTTCTTTTGTTCTTGAATAAAAATATTTATCCTAGAGAGGGGATCATCTTTTCTGAAACACCCTGTACATTGCATAAGTATTTCACATAGCATTTTCCCCAATCCATAATGCTTGATTGGTTGAGCCTAGCCCTTTCTCCAGCGCAATGTATCCATCAGAACTCGAATGTAATACAACGTATTATTAACAATCAACGTTTAGAATCAGAATTTTTTTATAATCATACGGGCATCTAATTTTTCCGAAAAAATCGAAAA